>CM077464.1:94808173-95408173 GCA_039654755.1 Calcarius lapponicus | reverse complement strand
TAAAACAGGGAAGCATTAAAGTCACCACCAGCCACTAGCATAACATCAGCTGGGGTACAGGGTACAATTCTGGTCAGCCGTATCTAACAACATGAATATTTTACTAGAACATATGTGAAGATGAGGGGGGCAATAGGAACCTATTAGACATAGATAAGGCTAACAACTCATAACATGTCAAACTTAAGTAAAGCAAAGCTAAATGAGTGTTGGAGGAAGAGAAAATAGACACTGCCCACATATAAGTCTAAACTGAAAGTCAGAATATTTCTAAACTTCAGGAGAGCAGGGCTCTGGGAGAACCACAGGAGAGTAGAATACCTACCTGTGTTGAAGATAGAATGCAAGAGTCTGACCACTGTATTTCATGTCATTCATGCATGAATGGTGTGGTTCTTACCATGGCAGGACAGCCCCAAATGACACAGGGCACTCCTCTGGCCTGGAATATTTCAATCCATATTTCTGGACAGTGTACCTGGAGCACTGGGGTAGGAAGCAGGCAGAGGCAGGGGGCAGAGAGGGCCTACCTTTTTCTGAATCTGTTCATACAGTGCCAACTGACTGTAAAAAATGACAAAATAATCAAAACCCCAAACAAAACAAAATCACAAAACCAGCACTACTCTGGAAAGGGGGAACAGAAATGAAATAGGATAGCTTTTATCCAGCTGGATTTCACTGCATGTAGGATATTAGACAAACAGACTTTATTCCCCACTCTGAGCTCATCCACTTTATCCTGTAAGGGATCAGTGTAAGTGTGGGAGAGCTGTAACCCCCAGTGCACCAAGACATGCATTTACTGAAGAAAGGGAACACGACTCTGGCGAAACCGCCTCTACCTTGGCAGCCTGCTCCTTGCAGCAGGAAACACAGGTCTGAACCCTTGGGGAAAGAGCTGGAACTCATCTCCATCCCAACCACAGCACAGCAGGGTCTTGGCTAACCAGCTCTTCTGCAAGTTTGTGAGCAGTGGCCCTCAGGAAACCTTTGTGACACACACACAAAGTCCACTTCTGTCCTCTGCAGCTCTAGGAACTGAAACAGCAGTGAAACACACTTTGTTTGGATGGATAATGACTTTCAGGAGCCTTAGCTCATTGGCTACATTGGGTAATATTATGAGACACCTGATTCTGTGCACTAGATAGACTAGGGGTTTCATAGAAGGCTCTTGAAGTCTCTTCCACCCTTATCTCCCACACCATTTACAAACCTACTGCTCTTTTCATAACATTCCTCTAAGACTATATTCCAAAAGAGTCCTTAAAATCCCCTCCTCAAAAACTCTGCAGTAAACACTCCCCCATGGAAATGCAATAATGAGTAACATTTCCACAGTCTGTGACTGAAACTTTATAGCACATATGCACAGAACAAACTATCTAATTAACTCTTCCAGCAATTTGTGCATCTCATCATTGACTCAATCCATAAAAGTGCTTTGCATGCCATACCCTAAGAGGGTTAAAACCTTTCAGAAAAGAGATGCTTAGCAGCTGGTTTGGCCAAATTCTTTATTTTTCTACCTTAAACAGTATCTCCACCCAACCTACTACCAGGCAGCTCTTAACTCACCTATGGCCCCTTCAAACAACAACTACTCATAGCATAAATACAGTCATTAACACAAGTTACTAGAGCTGAATCAAAACCTGTCATTTAACATTCACATGAGTTAGCTACGAGTGAAAGCAATGGGTATTTATTTAATGAAGCATCATACTTAAACCAGCTTTTATTGAATTGTAAGCAATTAAGGGATACCAATAGGATTTAGCTGACTTATAATACATTTTTAAGTGGAAATTCAGCTATATAAATTAACAGTTATGATAAGTTTGAGATGTTACAGCTAGAGTCTTTTACTCCCAAATGAATAATCCCTCCTTTATTTCAACACTGCTCAACTGCGGTTCCTAATATTTAGTCTGCGGCATTTTAAGACCTTAAAATAATTCTGAATTACCAAAACTGTCTTTACTACGCTAATGCTACTGCTATCATCACTACCTTTTTTTGTTTAACCAATAACACTAATGCATTACTGCTTATGGGTAAGTATCTATTAGTAAATCCATTCTCAATTCGGTATTTAAGCATCTGCCAAAAGTAATGCCGATTTCCAAAACAAAAATACAGCAATGCTAGGGACAAAAAAAAAAAAACCCAAAAAAACCCAAACCAAACCAAAACAACAACAACAACAACAAAAAAAACCAAAATAAAAAACCCCAAAAACAAAACAAAACAAAAAACCACAACTGTTTTCCCCATTTACTATCTTGAAGCACACAATATTCACTCAGAAAAAAAACACAGCTCCACCCCCAAAACCACAGGCTTCACAGCATCTATAAAGGATGTTTAAAAACATAAGTTAAAAGCACTCCAGACTCTGTATGTTTGAAGCTAAGCAGAGTGGAAAGCAATTAACACCAGAACTGTTTTGGGGTTTTTTTAAACATAGCTGCATGTAAACATTTAATCAGTTTGGATAAATCAGAGTGCACTTTTTTTCACTCTTATATTCAATTAGTCATGCACAGAAGTTTCCCTTATCTTGCCAATTACATAATATAAACAGCCAGTCCTAAAGCACTTAAAATGTCACCAGATTTTGGTGGTCTGCTAAACTGGAGGAGGATTGCAGATTGTACCACAAAGGCTCTCTCAAATGCCACATGGGGAAAAGGTGTAAGCAGGCAATAACAGAATCAGATGCACAGTGATGCCAGGTCCAGTGGGACTGGAACATGTACAAGTTGATGAACAAGAGGTGCCACAGAAACAAAGGCACCTCATAATTTTTGTACTGGTTACTATTTTGCTCTTTTCACAACACTCGGACAATACAATTATCTTGCCCATCACTTGCTTCCCATCTGCCCACTGAAAATTGTCCATATCCAAACATAATCCAGAATATATAATCTTTTCACAGAAGAGTTTTTTTCATGCTCCACCCCCACAACCTGCCTGATCCTATATTGTAAATAGAGAACTTTCAAGCAGAAGGAGATCTTCTCCCTTGGCCAGAAACTCGCTACGTATGTCCCACCACAATGCTACTCCACATTCTCTTCAGTCTAACTAGAATTTCTTGCCTCCTAACAAAACACAAGAATAACTTCAAACATTTCTGAATTGCAGCAATCTTTAAATTGAGAAAACTTAAAATGTTTAAGAAGTTATACGACAGGCAACTTATTTAACTGACACTACAGGAGTTTTTATACAAACAAAATAAGCTGGAATTGAGTCAACCTATTCTGAGTCAACACCTCCCTAAATCAATTTTTAAAAAATCACAAAATTACTCTGTGCCACAAAAGGACATATACAGAATAACTTTTTTATTATCTATTATCTATTTAAAATCAGTGTGTCAACGAACCTTAATGTCTTCAAACTTTGCTTTCACTTGATCTTACTTATTTAGGTAGTCTTTTCTTATACAAGAAAGCCCATTGAAGATTGTTGTATGTGTTTGTATCAGGAAGATACTGCAAAACCAGTTTTTATGCTTGTGTGTGCCAGTATTATTGCTGTAATGCATGAATGATTATGAAATTACTTAACTGTCTTCTTTCCAAAGCCCTGGTTATTCCTCTCAGGTTAAAGTACAGAGATAGCTGATTGTGAAACACATTTAATCATTTGTCCATTTCCACATGTAATATTCTACAAATACTGTACTTGCATGTTAATCTTTTATTTACAAAAAATAAAATATTTACTGAACACAAAAAAACTGAACAGAAGAAAAATGTGATTTTACACTTCACAAGTAAAGCATAAAACCAGTTCTTAAAATATCAGAGAGGCATTATACATAAAAGTAAGAACTTAGATATCTAAGATTTACTATAGAGGTACCATTTGTCATTTAGCATTTGACTTTTTCCCTTACATGAATTTTTCAGTCTCTGTTTAGAAAATGCCAGTATGATCTTGGAATACACATAAGATTGAGCTAAAATACTGACAGTTATTTGCCAACTATTATGATCTTTCGCCTAAAGTACTGAAGTCTTATTGCAATTAAACACTACTGGAAGCATTAAAATAATTAACTAATTACACCTGCCATTCAAAACATTTTGTGAATACTGCATTTCTGATTAATTCACTGCCGATGAGATGGTTTCTAGAACATTTCTAAATTGCAGAATTTAAGTCTTACAATCAGTTCAGCTACTGCTCCTTTAGAAATTTTTTATTAAATACATTTGTAGCCTTACTCTGAAGGGGCTTTTCAGGTCCTAAAAAAGAATGCAGCTAATAAAAATGAATATCTAAATGTATAGTTCTATACAGGACAAAAGTAAGGACAACTGTCATCATGTGACAAAATTAATTTGATACCCGATGAACTATGCAGAGCAATAACTGCTCATCAGTAACAGAAGCTGGAAAATTAAGCATCTGAACACAGTAAGGCAAGTGATGCTAATGATAAGATCTGAGAAACACTGAAATCCCCAATAAGTCATTGTGAACTCATATTCAGCATGATACAATCAGGTTAAATTTCTTTGCTTCTTACTACGTGCAAATCAAGCAAGTCTTGGTTTTACTGTGGATCTTACTGCATTTGACAGGTGCTGGTGCTTTCTAAAGACCACGTAAAATTATGAGTAATTAGGGAATATCAAAATAGTGATTATCAGAAAAAAAGCCACGACATAATTAGAGAAGTTGTATAAACAGATTAACAGTAGCAACAAAACATAACAAAAAATAATCAAACAACTACCAAAAGAAAGAAGTTTTAAATGCATATCAGAAGGCAACTACAGATTTTTCACACATCCTGACACAGTAAAAGTATCGCATATGCAATACTTTTACTGTCAAGCTAATGGCAAGACAATGGAACTAAATCAATACAAAAGAAAACCTAGGGCAAAGCCCACTGGCTTTAAACAGATTATCAATATAATCATTAACATGCATTAGATCAAGCTAAAATAATTATTAAACTTACTGTCACTTTTGCTGTCACCTTCTTATCTGGTAAACTCCTCACACACACACACACACACAGAGGGAGCAGGAATCACTCTAGAAGCAACATCCTGCTCCTAACAAACTTGTTCCCCCAGGTCACATGAAGTCCCAGCTTATTCATCACCACATTCCCAAAGGTGCAGGTGCTCAATCCTGTGACCAGCATGCACTCATCACCTACAGATGGACAGCAACTGGACCTTCAAAAAAGAGGAGCAGGACAGGGATTATGCACAGGTTACCAGTTACCAAGATTGAGGGATCACTAGGGAAGAAAACATCACAGTCCAAGCCTACTTTCATTGTTTGTTTATCTACTCCCACAGTATGTTCTGACATGTGCCTGCCTGCATGTCATTTCTGGGCATATTAAGGAGAAGATGGTCATTGGGAATCACCAGGATGGATTTACAGAGGTTAAATCACGCCTGACCAGTATGATTACCTTCTGTCATGAAAGACAGGATTTGTGGATAAGACGTCACTGGTGTCACCCACCTTGATTTCAGGAATACTCAACAATTTCTCCTGCAGCAACGTAGCATCTAATCTGATCCAAGTTACAGCAGGGATGGGTAGACTAGAGCTGATAAAAAAGCCCAAACATCTCTATCATGAGGCTCAAACAGCAGCTCTTGATGGTTCACAATCTACCCATGGTTACAAAGTGAATAGGTTAGGGATCCAATCCTGTTAAAATTCTTTTACAGTGACTTGGCAGAGCACACAGTAAGTCTGCAAACACTACTGTAGAAGACACACTGGAGGGCAGGGTTGCCATTCAGAATAACTTAGATATGGCCAACAAAAATGTCATGAGAGTATAGCTGAAGACCAACTTACTGGGGAGCAGCTCCCCTGCAAAGAAGCCGGAGGTCCTGGCAGGCCATGAATCAGCCCTGAGCTGGGAGCAAGGAGAGCTAACAGCTTCCCAGGCTTTGGAAATGGAAGAACAGCCAGTGGACTGAGGGAAGCCATTGTCCTGCTTCATGCACAACCCACTTCTCTGGTGTCTGCACTACCAGGTCTGCTTTTGGATCCACATTATGAAATGTCAACAGGAGCAAGTTCAGTGGAAGGCCACAAAGACAGCTGTCAGCTGGAACACATCCTGTGAGGAGAGGCTGAAAACACTGGGATTGCTCAGCCTGGAGAAAGCTTTGGAGCACATAGTATCAAATTTTCAATACCTAAAATAAATTATAAAAATGATGAGGCCAGGCTTTTTGCCAAGGTGCATGGGGGCAGAACAACATCAACTGTGATCTGGGAAGCTGTAAATATGTATTAGGTAAGGGGAAAAGAAAGACAGTCCCTAATGACAGAATATAAACTGCAGTTAAGAATTCTGAATAGCTGCTACTCAGTGCTTTACCACACAACTCCATTAAGACAAGGAGCGTACTTTTATTGTTGCTGTAAGCTGTTTGTGGCCTTGCTAAGGCCTAATGGACAAAATATTACTCACAGGGATGAAATATGCAAGCCATTTATTATAAAAGGCCAATTATGTTGCAAAATAGTTTTCATTACTTCTTTCTGACTCTTTCCAGGGGCACAAAAAATTATTACTCGCGGCTATAATTTCAGCCTTCAACCAAATCTCTTCCTACAGTGCTTTCATTAATAAAGAAGGTTGTGGCATTCAGGAGTTAGAATTAAGAGGGGGAAAAAACTAACCAACCAAAAAAAAAAACCCAAGCCCAATAACCAAACCACATAAAGTATTTTACCACTGGAGGAGGAGAAGAATGGAGTATTTCACAACCTGCCCTACAGGCTGGCCAAAGTTTAAGATTAGCTTTTCAACACCAACAGCCCTGCACTCAGTTGAAAAGCACCTAGTAAAATTTCCATTAAAGCAACAATTTTTCCATGTCAGCCTATTAGGGGTTATTTCCCATTTGACAAGAGTATCTTTCTGAAGAACAAAACCAAAGCCAAATTACTGCCTATCTTCCAGGTGAACAGCACTGAGTCAGACTATGCTGAAACTGTGAAAGCTGTGCAGAAACTTATGTGCATCTCTTTTGCAGGAACAAGTCAGGGCAAAGTAATAGTACAGATAAAAGATAACACAAAATACAAGTCAGGGAGTTTCTATTTGTAGAAGCTCCACACTTCAGTGAGAAGTCCCTCAGTAACTTCCAACATTTGAGGAAAGAATCTAAGAGACTCAACAAGAGCCAAAGCAGAAGATAATTGCAATTGTTCTCCTTTAAGTCCTTGAGCATGTATATTAAGCTAAAAAACAGCTGTGAAAGAAATACGTCTTCTTTCTACTTTCAGAAAAATAAAAGGAGACTTACCACCAAGGCTGATTTAAGGAATGTGGAAAGGTTCTACTCATATCACCAATTTTGTTAATATATGAAGCACAACAGGCAACCACTTTCAAAACAGTTTGCCACTGTTCTTCAGACAGCCTTCCAGGCACTGTTTTTTTCTTTTAAGCTAACCAACGTAGAAAAGAAAATGCCTGCTGACTATTTTTCAGTGACCATTTCACTGAAGAGACAAATTAAAATGGGATCACTGTGTAACTTGATAGTGGATTTTAGTAATTCATGGGATTATGAGTTTTACTCCAATTTTAGCTCTCTGGAATGGTGAGAGCTATCAAAACATTCCAAATGCAACCCAGTAGGGGTCTGAAACTTTCCTATTACAATGATTATATCATTCTTTATCGATAAAGCTCCAATCCACACACCAATCCCCAAGGTTATGTTCTGTACTGTTTCATCAGTATTTTATCCTATACCACAGAACTACTGGAAACGTAGGCCAGTTATTTTCCTTCATTTGGTTTCAGGCTTTGCTGTCATAATTTTCAGTATAACAGGTCCTTTCTGGACACAAACTAGTACAGCCATCCTCCACAAAAAAAAACCCCAGCATATGCACAAATCTGCCATAATTTCTTCTGTACCTTCTTAATGCTCGAAGGGACAAGTATAGTATTTTATTTTAATCACTGTAAGTTCTGTCAGATAATACTCCAACACTACTTTTCATCCAGAGAACTAAGAAGATCTGACAAGAGAGTTTAACTAAGGACTCATGTTTTTAGAATTAGAAGAGAAGAGCAATGCTGACATCCAGGAAACAACAGTGTTGGAGAAGAATAATTGAAAAGCATTACAATACTTCAGAAAACATAATAATATATAAACATAATAATCATAAAGCAATGTTTTGCTATTAACCATGAGGTATTGTGGATGATATGGAACTGCCACCCCAGAAGGTGATGAGTCTTTTCCGAGATGAACTGAAAGTCTAGGTAATTGAGGAATTTGTCACAAACTGCAAGAATGCTTCCTGGGAGTCAGTACTGTAGGAAGCCAATAGAAGTTCTAAATATATATACACATATTATTACATATATTAGTCAGGAGGAAATGGCAACAAGCTAGGGAATATGTTGATGAGACACAGGTGTAGGTACAGATTAGAAGGGCACAGGACAGTAACAGTTGTCACTGGGATCTTCAGAATTGCTGCATGAAAAAAAAAAAAATAAATTCTGGGCTTTATCTTCAAGGCATTAACCCAGCCTGAGGAATAAGAGATTTGGCCACCTGTGAGGACAGGCTGAAAGTGATACAAAGTGATACTGGTAGGTCGGTGAGGAAGAAGATCTGAGGAGACAGCAAGGAGCACTGCTACCACTTAAACCAACCAACCTAAAGCCACCCTACCTCACTTCAGTTTATCCATCTGAAATCTATCAAGGAAATCTAGGAAAGTCAATGGTAAAAATTACAGGCTATATTGGAAACTCTGATTTTACTGTGGCAGTTTTAACACCTTAAGTCCAAAGATGAACAAACCTCATGACTGGCCTTTTACCACCACACCACACTTCAGCAAGATCATGCCCAGAACAGATGAAGCAGCTGTACATTGTACCCCAGAAGGCCCTTGACTAACCAGAATACAACTGCCTTCTAATCTGCAAAGTATCACAGCCCCATTTATAACTGAAAAGAAACAAAACCCAAAAAAACTGGCAAGGCACTGACAACACAACAGCTGTATTTCAGGACTTTTCAAATCATCAGAGACAAAACACATGCCCATTGAGATGACAAGCTGTTACTGCACTACAAGAGTCCTTGATCTAACTTAATCCACAAATAACCATTATTTTTCATGGTCTTTCATGTATTCATAAGACCAATCAGAAAAACTGGTTCAAAAATGCAGCCAGAATGGCTTTAAATGCATCTGGTAGTACTGATCTCTCACACTCAAAAGCCTCTTTCATAAGTATCTGAATTCCAAGGATAGCTATGAATTGTTCAACTGCGTCATTTTACCTGAATTTTGTGACTTCCAAGTAAGAAGATAAGAACAAACAGATTTTCACTAGTGATCCTGCAATTGCAACTCTTTAGCAGAAGCCAAAGTTAATGCACCAGTTAAACATATTGAAAAACACACTACATGCCTGAATTATTTTAGAATTACAACTTGGTTTGTATTTGATTTTGCTTTCCCTCTCACTTTCATGAGAGTTAGACACTAGATCCCCACAGTTCTTAACTTCATCAACCTGGAAAGACCGGAATTCAAACACTTCCAAATGTTTAAGCTTTCTCAAGTGTTTAAAAAAATAAATACTAAGAATTTCAATTACACACACTAAGAAATTTTACAAGTGTAGGAACAAAATCCAAAAAAGGTCAGAATTTAAAAACCTTCCTTCCAAGCATGCAAAACAAACCTAGTACAGCTGATACGTTGATCAAAAATTGCTCAAATTTTAAGAAAAATAATATAAAATCTGCTATTGTACCTTCAGTCATTGTATATTTATTTAAAAAAAAAGCTCTGACTTGATCAGTCTTTTCAGACTTGAAAAGAAAATAAGTTTTCTTGTTTCTCTTCCTTGAAAGGGCATCCAAAAGCTCCAGGGAAAAAAAAAAAAAGTAAAATAAAAAGCAATATTTAAGTAAATATTTAGAAAACTAACTTCCTCACTGAGTTTCACTTCAGGACAGAAGCAAACAAAAAAAACCCAAAACTGTCTGAAAATGTCCATGTTATTTCTTGTTTTTCTCTCACGTGCCTTTTGTGTGGGCTTTCCTGGGTTATGTCCAAGATTTACAGCTATTCCAAGCAACAGAACTGGGATTTCACAGTTACTGCAACTGATGCAAGAAGCCTCATAGGAATTATCTCACTCTATATTAACCAGAGCTCTCCACTTATTTTTAACAGAGCATTTTGAGAAGCATAAAGCTTCTTTCAGAAAATTAAAGTCCAAAAACGCTAAAATCTGAATCCTGTTATCAGGAACTGTTTAAGTGTCTGCTATTTAGAAATACTTTAGCTACTAATAAATGTTCATAATAGATCCCGAATCCTTTAAAGAAAATAGTAGTAAGCTGTGTGCCAATCTCTACAAGAAAAAGTTAAAGCCAGGATGATCAACCTTTTACAGAAGGGTCAGTCTCTGGAAATGCCTCAAGAAGATGAGGTGTAGAAAATTGATGAAAATGACTGATATGTTTCCCAAACATCTAGAAAACATGTTTTTAAAAGCCATATCTAGAAAAAGTGTTTTAAGAAACCCAAAAACCAAACTCCAAAAACAGCCTGCAAAGCAAGAAAACATGAGTAAAATTTCATCTTTAAAGAAGTTAGTAAGATTGTTAATCATAAACATAACATCAAAAATTATTTAATACTATATCCAAAAGTTCACATGATACAAGGATTCAAAGAAGAAAACATTTGGTATGTGTGCTGATTAGACTGAAGAAGACATTTCTTCATGTGCTACTAATACAAGAAAGCAACCAGAGAAATGAATATAGAAAATCCAGAGTCATCTGAATGAAATTATTAAGTAAAGAAGATCTAAGACTGATTGTGACATAGCCTTTATTTACTGCCACTGAATACATAAGGATAGGCACTATCACCGTCTCCCTAAGGGAAAGCCATCAATGAAGTTTTGTGCAACTCCTTCCCACCACAGCTGAGCATAACTATTTTGTCTAAATTCTCACATTGGCAAAACCCTTAGAGAACTGTGTTTCAATTGTGGCACCTTAACTTGGGGCTTAGTCAGGTTATTGTGCTCCTCCAGCTCGAATGCAGCACGCACAGGTTCTCTCCTCGGGCAGAGAACAACCTGCCTGCAGAAGGATCCACACAGCCAGAGCCAGAACCAGGACTGAAGGCTGCAGTAACACAGCTCCAGTGTCATCTCCACTGCAGCCAGCCACTGCCTTGGGCAACTGGATTGGTCTCTCAGAGACGTACTTGTTCATTTTGTATCGATTATTTCATTAGGTCCAACTCAAGCACTCTGTGCAGAAGGCTGGACACCCTGGAAAATGGATATTAACACAAGAAATATGCAAATAAAGTACTGGAGCCTAGAGTTATCTGTCTGAAGTTCCAGTTGCACAGCTGATTTGAGCAGTCAAGCTCTAAAGCATATATCCTTTTTCTGATTCTTCTTTCATTGACGGCTAACTTTTCTTTTTAACACATATTAATTCAGGCTTCTTCAGAAATTACTATGTCCCACTGATTTTCTTCTTGGCAGCATCTAACGATTCTGGACACCTTTCTGTCTTCAACAGGGTATTTTAAAGAATCCAGAAAAATTCTTGTTTTATAAAAGATTATCAGCTGTCTGTATTTAAAACAGCAGTTCCTGACCAGCTGCTCTTCATCACTGCTGTCCTTTATTTAAGAGCCTCACCTCAGGAAACACAGATAAAAGTTTCAACCTGACGTCTTGCCTGAAAGAAAAATTATTCAGGTAATTAAATACCACAGGACAGAGCACTTTACCAATGATCCAGAAGACTCTGCTGTCCTTTAATCTGTGGCAGAGTTTATACTTTAAACCTGTATGCAAGATCAGAGTCTTATATAGCAAACCTTCCAGCCTTCTCCTCATTAAACACTAGGTATGCTTTAAGTGTTTTAGACAAAAAATACTAGATTTCATCCATATTAGTCCAATAAAGATGCTGACTGTCAAAAATTGTTATGTTCTCGAATGAATTAAATTAATTTAATTCTGGTAAGTAAAAGTTTGAGCCAAATGGCCCAGGCTCCAATATATAAGCACCAATGTATTTTCACAGCTCTCCCTTTTGACAGGTAAGATGCTAACAGAAAACAGTATCATTTGAACACTGAATGACTTCTGGTACTTATGCTTCAAGTAAGCATTTTTCAGCTCATTTGGCCTTCTCTCAACAGTTTATAATGCATTTCTTCTGTCACAAAAAAATCATGTAGCAGAGAAATTAGAGCCTAAATTTGTATGTTCTATTTGATGGAATAAATAACGAAAGTGGCTATTTCAACCATATGGGTAATTTACATCAAGTACTGAATAAACCACCACAGAAAGAACAAACAAGAAATTTTTGGATACACGACAGCAGGGACATTCACTCGGGTTGCTCTCCTGCCTCATCCCACCATTACCACTCCATGTACCTTCATGTGTAATCAAACACACCAAGAACACTCATCTTCTCAAACTTTCAGAACTGAAAAGAACTGGACGCATGTCTCACTTATGCTATTGATTAATGGGGGGACCAGAGTCATCTTGGTTGTTCTCAAGACTTGAAAACGGATATAATCCTCTCCTGCATGTGCAGAATACTCTGAGTTGATTATTTCCAGAATTCTGACAAGCTTGTCTTTAACAAGGATGTAAGGCTCTAGGTGTCATACGGGAGCTGGCATCATGAGAAACAAATCCCAGTGTAAGAACAATTCTGTCATTAAATTTTTCATAAATGCACAGAATTAAGCAATTATAAATATGGAACTATTTTTAATTAACATGCTCCAATTTCTATCATTAAGAATCTGTGGTGAGCTGAAATTCATCACTCCATTAGTAACTAACATTCACTACCTTATTTATATTAACTCTTGTGATAGAAGAGGGGCTTTGAAAGTCTGTGAATATTATTCAGCTGTACAGAATGCCATCAACTCAATTTCTGCTCTTAATTCTCTACTTACAAATTCAGTGAAGCTGACTATATGTTGGATTCATGGCTTTCTCCCAGCTCAGTGAAAAATAAATTGAATCCATTTCATTAAGACACCGGACTTTGACTTTTTCTTTTCATTACAGATATCAAGCTTTATTTTAAATGTATTATCTCAGAGCCTAATGCATGAACACCACTTGGAAAATTAATATCTCTCAATATAACTCCTGTGCATGGGCCTTTGCAAACAAGAACTTGCCCTCTGACCATCTTATCAGTCATTAATAATGTCTGTAGAATGCTTCATCTGGTTACCTATTTCCTCAGAGACTGAAAAAACTATTGTATAGAATCAAAGAAGGAACAACAAACTTTGTGTTGGTCAAGAACAAAGGCAACACTTTTACCCATGGGACTGCTTTAGCCACAGCTGCCTGGAGAGAATATTCTAGGGAACCATCAATGCAAGCTTTTCCTTTCCCGGTCCTCTCCAGGCTCTAATTATACCCAAGTAGAAACTTGGGTATAGCCTGGTATGGCATTGATAATGTTTTCCTTGGTGCTCTTTAGCATGATTCAGAATGCAATCTGTGACAGACAGAGCCGATGTAACCCACAATCCATGATGCTCAAGAGCTTTGATAGACTCATACCAGTAATTACTAACTGCCCTAAGACTATTTAAAGATTTTAGAGAACTGTTTCCTACTTGACTGCCAAGAGCAATCAAATCATTAACACAAACCAAGACTGTTCCCTTACTCTGTTATTATTTACCTTGACTGACAGGGAGCACTTCATCGTCCTTCCAGCCAGGTATTTCAAGCCTTTATACACAACCAACCACAATCCACAGGTTAAGCTGTTTGTATCTGTGAACTGGCAGTACTCCACACCAACAAAATTATATTAGTCTCAGCTGTCTAGAAATGATTAGTGGATATAATAGAAATAATTCAGTGCAATATACATGCTATCACTCCTGATCACCTGAGATTCAATTCTGCTTCCACTGAAGAGGGGGAAAACTTCAGTTTCTCCACAAGAATTCATTACTTTCCCAGTGTCTTCATAGTATCTCAATCAACTTTACTTCAAACACAGCATCTGATATACTGAAGGGCAAAGGCAGTGCACACAGGAAATACTATCAGGATGGACCTACTTAAAATTACAAAATGCATGTTTACATTCTTCCCAAGGCAAATCACGCAGTGATTTTTAAAAAGTCCCCACAAGCCTACGAAGGCACTAGAAGTACAGCCTTTGCTATGGCCACAGCTCATCACACACGGAGACACAGCTACCTCAAACACCTCCAAGCCTGCCCAGCCCTCGCACAGCCGGCGGCGAGCATCAGAAGCACGGCAACTTCGAGCCCAGCCCAGCCGCTGAGCGCGGGGAAGGCGCCGGGTCCCGGGGCGCTGGACAGGAGCGTCCCAGCGGCACCTCGGAGCAGCCCCGGGCACCCCTTCCCACGGAAACTTCAGGGAATCCCGGCAAGAGCCGGTGAGCGCCCAGCCGCGCCGGGGGCAGCGGCGGCACCGCGGCCAGGACAGCACCTGCCCCGCTCCTCAGCTCTCCGCCTGAAACGGAGGGGGAAAATCAACGGAACAAAACAGAAAAAGGAGAAGCTGCCCGTTTCGATGTAAGGCTCCGGGCACGGCCGCGATGTGAAACCGGAAGGCACGGCACGGGCTCGCCGGCCTCCCGCCCGGTTATGTAAGGCACGGCCGCCCCGACGGACGGGGAGCCCCTGGCAGACACCTGCGGGGCCCGGGCAGCCGCGCCCGCCCTCCCCAGCGCCGCTCGCCCGCTCCGTAGGCAGGGGTCCCTCGCCGAGGGGCCCGGGGCCACCTACCGCTGCCACCTGCCCCAGGTGTCCCGCAGCGCCGCACCTCCTCCGCCGAGCGAGCCCCCTCGGCTGCCCCGCCGAGCAGGACGGGACGCGGGCTCACACGGCGAAGAGGAAGAGAAACAAGCCGAGAGGCTGCCCGCCCTCCGCAGCCCTGGGGGAGCTGCTCGCTCTGCCGCCTCCCTCCCCGGAGCACAACAACAACAAACACGGCGGAGCGGAGCGCAGCGGAGCGTGCGGGGCGGGCACAGCCCTGGGGCCGCCGGTGGCGGGGAGGCCCCGGCTGCCCCTCTCCCCTCCCCTCCGCGAAGCTGCCCGGAGAGAAGAAAAGAAAAACCTCTAAAATGATAGTTATAATAATAAAAAAATTAATCACAACGCACCCAGCGTATCCTCCTGGGCTGCGGCGCTCCAGGGGCTGCATGCAGCGGGCGGGGGCAGCCAAGGTGCGCGGGTCAGCGCGCACACCGGGAGCGGCGGCCAGGTGAGCGGAGAGGCAGGGATGGAGCAGGAAGGAGGGAACCTCCGCTCCGCTCCGCTCCGCGCTCAGGAGCGCGCGTGGGTCCCTCCCGCCGCCACACGGCCGCGCCTCCTCCGGCGGGCGAGCCGGGAGCTGCCCCCGCTCGGTGCCGGCGCCGTGCGGCTCCTTGCCCTGCTCCTTCCTGACCCCAGCCCTCCCCTCGGAAGCCCGGGGCTGTCCCTGGGTACCTGCGCGGGAGGTGCGCCCGCAGCCGCGCCCCGCCCGCCCTCCTTGGCAGCCGCCGGCAAGCAGGAAGGAGCAGCGGGAGAGAGATCCCGGAGGCGGGCAGGGAAGGGCAGGGACCCGGGGCGAAGGAGGAGCGGGGCCCCGTTACCCCGCGGGGCTCCAGCTGAGAAAGGGACACGAGTGGCTCTGGGCCGCTGGGAGCTGCGTCCGGCCACGGGCTCTGCCAGGCGAGCGGTGGCAACCTGTCTGTCTGTCTGTCTGTCTGTCCACCTACCTACCTGCCTGCCTGCCTGCCTGCCCTGCCCTCTCGGGCCCGGCTGCCCGGAGCCGGGAACTTCCTCCTATAACTGGGTTTGCTGGCGTCCTGATAGATCTGATGCCCGGGGGGTGGCGGGAGGCGTAGGCAACGGGACCTGCAGTTTTAGGCTCAAAGTCACACAGCCGCAACAGAGACCCGGTATCGCCGTGCTCTGCCTGGTCCGAGCCCCACGGCCCACCTCGCTGGTCCAAAGGGAATGCCACGCTGCTCCATGGGCATCCTGGAGCACAGGACCGGCTGTGACCTTAGCGCCAGGGACAGGCGAACTTCAGCCACCTTCGTGGAATGAAGCTCCAGAGCGCGACCCCCGGGGGTCGAGCTGTTCAGAGGGATGAGAAACTCCCTTTTGCATTTCGTCTAGCATTTGGGGCAGTTCTCTTGCTTGAATACTTTAGGCAGTGCTTCCATTCAGTTCGAAAATGCAAAAATACAAAGTAAATTTGTATTTTTTTTATTTGGAAATGTCATCCCTGATAAGCATATCTGTTGCACCTGCACTATGTTTAAACCTCTATAAACCGAGGTTTATAACTATACTCCAATTTCTCATTATGTAAACCTTTTTTTTGTCTTGCTATTCATCTCCAAAGATGAGGGATGTCTTAGAAAAGTATTTTGGGCCGGATTAGAGACTCTATGTTTTCATGAATAAAGTTATTCATATAAATATTTCCATTGTACAAAATGTACATCCTAGCTTCCTAATTCCTTACAGTGCAAAGTGAGAAGTTTACATTAGTCTCTATTGAATGTGTGAAGACTACTGTACAGATAAAATGCTGGAGTGTGAATTAGAAAAGGTCACAGAAGGAAGGAAGGTTTGCAGAGGAAATGAAGAGGCGGAGTATCACCATTATGAGCAATTTAAAGTCTGGGAATTTTATGTTAAGGATACATGAAATACTGCTTGGAATCATCTCTCTCCTCACACTTCTTCACTAGCAAAAAGGTACCACTTCTTTTCTTGGAAATTTGAGGAAGATACTAAATGAGTTTGATACTGTAGCTTTGTGTACTTTTAAACAGTAACTTTAGTAAAAAGCATGAAAAAGAAACCAGTATTTAACAACTTCAAGAGACAACACTCAATTTCAGAGTTCAGGTGGTCATCTCTGTCTTTTCTTGCATAAAAATCTCAGGGGAAAATTAAATCAAAAAATCTCATCTGATCACACCCTCAGAAGGCAGATGAATAAATTATGGTAATCAGATTAGAACCCAAATCTTCCATTCTTTGATATTATATGTAGGTTTATGAGCTAGAATAATTACCCTTTGGGCAGTGGGTCATGTATTTACACATATGAACATCTTTGCATACAGAAGTGCCTACAAAAATATATATTTATATTAATATATGTGTGTGTGTTTCTACATTCAGTTATGGATGTATACTAACTCTGTTGAGGCCTAAATGTCTATGAAGGTATGAGGAGACTCACAGTTGCATAGTGTGCATTGTCATACAGTATATGGGAAAAAAAAAATGAAAAAATTACTGCCCTTGTGCAGCTGTGTTACCTGGCATAGCTGCAACATCTCTCTCTTAGTGTGTTGAACATCTCCCTGCTGTTCAGTCTGTAGTTTCCCCTATTGTTCCAGGATTTTTGTATGTAAGCAGATGTCAGTATGCTCAATTACATAGACAAATTAAACTTCTGTAAAGAACACTAGAATCAGTCGACAGCACTGGTAGCTAGAAATGTAGACATTCTGATTTGTTCCTTTTAGCTCTGCTACTAATGAATGCCAGCTCCTGGAAGCACTTAATGATGAAAGCAAGTGCATATGTTCAGCAGCAATGTGCCCAAATCTACAAAGCCTGTATCGTTTTGTCTTTTGTTTGCTTTCTTTTGCAGGGAGAAAAGAAAAATGTCACCTTCTTCTTAAGTATTCCACATGCTATTTCACCCCTGGTCTTTGGCCCACTGTAAAGAATTCTATCTGAATAAAAGACAGTATGAAAAAAATGTCACAGGAAAATTAATCTTGAGGGTTTTTTGACATTAACTATCCATGAAAAAATTGCTTGAGTCAAGTATGAAATGTTCCTTTATGCAAATCATAGAAAGGCAATGGAAGGAGAGCAGAATTTGCATGGTCTTTCATATGTACTTTTATACAAGAATTGCCATTTATTTTTCTTAATGAGAAGCAATTGACCTTGCTGGCCAATGGCTTGGCCTTAGTAGGAAAACTATAGTTTGTGTGCAATAGCCTCATAATGACCAACATCATACGAACTCAGAGAAGGATTTAATTAAAATTCATGGAACACTATTGAATTAAGATGAAAGAACAGCTATTTGCTTTCAGGAATTGAAAATGGCAAATGTTGTAATGAGGAGCCATCACTGAGACAGTGGAGATTGCCGATGCAAGATTAACGATATCAAGCCCTACATGCAGAGGAAACATAATCTAGACCTAATTAAGAACTCATTTGAAATTTTTCATGAATGGACCATCAGTGAATTCCAGATGACAATAGTTTCATTTCAGTCTTAGAATCAAGTCTTGATTATAAAGACTTAGGAAGTTGTTATATTTTCACAAAACCTTTTATTATGTGTGAGCCCTTAAAAATAACAACACAATGCTTACCCTATTTTTATGAGCAGAATCACACAAGTTCTTGATACGTTTTTTTCCCAAGAAGACTCTGATACAAGAGCATTGTCTCAGCAAGTATTTGTTTGAGTAATGTCAGACTGTTTATATAGGCAAACAGAACACCATTACCTGCAGATGCTGAGAACTGTCACAGACTGGGAATTATGTGTTAGCAGTCAATGTATTTCAAAGTTAGACTAGAATTCCTAGTTAGGAATTTTCTATATGGCCAGTGTGACTAAACTTTAGAAGATCTCTGCCAAATATTTAGAAAAATGGCTCAATGTGTCTTTCTTCAGCAAATACCTGTGAAAGGGGCAGTTAAAAAGCCACCATTTCTGAGTCTTAAAAAAATTGCAGTTTTGCTTTCTCAGTGAACCTTGAGAATTGGGGTGGTGCTCTGCAGCCACAAGGGGACAGACCCTCTTCAGAAATCTTGTCAGAACTCACAGTTTCTTACTAGCCATGGGTATCAAGGCATTGTAAAGAAAATCTTTCTACTGGTAAATTATGATTACCAACTGGATGAATCAGCAGTGGATGAAGGACAATATAATAGATATTGACAGTCCTTGCAAATACGATATATCCTTGCCTGAATGAGAAGGAAAAGCAATTGTTTACAGAAATACTGGCATTTAAAGAGCTGAGTGGTTGCATTTTAGAGCAAAAATAGCCTATCAGTGATCTAACAAAGATTTTTGTTCCAAATTGTTGACCTAAATATTTGACTTCAGATTTTAAAGCATTGTTCAAGAGGTGAGCATTATTTTTATGACACCACTGTTTGCAGGAAAACATTGAAAAGTAGTTGTAGTAGCACAGGACCATGAAGACGACCGTAGCAGGCTATCAAACTCATTTTCTCAGTTTCCTATTTCTTTTTGTCTCTGTCTAATATTTGCCTCTGACAACCCAGTTTTCTGTGAAACTGATCATCTCGCAAGTTATTTCAAACACATCTCATGTACTGCTGCAATATAGGTCAAGGAAGTCCTATGATAAAAGGAGTTTTTACACTTCTTTTTCTTCTAACTTGAACACTCCAGCTAATGGAAAAAGTTCGTCAAAAATATTTGATGTGTTCAAGTGCTGTTAAGAACATTACCATGTTTCTGCTCTTCACTTTGTTAGTAGAGAAAACATGCCTGCAATGTGCAGTTAATTTACAAATGAATGAGTAGAAAACAAGCCTGTGTATAAATACCTCTTCACTTATACTAATTAAAGTGTCTGTATTCTCAGTAATTACTTACAGATGCGTGCACACACAGAGATATCCATAAATTTGATCCATTTCTATTCCTCTTTTTACAACACATGCTAGAGTGGTTTAGAGGTTTCTGTGGGCAGATGGAAAGTTAACTTCAAGAGAGACAGAAATTAGTATGTACAGGACTACCTACTATGAACCTCTGTCCTTCCCTCCTTCCCTTTTTTGCTTATGACACCTTGGCTCTTACATGGTGTGTGCTTCAGAGCTGGGACTTCTCTCTGGGATGACCAGAACAACACTTCCTCTATTTCAGTATAGATGCTTTTAAAATAACAGACCTCACTCAGCTCAGTGCCAGTGGAAGTTCTGCCTGTCTGTGTCTCCATCCGTTTTCTCAATCCATTATCTGCAGTGTGTTAAAGTACTAGCTTGTTTCGAATGCCAGCTCTCCAGCAATTTGGAGAAATCATCTTTATTCCAGAGATGTGGAATATCAAACTTCCTGTCATACTGAACTTGGAAACAAATGTAACAGGCAAGACTGTCCATCTCAAAGTCCTTTTGCATTTTTGTCATGAAAGGAAAAAAAGAGGAATAATGTTTTTGTTCAGTTTTAATACTGAAGATTTACAAGTACCAGAGTGAAAGTCTCCAAAAGGGGTAATTGCAAAAGAAACCAGGCTTAGAACATAAAGACAGATTTAGCATGCCTACTAACAAGAATGATTGCCTGGCACTCACAATTAAATACATTTTTATTATTCTTGATAAAATCGTAAGGTTTGACCTTCCAAGTAAATTTTTGTAATAAAAGAGGTATTAAAATACATGATAAAACCTAATGACAATATGATTTTGTTTACTATAGTGTAATTCTTGAAGAGAAAATCTGTAAAAGGCTAAGATTTGTATTACCTACAATTTGTGATCACCTAACTCTTGAATTCAGTGCAATTTGAGAATAAATCACAGAATGTAGATATGTCTCTTCAGGAGAATCTAATGTGTGTTGAGATCAGTTTTACACTAAGTAAAACATACTCCTTAAAACTCAAACCTGACAGCCATCATTATAGCTTCTCCTGCTGCAAAAGAGAGAAGCTGTAGTCACTGTGTGGGCAGATATCTACAAAGCTCTGCTTTATTGCTATTCAATGCCTTTCCAACAAGAGGAAGTCAACCAGCCTCACACATAAAACTTACTCCTGAATGCCTCAGCACAGCTGCAGCAGTATCAGCAGAGAAAGAGCAGAAAACATTTTTGATAACTGAACTGGGGCCTTCCCCTTCGTGCTACAAAATACAATCGCCTACCACAAAAAACAATCACATTTTACAGCTGGAGGTTAGCTTTGTAGGATAGGAAATCATGCAATTTTTCAAGTTTGCTGTTGCATAATCTAGAGGGATCTGAAAAAAAAAAGCAGTTTTCAGTACAAATCTATGCAAAGTGTACAATTATAGGGCATGTAGTTTCTTGCGCTGCTTTCTGTTTTCCCTGCTGAGAAATACTTTTCTCTTTCATACATGGCACTGTGCTAA
The DNA here is from genome assembly GCA_039654755.1 of Calcarius lapponicus. NCBI lineage: Eukaryota > Metazoa > Chordata > Aves > Passeriformes > Fringillidae > Calcarius > Calcarius lapponicus. The sequence goes on along the minus strand of CM077464.1, from coordinate 95,386,915 downwards.
CCACTCTCTTATCTTTTCTTTCAGTTTAGCAGATTAAATAGCGAGTGCAGTATACATAAGAAAGAATTTTATCAGCTATGCTTACAGTGCTTGTTAATGTACTGCACATAACTTTTTTCTGCTACTGACTTTAGCTTGAGTTGTCAATGTGTAACATTCCCTCCCCCTAATTCTGCATTTGCAAAGTGGGCAAGTTAGCCAACTGAAGATGAGCAACAAAAGGATATTATTTGCACCTGTGAAGTTTGTTTTTAGAAAAGAGGATACACTATTCCTGCAGGGTGTTGTGTCATTGCAGTGGAAGAGGTCTAGAAAACATGGATGTCAGTAGCACTTTTAATATTAGCCCATAAGTATCCCAGTTTGTGCCAGAGAATGCCTATTTTTGGTGATCTCACTGGCAGGTATGGACTGACTTAAGCTATGGGCTAAGCAAAGAGTCAAGTAGAAAGAGAGAGGCTTTCAGTAGCAGTTCTTTCCTTTACTGTGTGTGCTGCATTGCTTAATACTTGAGTTTACCCCAGATTCAGACATGGTGGATGGAAGGACAAATCAAATTTAATCAGAAAAGTGCTTCAGATTTATGCACCTAATAAGGTGAACTCTAATAAATATTGTTATTTGGACTGGCTGTGAAAAAAACCTGTAAAAATTGGAATGATGGAGAAATCTAAGTCTATCAAAACAGATACAGTATTCAGTAATCACTGTCAATAAACTTCTGATCTTGTGTTCCTGGACAATGGTAGATTGAATAGTATTGTTTTCAATTCCCTTCTTCTTTAGTCATAATGCAACAATTCTCAACTCTGAAAATCCACAGCCCCCAAACTTTCAGGCAATACATGACTATTCTGGAAGTTTCAAATGGGCTTGAGCAGGGGAATTGTCATCTTAGGTCTCCACAGTCAATACTGAAAACTTCACTGAGACAACTCTGGAATTGACCATGCCAAGCTTTCTATTTTTTGTCCAAAACAAGTGTGAGGTATGATAGGGCAGTGCTACCTCATATTCATTTTAATCAGCATGGTAGACCTAAACCCTAAATATTAACAGGCCAGGTGAATTTTTAGACATACATTGCAAAATCTAAGTTTGCTCGCTTGTTTTTACATTAAGAAAGCAACTTTCTGCATAATCCTAGTATACAAAATAGATTAAGCAATGTTTTTGAGGTTTTATGGAGGGGCATAGCCCAAATAAACTGTTTTCCCAAATCATTGAAATTTGACAAAATTTTAAGTGTCCGAAGCCGAGTCTTCCAATGGGTAGTAGTAACCACCTATCAATAATTCCAGGTGGATCTGTGGTCTGTTTTGTTAGTAATTATTAGATATTTTATAAGGTATTTGATATAAATGTATTGTAAAAAACTATATGCAGTTATGAAATATATCCATTTCCCAAAATACATTTCTAAATATATCCATTTCCCAAAATACACTTCTGAATAGATTTTAAAAGGTTCTCTGATCTCTGTCATAATGAAAATGATGCCACTTCTTTGTGTTTAGTTGATTAAAATCTTAAAGCTTTCTCTTGAAGGTAAAAGAATAGGCAGCTCAGAGATAGCAGTAGTCTACCATATTCCTGTTTTTTTCTATTTCTGATAAGCTCGATTTACTAGTATAAGACTTAATTTCATTAACAGAGAAAAATGTAATAAATGGGAAATTTAAAAAAAAACCTAGGCAGTATGAAAGAAGGTGGCAGTAAGAGGAGGTACTGGAGAGGAAAGTTTGGGCCTCTGATGCATTTCAACAGGGACACACCCTACAGTTGTCCAGATCCCTTCCTCTTCGATATGAGCTATAGGAAAAAGGATGGCCATAAAATGGGTGGAAGGAGCCAGCTGAGAAAGCATGCAAGTAATTTGATAGGACAGGATGAAAATTAAAATATTGAAGAAATGAAACTTTAAATCTTTCCTAGGTAGTGCCTTTATGAAAGGGCAAAAAAAAAAAGCATTAATACTAATGAGAGGAGGCAGCAGTACTCTAGGAAATGGCTGGGACTTACACATATAACATTATTAGTCAAGGGCTGAACCTGTAAATCTTCCAGTGTATGAAAGATTGTTATAAGCAGGTCAGATAAGAGCAGAAAGAAGGTGGATTCATTTGTAGCAAAAATGTTTAGCGATGGTGAAGACTAAATAAAAGCATGGGGTGGAGAACCAGGAGGAGCTCCAATGGTCTCAGACATGTTCTGTCTGCAGCACTGTGAGGTGCAGTCAGTGCTCTCTCCTGGGGCTGCTTCTCCATGCCTCTGTAGTCCTCAACTGAATTTGTACAATTTTTGTTTAGTGGGATGAAGCATCCAGTGTTCAATGCTTTAGAAGAATGTCCTTTTTCTAAACTAAAGAAAGTGGGAATTGCACTCCATTGTTGCACAGCTTACGCAGCTGTGGAAAGATTGGAATCTGATGTATCAGAAAGAGAAATTATATAAACTGGAAACATGACATTTCAAGGGGAAAAAATACTTAAAGTGGAAAACAGGACACAAAAAAAAGCTAGTTCATTGTCTGCATGAAGTTGAATTTCCAAGAAGAAACGAAACAAAAGAAAGCCCAACAGATGTTTTTGCGAATGCTTTTTAAACTTACTGTCAACACCTTCATTGGGAAACACCCAAATTCAATGAACACATGAGTTTGGAATTAAAGTGAGCATATTCATAACTTCTAGTATATTTTAATAATTTCATAGAAATAGTCAAATCATAAAGTTTCAGCCCAGAACATTGAGTCCTCTGTAACTGTTTGGAAAAGTCTTTATATATTAATAAACCTGTAAAGGCAAATATTTATGGTTATAAATAGCAATTATATGTGTAAATTATTGGAAGAATTTATCAGACCTGAACAGCTGCCAGTGGCTGAAACTATCCCAGTAAAAATGCCAGTGTGAGGAGTTTCTTGTGGACTAGACTTATCTGTGGTTCAGCTTTAGCCCAAGAAAGTCTTTCTCTGAAAATAGCTCTGGTTTAGGCATACTTAAAATGGGAACTGCATGTATGTTGTTTTCAACCTTGCATAAGCTTTCCTTCACATGTCATAAACCATTGCATCTCTTTCATTAAACTTGGTGGTTTTTTATAAGAGTAATTGTAGGCCCTGGCTAGGTTCCTCTCCCACAATTTTCCATCAAGCCCATTGAAAACATAAAAAATATTCCAAAAGTCCTTAGAAGTTAATAAAACAAAGAGTGGTTTTCTAGATATATTTTAAATCATATTCAAATCAATAAATTCAACAATAAACACCTATATAATAAAATATGAATAAAATAATTTTTAGGCAGCAATTTAAAGATGATAAGGAAAATGTTTTATTCATTATACTTGGAAATGAGTATTAATTTTGTTCTAAGATAAGTTTTGTGAAATTATTTCTGCAAATTAGCCTGTGCTGGAGCATGTGCTGGTGTGTGTGCATGTCCAGAACAGCAGAAGACAGTTGTGGTTTTTTTAACAATGTAGCTGGTGCATAATTTTTCCCTCAAGTGTCAGCCTCTCACAGCATGAGAAAACAATGTATTCAAAAAGGACGTGACAGAGGGAAGAATATTAAAGAGTTCTACTGTAGAAAGACTGCTAAGGAAAAATGTGATTTTCATGACAGTAATAGCCAATCAATCGTTGTTAAATCAGGTACATATTTAATACTACAAGGATCTTAAATTGAATACCTCTTTACATAACATGTGGTTTAATAGGTAACGTACAGTTCACCCCCATTACCAAAATCTCATGCAATAAAATTCTCTGAGAGTTGAACTTCACCAAAATGAGGGCAGACTGAATGTCTGAAGTTAAAGATCTGAAGAGAGTTATTTTGTTACTGAGTATATATAACCCACTAAAACTGGCACAAACCTTTACAGGGGAAGGTAGGAATGACACTGTCAGATTATCTGCGCCCTCAATTTTCCCTGTAAGCATCTGCAGAGCTCTGACTTTATCCTCCCTCCACTTGCTTTAATACCTTCAATTCTAATAATGCATATGTGAAAAAAACCACAAGCAAAATTCACCCACCCACTGCCCAAAGGAACACAGCCACCTGCAGCACGACTGCAGTTAAGCTTTCAGTGGACAGAGACAAGTGCCAGGCAAGCTGACCTATAGAATTTGCCTTGTTATGCTGCTTCCCATCTGCCTGTGCCCATCTGCTGCCTTGTCCATTATTCAAGGTCCTTATAATAGTCACCATCTTTTGCTGCCACGTTGGAAGCAGCATTTAGCGTGAAAAGGCCTCAGGTTCACCATGACATTAACAAACACAATTGCAGCTAAAACGCTCTTATTATAGTGTGTGGGGTTGGTTGTTTTTTTTTTCCATTTGGCTACATCAGATTCTCATGCTGTGTTGTTGCAGTTCATGGCAATCTTTGAAGAATCTGTACTACCTATTTTTTAATAAAAATTCCTACCTCCTGCTGGCTTGACACAAAGCAAGGGCCCCAATACAATCTAATTTGCAGACAGATGGGGGAAAAATACGTGTCTTTGCAATGACCAAACATGCTTAGTTCATAACTATTAATTGGCTCCTGGTTTTCCCATCAAATGGGAAAGAAATTACTTAAATCACTGTTTTCAAACCTTATGTGTGTCTTCAAAAACTGTCAATATGTGTCAGAAATATTACATTTCTAAAATTAGGATTGCTTTGTTGAAACTAAATGGCAACAATTAAAGGTGATCCTCTTGCTGATCCTGAAGGCCAAACAAGCTGAGCACCGTCTCTCCTGCCTCATGAAATTTAGTGTTTTGCTCTGCTTGTGCTGTGTGCTGGGAGTGGCACTGAAAATTGTCCCATTTTTTCAGTGGAAAGCATCTTCTGGGTGGGGAGGAAAAAAGCACTTTCAATGGGTGTTCCACTTGCAAAGAACAGCTTGCTGAATGTCATCTTGCACTTACAATCACTGGAGCTGCCTGTTCAAAGCAGAATGTGTCTGCTATCCCTAACTCCAAATCTGGGCCGATGCAATCAGTCCCTTTCCCTTAACTTAACGGGCAGATCTACATCGACTTTAATGTCAGCTTAATCAGACTCTAAGCTCTTCAGGGAGAGGAATTGAATTTCCTGTGATATGTGGAATCTAGCTTGCTGTCAGAGATTTAATTCTGGGTGATAGAAGATAACACCACCACCCCCCGGAATTCATTTTATTAAGTACAGAAGAGAGTATTTTAATTATAGCTTCTGTCATAAGGCCACAGTTTAAGTGGAATATTTAGGTTAAAATAAAATATCTCAAGCATAAACTGGTATTTATAGATACTCCACAAGTCTGTCACTCAGCACTACTTATAAATCAAGTCTATTTCTTCAATAATAGATTGTTACTTATCAATTGCAGATTCTCTCTTATTTCCCTTGCAAATGAATGTATTTAGAAGAAAGTTATTGTTGTGTTGTCAATTTCTCCGTCTCTGTATCCATGTCTTGAATATTACATCATAAAGCAAATAAATTATTCTGCTTTATCTAGTAATATTGAGAATAGTGACACAGTTGTATTGGGAAAAAATCTCACTTTAGGGTTAAATATTGCAAATTCTTGATGTGGCATGAAGAACTTTTTTTTTTGACAAGGACTACTTTTAAGAAACAGCTACATTAATTACAAAGTTCTTTACTCTGTGAAGGGTCAGAGTGGGTGAATTTGCCTTTTGTGCAATGACCTGTTTTATCAGGAGCCTTTAACACTGGATGTACTGCTGTAAAGTCTGTAAAAGTGTCATTGTCTGTAGGCATGATTAAAAAAATATCTAATATAGATGTGCTGCCACCTGTCTTTTTTCCAAAGAAACTGTCACAGCCATTCCATTTTAAGGCTGGGAGTTAAGTTCCCAGCTGTTGTGACCCAATTCAGTGTTTGACTTCTGCTTGCACTGACAATTAACTTTTCAATTGTCAGAAAAGCCTTCAGATTGAACTACTGTGAAAAGAGGTAAGAAATAGTGGATGTTACACTTCTCTGGGGCAAACAGGCTTTGATTTATCATAAGATCATAGAATCATAGAATGGTTTGGGTTGGAAAGGACTTAAAGATGATCTAATTATTCTGTCTTTTTTTTTTATTTGACAAAATATGTAATTTGCCTTTTGCTCTTGAAAAATTTGTTTCAGTGAGGAAAAACTGCAGCTATTTTCCTTCATTTTCCTTACTATTAATCAAAGGGGAAAAGGCTGTAATAGGAAAATAAATGCAAACGATTTGGGAAAGGAAAACGTAATAATCATGACACCTGATGCCAAGTTGATGCTATTAGCACCTGATGAGCCCATTGATAGCTATATTGATGCAGAAGATCAGTTTTATCTAGTATAAAACTGTTTTCCCCCCTCCAGATTAATGAAATTGCTAAATTTGATCTCTGTGCAGAATGAGATAAAAAGGTAGCAGTAGAATTGTGTAAATACTGCCAATGCTTCCTAAATGCATTCAATCAAGCTAAAAAACTCCCAACACATTAATTTTTCCATATTTCTCTACTGTGAAGACAAAGAAATTATTGGTTGAAGCTTCCCATCAAGTGTTTGGGAAAAGAATCCCAAGGAGCCAAGAACCTGAAGTGAAGCTACTCACTTTTGAGGTACCACATTTATTAGATGGAGAACTTGCAGGGTCCTAAAAAAAATGAAGAGGGCTCTTTAAGCCTTGTCAGAGCTCTGGCACAGAGTTCAATTAACAAACTCAGCCATTGGTCACACCTCTCTCTTCATAACTGGAAAGGGTCACGCATATGCAATGAATTGCTCAGCAGTGACAGGATAAAATCCAAATTTTCATTCATCCACTGTCAGGAGCTTAATTCTTCTAGGAATTGTGCTTCAGGTAGAGGACTTACATTCCCAGACAAACTAATATTATCTAGAAGTCAGAATCTTCTGTAACTCTCTTACTCTTTCAGGACTGAAGCAGCCATAGGGATTTTAATTTTTGGAGGATGGAAAAAAGGTCCAAGGTCTGGAACGTAGATCTACAAGATTTCTGCCCTTCTTTACTCATAAAGACACTCAAGCACATGCTTGCAGCAACTCCAGTGGGATTTAGTCACATGTTTTAAGCTGAATATCAGTGGTGTTTTGAGTCAAGGTCAACAAGCACATATACTCAGTCATCACACAGTGACTTCTAGTTTGACCAAAAGCTTCAATTTTGAGATGCTACTGACTAGGTAGAAAAATGCCTTTTCAGTTATTAAAAAAAAAAATACAATTTTATTGTCCTAAGACCATCAACATGTCATATTGAATTCTTTGGAGTAGGAGGTTGGAGATCAGTCATCAAAATTCACTGTCAGCCCAGGCAGTACTCAGCCAATAATGAGAGGCAGACAAGCACCTAAGTGTAATTATCTCAGTTACGGTTTCAATGTACAGATTGGTGTAGAATAAAAGTGCAATGAAAGCTACATTCCACACTGAACCATGGGAAGCAGTCATTAAAGAGGGGAACAAAAGACTTTTACTCACCAAAGTAAAGTTTTCTCTACTAGTTAGTTATATATAGACCTTGGCCAAAGGGTTGCTGCAGGCAATATATACATATTGAATGAGGGAAAACAATCCTGGTTTTCATTAAGAAGAATGGGCTGATTATTTCCTGTATAAGCGTGGATTAGCATGACTTTTGGAGCAAAAGAATAGATTCATGTGGATGTCCTTGAAGGGCTGAAGGGAGGGAGAGCTAGTATTCCAGCAAAGGATGGGAAGGGGACCAGCAGAGATCTAAGCATAGCTGAAGATGCACTGTGAAGGTGCTTCCTCACAGGAAGCTAAAAACAGCTTAGTGAAGGGCAAGATTTTAGGTGGAGGTTACTGAGCAGGTGCAGTATGAGACAGGAGGGAAAGAACCAAGCCACAAATAAAAACCAGACATAGTATTTGCATTAATAAGGGTGAAAGTTTTTCTTACATAACCTTGCCAAAGGTACACTGGCAAGTCTTCCTTTCACTTCTGCATGTATATATCTGTTTTGGCAATGATTTATAACTGTGCTGCTTTGGGATGTTGTGAATGAATGCCTGTATTTGCATTCTACTGTAACTGAGGTTGAATGGGATTTAATTTAACTGGAACAGCATGACATTGGTAACCTAAAAAATATCTATGTACTCGGTTGCTTCAATCAATCCCTGCTTCCTTAGTATGTCGTCCTATACTCAGAGGGTGACAGAACAGATGACATTTCAGTTACATCAGTCAGATGAGGAGTTTGCACCCCAGACATCAGGAGAAAGTCATGGTTACATGTGAAGGCTTGCAGGGAAAATGTCAGTGTCATTATTGGTTTCCACTGCATTAAAGGCTGAAAGAATCTTTTAGGAAATAGCACAAAGCCACATGTTCTACAAGCTGCTCTGCAACTATGGAGTGAAAACTATAGAGGAGATGAGGCATACATATTTAATGAACCAGTAAAACTACAATATGACCTTCCAATGCAGCAAGCTCTTTCCAAAAGCTTTGCAATGCATTACTCTTAAAGCCCCCAGGGGTTTTCTCCTTTTTGAACAGTGGAATGACATGAATTTCAAAAGCAGGAGATTATGTAAAAGGAAGAGAGAAGACATTTCATTCAAAACCAAAATGGAAAAATCAATGTATTTAGCTGACATTTAGACTTCACCTTTATCTGTAATGTGTGAGTCCATAATCTGGAATTGCTCTTCCATCCTCTTACTCTGCCTTTATTTCTGTACCTCCCTGAAAGTGTAGTCTTTAGTGTAGATCTCTAATGCTCAGAAATGCAAAGAAAAGGCTTTTTATTAACGCTTTTGTGTTCTACAATCATTTATAAAACAAATTAACATATTGTTTATTAAATTTTTAATTATTATTACAATATTTCTTGCATGATGTTGCCAAGATTGTATTTGCCCATTATACCACAGAGTTGAAAAACATGCTGAGGGTCATCATTCAGAAGACAAACTAGCCAAATTAAGCAATAAATGGGTGCAAAGACAGATGAAATTGTTGGCTTAAATACGCAGTTCACTTGTGGCAGTGGCTGCAGAAAATGTGGCTCTTCCTGAAAAAAAAATCAGACCTAACAGTCTATCAAGTTTTGAAAAAGTTTGGTCACAAATCTGAAATCTGCAGTTAATCTCAGCCAAATTTCACAAAACAAAGTCCCACACAAACATTGTCTGGGAAAAAACTAAAACCATGAAACAACCCACGTTCATCTGTTTTATTTGTTTTGTTAACTGCTGCTTTGTTCCTCACTAATTCCCTTCAGTCTTGTGATATCAGTCCCCAGATCTTGAAATCTGTAATATATACAGAAATGAGCTTACAGACAAAGTCATCTGTGAATCAGATGACCCTCTATAAGGAGATTGTCCCTGAGGGACATAGTCTGTGATGAAGAGGAAGCATCATGTGTTACATAATCCCTAAGTGTTATGATGCCTTGAGTCATGAGTAAGCCACTGTGGCAGACTCCGGATAAAATGTGCTAAGAAAATTGAACAACTCTGTGTGGGTAGGGAACATTAAACACTCTTGATAAAATATAGAAATTATAGAAATATTAATAGATATAGAAATACAGAAAAATCAACCAAGACAATTCCTAGATCTATTCTGTACATTTTGAAGATACATCACCTGAAACACCAGATCCTAGGGCCGAAATCCTTACATGTTCTAGCATATGAACAAAGTAGATCTTTAAATTCAACAAAGTTTCAAAAAAATGGTTTCCCCACTTAATTTTGAGTGCTATGCAATAAGGATAGGGCCAAGATGCATTTCACCAAGAAGCAGTCAAAACCTAGCATATTTGTCTTGGTACAGACAAATATGTGGCTTGTACATCTATAAAGATTGAGGAGTAAAAGCCTTGGGCCTGCCACCAACAGAGAATAGCTCACTCCATTCCTTATACTTTATGAGCTGGAAAATACAGTATAAGGCACTCCTGCCTACTTCTTTTGTGAGAAACCCTAGTGTCCCAGTGGAGAGTGATAATTGGGAAATGTGGTGCAATTTCTTTTTAAAACTTCCAATATTACTGTTAGAAAAGTGGGTGGAAAGGTAAAGAAAAAATTGAAAACAAGATCTGTCACAGGTTTTCATTAAAAAAAAAATTCCCAACAGAAATTGTGCACTCTTTACTGTCTGGCATACAATATCTGGTTTTAGTCTTCAAAGCAGATCAACAGGAAAATAATTTTGATTTTTTAAACAAAATTATTTTTTTCTGCTAGGTGGATATGCATAATCTAAATTTTTTTCTTTCTAAAGTTAACATACTGCTATTCCTGGATCTGGTGACATCCAACTGTGTCAGGTTACAAAAACTCTAGCCAAACCAATCTATCCAAACCTATCTAGCAAAACAAATCTTCTGATAAGATCTGGGAACAAACTGGGACTCTGAGACTTTCACGTTAGGAAGCTTTTCCAATATGCTGCTTTGAAGCAAGTGACGACCATGCTGAGGGTCACCATCTGATTTGGTAACTTTGGAATTCCTCTTAGATGAGTGGGAACAAGTTCAGCTTTCTCCACTCTTGGGTGAAACACAAGAACACACCTTAGCTAACAGTAGTATATTGGTATTACAAAAAGTTACCTCAGTAATAATCTAAAATCAGTGTAAAATATGCATATAATGAGCACAGAGTTGGCAGAGTGAAGAATGCTTGCCTTGTGTGAGTTGCACTTCAGTGCTGTTGCCTGTAACACAGTGGGACTGCTACACAAGGAAGCTGGGATGAAGAAAAGTTACCTGTTGGCCAAATCTCTTCTTCCTGTGGAAATTCACCTGTTTTACCACACTCCTTTCACTCTAGTGGAGGGTTCTGCCAGAAACAGGTCCTGCAATGTTAAAAGAGAGGTTTTCCACCCCAGGTGCCACCTTTCTGTGCTCTGCAACTGACAGATGGCTGTGCACTCTCCCATCTTGTCACTGGGGTCACCTGTAGTTGAATATCTCCAGCGATGCAAGTAATTTCTTGGTCTTATGTGCATGCACAGTGTTTGCTTCATGGTGTAGAACAAGCTGGAGCAATATATTTTTTTTTGACACCAGTGCCATTACACGCCATCGCCTTGGCCATTCCTGTCTGGCCCAGGAAAAATAGAATGAGAAGTCAGGCTGCTCTTGCTGAGCAGAGGGATGGATGTGTTTTCTGAGGCTCTTGGTCCACCTCAGACAGAAAATGGGTCAGTGTGAAACCCGGTGTGTCCCATCTGAAATATATTCACAGCACTTCAGACTTTTAGATTGTGTCCATTTTCTGCACCAAGGACCTTACTTGCTTGTGATATTCTGAAATGTTGAATGGGAAGGGTGGAGAAAAATACTGACTGTAACACACAGTAGGTGAAGAAAGGACCCTGGAAATAACTACACCAGAGCACAAAACATTCTTCCCCTCCTGCTCCAAACAAGAAAAGCAAAATCCCTTCCAAGTGCAAGGAATTAAACAGTATTAAAGAGAACACCATTCAGGCTTGTCAGCTATCCTTTCCTTGGATACAGAGTGATATTCACCAGAGGACATTTCATTCTTTCTCTAATGTTTATTCGTTAACCAAGTGTACTCATTAATTACATGTGTCCCAGAATTCTTGCTGGGTTTTGCAGTCACTCAGAGATGAACAATATGAGAACAGAATTGGAATAACTGTGTCATAAGCAACTCTTGCCAGAGTACATTTAAAATTATGGGGTCTAAGCAATTACTTCTTTTCCAATGAGAATCATTAAACATGAGATTGAATTTTAGAAACAGGCATAGCAGACTGTCAATTGTTTCAAAGCATAACCAGCAATTTGAGCAGTTATTCTCTAAGGTGAAAAAAATGTATGGGGAAAAAATCTTAAAAATGTTCTGCTGAGTATTTTGCAAACAAACCTACAGGTGAAAATGATAAAAGTTTTTGTCTAGTGAAAGCAAGTAAGATACAGTGAAATTTCAAAATATATTAAAATTGTGGCACTTTGCTATATGAAATGCTGGTATTCATCAAAGGTTAGTCTTGATCCTGGAGGTCTTCTCCAACCCTAATTCTATGATTCTAAAGTGTACCTAAGGAAAATGAAGCAAGTGAATATATGGAAAAATATAATCCTTTCACCTGGAAGAACTTATGCTCTAAAGATACCATAGAAAGGCAAAAAATGGATGACAAAGTGAACAAATGAAACCAACTGAAAGACAACTTTTCATGTTCTGTGGACTACAGTCATTCATTATCAAGCCAAAAAGGTAAACCCTATGCAGTAAAATAGTATTTAACAATTATAGAAAAATGGAAATAGAAAACTTGGGGAAGAGTGAGCAGCCAGCAGCACATAAAAGTCAAATAAGCAAATGTCTGAAAACAATGAAGTCTCTAGCCAGCTTCTAATTCCCTTCCTGGTTCCTTTAGCTTACAGCTTTAATTTGACACCCACAAAGTGATATAATGTACAATAAATACTAGTAAATAAGCTTAGGATTTCAGAGTATGTTGCATCAATTACCATCACTTCTATTTTATTTTATTTTCTATTACCCACCTCCAGATATTTTAATGGGAGATGCAAACATTTTTGAAATACAATACAAATCTTTACAAATAGGAGGGATAGCTTGTTTTGATGGAAGTCTTGTTGAGACACTGATAATTACCTGACATTTAGAACACCAGGCTCTAAATATAGTAGTTTTTAATAGCCACATGACTTTCTATTTCCTTGCTGCTGTGTCAACAACACTTTGCTAAGAACAAAATACAAACCAAATCCTCCATACACCCAATATTTATAATCTCTGAGGAAGTTTCGCAGTTCAAAAAAGCAATATCTTTGTTCATAGAAGATTTTATAGTTTTCAAAATGAGCAACAAAAGAAGAGTTTTTGTCTATCATGAGAGTTATAAAATTACCTTTTCTATTTACTCACCGAGACAAGGAGCACCACAAAATTTGATGAGCCTTTCCTAATCTAAGTTAGTAACTATAAATTGAATACATCTATTTTTCACTATTTTTTCTACAGTACTACAAGAATCAGGGGAATGATTCTATCTGGGTTTCACCTCAGATTTTGCACAGAGTTAACTAAAGACATGACAACAATACACAGTGGTGAAGAAATACAAGTTGTGTTTCTCAGAAGGAATAGAAACTACTAGTGTTGTTATTTAACAATGGGAAATCCTACTTAAATTTGTCAGTATGAACAATCTTCTAATGGAACAAATTCTGACTGCATCTAGAAGTGTGATGAGATATTGCAGCTAGACCACAGCCTGAAATCAGATCCAGAGGTCTTGGCTGTCATTTTCTAGTATTAGAATTAGTATGTTAATCTTCCCTTCTGAACCCTTAATGAGGCCCAGCTTCCTCTGCCCACACAAAGGGAGAATCTCTATTATGACTGAATCGTTAACAGAAGTGTGAGTCAGTACATTCATTATCCTAATGTCAGTCCTCCCAGAGCAGGAAGAGACCCATAGCAAAAAGGAGGAACTTCTGGAGAGAAGGGCCTGAAGACATGCTGGCCTTTTCCCCAACAGCTGATTTAGGAATGAATTATGAAGACAATACCATTTTCTGCAATAATCTTTAGCACCCATTTTGTGTCAGAGTTACACCTTAGGGAGACTGTAGGTTTTCTCCTAGGCATCTGTGCTCCATTAGCAGATGTAACTCCAAATGGTTCAGGTAATTCCTGTAAAAGGTTGAGAAAGCAAAATCTGAGCAGAAAGAAAGAGAAAAAGTGGAAATTCACAAGTCCCTGTGGTCTGTTAAGGCAGTAAATTTATTTCATATAATACTGACCCTTTCAAGATTAAAAGTGATGGGCAATATCCTTTTGCTACCACAGAACTGCAGTTTTAAATGTCTGCAATGGCAAATAGCATAAAAAGGCTTAGTTTACATTGCTACTAATCACTGCAGTTTTATTATGCCTCTGAGGTCTCCTACCACTCTCTGCACTGCCCTAAATAATCATCTCTGTGCCATCTAGTTCCTTTCCTGGATGTGGTCTTCCATCTGACAGCCACTGAACCCTTTCTCCACTGGTTTAAGCAGTTCTGTGGTATTTGGTGGCACTTGATGACATATGTGTCACACATCAGTTCTACAAAACATTTATATGCTCTAATGCTCTTACTCTCCTGAAAGGTGTACCTGAACACAATGCTGGTGTAGGTGCTGTCCTTCCTGATTAAAAGAAAGGAAACTGGCAGCTTATACATGTATTGTTAAACTCTCTTCCTCCTAAATTCTCCATCTTGCACTGATGTTCATGCACTTAATTGCATTAATTAGACCTGCAGAATAGTTTAAATACATGTTAGGTCGTGATCTTTCACAGATACGGCATACATTTGTCCAAAGCTAGGCAATTATTTATTAGCTTTAAACAATTTCAACTGATTATTTAGGGCAGTGCAGAGAGCCCTTTTGCAACTCTCTACACTTTGTCCTTTATCTTTGCATTGAATGAGTCAATTTATAGTAACTAGGACACCGCAGAAATGAGAGGAAGTTTGCCTACAATCAGATGACTTACATTTATGATGTTGTCAGGTTGGCTGTCAAAGATTTTTTGTTTTGATCTATGTGAGGCTCAGAAAAGTTATTGCTATTGCATCTGAATGCTAAATTATATTATTAAATATAAAGTGGGCAATGGCTTGAAACCAAGTATAAATTAGGAAGAAATTACTGAATTTTTCAGGATATAAACAATTCTACAAAATAGTTCTACATTGATTTGATTTACATAAAGAATTCAGCTGACAATTCGACCCTAAGAGCAATACTCACAGCCATTTCTGAATTTGAAGAGAAAAGGAAAATTCAGAATCTTGTCATTACAGATAACAGTTTATTTTATGTATAATTTTACATGTCTAAAGGTAGTAACCTTAAACCTAACACTTCATACTGCATTTTAGTTACATTTTCATCTATTTTATTGCAGACATGCAATTATCTGGCCAGAAATTTATGCAGTATTTTAGCAAAGAATTTGAAGTGGAAAAAAAGGCACTTTTAGAATGAAAAACATCTAAATGCTAAAATGCTAGTAGATGCTAGTACAGTGTAAATTTTTAACGGTCTTTTAATTTTAATTTTCTTTTTTTTTTTTTTTTTGTTTGCTAAGTTTTGGCACTTTTGAGCACATTTTATATAGTAAAAATCAGAGTTTTGATGTTGCAAATCACTTGCTGAAGGCCCATTATATTTTTATTACAATATCTACATATAAAAGGAATTTGGAAATAGTTGTTCTCATCCATATTTTCAGCAGTTGCTGTGCTGAAATGGAGGTGACAGCACGGGATAGAAAAGCAGAGTCTGAAGAAATGTTGACAGAAACAAGGAAAAGATTAAAAAAGTGGAAATAATTATATAAAGCTGCAAAGTACTTACATTTTATTGTAGCATTTCTGAGGCTTTCTCCATATTTTCTGTCATTATTTTATGATTGCTAGTTAAGGAAATATGAACTCTACTGATTGTTGTTTACCACATTACAAAAACTGCTATTCCTTGAAAACATAATACTTGCAAACCAACTGCAGATAGGAAACATAGTTGAGAAATGCAAACATAAAGGCCATCACTGTCCAACCACATTACTGAATGACATTTTCCAGTGGTCCCCCTGCTTCCTTCAGCACACAGCTGAGTGGTACTCTGCAGATAGACAGCAATTCAGTATTTTGGTGATCTTTCCCCCACAGTTTTCAGGTAATGCATTATTATGCCTTATTTATCATATTTACACTAAACTACAGAAATACCATTCTAAGGAAAGAACATTTTATTTTCTCATGATATTTTATGCTGCTTGTAAACACAGCACTAGAATATTTCACAGCTCACTGAATACATGGAGAGAATACAGTCAGAAACTAAAGACAAATGTTTCTATTCATTTACGTACCCAACCTGAATTATGTATAGCTTGTTTTCAAAGTATTTAATAAATGCTGGAATGTCACATTTTGAATGCAAAAAACCACCAGGATCTCTTTGGCTTAGCTTGTGCTTGTAGAACAGCATAAGTGAATTCAACTCAGCCCATAGCATTTAACCGTCTCACTTAGCGAAACCACGCTTCAGTGAACAAACACAGCGTGATTATATAAACTATCATACCATGTAACTAGCACACTGTGTGCCCACAAGAAAAGCAGTCAAGATTGGTACAATCTTCTACCAAAATTGCAACAATGACAGTGACAGCTGCAAGAGCTTTTCATGGCCACAGGTATTAGCTTCCTGCAAAAACTCTGAGGTCGCCACTGCTTTTTCTGTCACTCAGCCCACAGAGTAAAGTGCAGTGCCTTCACAGTGTTGTACTTCAGAGCAGATATGATTGGACATTATGGTCACAGAGCTTTTTTTTTTTTTTTTTTTTTTTCTGGCTTTATTTGTTAACATTAGCAAGAAAGCTCCACATTTTCATTTTTCCGGTCTCTGCATAACTGATCTTACTCAAGCCCTCTGAAAAAAACTGTTACAAAAACAAGGAATTAATATTTCTGGCCTGAATGCCTTGCTCTACTAAAAGTGACAAAGAATTACAGTAAACATTGTAGACAAGCCTAAAAGGACAAGTTGCAGGCCTTTTCCATTTGCATTTTGGAAACTTCCATTGCCATTTGATTATCAGCATGCCTGTGTGCTGCCAGAGCACAAAGGAGGATGCATTCAGAATTTTTCATTTTTTTCACATAAACTTACTAAGTTTCAAGATACAAACATATAGTTTGTTTCCATACTTGGTTTTACTGCATTAAGATTTAAGCAGCTCTCTTGTACAGCACTTAAATTTAAGCAAAAAGTTCTTCTGCAAGACAGTCAGATATTTGATTCTGCCCTCATAGGAACTTATTATTGGGAATTGGTGTTTATATGGATCTTACAATGTGCAAAAGGAGTTGTCAACAAGATGCATGCTACAATGCAAAATTTGAAACCTTTTGGAGACTTTAAATATAACACAATAAAAAATCTAACAAATGCAATTCATTTCATTAGGCAGGAGAAGTAGTGAGGACCTTGTTGTTCACCAGATGAATTTTTACTTGTGCCAAAATTCAGAGAAGTCAAACACAAGCAGTTCAAGGCGACACATGGTGTTGCCTCAAAGAAGTACATTCACATTTTGTTCCAAGTACTGCACTATTTCATGTTTACAGTCTGCAGCTGCCAGACTCTAAGTTTAGGAGAAAGACCTGTCTACACTTGAAGAATGGGTGTGAATATGGAAGTTATGACTTGTGGATTGAATCTAATCAAACAGCCAGGCCTGGAATATTCTATAATTTTGTCTCAACCAACATCTTCTTCTTCTACTCTTTTTATGCTACTAGAACAGCTTATAAATACAATTTAAATCAGGAACTGAAGCATGTTCAAACTTCTTCACTGGTATACTGTATCTGCTTCTCATGTTTTGAAGTTTTACCCATTATATCTGACTAGAAAATCATATAGTTTCTGATAAATAGGTCAAAAAAGCTAGTAAAAATAAAAGAAGAAAAAAATTTCACTTCCCATACACATTGCTCAAGTTCCAATTGAGTGTAGAAAAAAAATCTTTCACCTTTAAAATGCAGTTCTCTGAAATTCTCTTTCTTTTGGCTGAGGAAAATGCTTCTTTCCCTATTACTTTGCTGGTCCATGACCTGGTTAGCATCCATTTTGCTCATAAATATTGTTTAGAGGATTTAATGATAACCCTTTTGGGGGGAGAGAAAGTGCATTTCTTTATATTACAGATTATATTCTTTATGTTGCAGCTGTGCTCCCGAACTTCAGAACATTTGAATTGCTTACAGGGAACTTGAACTACTTACTGTGAAAGTGGCTTTTAAAACTCAGCAGTTTTACCCTACTTCAGTTTTCCTTTGGTCTGCTGAATGCCCAGCTTGCATTATTTTTACGTGTTCAACACGTAACAAACTTTCAAATTCCAGTCCAATTAATTTCTTGCCTCACTTTGGCAGAGCTTCTCAAATAACTGCATCTGTCTCACTATGAATTAAAGACTAATTTTTGAGACTAAGACTGAAAAGAGCTATCATAACAATCTTTTTTTTATTTACTGCATAGGATTCAGCCTCAATCAGTAGTTCCAGCACTCTATACATCTTTTTAGAAGTTTGGCTTCAATGGATAAAGTTTTCATAGAATGGCAATATTTCTCCATAGTTTCAATTAAATTAACTTTGAATTAACAAATATTATAATGGTAAACCCATTATATTTTTTATCAAGCTAGAAATGAAGTCTATTCTAATTCAAATTTCTGAAAATGATGTAAGTTGCAAAAGGTCCAGCTTAACAGCCATTATTAAATTGCTCAGAAGATGATGCCTGTCTACTGAGAAATGGGAATCTGGATGAACAGTGTAAGACTGAAACAGTAACTGGAGATGTTGGCAAAACAAGAAGACTTGGATTTGTACATGTAACACATTTTATTTAAGAGCAGTGAATTAACATATTCTGGGAAGTAACAAACTTCTCTTCATTCTCCCACCGGTACCATAAATGTGAAGTATGCATTTTCAGTAGACTGCAACAACCTGGTCATTCAGCAGTCTTGTGCACGGCATGCAATGCTTTAAAACTTCCTGCCCTGGAACCAGATAGGAACATTTCAAGGTGCAGACTGCCCATGAAGCAATGCAACCTCCTTCAGTCTCTCTGCTTGCCAGCAATAGCTTTATCAGGCAGTTCCTTCTCATCTCACTGCATCATGTTGGAAACTAAATGTCACTTCTGATCCAAGTCAGGCAAGAAAGAGGGATTGTCAGCAAACACAAACACAACACAAGTCATGTTAGATAACTGCATAACAAAAAGGATGAGAATTTTAGATTGTCATTATCTATGGTAAATAAATACACAAACTTAATCTCACCAGTGGGTAGTACTTATCCAAGTTGCTCTTTCTCATTATAGAATTACCAGCTCTTGCAACTGGCTGAAGTTGTTAAGAGCCATTCCAGACCATGTGTGAACATACAAACCTACACTGATTAGAGACTACCCCACAGCATCTGCAGCTGCTTTCTAGTTGTTAGAATATTCCAAGTCCAAATATTCTAACAAGAACAAATGTTGTCTGTCTAACACCTAAACACATGAAAGTGATTTTACATGGTTACAGTAGTAGATGACTTTTCCTTGCATTCTGACTTCTGAATCAGCTGCAAAGGAAATAATGACCCTGTGAGGTTGCAGTTGGGTGACACAAACCATTGATGACTTCTAGGAAAAAAACCCACTAGTATCTGAAAGGTCACAGTAGAGGACTGAGACTTTGAAACTTTATCAAGAATTATAAATTATTTCTACTTCCTCTTGAGCACGGCACCACCACAAACCCTGCCTTGCTGATGTTGTCACTAGACTATTTCTCTGGCAGAAGAATTCTGTTTGGTGAGAAGAAACATTTTTGTCCATAGTAAATATTACATTTTGAAGCATAAGTTAATAGCTGTCAGGAAAATAAGATTAGAGGGAATTGAAAATCTGCAGAGGTTTCTGGTAACATTATGCAGATCCAATGACTGTACTGTGTAAAATTTACTTTAAAAAACATACCACAACCCCCAAGATATGCTTATCCTCAAAAGTACAGTACATCACTCAAAAGGCATGTAGTACAAGACTTAAGATGCAGAAATGAATGTGAGATCTATCAGTACTTCTACTTGCTAAAGAAAAGTTTAAATCTGAACCCCTTGATAACTAAGATTTCATTTTCTGTGGTAGTGGTGTTAGTGTTTTTTACCAGATCTTATAAATTCTCCATAGATTTATGCATATGTGTGCAAAGAATGGAGGGTTGTGAGAACACCACTCCAGAAAATAAGACCAATATGGGTCACTCATTACTAAGATAATATTAACCAGATTAAAATATTTAGTTGTTATGCTTTGAAACACAGGAGAAAAAAAAAAAAAAAGGGCTGTTTCCTTGTGAAAGATCACCTTGTGATTTTCTCCCAGCCCCTTTTCCGCATCAGTCCTAATTCCCACAGGCATGTGTTCTACAAGCTTGGGGATAGTCAGAAAAATCCTCTGTGAAAGCTCCTACACAGGGGCTCAAAAGCATGAGAAGTCTATGACTCATATAAATATTAAAAAAAGATATATACATGCATGCATACATTTATACACACAAACGTGTGAAAGCAAATATTACCACTTATCTCCAGAATCACACATTGCCTCCACTGTGCTATGTTGCCATTGCATGTCATCATCTATTAACACAGAATGACAAAGAAAGTTTAAGTGAGATTTCTGAAGCTCTGGTTGGAGCAGAGTCCATTTCCTTCAGTGTGGGAGGCCCTTCCAACACACAACAAAATAAAGGAATGTACAGAGGAAGGGATGTTGCCTTGGAACAAGAAATGCAGCTCCACTGGAGCCCATGAAGTCGTCAGATGCATGGTCAACCATGAATTGTGGTAGTAGTGAAGAAGTCAGGCTGATGGAGTTGGAGACTGGAGCTGGTGTAATGTTTCCTTTGCTGGGTGCTTCATCCTGCAAAAATCATTTGTTCTACTGGAAGATAGATTTGGAATTTAAAGCAATGTTATCAGGGAATGAAATTTTCTCGTTGGTCAGGGATTTTTCCATTAGTTTGTACTTCTGCAGGATATTTTGGCTTTTATTTTGCATCCTGTGAGTTATTGGGCAAGTGAGAGATGGAAGCAGGTTGGATTAGGAGAAGGAATAACCACTGATTGAGGGGATGACTACTGTCCTTAGAGTAGTTGATCCTGTGGGAGAGATTGTCCTACCAGGCAAAGCAAATTGGATTTATCTTTTGGCTGAAATATAAAACCATGTTCCTACCCACCTATCCCCAGTAAAGAGCATAGTTCTTTATCAAGGAGGTTAAAGAAGGAGCTTAAGGAATTGTAACAGGGCTTTTCACAGAACATGTGAGTGAAGGAACTGTCCAGAGACTGCTGGCGCAGAATGGCTGATTCCTGCTCTCTGGGAATCCCTGCAACGGGAAGTTAGAGAGGGATCTGGTAAGACCCACGTGGCTGTGGGGACCTGCTCTCTAGCAGAGTTGTCCCACTGCATAAATTTGGATGCCTGATGAAAGCACAACTCTACATCATTTGCTTCTGGTGCTTCTGCAAAGGTGAAACATGGATGAACCAAACATAGCTGGTGCTTAAGGCTTTTAACATGGGAGTCTGCTTGAGCTCATTCAGCCTGCTGTGAATTCATTCAGGAATCTAGCACCAGGCTTCTAGGGAGTACCCAAAAGAGAGATTTCATTTCCAAAAAAGATGTTCCTTTGGATTTACAGTAGTCATACCTCTTTTTATCAGACATACTATATGCTCCAGGGACTGTAAATGTATAGTGTACACACTGTAAACTCTCTATTTTCCCTAAGTCAGCCCCTTGGTTTGATAACCCAGTATTTCTGCAGCTTTATACTTCCTGGAAGCACAGATCCTGGCCATCTCCTGGTGGGTGTTGTGTCATTGCAAGCGCCTCTTCCTCCTCAGCTTAAGGGGCTGAGGTGAGTCAGGTAACAAAATACTACTCAAAGGCTGTGGCTTTATTGTTGTTTTCTCTAAGTAATCAAATAATAAAAAAAGTGTTCCTTCTATTCCCCACGTTAGCAATGTGGCTGAGTGACTACTTGCACCTGTGGCAGCAGTCTGGTCAGGTAACTTGTAAAATACTATGAACAGCAATGGTGTAAGAAAAATTGCCCATGACAGCCACTCAGTCAAGACAGAATTTTCCAAATCTTTTTCATTACTAACCTCTGGATACTCTGACCTTGCAGGATGTAGCAATAGAATTAAACTGAGCAGAATGCCAGAATACCTGCTAATTAACTTTATTTAACTTCCTCCAATATCAGTCTACAAATAGGATATGGTTTCAAATAATTAGGCATGTAAGATCTTTAAAACTTCCTTAATTGTTTTATTTTCTAACTGTGTTAGCCGAATGATTTTTGAAGCCTTTGTATTTGTACATTGTTAGGGCTGATGTTAGTGAAGAGATGCCCTGTGGCTTCCCCTCTGTGGGCAAGAGGAATCTAACATTAACATGACGTTCTGAACTCAGTTTAAAAGGTTTGCTGAGCTTTAGAGACCAACTGCACAAAGTAATTCTATGTAGTATAAATTTAAATCAAGAGACTGAGCATATTTCTTTCAATTCAAGGAATGCAGGTGGATCTATATAAAAGTACAGACAAATCCCCCACTTTTCTGATTAAATTAGGAAAGGAGTACAGCAATATTCCCTCTCGGCGGCTTCCTTAGCCATCTGCTTATTTATGATACTGCTGATTCTGCCAAGTTCCCTAATTTCACAGAAATCAAGGAGAATCTTGGTGGTTTTTATAGACCATTACACAGGTTGGACTTCTATCTTTGCTGGGGGAATTGCGCAATTCAAGACAGCTGCACTGTGACTACATAGCTGCAATCATTTCCCTTTCCAGAGAGAGAAACCACTGAAATGCAGGACACCATATAAGCTTGACTAAATCACTCATTAATGCCTCTGAGGATAGTGACCACTAAAGAAATACAAAGTAAAAACACATTCATCAGGTGAGATGCTCCTGGTTCTATTTCCTTTCCTCTGGGTTTCTGATTTGGTTTTCATTGTACCTTGTAGTTTCCTTGTAGGTGTGTTGTTGAGCTGCACCACTGAAGTGTTGAAACTGGACAATATCCACCATATTTGGGTTCTTCATTATACTACTGCCAAAAGAATGCTGCCAGCCCTTGTTCTCAATGAAAGGATATGCGCAATTGCTAAGTACTCTACAAGAGGGAACTGGATGCATTAACCAGCCCTTAAGTTGTCTCGTTTTGTTTCCTTATAAGATGTGATTAGTAGACATAGAGAATTAAGACAGTCTTTCCATAAGGCTATGAAACCCCCTATCAGCCACCTCAACATAAGAAAAGAATGATGTTTCACTAGAAGCTAGCTAGAATGAATGGTAAAGCTCTCAGCAGAAAACACAAGAGTGGATTTGTGCACAACTGCAAATCTGTGCAAGTGTAACACGATATTTCAGTGAGCAGCAGAGCACAAAGCTAGAACAGTGTGTGCTATTCCTAACAGTAATACAACAAGAAAACAAAAAAACTTCAGTGTTAAACTATTCTATTTTGGAAACCAAAGAAAAGAGCCATGACCTTGTAAAAGGCCTTGTACTTTTCTTCTGCAACATTTTTGCACTGACTGAATTGCCGCAGCCTCATCTCTGAAAGCTTGAGGATAGCCAGAAAATTTCTGGAATAGAGATAATGTGCAGGTGGATAAATATATAAGAAATTTTTGATGCATTAAAACACCAGTAAAAAACCCACATATGCATATATATGGAAAGTGCATGTTGGACATGCTGAAACATGTGACATGTTGCATTTACTGTGGCATGTTGCCTCCTACTTACAACTTGTATTGTGCTATGCACATGTTACCATTAAGATAGAATGACAAAAAAAGACATCTAGTAAGAAGTATGAGGCTGTGATGGGATGGATCCCACTAGTCCCAAGGCAAGAGCCACTTCTGTTCTTGTGGTCTTGCTCAGTACTATTCTCCTTCTCTAAATCACTTCCCTATAACAGTAATAGCCCACCTGGGCATAATAGGAAAAAAAATTCTGTAACTGCACTGAGACTGATCAATGATTCATGAATGTGCTCTAGTTCCTTCCTGGCATGAGCATGCCTTTATGATTACCATAAAGCAAAATACAACAAAATTTAGAGCTAGTGTATGTTTGTGCATATCCACACATAAATACTCATGATGATTTGGCACAGGGTTAGCATATGAATCAAAAGTAATTGTGATTCCAACAGTTTAGATATAAAATTCACACTTTGATGGGTGTTCTATTTGACTTTATCTGTGACACTCCTGCAAAGCATTCTCTTTAATAAATGGAAGGGGAGGGGGGGGATTTTTGCTCAGAAAACCCTGGAATATTAAAAACCTTTCTATTGACTTATACCAATATCATCCTTCACATATTCTTGGGACATTGGGTTTCTCAGGCAGAAGAATTAGTGCAGTTGTACTGCACATGGGGTTTATTTGAGAGGCAGTGCAGGGACTGTGGCAGCAGTAGGAGCAATAATGGGAAGTTCATGTTGTACCAATCCCTTTTTTTTCAGTCATTGAAGGAGACATACCAAGAGACACTGTTTACATCACCCTGTGAATGAGCATTATTTTGCAGCTGGCAGGAAGAAATTGTCCTTTTATTAAGAATAGGCCAAAAGTTCTCTGATAAAAGAGTTCTGCAAAAGAAACCCCAGGATGTGGGTCATGCCAGGGTTGTTAGTTATGGCTGCAGAGCACCCAGGAATACTCACAGGATGAATACTCACTTCAGCATAGCCAGAGGAGATTTGCTTTCATTAGATAAAGTCCTATATGGGAGTAAAATAGATTTATGAACAGGTGCTGCAAATGAACTGTCTTGTGGACATTCTAGGAAAATCATGGGAAAATTATTTTCTATTGGAAGAGAAATTAATCATCCCCATTTGTCTTTATCTCTGGTATGTGCTCGTGACTACTCAGCGAAATAAACCTGCATGCATTTGTCATGTCAGATGCTGAGAGCTTATCCCACCTCTTTAATGTTTTCCCTCTCAAGTGATTCAGGGCTTGATCCACCTTCTGTGACAACCACGGAGCTGGATAAGACTCATTTGCAACTGGTACAGGCTATTTTAAACCATGTAAAAACAGTCTTCATCACAGCAGAGCTTAAATGGCTTTGTTAGGCATCAAGTACATTAATAAAATTATGTGGGCTATCTTCAGGATGCTTTTAAAAGAGCTTCCCCTCCAAAGAAATTCTTAGTGTTTTTTGTTCTAGTACAAGCAGTAGATTCACACTGAACAGAGAACGTGCTGTTCTCTGTGATGATGCACTGAAGATGGATGTTGTACTTGGTGCTGAGAGAACGTGTGAATTCACTTGACTTCTTTCAAACAAAGCTCAGTATGTGGAAAAAGCTTGGCATCTTTGCTTGGAAACAGGCTAAATTGCAACAGCAACCTTTACTTGACACTGCACCATGGCGCCAACATGCTAAACAAATAGAAATACAGTGAAGCAAAAGACGCATAAGAAAAATAAATAAAGAGTTTGGCACCATAAATGATAGCCTTTGCTGTGTACTTGGCAAACAAGAGGGGACAGAGCCCTGCTGTCAGCAGGCTTGCAGGGCCCTGCCCCATTCTGTACCTGCTGTGCTGCACCAGGCACTTCCCCTGTCCCTTAATATGGTATGAAATATTGTAATAAAAGAAATACATCAAAAGGAAAATGCTTCCTTCTTTAATTTTTTTTTCAAACTAACTATTAGGTGAGAGTATGTTATCCTTTCTGTGAAAAAGATGTTTTAAAACCTGGCTTTGCTTCCATTTACAAAATGGAAGAAAAAAAAATTTACAATGTTAAAAAAATTAATGGCATAAAGAGTCCATGTTTTAACTGATAACAAGTAATCCTTAAAAACAGAGCATTCATGAATAACAGTTTAGAAAATCCAAATTAAGACTTACAATATTTTGTTAAAACTATTACCCTGATTTGAAATCAAGGGAAACTAAAACATGGGGAACTGTTTTTTATGATTTCATCCCAAAAAAGAAGAAATTTGCTGTAAATAGCTCAGGAAAAATGAAGATCCCAGATTATACACTGATATGATATGTTGGTGGCTCTCAAATTTATAGTAATAACACTAATTGATGCTTGCTATAACTGTAAGGGTTTACATCTAGCATCAAGTAATATTCTTAAAGAAAAAATATTCTTCCTAAAGAAAAGACAGTCCACATTTGTATATGTGCAAAAAAGACATTCATGGATTGCTAGTTTGTGTGGAAATTATTATTTCTGTTGGAACATTTTTTTTAAATTGTGTCAGCATGATGAATGGTTTCCATTATCCCATGTTTTTTAACATTTCTTTTAAATGTCCCCCATCATATATTATTGATTTCCTTGTAATAGCTCTGAAACTAAAGAAAAAAATATTTCTTTTACTGCAAGTCCCATGAAGACTTCAGAGGAAATGTTTTTATTATAGCTACTTTGACTGACTCTGTAGTTTTCTAATGTACTTGGGAGTTTAACAAACCTTCTGACTTTTTCCAAAATGTTCTCTTCAATGAACAAAGGTTTAAAATCCCAAAGATTTAAAGCTCTGTGGCAACACAAAGCAGGTTGCTGCAGGTATTTGAGTTACAAACAAGACTAAACTAAAAGCTGTAAACCATATGAGATTGCTCCAATTTTCAATTAGAATCCTGCTGCTCCTTATAAAACCGGTTCCTCTATAAAAGCCAATTTCATTCCATGAACCTCCGTAGAAAAGAGCATTATCCCTGCCCTTCAGCTTTTACAGTGCTGCAATTAACCAATTGCGTATTAATTGGCTACATATTGTAAAGTTTTTTTTCAAAGCACTCTTTTTATACAAAAATTGCCACTGTTGAAGACAAGACTGAGCCAATGCTACCAGAGAAACAGCCACAATGTGCACTCTGTTAAATAGTACATGATAGGACTACTTTTCTTCCTGATTTAATCTGCAGTAGGCAGAACCCACCAAGAGAAATAAGGAAAACTTTATCAGGGATATGATTTAGGAATTACTTTTGAGCCCCATGTTTTTATGATGATAAATGATGACAGAGAAAGGAAAAAGGATCCAATATCAAGTAAATTTGCACTAAGCAGCAAAAAAGGGTAAAATCCTCCCTTGATGCCCATGGATAAGTTTTAGTGCAAGGTCCTTTAGGCAATATCTTGCTTATGTATATATGCATCCTATGGATCTTCCTGCAACATAATTCCTCCATGCACTTGTCACATTTCTGTATCATTACCATCTAGTCTTCATTTATATTTGCTGCTTGGTAGAAAGCAAGCCTTCAAGATCCCATCTGTCTTTGAAGGTGATAACAAAATGTTCACTGCTAAACTATAGCAGGAATTCATTTCCAGAAAGAAATGCTTTGTCTGTGAGTATTGACAGTAGTTGTCTTGACTCATACAATACACATGTATACTTAAAGAATGTTTGAAGAATATCACATAGATAAAAATATGAGTCAGGTTTCAAACTGAGATAGACAAAACAGTAGGATGAAGTACAGACTTCTGTCTCTAGGCCTTTTGAAGACACAGGATACTTTATTCGACTATATATTAGATATACAAGTTCTCTGTCTATCTATCTATCTATCTATCTATCTATCTATCTATCTATCTATCTATCTATCTATCTATCATCTATCTATCTATCTATCTATCTGACCTGTTCACATAGCCCATTGATCTGTAGTTAACACTTGAGCCAGCTCTGCCTTCAAGAGAAAATAAAGCAGGCCTATAGTCCTGGGAATTCTGAGATGAAAACCAGAACTGACTCCAAAGTGATCAAGCTGTAGAAAACCACACCATATCAACGTTCCTTTATCATGTTGTAAAAACAAGATACATCTGAAATGAACAGGTGAACTACACACTGATATCAAATTGGTTTGAGAATTTTTCTGAAATGCTGAGTGTTCAGATTATTTGATTCTGACACCTTGCTCCTGTCAGTATATAAGGATTAAAGAACCCCATGGCATATATAATTGTATGCTTCATCATTTGTAGCAAGGGGTCAGAGAATGGTTCAGTGTAGACAAAAGCACAGTATCGGTGTGAATGTGTAAATAAGGGAACTGTATTTTGTTAAAAATAAACTCCTTTGGAATTGTTCTGCCAATTAAACAGTATCAATAAAAGATTACTTTCCTGAATTTCTAGAAAGAAAACTGACAAAACCCCTGAAACTCACATAATTCATTTGATCCATTTCACTCTCATGATCTTTAAGGTGGCTTTAAAGGTGGTCATCACTACAGTTCCTGCAAGGACTTTCCTCTCCCCCTCCTACTCACTAGGAATGCTTCTGCTGGTCCTGAAGTAGATCTTAGAAAGCCAAAGGAAAATGGCTAGTACCTGGTCCTCTAGAAGTTAGGCTGCTTCTACCTCTCTATCTACACACCTCTCTTTTCTCTCTCTACATACCCCTCTTTCTCACATCTAGCCAAGGAGGGCACATTTATGGTACCAGTTAACATGGAGCCCAATATTCAGGTGTGGGGGAAAACAGTTATTCTGGCTTTACAGCTTAGCCTCTCCCTTCCCTCACCCAAGCCCCAGGGAGACCAAAAGTTGGGCTGTCAAATACCAGAAAAAATCTTTGTTCTGCTCCCCTGCGTAACAACGGAACTTCACTGGGAGTTGTTGCAGTATTAGACCAGATACTTTTCAAAGTAAATTGAGTCAATATGGAATATCAAATACATTTTTCAGTCAGACTAGAGGGTGAGATTTGCCCAGTAGGCCTTTTTAAAGTAAATCATATGAAAATGGGTTTTACCATCACAAAGATTTTAGAGAAATGGATCATTAATAAAGAAGAAATGCATTATCACTTTTTTTTCAGGTGACTATGAAGATAATGACCTTATCTCCTATGAATAATTGCACAAAACTTCTTCAAAAGTGCTGCACAATTTTTGATCATGGTTTGCAAGAACATTCAACTAAGCAAATAACAAAAAAATGCTATCATATATTTTTCATGTCTCTAGCAGATAACTAAAATGTGCTAAACTCTAAAATATCTGGTGGCAGGATATATAAGCTATGTCTTTTCAACTTCCTTCTTTAGATATGCAAAGAAATTTAATTAAATGAATCACTGTAAAAAGCCTCACACTTTGAAAAGCACAGGCAGAGAGGGACATTTCTGGTGTCTATGACCCAGAGCAGAAGTAAGTCATATAATGAGCATTTCTTAAATAATATAAGTTTAACAGGTCAATCAAATCATATCCTCTCCACAGGGAGTGAGATTAAAGAGATGGCTCACAGTGACCAAATTTAGATGCAGTAAACTGATCCTTATAAGCTCTCTCTCCTGCCTTCCTTTTCCTTTCCTTTTCCTTTCCTCTTCCTCTTTCCTCTTCCCCCTTCTCCCCTTGCTCCATAAAGTACCTTTTTTACAATGGGCTCAGTAAAATTGTTCTAAGAATACTTCCCATGCTTCCCCATGCAGTTCACCAGAGAAGTCAAATGAAGGGATCAAGAAACTCTCAGGGCAAATGACTTCCAGCAAACTCAAGTACTCCTAGTTGGAATGTACTGCCAGTAGCACCCTGCTTGCTGAAACAAGTGTAAGCAGCTCTCTGGGAGCAGGTCTGCTGATTGCTGTATTATGACACAGAGAGGGAAGGAGAAGAGGCTTGCTTAGATAACTGATCCAAGACCCCACTGTAGTCAGTGCAATCACTTACTTGGAGGTCAGCAGAATTTAAAAGGAGCCAAGTTTCAAAAGTACATAGACATTCCTAGGTGTAATTAGCATTTCCTCAGTGGTTATGCATTTTTCTTGTGCGCTCTCTTCAAAGATTATAAAAGAAAGTCAAGAACATCTTCAAAAAATATCCTTTCCAATTGTCTGATTCTCAAATCACTCACTCTACCATGCAAACATATCAAGAGCTGTCTTGACAGATTTTGACAGACCACTTCTAGCAAAAAGGTAGTCACAAGTGCTTTGATTAAAACAGATTCACAAAACTTCAGGCATCATAGATCTGTCGGATTTTCAACTTCCTTTGAATTTACCTTTGGTGTTAACATGTATTAGGCTCCATAATCTACAGTCCTATGCTGGACTGCTGGCATTTTTTATGCTGAGCAATGCCTGCAAACCCCATGAGCCCTTTTATGCAAGGAGAAGAGGCTTACTCAAAGAACCACCCCCAAACCAAAAACCAACAATGACCTTTGTCTCAGCTGCATTATTATTTAAGTTTAACAAATGGAGATAAAACTTTGAGAAGAATGAGTCTTCTGTTTTAGGAGAACAACTACTCCTGCTTTTGCAGCTTCTATGAGGAATTACCTTCCTGGTGCTTCAGTTTTCTGAAGTGCATCTAAACCACTAGGTGTGTTAGCATGATCATTGTATTTAAATTTCAGATAAGAGATTTGTCTTTTTTGACTCTGAGGGGAATACCTTGACTTTTATAAAGCAGCACAAAAGATCTGCATCATCATAAAAGTAATGCAATTATTATATCCCAACAAAGAAGACAGGGTGAGCAAAATAATTATCAAGATGAGATCAAGATGAAAGTGGTGTGTTGCCGCAGGAAGTGGAAGCTGCAGAGGAAAATTAGGTATGAGTCCTTAAAAAATGTAACCCTTTACAACTTGAGATGATGGTGTGATGTGGAAGAATATCATGAAAATACCACCTTTGGTACAATTTTGCTTTCAGTTGGGTAGGTGAAAGCCAGCTAAACCAGTGGTGCCAGAAGGTAGCACTAATATGAAGCAGAAAGAAGTCCAGTGTCTTCTGCAAACTGCTACTGAAACCACTGAACTCAGGAGTAGCAATCACACACCTGCTCACAGGGCTTCGGTTGGTCAATTGGCACCACAAGCCAACACCAGAGTTAGACAGACATGCAGCAATGTTTACACACACAAATGCTTTGCTTGAATAAAACAGAAAATGCATAATTAAGAACAAAAAAAAAAAGCTAATAAAAAATTTTCTTGAGGAGGAAATTTTTAGTGGTTTTGTTATAGGGCTCCAAACACTTCACTGGAGATTTTGTGAAAAAAAAATATGCGTACCTTGGCATAACTCTGCTAGGGCAGGCTGAAAAATGAAAAAACAATTCATTTCATAAATACACTGACAGGAAAATGGAGTTCTCACAGTTATAAAAGTGAATCATTCTGGACCTGTTCCCCAGAAATATATTTTGCTGGTAAATAACCCAAAAAGACTGAAGATAGCTCCATTAATTTTCAGACATCACAGTATGGGAGGCAAGCACAGGGAGTAGGTAAGTAGTCTGGAATCCATCCATGTAACACGCTCTAATTATAACTTGTGTGTCATCTTTCCAATAGACTGTGTGTTTACAAGAAACTGTCACTGACTTTTGACATATGGGAGAGCAATTGGGTTGATCAGGGGTTTTAACCTATGGGATCTTGAGAGGGTCTTATTTCTATTTATGTTTTTACTTCTCAGTACAGTGGCATACCGTCAGGTGCTGTAGAGTTCCGACATGGGTGAGTAGTCCAGTTTTCCTTGGTAGTCAGCAGAGAGAGTTGACCTCTGGAGGCCATTTTAGAGCACTTGAATTCATCATTGTTGTTTACTTATGGAGCTTAGATTCCTGAGAGAAGGCACATAAATCAGGTCATTTCCGAGCATTAAAAAATGCCTCACCATTAAAATTGCAATAGCGTATATCGATTAGGTAAGTGCAGGGCTTGATCAGAATTTGCTTTTATTCTTTTTCTGACAAGGTGAGCAAGTGAACAAGAGCTTTAAAGCAGCTTTATCTTGTGACCATATTTTTAATGATTGATTCCTATAAAATTAGTAGAATGGGCAGCAGAACATAGCCTTGTACAAGTGAATGTACTTTAAGAGAGCACCCCCTTTCATACAAATTACTGGAAAGCTCTTTTAAATAAATGTCTTGAAAGTGTTTGGTTTTTTTCACCCATTTTACCTGTTGGATTGACTCATATGAGTAATGAGGTGGTATATAAAGAACAGCATCCTTTGCTGCTGACTTGTGCCCTTTGTGCAAATCCAAAGAATGCTCATCATGGGTCGGTATTTACATTCCTTGAGAAGGAAAGTCAACATGATGTGAGAATTTGAAAGAATCATAAGAAAGTGAACTTTGCAATTAGCAGATTGGGTGCCTGAGCTGATTAAATTTTGATTTTCTAGTCTCATGTCTTTAAAACTAAAGTCATAGAAATATAGAATTTCTTTATTAATTAATAGGGAAATTACACAGGTGATGTCCAGCCTGGTGAGCAGATGCCAAGCAAGGTTAAGTACTCAGTGAACTTTTCACTTGGACATTGAGTTCTAGATAAGAATCTTGGAAATCCAGCCAGACCTCTGTTATTATTGGTTGCTCAGATTTACTTTTTAAAGGTTTTTTTAAACATGAATTTGATTTTATACTGTTTAGAAATTCATTAGCGTATTTTTGTCATAGTTCCAAATTTGATCTAAAACCTTTCTGTTTTCCTGGACTGAAGAATGCATGGGTGCCCACGCACAAAAATACACAGAAACAGCTCTCCACCTAAAAAATACCAATAAGCAAAATAACTGTATCAAACCACAAATGTCAAAGTCTAGGTAGACAATCACAGAGCTGATTTGACACATTCTCTTTAGATTCTTTAGGTGTTTTCCAAGATTAAAAGTATGTTGGGTTGTTTTTAGTCACCATTCTCTTAGGACAACCGACTTATCAAAAGGCAAATAAAATTAGATATTTTCAAGGAAGCAATGTTTCAATAATAATGATGAAATTCCTGCTGCTCCATGACACTGAGGGGACTGTACCTTATCGTTCTACAGTGATTGCCTGCAATAAATTGACCTAGAAGGTCCTTTCTGGACCTGTATTTCTTTATGTATCTGACAAAGAAATTAATCTGAAGAATTTTCAATTCTGCTTGTTATTTCCAAACATCTTTATTTGTGTGTTTCTTGTGAAAGAAAGGGGAAAGACTGGGCATTTTTTAACAAGCAAACCCACAGCTTCAGCTGATTATTAATTTTCAGAGAACAAAGCTTATTGCCAGCTATTATGAGTTTGAAGTAAATAATATTGTTGTGATTCAACCCCAGCCAGCAACTAAGTACTCCCCCGCCCCTGATGGGGAGAAGAATTGGAGGAAAAAAGCAAACCTCATGGGATATGCTAAGAACAGTTTAATGACTGAAACAAACCCAAATATACTAATAATGCTAATTAGAATAATAACAATAATCATATCATTTTTATTTAAAAGGAGAGAGAGAAAGTAATAAAACCCAAAAGAAACAAGTGATGCATAATTTAATTTCTCACCACCCACTGACCAACGCCTAGCCCATTCCTGAGCAGCAATTAGCAGGACCTGACCAGCTTCCCCCAGTTTATTGACTGGAAACAACATTCTGTGGTTCTTTGCCCAGTTTGGATCAGCTGTCCTGGCTGTGCTCCCCCTGCTTCTTGTGCACCTGCTCACTGGCACAGCGTGGGACACTGGAAAGTCCTTGACTCAGGGTAAGCACCACATAGCAACAACCAAAACATGAGTGTGTCATCAACATTATTATCACACCAGACCCAGGACACAGCACTGTACCACTGACTAAGAAGAAAATGAACTCTATCCCAGGCAACACCAGTGTCTGGGCTTATTATTATATTATATTTTATGGGATTAACAAAATTCAGTGTAAAATGCTCTGACTTGTAACAGATTTTGAGTAAAAGGCAGTCTAGCAAAGCAATAAGTTAAACATAATTTTTTCCCATTGAGCTGTGTTTCTTTAGCACAAACTCTTAAGCAAATTTCAGCGATGATTAATCAAAGGAGTCAGTCAAGACCTGTTCAAATCTGTTGTTCTTATGAATTTCCTTCTAAACACCACTTCAAATCACTAAGATTACTATTATGCAACTCCATTTATTATGAAAGACTAGAAGGAGCTGAGGTGGCCATCTGTTATTATTCACATGTCAAATAATAGTGTCATCAACTGAATAAGGAAGTTACAAATTCTTTGTGCAAACACTTCTTTATTTTTCAATTTTTTTCAGTATTTGTCATTAGTGTCAGTAAAGGAGGTACTAGGGCAGATCCACTGCCAAATGTAACACTGATTACCCCATGCAAACCATTGAGAAGGGATACTCAGGCCACTGAAATGTCAGCTGTAAACAGCTGCTGCTTGAGTGACTGACTTAATACTTGTTCACACCAAGCACAGCAACAAAACCTCTTCCATCTATTCTGCTTGGTATAAAATGTCCCCACATTTCCAGTAAAGGACCTAACTTTGGCCCAAATTAAACAAATTATTTAACCTGTGATTACTGCTCTAAAAAGATGATTTTCATCCTGCCTTCAGGCAAGAGCTGCATTTTTGCTGTATTATCACTCCACCAGGGAAGCTGGTTGGTCAAACCACACAGTTAATTCTGGGGACCCAAACTCCATAATAAACATATTTCCAGCAGTTTTACCCTAACCCCACTCAGTCTGGCTGAGGCCCTGGACATGCACCTGCAGCTGCAGCACACGGTGTGCACTCTGAAGTGTGTCATATCCCCAGCTCAGCTTCAGCTGTAAGGCAGCCTCCAGGCCCAGCATGAGTGGGATGAACTGAATTACAGGAACCAGTGTCAGCTGGGGATTTGTTTCAAAAACACACTCCTGAACAAAATTAATATGCTAATGTAGATATAGCCTAAGTGAACCCCTGAGTTGCCTTGCATTCAGCCTTAATTAATGGGTTTTCTATGTCCTTCACTTCTGTCCTTGACATGAATTTAGTGAAGATTTATTGGGAATAAATCTCCAGAGCCTAATTTATGCAGGCTTAAGTCTGAGGCTGAACAGCAGCAGTAACTTCAGGGGAAGTGACCTTATGCAAAGCTGTTTGGGTACACTACATTCCACTAATACAGGGATTTTTCTTTGTCCATAATCCTTTAACCAGTTTCTTCTTATATTTAAACTTGCTGTTTTGCCTTTCCAGCAGATGATCTCATTGTCATTCAAGGCAATCTTAGCCTTTAAAATAAAAACAAACCCAGTTTATTTGCAGGGATTTAACAATTCTGTGTGGATCTGTACATCTAATTCCATTCAAGTCAATGATTATTTCTTTCTTGCTGTGTGTGAGAAAAAATTGAAATCTGAATCTAGACAGAAAATTTGAATCCAAATGCCTTAGAGCAAAATATTGCTCTATAGTATGACCAGCATGAAAAGTAGAGAATATTTGGTGCTTAAAACAACATTTAAAAGGAGAAACCCTTCAGTGATCATCTGTCTTTTAATTCATGGTGAAAAATAACAGACCTTCCCCCATGTCAGTTAAAGATGATTAATCAAGAAAGGTCATTTTATCCTTCAACTATTTCTGCACCGACCTGAACCTGACAGAGTTCATTATCATTTAGCTTAGCTTTATCCAAAAACTGAATCTAGTTCTTAAACAAAAATGCACAAACACAGGAGACAGCTGAAGCAAGGCACTTTAACACTAGACTCAGTGTTAAATCTAATGAACTTTATGAATAAAAAAGTTAATAAAATTATACTTAGCATAGTTTGTGATAAGAATGAATGTTTCTAACACAAGTGTTAATGACGAGTTTGGCACGTAGTTCAGTAGGCTGGCACTACTCTGAAAGTAGAATCGGACTCATTACCAAAAACTACATGAGATACTGTCAGCTTTTGCATTAGCTACAGTAAGATGGCACTTTCCACCATGCCTTGCATTTCTGTCCATTCTGTGTCCAGCCTTGATGAGATACAAAACATTAAAGGGGGAATCAAGGCCTAGGCATGCTACCCTTGAAGAAACAGGTGTCTGATGGAATAACCCCTAGGACAGGGCAGGTCCTGAGGCCCTGGTGTGAGCTGCTTCACACACAGCCCACAGGCAAAGCACAGTTTAGATCTTTATGAACCAGCACGATAACTCAGCCAGTCACTGATGTGGAAGCAGGTGGGCTCTTCAGATGGGAAGGATCTTGTCCTGAAAGCAGAGGGAATTCATCCTGATCATGTGTTTGATTGATGTGACAAATCCAAAGAGAGGGGTGTCACTGAGGGTGCTCAATGCCTCTAAACTCAGCTTCTCATGCATCTGGTGCTGCAGCTCCCAGCCTCATTTCATCTGCTGCTGTCACAGATCTGCCTTTCCACATGCCCCTGCGTTACACCAAGTAATTAAAAACCCGTTAAATGCTTAATATCATTATAGACTAAATAACTTTAAGCAATTTCCTTCATCTTTTTAGAGTTCTTGATGCTTTTTCATAAGATTCAATATTGCCTTTGAAATCATAACCGATGATGCTTCTTTTCCACTATAAACATAATCTCCTTTGGTAATAAGTGATTGGAAAAACTTTATCCCAGAAAAGCAGCATATCAATTTTATTTATACCAGTGAAAGAAATCCCTAAAGAAGCAGATATTTACAGAAAAAATACCCTAAAATTAGAATTTTCTCAGGAAACTGCATCTTATTACACTATGTTTTTCTTGATAAGCATATAATGATTTTGAGCATAAAGTTGGTAGCCCAAGTATAAAAATCACTTGCAAAAAATCTATCAGGTTTACCAGTCCTACCAAACATCATCCCTGTCTAGTACCATTTAGGCTTATTTGCAGGATAAGGACTTTATGAAAAGGCTCAAGATAATTGATAAACTGGAGGACACTTAATTAATGAGGTTTTGTTCAATTTCCTTGAAAATTACTTTTGAGATGCTAGTTGTTTCCTTACAAGCCTATTTTTCTAATTTTCTACTATAGGCCTTACAAGCCTATCTTTAAATACATTTTTTTCTAATTTTCTCTTATTTGTATGGCCCTTGAGTTAAAACTTAAACCAAGCTTATTTTATTGCCATTTCATGGCAAATCCCTCATTAAGAGGATTTGTATTGCACTAAATATGTAATTCAACCCTAAACTTTCCCTAGGCTGAAAGGTTTCAGGCAGTGGATGCACAGCCATCATCAGGGAGTTGTGCCCTGGTCTCTCCCCTTCTAATCACATTTCTGTGCTCTGCTT
This sequence comes from Calcarius lapponicus, assembly GCA_039654755.1. Classification (NCBI taxonomy): domain Eukaryota; kingdom Metazoa; phylum Chordata; class Aves; order Passeriformes; family Fringillidae; genus Calcarius; species Calcarius lapponicus. The sequence goes on along the minus strand of CM077464.1, from coordinate 95,350,149 downwards.
GTTCCTATTTCTTTTCCTTTTTTTCTCTTTTTTTTTTTTTTTTTTTTCTCTCTGACAGGTCATAATGTTATATGCAATGCAGGGAACTAATGCTCTCTGCTGTAAGAATTGACCTCAGCCCAATCTCCATCTGTGAAGTGGGATGTAATGCTCCTGCTTTTCCAATCATGGAAAGTAGCAAGTGCTCTTTTATAAATCTTCACAAGCTGACAAGAAATCCAGTTCCAGTTTAACTGTCATTAGAGATAAAAGTGTACTGATTGAAAGGAATTTTTTCTCTTTTATGGTAGCAGTAACATCCTATTTATAGGAAATTGTTAGGAAGGGAAGGAAAAAGGGAATTAAGAGCTTTTGATCTTAAGAACTGGTTATCTGGCTTTAGGTCTGGGAATGCTTTAACAAAATACCATTCAAGTGGTAGTACCAGTGCTTAAGCACATGATTAGCTATTCTGCTAGTCCTAAAAAAATCAGTAAGGTCTCCTATGATACTCCTACCTGTGGAAGGCAGATAGCTACTTGCACATATTTTCCATATGGTTGTCTCAGCAGCAATTGAGTTTTTGCATTTTAAAATATAAATATGAAATAATTAGATACTGGTTGATTACATCAATATGTCATGTCTTGTCAAAATCTTAGGAATATTAACATTAATTAAAAGTGTTTACTGGTTTAGGACAAAAAAAAACCAGAAGAATTTTCTGAATAGCTGTTTAGATGCTGTTGTTTAGGAAGATCAAACAGCTGCATGTCTGAATTGAAGCACAGAGCTTCTATTCTTATCAGTAATTGACTCACTTTCACTTTGTGGGAACAGATAAGAAAGCTATTCTTGCTGGGTGGTTTTTAGAGAAACTATTAAGAGAAATGATAAGACACAAACATAAGCAAAGGGGTACACAGTTCACTTCACCTGTGGCCATCAGGACCAGACAGGAAAATTATATTGAGTCTGGTTTTCATCCTAATGAGAAACTTACATCTCTGACCAGCAATGTACATGAACAATTGAAAAAAAAATCCCTGGGAATTTACTAATGATAAGAGAGGGAAAAAAATTAAATCTGATTACTTGCTCAGTATATAGCATTAAAAATGTTCATGTGAGAGAGCTGAGTGTACATGTACAGCTCTCAGACCCAGTCTCCCAGTTGCAAGTTTTTCCCAGAGACTGCTGGTTTCTTTTTTTTTTTTTTTTTTTTTTTTTTTGGGTTTACAAATATAATTGAAGTTGAAGAATCAATCTATAGTGCTAAAATGTAACATAGGCTGCCTTCTTCTTTTCTGTCCAGTTTAAAAATCTAGTCAGGAACAGCAACTTCAAACAAGGAAAATTTCTACCATTTCCTCCTGTTTTTTAGTGGAAGTGCAGAAACTCCAACAACAGAGAAACACTCATTCCCTTCTGCTCCTGTGACAATCTGCCATCCCTCATGACTGGATCTTGTCACATTGTGAAACAACTTGTGAATCAGAGAGTCTATACCATAACACAGAGAGTGGGAGGCTAGGCAAACAGAAGCTGGGTTCCTGCCCACAATTTTTGAGGCTTCTTTCAGCATGTTACTTATTATTCAATACATACTATCAGTCAGAGAAATTGCCAAAGAGAAACTACCCCACAGGTTACACTGTTTATAAGGTAAATGTACCTTTACTGTACATTTCAGAGGATAAGGTATGAACATTCAATCAGATGTTTGGGACTGAGGACAGGATATCACAAAAAAGCCAACTTTTACCTCTGAGAGGAAGCAAGTGCCATTCTGCTGATAATTTTCCCATATAATGTAACTAATATGAAGTTCAGCTAATGAGTAGCAATCAAAAGGCCAGCACATCCATTCATTATTCATTGGATCCTCTTGTAGGGTATTTTCACTGAATTAACTACATCTACAATTAAACAGTACTTTATCTGATGTTAAATCATATTATATTCAAATTCTTCAATCAATTGTCTTGTATACTGATTTTATTTCATGAACCACTATGCAATTAAAAGATTATTTAATACCACATCCACAGTGCAACCATAAATGATTGAAACAAGAAAAACTAAAACCTTCTTGTATAACTTCCACAATTAGTGATAGTATAGTCAGAAAGTTAAAGAATTCTCATATTTCCTTACAATTATTTGAAGTTTAAAAACTTGATTCACTTTATACTGCTTAAAAAGAGCCAGCACTAATTTTACATAGTGGTGTTAAAACCCATCATGCTGGAAAATGAACCCATGCCCTTCCACAGAAGAATCTGGACCTGCCCATGATATCACTGAATTCTTTAGACCATCATCTTAAGAAATCACTTCTTATAAGGAACATTGATTCCAATTATAATCCCATATTTCTTGTATTGCTAGGAGAAAAGGTTAAGATAATATAGTGGTTCTCTGCCATTTACATTTAGAAATGTTTATCCCATTAAGCACATTCAGATCCTAATTTTTCAAAACACAGACATCCACATACATTGATGAAAACTTCAGGCTTCAGATTCCAAATTTAGTTCAGCTGTTTTATTTAGGTGCTTTCAAAAGCCTCATTATTTTTCTCTTTGTTCAGGTAAACATTTCACTATTAGCAGTCACTTAAAAGTGGTTACCCACACTTTATTCTAAATGTTTGTAACCCCAGCAGTATAAAGCAGCTTCTGCTTCCCATTAAATCAATCAACTAGTAGGCTCCCAGTAATTAACTTCTTCTAGCAACTAGATTTTCAGTAGTTCACAAAGTGCACTGTAAAATTAAATAACTTTTTTTTTTTTTTTTTGCTTGAGCCAAGAATTTCAGGGGATTTTTTATTTTTATTTTCCAGTGTGTGTTTGCCTTTTTTGTAATAACATCATGTTGTTCTGCCACAGTTCAGCCTAAAATTCACTATGATCCTGAGATCTTTTTCTAGAGCACCTCTGCCTCACCTGTTCCTCACTGAATGAGAGTAGATGTTATTCTGCCACTGGTGTTCAGTTTTTCTCAGATGCTTTTGATTTCTAAGCTTGCGCTTGAATGTGTTGACAACAACAGTCTGCAAATGTATTGAGTGTAGTCTTTATTCCACAATCCAAGTAACTAACGAAATTACAGATAAGGACAAGTCTGAACTAAAACTTTTTGCAGTTATCCCATTTGGTACATGAGTTGGTTTTGACATTGAACCATTGTTAGCCCTGAAAGCTATATTCAGAAAGAATATGAATGTTCTAATTTCATTCATACAGCTGTGCTGTACCTCTACCTCGGTTTTTCCTGTTACCACAGTGATATCAGAGAGTTATTACCAATGCTGAAAGAAGAAAGCACATTTCTGAGTCTTCAAATTAAATGTCTTTACTTTGTTTAGTTTGTTGCATTGAAGACAGCCCTTAGGAGAAGTTAAGCCATTTTGTCTCTTTTTTTTCTTTTAAAAAAACCAAACAAACACTTCAGCTGCTGTGTACACAAATCCCCACTAACTACTTAATTAAAAAAAATAATCTCTAGATGCTGTTTAAAGAGATAGATGCATCATTTAGTCTTCATTGTCCTCCTGCAGGATTTCAGCCAGGAAACCATTCAGCCATACAGATTTCATTACTGAAATAGATGGAAACATCAGCTCGTGTAAATGCTTCGAGCATAGGAACAGAAAGGCAGGATCAGTTTTTCTTTGTCAATTTTTTTTCCCCCCGCTCCCTTTTCTGCTTTGTCGCTTTTCCGCATCGTTTGTCCGCGCAGCTTCTCGGGCTCCCTCTGGTGGGTCCCGGGCACAGGCGGTGCCTCCCCTGCGGCCGCGCAATAAAATCCTCAAGACTGATTCAATCAGCATTTCATGCTCCAGTAATAATTAAGAAATCATCCATTTATTAAAGTATAAAGCTTCTTGTAGTCTACGTGTGTAATCTAGATCATAATATGCTTCCTGAGCTAAAAAATATTTGAAAAATCTACAATGATTCCTTTCCCTCCCCCGCCCTCCCCTCAACCCCCCAGTTTCTTTTGGGGTTTGAAAAGTGAGAAATAGAAGATGCAACTAACCAGTAGATTAATATCCCATAATAATAATACTCATGCTAATAATTCAAATAAAACGCCTAAATACAAAACTTCAGGTAAGCGGCTTTTAATATCTCTATTTACTCAGGCAAAATTCTCCAATAATCTGGATGTGTCATGCTTTCTCTTAGCTGGCATTCTTTTCTCCTGACTCAGGTGTGGATGTGCATTTTCTCTTGATCCCCAGGATATTGCAAGCTAGCATGGGAGAATTTCTAGATCAAATCTCAGTAGATAAGTCCCTCTTTTGAGCAGATATTCAGCCGGTTATAACACTACTATAAATTTCTAAAATATTTCCATAATCAATATAATGAAAAGTCTCCTCTAAAGGCTCAAGAAAAAGAAGCTGGCTTTTGTGGTTTTTTGTTTGTTTTGTATTTTAAGTAGAGTAACAATATTAATAATTTTATATGTAATTCTTTGTATTAAACCAGTATTATTTGAAATTGGAAGAAACACAGGAAGATTTGCAGGAGGCAGCCCCAGATCACAGATCATATGCTCAAAAAGTTAATTTTACCTGGATCGCCTTTGCAGGTGAACAGAATTAAGACTAAGGAATTTTTCACTTTGGTCAAGCTTCTAACAATTATTGCCTTTTCAGAACTTCTTATGGTTTAAATACCTGTATTTATTTCATTTCCAAGAAACAGCTAAGTACAGAGATGAGAAATAGATACTGAGTGATAAATACATATTTCTATGATCATGCCTTCAACACTAAGAAGCTGCCTGCTCTTCAATGTATCCAGAAAATAATGGTCTCAGGTAAATTTTGGCTGTTAGAACAAACCTGTGGAACAGCTTTAGGTGGCTCAACACATCACTTCTAATGGTGCAACCCTGTCCAGGGATAAGATCTGCTGGTGGAAGTGTCCTTTGCTGAAGTTTATGATGGTCAGTCAAGGTTGTGAGTATGGACACAAAACTGTGTTTTACTGAGAGAAGCTTACCAATGCCATCTGACACAATGGCTATATAGAATGCCTTGAGAGAATTTCAGCTTCATTTTAAATCCTTGGCAATATGCACTACTTTGCAAAAATATAGCCAAACTGCTGAAGAAAATATGTCATTTATTGCACAAATTATGACATGAAAGCTTTCTATTTTAGTGGTGACTGATATGTACAAAAATAAGTGATTTATATGCCTGTGCAAGTGGCCATGAGTTAGTTTGGTATTGGTTGATTCAAGTTTGTCTACATTAGGTTTTCTGAAGTGTTTTAATGAATATTTGCTGGTTTGTTTTCTGTAACCTAATGCAGCAAAAATTTCAAGCATTGAAATTTTGCTTCAGAATTTGTATAAGGAAATGTCTACTACAAGAGCCCAGTGCAAAGTTGTCCTAAGACAATTTAAACACAAAGCCATTCTCTTCAACCATTGCTATGTAATATTGTCCCCCTCTTTGACACATAGCTTTTCCTATGGTGTTGCAAAGAAATTATATTTGCAAACATCGTGCTCTTAGAAAAGATCACAGTATAAAATAATAGGAAGAAAGGCAGCAAGCTCATGAAACAAAATCCCTGAAGTACTTCAATTTCATTAAATTCAATTTGGGTAAGCTCTGCTGAGGATTTTACAACACTACTCTGGGTTCTCTGCAACTCAGAAGAAATGTTTGTCTATTGATTATTTTTCATACATGGAAAAAATCTGAGGTACTAATTCTATCTCCAGGAAACAACTGATAGATACAACTGATGGATAGTGTTCTTGACATGATATTTTTGGGTAAGAATAGCAAAAGATCATATTCATGAATAAAGTCATCCTTTCACAACTGAAACAAATTATTGAAAATTCTCAGATAGATAAAATGAGCTATCGATTCACTCCAGATGTCTCTTTTGAATATTTTTCTTTTAAAAGTCTTTAATAGAAATGTGTACAAAAAATAATCTGAGAAATATGACTAAAGTAATTGAAAAGTGGGTTTTACTCCTTATTTTCTGTGGCCATACTTTTCCCTTCAGTTTTTCCTTAAAATATTAAATCAAACACAGGCCACCATAGCAAAATGAAAAAGTTTGCATTTTAATTTATGTTACCATATTAAATTCTTAAATGACTATGTGAATATAGGCTGGGGATTTCTTTAGTAAATAACTTTTTATAAACTGTCAAAACCTGAGAGAAAATTGGTACAAACTGACAAGGTTCCAGCTGAGCCAAATTTCATCAGTGATATATTTCAAACTCAGTGAACCTAAGAGTTCACTCTCACCTAATTTTTTAAAAAATGAAAAAAGATTCACAAAGTTATGCCAATTCTATAATCTACTAAATTGATGCTGTGATCGTTTTATTTCTGGACAATTACTTGTGGAAGACAAACATAATTAGAACTCAAACAATTTACTTTTTATTAAAAAATAGAAGTCTCAAAAGGTGGTTTCTGGAGTTATTTTAAAAGAGGAAAAAAGAAAAGATATAGCAAGAATCTAGTCAAGATAAAATTAGTTAGTATGTCTTCTTTTCCACACCAAATCCAAACTAAACTTAAAAATCAGTTTCTTAGAAATATCAAAGAAAATGCAGGAATAATTTATCCTCTGACACTCAGTTTGTCACTATATTAAATATGAAACCACCCTATCTGCATGTTGATTTACATAGGTTACTCCAGGCTTCCTTGGGGTGACAGACCTCAAAAATAATACCATGAGGGCATTTGATGACCAAAAGCAAGCGCAGCTTCTCATGCTAAGCTGTTGGCACAAAGGACTGGGCTGCACATGGGACTGACAGGAAAAGTTGGATATGTAAAGGCACAAAGTATGGATGCTCTGCCATCGAGCCTACTTGTAATGCTTCTTCAGGGTAGTTTATATAATCCTCTGGATTCACTAAAAATGATCATTGTACACCAAGGCATGTTGCTATTTTCCTTCCAGGAGGAAAAGCCAAGGAATCTTTGTATGTTGGATCAAATTTTTACCTCAAGTTCCTCCACCAAATGGGCACATGTGAATCTGAACAGTCTCCAGCAAGGGCTGCTTGTCTTCAGATATTGAAAAGCCTCTGCAAAAGCAGAGAGAATACACCATTTTCCATATTCGTACATAAGAGAGGAGTATGCTTAAATTGCTGCACAAGGAATGTAAGTAAACAAGAACAGATATTTCTGGTTGCAAATGACAGCTGAGCACTAGGAGTGTCAACAAAGGTGGATGTTGGAATCCTGGATGCTGAGAATTTTAAACTTTCTGTGCTTAAAGGCACAAACTCATAAGAGAGCACTGCATTTGACCCGAGGCCATGGAACAGACTTCCAAAATTAATTGATAGTGCTGGGATTAGAGGTGTGTAGTTGGTTAGAAGTGCGTAATATCACAGGGAAACTTGAGGGTTTGGGGTTTTAGAATATAGAAATATGAAGCAAGATGGAGGTTTTAGAGTGGAGGCAGGGTGTTCTTTACCTTCTTCTTCCTTCTTCTTCATGGGTTTGGGTGATGTTTTGTAATTGGACAGAAAAGTCCACATTGCGGGTTTACAGGGATCAGTTATTGGGTTCAAAGGGAAAATAATCTAGGTGTCCTTTCTTAATTGGATAGTCTAGTCTTAAAAGCCCTTGTTACAAGAGATAATTAGCCATTTTGTGCCTTCTAATGAAAGGCTGCAGAACTCATGGTTGTGAGGCTGTTTCACAGATAAGAAATAACAAACACCTGAGTCCGAACATGAACTACGGTCTCAAGTGCCTTCAATCCCAACCTTGAAAAATAAATAGGTGTGGGGGGGTTCCATCAGTGCTGTTGTTTTATGATAAATAGGTATTTGTGAAGATTGGTTACACGTAATTAATTGTTCTTCTTTCTGATTTCAGTTTGCCTTTGGAGATGCGGGACAGATAGATTAGGAACTCCTCCAACAGAAGCCTCTTCCATGGAGCTCTGCACATGCCCAGTGAGTTTTGAGAGATGAGGAAAGGGAAGGCAACCACATCTATAATTTTGGTGAACTTCAAATAAACCCTGAATCATAACATCTCCCATGAAATTTCAGAAAAATGAAAAATAGAATCACTTTAATGATCTGGACTCTGAATGAAACCCTCTCCCAGAGCAATTAAAACACTGCACAACTGAGCCTGAATCCATAAGCCCCAACTTAGGCAGTTACTAAAACCAATAAAAAAGAAAAGTCTGGCTCAAAGCTTAAACTACCTCCATCCACCACAATAAAGTGTTTCGTAATTATGTGAAAGCAAAACTGGTGTCTGTTCTGTCAGGAAAAAAAATTACAAGAGCTGGGGATAGGATTCACTAAAGCCCAGAGAGCTGGCAGCTGAAATTGGCTTCTGCAAGACCTGAAGCTGAGACCTATGGCAACTATGGAATGAATTTGCTATGCTGAATTTGTTGGTTTTGATCTCTGTATCTTAATTCCCTCTCCTCTTGAATTCTGATGCAACCAAAGTCCTAACAGCAGTAAAGCGATGTGCAGCATACAAACCTTTAAAGGAAAATAGTCTTTTAATCATCCCCAGAACTTTGTAACTGAAAATAATTTTGTCAGGCTATTTGCCTAGGAGATAGAAGATATATCTTGCAAAGCAGACAGGATCCAATAGTAATTCTAATAGTAGTTCTAATGAAGACTATTAAATCTGCATTAGGGTTTTTGTTTCCTGACTCACAGTTGATATGATGACAGTCTGAAATACAAAATTAAAAGAAATGGTGAACTAGCAGGTTTTGTCTACAAAAATCCTGGTTTTCTTTGCTACGTCTTTGCAAGGCCTTTGCACAGCTATAGAGGTATATTTTACCATTTTCCTACACTAAATCTCTGCTTATATAGGTATCCATATAAAAAAGTCAATATTACAAGAACAATCAAAATTATGATTTACATATTTTTTGGACATGTTGCCTCCAGGAAATTGGCAATCCACTCACATTTTTTTCCTTCATAGCTGTATTTGGAGCCATCTCCATGCTCCTTGGCAAGGTGTATAAATCGGATTTTGCTTCTCTTGAATGAGGAAGACTGGTATCAAGCCAAGTCCAGGGTGCTGCTGACACACAAGCTCTTTCTGAGTGCTGCGGAGAGCCTGAAGGAGCCAAGGTTGCTGCTACTGCTGCTGCCAGGATGGAGGAGAGTGTAGAGGGAGCAGTAAGTGCTGGGAAAGGTGTCCATTGTGTCTATCCAAGGTGCACTGCCCACCTGTTTTCTCCCTTTGACCAAAGAAATGCCCTGGAGACCTGGACAGTGAAATCCTGGCCTTTTCCCTGACATCAGATGTTCTCTGCCTCTGTCTGTGCCTGGAGCTGACCCCGGACAAAGCAACCTGCAAACTCCTGGCTGCTTTGCCAGCAGCACACACCTGCTTCAGCTGGAATCACGCTTTCCAAGTTACTTCTTTCTACTGCTGCCTCTTTCAGCCTTGATAATTTTGATTTTTGCCAACACCATGGGTAAGGTAGCTTCTTGAGCCCGTATTTCTGCTTTTCCTATACAGAAACATGATGCTCATTTTACAGAACTTAAGCCTTTCATAAGCCCTATGACCTCACTCCAGTCAGTTGTACATTTTACAAAGCAGTTTGAAGGTGGAATAATTTTCCATTTAAAAGACTTCTGCAGCTGCTGTGCCCATGACCTGGATACCTGCTGCATTCTCCTGAGTTTAGTAAGACCTGATCTATTGTGTTATATTGTATTACAAGTGTTCACCAAAATACACTTGATCCCATTTTAGACAAAACACAGCTGTGTTTCTATGCACAGGTGAGTTGCTTCTGCAGCCAGCATCAAAAAGCATCCCATGGGGTAATTGTCACAAATCAAGGAAAATGAAACAAGCAACTCTCTTCAACAACTATAAAGCAAGTTCAAGTTGTTAGACCATGGTGTTTAGCTTTTGGCATTTTTTACAGGGAAAATTTCTGGGCTTTGAATAAAGAATTGATACATGTTTTTATGTACAATTTTTAAGCCTTAAACCTATTACTTGAAAGCACTAAATATGGAATGGGATTTTGGAAACTTAGGTTCAAATTTAATTTTGATTGCCTGCATTTTAACACTTTTTAGAACTGATTTTTAAGAACTGGAGTAGAAAACTAAGAGGACAAAAAAATCAGCACAGACTCAGGGATGGAATGACAATGACTCTCAAATATATATGGGCAGATGTTTTCTTCTTCTTAAATGTCAGCAAGAAGCAATAAACTTCAGTTTATTGGTGACACTTCTCCACTGTGGAAATCTGAATGTAGTGACAACTGTGACCTGAGGGTTACATTATTCCCAAGAATACAGATAGAAGAGCAGTTAATGCTTATAGATGCTTGACTTTTACATACTACTAATTTTATAGAAGGCAAATCAAAGGTTGGTTATGAATCATGGATATTTTATTTAGCTTTTGAATTTTACTTGAAGTTCACATCTGCATTTAAAATGCAAATTTCTACTCCAGGAACTTGTCACAAAGAAAATAATGGAGTATGATTGACGTGACTGTTGCATCTGATCTTGTTTCACAAATAAAATAAAAGACTCGGTCTTCAAAATAGACCTGTTCTCAGTCTTGTGTTTTATAAACAAAACATGACCAAATCTGGAAAATGTTTTTTGCAGAAAAGAAAAGTGGCCAATGAGCTAAGGACTGAGCTGTCATAAAATTTCTAAAGGTCAGGGTTACTCATATGCTTTAGTATAAACACACTTTAAATGCTTTCTCTTAATTGACACTGTTGTGCAGTTGAGAGCCTTGAACCTCAACTCCAGCTTCAACTTCACTGTGGAAAAAAGCCTGAAAACATTCCCAAAAGGCCCCAAAAGAATTTATACAGGATTTTACTAAAACTTTTCTCTGAAGAAGTCGTGTAACTTATTATTTTACTCTTGTGGAATGATAAATGAATACAGACATCTATGTATGTATTTGTATAATCAGATGCTGATTTTTGTGCCTCAGTTATTCAATGTAATCAAAAGTGGAACAGTAGCTAAAAACTGCATTTTTTATTGTTTCTGAGGTGCTAATTAAATGTTCATTTTAAAATATAAATGCATTTTACTGACATTATATTCACTATATGTTTATTATATCTATATATATGCATTAAATAGGAACAAAGAACTTAGTAGTAATTAAGTTTTTAAATCAATGCATTGGAATCCTCATTCTTGAGATAAAATTTTACCAGTGTAAGTCAAATATTTTTATTATTGGAACAACATAAAAATAACATAACCAGCCATTGGAGTGAGCAAAAAGAAGGACATCCTTGTATGTTTTTACAGTAATATCTTCTGGATTAATCCACTGAGGAGGTAAATATGAAGGCCTAGACTTAGCAGGCTATGTAGGTTCCCATTCCTTTTAGATATTTCTACTATTTTCTCTATTGATTGTAATGGAAAATTCTGGAGCCGAACAAACTTTTGGTGGCGAGTTGTCTGATAAAGATGATTGCGGATTCTAGTCAGCGACAGAAGAGCACTGCATGCAGTTTCTTGCTCTTTCTGAAGTTCCTAGGCTATTTTAGTTTAAGTAGATCTTTTCATGTCAAATAGTGTTCAGGAAAACAATAAAATAAATTCAATAAAACTAGATTCAAGGAAATGTGTGAAGCACATGCTTAAGAGATCTCTTTTGCTAAGACATGAAATTTATTCTCCTAAAGTGCAATGCAATATTTTTACTGCTTTTTTTTTTCTCATAGTTTTTCAACTAGTTCCTGTATTTAACTACATATTTGTTTGTACTGCATTCATAACAGTTTTTCCCTCTCAACTTTCTTTTGCATGAAAATTTTGCTCAGTCTAGATAAGAAGAACGGTGGTTTAACATGTCAATACCTGTTTGGTAACGACAAAACAGTAATCATGAGTGTTTTCAGTGTGGGGACTTTCATTCACTCATGTATAAGCTGATGCCTGAAGGTCTGAGAGAAAAGCTATAATACAGTTGTATTCTTGGGGTTTTTTCCCCTCTAATGCTCAGGGTAGCCTTATAGGAGCTGTATAGGAACTTTATATTTGTAGCAGAAAAGCAAAGCTTGAACCACAGAACTGCCAATTAAATATCCAAAGGAAACCAATAGTCAACTCTCCCCTCCAAATCAGTAATGTGATTTTCAGTTTGATTCCTGCTAAAATTGATTTTATTTCTATACCCAGCTTTCCTGCTTACTTTTCTGCTAAGTGTAAAATCCTTTGTTTTAACCTTTCAAGTTATTCTGTACAAAACGTATTATTTTGTGAGAAAACAGAAGTGTGAGTGGTGAGGGTCAGCAGCATATCAGATGCAGGATTGCATTAGCTTCATCAAAACCAGGGCTGCTCTCCAGACATCCTGGAAAATGAGTGGTGTCTGGCAACATGACATGATTCAAAAGCAAACCATCAGTCGTATTCAAAGCATTTCTTGTATCTCCTTCACCACATGAAGGAATTCTTTGGCAAACACAGGCATCAGCAACACTAGGAAAATCTATAGACTTCTGTTCATTTTCACAATATATTCAGAGAGTTTCCAAAAAGTGTGTGATATCTGATATATCCTAGAAATGTTTAACAGTGTTCTTTCTCAGAACAGCGAAGTAGAAGTAGAGACTTGCAGAAGTAGAGACTAGTAGATTTGTATGTTAATCAAACATGTCAACAAAACTGTAAAGAATGCACATTACAAAAAAATTCCAAACCCAAGTCTATGAGGAATCCCTACTAGTTTATTTTTGCTCGACATTTTTATAAATACTTAAATTAGCTACAACAGATGTAGAAACCAGCTCAATCCAAATAGAAGTTTCTTAGATCTATATAAAACTGAGTTGTGCTCTCCCGTGATGTGTTCCTTCAGACGTAATGGAGCAGACCATACATTAGTTTAATTAAAATCTAGACCTGCAGAAGCCGATGGCTTTGCAGTCAGCTGATGGGCAGCTGCTGAGATGCTTCAATGCAAGTAGCAAAAAGAAAGGTAGAAAAAAATCCCCGTCAAACTGCCGGCTGAAAAATATGCAAACAAAAGCTCGCTGCCTCCAGCAGCACATCTGGCCAGTTCGGTTGGTCACTGCTGCTGCCAGCTGTAGCTCCCTGACTGGTAATTTGGAAACAAATAGATATAAAACCCCAGGCAAATCAGTTTCATTCACAAAGTGTATGCGCCGGTGAGAATATTCTCATGAACTCGCATCCGTGCGCTGGAGGAAGTCTCATGTTTAACCCCGTTCTGAAGGGACCGGCTTTCCAGGAGCTCCCGCGGCTGCCCGGCTCCGAGGAGCGCCCGGGGCCCCAGCGCGGATGCGCTCCTGCCGCGGCGGAGATCCTGGACGTCGTGATTTGGCAGCGAAAAGCGGCTAGACTTCCTATTCCAATTCTTTTGCTTTATATGTGTGTGGTTTTTGGTTTGTTGTTTTTGGGTGGGTTGTTTTTTTTTTGTTGTTGTTTTTTTTTTTTTTTTTTTTTTTAGTAGGAAGGCGTGACAATGTCTGCCGCCTTTTGTCATTTGAGATACTCAGCGATTAATGGAGGAAACCTGTGAAGGAGGTGAGAAGAGTGAGCACGGGCGGCGCTTAGTCTGGAGAAACTCCTGCTGCTGGCTACCTGTTGAGGTGGGTTCACACGGGCGCTTCATCATTTCTGTCTGTCCAAGCGAGTTCATTGATGCCCGGCGGGACCAGCCGAGCGCCGCCTAGCCCTGCTGGGAGACACGGCTCCCGAGCCTCCCTGGGAGCGGAGGCACCGAGCGGAGAGAAGTTTTCCGGGGAGAAGATCGGGATTCCAGCCGCAGCCCTGGGTGGGGGAACACCTACCAGCTGAAGGGTGGGAAGAAAAGGCGGGGGGAGTAAAGAGGGCAAGAAAACCCCACCTCCCCTTTCTCCGAGGACGCGTTCCCGGGGAGCTCAGTCTCCCGAAGCAGCGCAGAGGCGCGGAGGCTCCGCGGGCGGGGCGGAGCGCCTCCCCGGCGGCGGGGGCGGCGGGCCCGGGGCCGGGGTCGGGGCCGAGGCGGACGGAGCGCGGCTGCGGAGGGCGGCGGGGCTGCCGCGCCGGCTCCGCTCCCGGCAGCGCAGGCTGCGCCCAGGCGGCGGCACCTCCGCCCTTCCCTCCCCGCCGCCCGGCGCTGGTGGGATCGCCGCGGTGCCAGGTGCCGGGAAGTTTGCCCGGCGCGCAAGGGAAGGATGGAGCCGGGAGAGCCCGCGGCGGCGCCCCTCAACCTGTCCAGAGCCGCGGCAGAGACGCCCCGCGGGGAGTTCAACCTGTCCGGGCTGCCGGAGGAGGAGGGGAAGCCCCTCTTCGGCATCGGCATCGAGAACTTCATCACCTTGATCGTCTTCGGTTTAATCTTCACCCTGGGGGTGCTGGGCAACACCCTGGTGATCACGGTGCTGGCGAGGAGCAAGCCAGGCAAGCGCCGAAGCACCACCAACATCTTCATCCTCAACCTGAGCATCGCCGACCTGGCCTACCTGCTCTTCTGCATCCCCTTCCAGTCCACGGTCTATGTGCTCCCCACCTGGGTGCTGGGAGCCTTCATCTGCAAGTTCATCCACTACTTCTTCACCATCTCCATGCTGGTGAGCATCTTCACGCTCTCGGCCATGTCTGTGGACCGGTACGTGGCCATCGTGCACTCCCGACGCTCCTCAGCCTTGCGCGTCCCCCGGAACGCGATGCTGGGTGTGGGGCTCATCTGGGCGCTCTCCTTCGCCATGGCCTCGCCTGTGGCTCACCACCAGCGCATCTTCCACCGCGAGACCAGCAACCAGACCTTCTGCTGGGAGTTCTGGCCCAACCCACGCAACAAGAAGGTCTACGTGATTTGCACGTTCGTCTTCGGGTATCTGCTCCCGCTGCTGCTCATCTCCTTCTGCTACGCCAAGGTGGGGCAAGTGTAAAAGGATGGGAGGGACACAGTGGTGGAAAAGGTGCCCATGAGCCGTAGGGCCATTTCTGGGCATGTGGAGGGACTTGGCACTGCTGGGAAAAAAAAGGAGCAGGGGTGAGTTTGTGCCACAAAGGGAGAAGGCAGGTTTCATAGCTGAGAGATGTCTGAGGGGTGATAACATATGCTCAATATCAGAGAGGTTAAAACAGGGATTGCATGGGCTGAGTGGGGAAGGGTGTTCTGGCAATTAATGGGTCTCCCGGTCAGATTTCCTTGTTGCAGAATGCTAAGAAGCCCCAGTGCTCTGCTGCTTTGTCTGTCACTATAACTCTTAATTTCTTGCAGTGCTGTGTGAGGAGTTTGACTCAATAAAGTACAACAAAGCAACAAGTTGTTCAGGCTTCAGATGAAGCATTGTGGTTCTTTAAAATGTGCAGTGCACTTGAAAGTGACAAAAATTATCTGTTGGGGGTTAAGAGTAAAATGTGCTTCATGCTGCCTGGTCCCTGTGGTGCCATGTCTTGCCCCAGCTGAAGTTGATGAGAGAGTTACCTCTGACTTCAGCCAAGGCAGGTGGTTCCAGGGATCAGGGCAGGAGAACTCAGGTAGGAAAAAGCAATAGTTAAGGGTGCCTGAATATGGGTATTTAAGGACTTTTCTGCTTAAGCAAATTGTCACATTTTTTTGGAGTAATAATTGTAGCCTTCAGCTCATGATCCTCTGCTTGCTGCTGAACAGGACCTGGAGCACCAGTTGCTACCTGCTGGTATCTTGTTGTTTCTGTGCCAGCTGCCTTCCGTTGCAGGATTTCTCCTTAGGCAGTGATTTACATTTGAGAGGATAGGACTGCTCTTGCAAATATCGACTGCTTAATTCAGTTCTTCAACTGGCAAGTTCAGTAGATGTACCTGAAGTATTTAATTTGAACAAGTAATTTTATGTTCTGCTCAGTTTCACATATATTACATCAGCTTAATTGTGATGTGAAAATTGAGGCTGTTGTCCAACTCTGATGAAACCAAGGCATGCAGAACTCAAAGGACAACATTTCTAAATGGCTGTTCATAGTGGAACAAATGCAACCTGGCAAATAAGAAGAAACACAAGTTTTCATACATAAACCGAATCCTGCTTTCCCTGAATGAATACACTGCTATTTCATCTGCTGTGGTGAATATGACTGAGCTGTAGTGATAGATTGTCAGTTTGAGGAAAGTATTACATATTGCAGGGAGAACACTACAGAATGTGTGCACAGGGGGCTTTCAGCTACTAATTCTTCCCTTTTTCAGAGCCAAAGCATCTTCCGTTTCAGCATAAAGTACTGGCCTTTGAAGTCTAATTGTATGAGAGAAGATTTAAAAGAAATCTTTCAAAATTAGCATAGTCCTGTACAGTGTAGGCATGAAAAAAGCAAATATGCTTAACCAGAATAGTAAATAAAACACACTCTGTCATTACAAAGCACTTCTACAGAAGTAAATCTCTCAATATTAGTATTAATATGTAGTTTAAAAAAAAACCAACAAAAACACCAAAAACCCTTCCAAAGCAACTCTATGTGAAAAATATGCCCAAGAACAAGTTAATAAAATCAAGGCCACTTGAAATTACAATAAAATTGTGTGCTTAAACTATTGTCAGGCTAGGGTGTCACTCTAGCTTTGTGATGTGTTTTGAGCCTGTGTGTGTGATCCTGCTTGCCACGCTGTCAGGCTGGAGGAGCTGACCCGAAGGGGTGAATTTTAGAAGCTAACTAGGACATAGCTGATATTCCATCAGTTTACACGTTGAAAAGTGCCGTCACTTGTACAGAGCTGTCGAAGATATTTGTGCCCTGCAGCTAAAGACTCACTCCTGCCCTCTTTAGGAGCCACTGACAAACCTGCAACTGCAATATTTTGGGACAGGGAGAGCCTTTTCAGGCTGAGCAACCCCGACTCCCTCAGCCTGTAGACATTAGGAGACATTAATCTCTGCATTAGTTTCTTATGGACTTCACTGGTTTTCATGAACTGTGGATCAGCAAGATAACACAATCTTCTACTGCAGTAAATTAAGACAAATGACACATTTCTCTATTTGAATATATTGCCTTTTCCAGACTCCTTTAAGGCAGTTCTGTTTCTTTCATAAACAAATTGCAATTGAACTTTCAGTTTTGAAAGTCTCATTTTTTAGGCACGCTAATAAGGAGCCAAGTTCTTTTTCTCTCTCATTTCACATTTATATAGTATTAGCAGAGATTTGTATTTTTCCCATGGATAACGATGCTATTACAATGTACAGAAGTGCTGAAGTAGTGCCAGGTATTTGGAAATAGTGTCCTCCCAAAACATCTCATGTGATACAATGAGATTTGCAGAGATTTATGAGATCATGCTCTGTCTTGTGTGTACAGCTACCTCTTTTCTCTCTTCCACAAGTAACATTTGTTCAGTTTTAATGCAAATTTTTGATAGAGGAGTGAAAATATCAGAATTAAGGATACTTCCCTAGTTTTGTGAAAACAGCAGACAAGGAAGAAGGTGGACAGTCTCCATTATCCTCTCTCTTTTAAGGAGTCACTTTGCATTCAGCTGTTAAACACCAGACAAGCCATAAAAGGGAAGAGGTCTTATTGATGTACAGAGAAGACACATCGTTTTGGGAACACCGTAAAAAAGTCACAAATCAATAGAAAACATACACTTTTCTTATGTTACACACTAAATGTCATTCTAAACCAAGTCTTTGACTTTTTATGGAAGAAGAGAGATTGCTAATTCTATGCTCTCTGTTTCCTCAGAGAACTACTCTTGAAAGAAGGTTACTACGTCAGAGGGAGGAGCAGTGATTATGTGGTGATCAGCTGAGTCTCAGCACTGTGTATTTACCTTGTGTTCTGACTCTTTTATTGCTTATCATTTTACTTGCTGTATTTTTGTAATACTGACTTTTTGTATGTGTTTCGTAACAGTGCTACCACATTTGCTCACTAATGTGTCCTTAAAGGGTAAAGTGATAAATGATTCCTGGGCAGATTCTAACAGCTGACATCTGCCAGGGTTGTGCAATGTTACAACTTATTTTGGGTACCTCCATTTTTCAAGGATTCATTCCTTGTAAGTCGGGCCTCTTTTAATCAAACCTTTAGTTTGAACACCTATAGTTATTAGCAAACATTTCCTTTTATAGATGCATAAAAGCTTTCTTTAAAACAAATATGTCTTGCCTTAAGAATGTTTCCATTGTTATCTATCATTCTGAACATTCTGAATTCATGTAATGTATGATTTACAGACTTGGTTAAAACTAAGCTATAAAAAGTAACAGCCTCAACGTAAAATACAAGCTTATCTGGCTTTGGATATTATATCCTAAATTTTGCTGAGCAGCAAGGGGAAAAGTTTATTAAACTTCACTGAAAAGAAAAATAAAAGCTATGACACGTTAGTAACACACTCTTAATTGAAAGAGAATGAAGGATCTCTTGTGACAATAGAAGTAGTGACATTACTTTAAACATGGATTGCAGGCAACAGCACTTGAATTTCAATCAGGTTCACGCTACAAAGGTGGTTCAGAATGTAATGCTTACATTATCTGTAAAACAAGAAGTTAATTCTTACTTGACAGTGACCTTGTGCAGGCCTTCCTTCTGCATGATTTTCAGTGACTGATAATGAGGGTGTGGTCAGTGGAATGCCAGACAGCAAACATGGTTTTTAACGCTGCAGACTTCAAACATTCATAATGCTTGGTAGACTTGTGTGAATAGGCGCGAGTAGTTGAAGTTATTTTCTTCTTCCTGTGTTGAAAAAATCTCTTTCTCAACTTGATTTGGTCGAAGTCCTCAGTCAGGGCTCTCAAGCCATCTTGAATGTAATATATGAGACTACTACTATGGGGAAAAAGAATAATTTTAAAAAAAACTTTAAAAAGAGAAAAATGAGAGAGGAAGAGAGGAAGGAAGGAAAGAAGGAAGGAAGTGGCAGAGGAAAGGAAAGGGAAAGGAAAGGGAAAGGGAAAGGGAAAGGAAAGGGAAAGGGAAAGGGAAAGGGAAAGGGAAAGGGAAAGGGAAAGGGAAAGGGAAAGGAAAGGGAAAGGGAAAGGAAAGGGGAAAAGATGTAGGCAAAACCAATGGCCTACCAGATGTCATAAGTGGTAGTCTTGGTCATAGTCTGTACCAGACTAGATCCTACAAGTCTCCTTACAGTCTCTTACACAACGACATAATTTTCTTACCACAGCACCCCACCCTCATCTCCAGAAAAGAGGGAAGCTGATCTCTTAACAGCAGGTACAGGAAAGCTGGAGTTGAGAATAATAAGAGGCACATTGTAGAATTATCATTTATTCAGGCTGTTAGAGGAACTATTGATTATTCATTGGCCCAGAGAAGAGGCAATTTTAGCAGGATAGTTTGAGAGCTGTTCCACTGCTGTTGATAAGTAATTGCATTTTGCCTATTTCTCTTGCTGCTACTTTTCATGCCATCTGGTATGATACTATGCCAATATGTTTTCATTGCAAATACTTATTTTATGAAATGTGTATGTAATCTGAAAGAGGGTAACCTGATAAGGTTCATTTGAAGGTTATAGTCTAAATTGACAACAAAACCCTCCTCCATCACCTCCCAAAATATGGGATTCAACCCCCTCAAATATACAATTTACCTGTTTTGTCTCCTGCATCTTTCTTTGAACTGGAGAGAGATACAATGCAAAACTTTGGGCTAAAAGTTTCAGAACAGAAGAAAAAAAAATGTTTGTTACTTTAAAAACTGTTTTGCGGTTCCAATTTGTGCAAAGAGTTTATCTGATTTTAGTTTTGGGCTGTGAAGGAGAATCCCTGGGTGGCGCATGATGGGACTTGCAAAGGTCCAGTAGAAACAGCCCATCACTGTAAGTTATGTGAAGGGGGGTATCAGAGATGAAGCAGCAGTGATGGGACATGGACTTAATTGCATTCCTTCCATGCCTTTTTTAAAGTTTTATGTTTTTCACTGATGGACTCAGCATTTCAGCTGGTCTCTACGGAGTGATTGGAGGTGAATAAAAAGTCTGTGGGCCAGACAGTCATCTCCTGTTCTGCTTCTGTCTTCTTCTGGGATTCTTTTCTTTCCTTTGGGTCTGCTTCATACTGAAGAAGAAAGAAATTAAATCAAAATGTGACTTTCTTGGGGAAAGCCCATTTATTTTTTTCCTGCTTTTTCTTAGCTCAGGTTAGCCCCCTGAAGTGGCCTGGGTAGTGTTTCCAAATAGGAAGTGCAGGAGTTACATGGTAGGGCACAGACAGCCACAAATGGACTGCACTTACAATATTTAATGGTTATTAGTAATTTCTTTTTTTTTTAATTGTTCTTGGTGTTTCTCTGGTAGCTAAGAGTAGATACTTAAAAAATTAAGTCTGCTGATGAGCTCTGGATATTCTTAAATATCATCTTACTTCTTTTAAATCAATATGTGTGTCTATAAAACTCAAATGCCAAAGTCTCTAGATCATCTTGACTTATGTCTGTCCTAATAGCGGTTAGCTGTGCAACCCAAAGAACACAGAGAAAATGTCACCAGATGATATGAAAGAATCTGAATTTGGACCCTTTTCCCCAGCCCAAGATCTCTGCATCCTCTATCCAAAACCTTATGTGCAAATAATTATGTTAAAATTTGGACCCTGCTCTTGGATGATGAGCCTTTTAGTGATGTATTTTTAAAATTGGGTTCTGAAAGATGCATGGTGAGTATCATCACATTGTTGTGAAAAGTCATGCCTCATGTGTCATGCCTTATGTGTCATCTCTCATTTTAGTATAAATTATTCTTGAAAACCTAAGCTTCTTTCAAAGATCAAGCAGTGCCAGCATCTTGATTATACTAATCAAGCATCCATCTGAAGGAAACAAATTATACAGGTGACTCAGAAAAGCTCTGACTCAAAACATACACTTTTCTTATGTTACACACACTAAAGGTCATTCTAAACCAAATCTTTTGACTTTTTATGGAAGAAGAGAGATTGCTAATTCTATGTAGATAGATTTCCATCCATTTCCTTGTTAATTTGTGATATGTATTTGTTATGTAATACATCTGAATATTTTAATAAGAATTCAGTTGTGGTCTGCTTTGTTTTTGTTGGTTCATATGGACTCACATATGTAATTATTTTCATTTTCCTACTGTGCATGTTTGAAATGTGTAAGCTGGTTCAGTGATGTCTGTTAGTAAATCATGCAGTAGTGGAGAGCACAAGAGTACTCTTAGATACACAGGTTTTAATTTTGTTTGAATGAAATTGGGGAAATATGATAAAGAGATGCAAATTAATCTTTTCAGGTTCTTAATCATCTGCATAAGAAGTTAAAAAACATGTCAAAGAAGTCAGAAGCATCCAAGAAAAAGGTATGTTGCATTCACTACTAATACTCCTTTGTGTGTATTTTAGTCTTATAGCTAAGCTAATTTGGTACTTGTTGCTAAAGATGTAACAGAGAGAAGAAAATGAAGTATTTAGTTAAATGTTCACTGTCCCTCTGAAATTAGCAGATCAGAAGCTTTTCTGATCCAGGTTTTCCATCACATTGCATCAAGCCATTACCTGAGATCCTCATATTTGGAACTTCAGAGCATCTGAAATTTAGTCACAGGGAGACAACCTGTAGTTTGTGTTAAATTTTTTTTCTTTTTTTTTTCTCACTGACATTTTACCCTGACTTGTAAATAATGGGATTTTTAATTTTTTTAACTGTCTGATTTTGTAATCTTTAAGTGAATAATTCCTGGGTTGTATGAGTGACCTTTAAAATGAAATTTATTGTGCTTCCCAATAGGAGTCTAATAAGAGACTTCTACTGATTCTCCAATTTTTCCTTTGATTTTCCATGCAATGTTTTCTTCTCTTACATTCGAGACATGAGTTATGTACTGGATACAAATAGAATCAGGAAAGGTCTTTAAAGAAGAATATAAGCTTCATGATTTAGAACAATATTTGAAAGATGCATTTAAACAGAGAATTTGTCAGTTATAATGTAGTTGTGACTTTTGAGCAGATTTGACCACAGTGATCATTTGAGTAACTTCTCATTTTATGGATGTGGAAGAAAAACCCCTCAAGCTATAGCTCTTCATTTGATCTGATCACTATTTTCATATGGGCATGGAGAGTGCCTGCAATGTAAATGAGATATACATGGACTAAGGAATAAGTACTCTCTCATTTATGCATTCTCATTTTTTTGAGAAATATCCTACTCAATAGATTTTGATTCCTAGAATTAAAAGCATTATGGCCCCGACTCAGTAAAATACTTAACATGTATGCTTTTACATTTAATATTATCAAGGCCAAAGGTATTTTTCAAAGACTTTTTGTACATTGCCATCTCTCATCTAAATTATTCTCAAACTGGAAATATCTCTGCATTTCCTCTAACTACTAACACTCAAAAATTGCAGATCTGACTAGGAATTAGCTTTCAATGCTCCAGGATAAAGTATTACAGATATGATCAAGACTTCTTGAATGTATCAGGGCTCAGTAGCCAAAGAGGAAAAAAACCCAAAAAGCAATCCAGATTTTTTTTTTTGCCTTAGAAGATGAGTTTGTAAATCTAAGGCATAACTCATGTTTTTCAAAGTGACTCTGTCCTCATTAGTCTGTTAGTGCTCTCTCTGGTTACCATGTCTTTCTTCTTTTCCTTCTACTGTCTTGTGAAGTATGCATTTCAGGTGTAATTATACATTTTTAGCTTTATTCAAACCTTTAGGAACATTCTAATAGCAGAATCTTAAAATAAATTTGCTGCATGTGTGGAAAAATAATGAAAAATATTAGTTTGCCTAAATTCTATTTTTCATGGTTTTTGGTCACAAACCATCAATATTAATGTCATATATTTCACGTGGGTCTTATTTGCTAATAAGAAACCCTAAGCAAGCTCCCAGTAAGTAAAAAAGAGCTGCTCTTTAGTGATAGCTTGTTTGCAAGAAAAAGTGATGATTTTGGAAAAGTAAGCTCTGAAGTTAGTCTCAGGAGGAACAATGGGATAAAGCAGATGTTGTGAGGTTTCCTAACACAAAATTGCTTTTTCTGCAGATATGAAATACCTTTAGTAACAGTTACAAGAGACACATTGTCACCCTCTGCTTTCAGGTGCATCTATAGCCTATTGAATGTCAGGGATTTTCCTGGTTAATTTTTTTCAGAATTTTGAACAAACTGAAGTAAATGCCTCTTTTGAAGTAATTGTGCATGTGGTATCCTGAACATTTGTTTTTACTTGGAATATTAACCCATTGAACACACCAATCAGAGAACAAACTGCTCCTAATTTATGCAGTCTTTTTAGAACACAATTTCCTGATAAGACCTGAAAAAGAAAATATCTCTGTGTCTGTTTAAGTGGCAACTGATTTAAACTCCATTGGGCTAAGTAGAGGAATGGATTATGAAAACAGATGCTTGCTTTAGACTAAGCATGCTATAACTGCGGATTTAATGTCCTTTGGTTTCTGTTGTGAGATTATACTGACCAACCACAGCATCTCTTATAAGATATTTTAGCCTGTTGCTACAGAAATCAAAATGTCTTTCCCATAATTTTTTCTAAGCTAACTCATGTTCTGATTAGTTGGGTCAGACTTAATTATTACTGAGCATTAATCAGTTCAAGTATAGACCAAGTTCAATAAACTAGCAAAAACATCTACCTACTTTCTATGCTGCAATATTTATCAATCTGTGCCCCCTGGGTTAGTTTTGCATGTGAAGAAGTTATCAGAAAAATTATATTATAAAGTGTTACTATAGAAATTATAATGGCTCATGACATAATATGCTTTTGAATTATTATTAGACTTTTATTTGGAGACTTATTTAGTTGAAAGAGGTACTTGGTAGAGGAGTAGATATTAATTGCTTAGGCCAGTGCAAAGCACTAACTGCTGTTTCTGAAGTAGGTGAAAGCTAAAGAAAATACTGACTGTCAAATTCCACTGTGCCCTGACAGAACACCTGCAGCACCTGAAGGGTCCCTGCCAGCTGATTCTGGAGCTTAGAATGGATCTAGTGAAATTGATGGTCCTCTCATAAATAGTAGGAGTGGAGTGTGGAAGCAGCACTGAGGCTATTTTATGTTCCATTTTTTAATTTAGTGTTTGGTGGTGAACTTTAACTTCCAGATTGGTTTTGATAATGTGCAATCATCAGAAATTTCAAGCCCTTACTTTTTTTTCCCACTAGTTGTATCCCAGAATGTTATTGTATAACTCTGTGAAAATTCTGTGTTTCAAGGAGACACTTCCAAAAAGCTTGCTTTATTAAGCACTTGAGCAAGCTCTAAGCTTTTCCACCAGATGCCTTCATGCATAATAGATCTCTCTTGAAAATTTAATCAGAAATTATTGTGCATGGTACTAAAATTCATTGGGTCTGGATGAGATTTCCCAAAGACCCCCGTTGTCATTATTTTACAACAGGCTTAGGTGCACTTCAGAAAAGGCTAAGCTTTTGTGTAGGGAGTTAGGAACATCATTCTTCACCTTTGAGGAAAGTTCTGCATTTGCTGTTTACTATGACATTTTCCAAGGCTGGGGTTCTCCTTGCAGTAATTCATTATGCAAAATAAAGCCCATTTAAGTAATGGGGTGAAATCAGTAACAAATTTTGCAGTGTGTTCCCTCTCAGTATACTTTTTGTTGTGTTTTTTTTCCCCTCCAAACAGGAGTTTTGAAGTAGGTTTAAGGCTGATTCTTTGAGTGCTCATCAGACATATGTGTTTTCCTTTCCTTGTCTCAGACAGCACAGACTGTGTTGGTGGTGGTAGTGGTTTTTGGCATCTCCTGGCTGCCTCATCACGTGATCCATCTCTGGGCTGAATTTGGAGTTTTCCCACTGACACAAGCCTCCTTTCTCTTCAGGGTAACTGCACACTGCCTGGCTTACAGCAATTCTTCTGTGAATCCAATCATATATGCATTTCTATCTGAAAATTTTAGGAAGGCCTACAAACAAGTCTTCAAATGCCAGATTGGTAATGAGTCACTTCTGAATGATGCTAAGGAAAATAAAAGTCGGATAGATACACCACCCTCTACCAATTGTACCCACGTGTGAATGTTGAGAAGCCCTGTATGTTGGCTCTTCCCTTATGTAAACTAAACACCAAGAAAAAGCACAATGAGCTTTATCCTGGGTTTATCTTGATAAAGCTAATTGGTATTTAATGTACTGAAGTTTCATTTGTAACCAAAGTTTGTGAAACTCATATGAAAACAACCTGGGCTGATCCTTTGCATCTTAGATAGCTTTGTCAAATAAAGCTCTTGGACTTTCATAGATATTTGTGAAAAAAAAATGTTGAAATTACATGTCTGTATTCTCACTCAGTAATCATACAAAGGTACAAGAAGAAGATGTTGATATGGTCAGGTAACTTTGTGACATCTTACTCCATGAAAGTGAAAAATGGATACATTTCCTGTCCTACAGATAATAAATACTGGACTACTGTGATTTCAAAGAGGAAAGCTTTTGTTCTCTCTTCAGATTGTTTTAACAATGCCCTTTTTCTTTTTAAAGTATACCTGGGCTCTGATTTGGAGTTGGAATAAGTTGTGTACACCTGAAGGCAATTGCTTTGGAGAGGAAATGCTATTTCTATCTGTTTAGCTGTTTTTAATATGTCTTACTGAGCAAGGATGGATTGGTTTCCCACTTCATATGGCTGCCTTACTGTATGCACAGAACTTTTGTGTACACTAGATAGGGATTATTTTATGGCCTGTGTGTAATTGTACCAAAATGACGATTTGTGTCTGACTGAGGGAAGCTTTTCTTCATGCGCTGCATGTGCATGTATATGTGTGTTTTCTTAATTTCATAAGCTTTGAGTTGGAGATACAGTTTTAAAAGTGCAATGTATACATACGTTTTAAATTATTGTTTCATAAAGAAGCTCTAGACAATCTTATGGATTTAAAGGTAGCATTCCCTTAAAAGTTGTAGGTTGAGCTTGATATCATGTAGTTTTAAACTGGAAATATAAAGAAGGTTGCATTTAAATTAATGCAAATTGCATAAGGTAAATGGTGCAATTCTGCAAATTCTTAGATAAAATTAGTCGTTTCAGCTATTTTATAACTTTATAATGTCTTTAGGTGGTAAATTGCTAAAGAAATAATGGAAAAACACTTCTTTAAAAACATTCCTATAGCTGGAGTAAGACATGATTTTACCTATTTTTATTAATGACCCATAGATTCATGGAGCAAATCAAATTAAAGGAACCTCTGGACATCCTCTCAAGGCAGGGATACCCTCAGAGAGTTGTGTCACTTCCCTGACTAGGCAAAATCTGAAAATTTCTAAGGATGGAAATTCAACAATATATTTGGAACAACCTGTGCTAGTGCCTAATCACCCTCACTAAAATATTTTTCCTTATCCACAGCTGGGATTTCCCTTGATGTATCTTGTGACCATTGCTTTCTTCCCTTTCACCATGTACTGAAGCCTTTTCTCTAACTGACTAATGTGTAATTTTAAGATGGCCATTGAATTTCCCCTCAGCCTTCCCTTCTGGAACCATGCGCTGCTCTCAGCCTCTCCTCAGGTCCCTGGCTGGGTCAGTGGCCCTCGACTGCCCTTCCTCCAGCATCTCCATCTCTCTCATGACCTGAGGTGCTCAAAACTGAGCTGTGTTTCCAGATGTGGCCTCACAAGCACTGAGCAGGGTGATTGCTTCTCTTGACCCATTAGCTGGTCATTGCTAATACAGCCCAATATTATCATCATTTATGGCTGCAAGGGTACACTTCTGACTTATATTTAATTTCTGCTTTACCAGCCCTTGAATCCTTTTCTTCAGATTTGCATTGAGTCCCAGTCCAAGTGTCAGGACTTGGCTTTTGGCTTTCTGGATCTTCATGCATTTGATAGTTGTTTCTTCCATGTTTCCAGCTTACTTCAAAGGGCCCTTTGAAGGGTATGCCTGCTCTTCAGAATGCCCACCACTTCCCCAGGTTTGGTATTGTGTGTAAAATTCCTGAGAGAGTCCTGAAACCTTCTCCTGGTCTTTAAAGATGCCAAGTGGTATTGGGCAGATGCTCTTTCAGATTCCTTTTTCTCTACAGACTTGCTTTAAAAAAAAAAATTCAGAGTGGTGGAACTTCAGCTATGGAGAGTTAGCTCACACAAAAATAGCTATGTTTATGTGTCAGTACTGTCTGCTTGGAATCAGTAAAATAATATCAAAGACACGCTGTTGCATGCATGGTGTTTGTGTCCATTCTTTCATGTGAAGAGACTATTTGATAATATTTCTAGGAACAAAAAATATAAGTATATACAAATATATCTTTAAAAACCTCTCAATTGGAAAAGAAGGGTTTATCTATGCAGGAAACCATTTCCTGGGCTGGGATCAAGGTTTGGAAACAGCCTTGAAAGAAGTTCCCTTGAATTTTGAGATACTCATCGCCTTTTAAATTATTAAAAAATACTTTTAAATTATTAAAACATTATCAAACTTCAGCTGAATTTATAACATTTTAGGAAATTCCACTATTTTGGAAATAATATTTTTAATTTTTTAAAATTCCTATTATTTGATTTTGAATAAAAATTGGAACATAAACATATAATTGTATAAAAATTATAATGACGAGCTGATTTTACTGTTTCATCTGGAGAATAATTTTTTTCCTTAATTGTACATAATTTTAAACCTTGGTGCTTGATCGCAATGGAGCTACATCTGTCTGAAATTTTTAGGATGAGGGAGTGGGAGGGAAGGGACTTCTGTAACAACTAGTTAGAAAGGTCCCACCTTGTTCCTGGTGAATGTCAGTAAAATTTCCACCTGACTTTTCAGAAAAACCTTAAGAAGAAGCTGACATTCTAAGGCTCAGCTTCCTGCCTGGAAGACGTCTTTGTTGGTCCGTGTCTCTAGTGTGACTTGTCATACTCAGCTGGGACACGAAGGTTACGAATGTAGCAGCAGTGTTAATGCGTGCTCTGAACTGTGTCCAACCCTTGAGCATCTGGACACTTGGCCAGCAAGCTGTCCTGCCACAGAAATGGCTGATTTGGGTAGAAAATCAGGGAATGTATGCCAAGATCCCCTGCGACTGATTGTTTGCTTCCAGGTTCTGAGCTTGTTGCAGGGATTGTGGTTTCTGGTGGAAAGCAAAGCAAAAGTTTCACCTTATTGACTGGCTTAGTATGCTTTTTTACATCTCTTTCCAACCAGAAAGGTTGATTTCAATGTACATGAAGTAAAAGAAAAAAAAATATATTTCTCTGGCTAGGCCTGAGGAAATAATCCCACTGAATTCCATCCATTGTGTGAATTTGAAAATGTAAAAATGTACAAAACAAAATGGGTAACAGGAGTGTTTACTCAGATTCCTCTCAAACTAAGACACTGCAGCTGGTTTCTAACAAAGTTTGCATTTTATACATTACATTTCCTGCTTTGCATCACTTTTGCCTTAAAAAGATACAGAAATCTCCTCAAAAGAGCTAAAGAAATTATTCTACCAGGGTTCTTAGTGCAATGTTTGCCCTGCCAGATTGTGAGTAGTGTGTTTGAAGTATTATACAAAAGATTACAGCAGTGCTTTTCTTCTTCTAATAAAATCTAAAATACAATTCCAAGATACATGTGGACCCAGATGCACACTGTGCACTGTTATATATAAATCAGATTTAGGATCCATAGCCAAAAAAAAGCCAATTAAATGGCACTTGGCCAACATACTGTTGAATATATGCAAACATGCAGTAAAACAAAGGAACTTGTGTAACTTTTATGCTCAGCTGTACTACTTCACAGATAATTGTGTTGCCCACTTACCTCATTTTGAAGAAAGGAATCTTATTAGTTGCAAGTGAAGCTGACACTTAATTGCTGCTTCTGAGTAATTAAACTACACTGGTCTCAGTCACAAGTATGTACTAAACATAGGTAGCAATGTAATCATTCATAATTGCCTTAAATTCTTTTATCAAAAATGTACAATTTCTTCAAAATTTTTGAATGTCTATGGTTGGTAACAAAATTTCATGCTGTAATAGATTACAAAGATATGCCCAAACTGGCTGAAAATATATGTAAAAAGCCATTATGACTGTATAAGGAGCAAACTTAAATTTTGTAGTTGACAATTTTTAAGTTATGGTCCTTTGAGCTTTGTATTGCCTTTTACTTTGTGTTCATGCATCTCTTCCTTCAAGCCTTAACTTTATTATTTTCATAATGGATTAGATCTCCATTTTCAAAACATAATGTCACTATCTCCAAGAGGTGAACATTAAGCTTTATATATTTAATGTTGCAGTGAAATAAATTTTGCTTTAAATCCCACATTGTAGGGAAGGAGAGGGATCTTTTTATAAAATAATTCTGTGAATACATTATTTTATTATGTTATCTTCATGGTTGCTTCACAGTGTGATGTGACACATCGAACCTAATGATATTTGTGGTATTTTGAGAAACAAGGACAGCAGAGAAAAGAACAGCAGAGAAAAGAACAGCTTGTATCTTACAGAGTTTGTGTTAGTGTTGTTTTCAGTACATGGGCAAAGACTAAAAAATTAAAAAATTGTGTTTGTTTCAATGTATAGCACATGTAAAGTAGCATGCATTTGTTCTGAGATAAATTGTACTTTGCATGAATTTTCAAGGGATAGTTCCAATAGCTCTGTACCATCTCTTCTTGACTCTGTCATATGAGATACAAACCACTTTCCTTAAAAAATGTTTACATAATAATTAAAAACAAGACACATCTTCAGGAAAACTTCCAGAAAAAAACAGTGTAAACATAAAACTGAATAGAGTATGATGGCTGGATGTCACTAGGTGTTGAAAATTTAACTGATTTAACAATTACTCTGATTTTCAAGTACTTACATGGAGGAGGCATGGTCTTCCATTCCGGCTGGTAAGAAGTCTATTGAAATTTATGGAATATATTGATATTTCTTAACCAAGTGTAGTTTAAATCTCTGTAATTTATGCATAATTTAAGAGACAGAAAAATAGAGCCAGATTCATATATTTGAATATGAGAAAAAACTATGAGTTCTTCAATGATGTGAAGTCCAAAACTAGTTTATGAAAGCCTGTATGTGGCTCACTTTTGGAAGAAGAAAGCAGTCAAGTATGTGCATATTTGTGTGTTTACTTGCTTTAACATTGATCAAAAGCTATTTCAATACAGTAAAAATATCTGGTTGAGCATGAAACCAAAATATAATCAGTTTTATACCTAATGAAAGCCTGTTAAGCCAAAAGTAAATGCTACAGCATGGATTTAAAATTATGTACACTTAATCAATTTTACTGTGCAGTAATCAAGAACCCTTTGGGCATGACATTTGTAGAAATCTTGGTGCACCTTGGCCAGATACATTTCGTGGATGAAGGCTGAGGTCTCATTTTATAGAAATATTTCCCTAATGACAGCATTCTCTTCTTGGAAAACTTTGTACAATTTCCATTGCATGGTCATTTCATTCCTCTATAAACATCTAGCCACATCTAAAATTTGCTGAGAAAAATAAAACTTCTACTCTAGTAATATATCATCTGAGGCACATAGACATTTCTAGCAACACCTGTCAAGACTTTATCAACTTGTTGAAGTTTAATATTAAGATTTTTGAAAGAAAATACAAAATTACTGCTAATGTCTTTTAGCTGGGACATTTTCAGTTGAGGTGATGGTGTGACAGTTCCTTTACTCTGAATTTCACAATTTAGCACAAGCAAACAGGTAGTTTTAAAAGAGTAAAATGAAAAGTTGTGCATTTGGGAATTAAGAACATGAGGCAAACTTTAATTACTTATTATTGTACTGGAAAATTACGAGTCTGATATTGCCCGTAAACTAAACATGACTGCCAACTCTGTGTGACTGAAATGACCTGCATAGCCCCTGGAATCCTGAATTCAGAGGATATTGGCACTGGAGTTGAACCACGGGAACCACCAGTGCAAGGGAGGGGCTTTCACAAAGACATTTCCTAGAACTTCTTAAAAATACTGAAATGCCCCAGCTGAACTCTGCCGGCAGTTCAGCACACCCTCCTAACTAGACACAGTAGAGAAGATATAAGGAAAGGCTCACTGGTCAAGGTAAGGACAGGGAGAGATCCCTCTGTAGTTACTGTCATGGGCAAAAGAGATTCAACTCGGGGAAATTAGTTTAATTCCATTACCAATCAAATCAGAATAGGATGATGAGAAATAACACCAAATTTCAAAAATATCCTCTCCCCACTCTTTCCTTCTTCTTGAGCTCAACTTTACTCCTATTTTCTTTACCTTTGCCCCCTGACCAGCACATGGGTGCAGGGAATGGGGTCTGCAGTCAGTTCATCACACTCTGTCTCTGCATCTCCTTCCTCCTCAGGGGAAGACTCCTCACACTCTTCCCTTATTCCGGTGTGGAGTCCCTCCCACCAGTGACAGTCCTCCATGAACCTCTCCAATATGAGTCCTTGCCACGGGCTGCAGATCTTCCCAAACTGCTCCAGTGTCAGTCATTCCCATGGGGTGCAGTCCCTCAGGAGCAGGCTGCTCCAGCATGGCTGCTCCCATGGGGTCACAAGTTCTGCCAGCAAACCTGCTCCAGTGTGGGCTACTCTCTCTACAAGGCCACAGATCCTACCAGGAGCCTGCTCCAGCATGGGCTCCCATGGGTTCCCAGTTTCCTTCAGGCACCCACCTGCTGCAGCTTGAGGTCTTCCAGGGGCTGCAGGTAGATCTCTGCTCCACCATGGATTTCCATGGGCTGCAAGGGCACAGCTGCCTCTCCACGGGCTGCACCACAGGCTGCAGGGGAATCTCTGCTCCAGCACCTGCACCACCCACTCCCCCTTATTCTGCACTGACCTTGGTGTCTGCAGGGCTGTTTCTCTCACACGTCCTCACTTCCTTCTCCCACTGCAGTTTCCATACACCATGCTCCCTTAGCTGTGCTGCGCCAGAGGCAATCACCGGCGCGCTCGGCCGTGGGCAGCGGTGGAACGACCATGGAGCTGGCACTGGCTCTGTCACACAGACACCTTCTGGCACCTTCTCCCTGCAGCCACCCCTGTGCCTGCCCCATTACCAAAGCCAAGTGTCACTACAGGACACGAAATAACACGACGCGGACATGCAGCTCTCTCAAGGCAAAAAAAAAAAAAAAGAATATTTAATTTCTGACTCAAACATTTATAGATTTCTAAAAGTGACAGTGGATTGGAGAGTGACAATGCCACCTCTCCAATGACACTGGACAAACCAACAGTCCATAGTATTTCTCCTCCCCATAAAAGAATGCAAAACAATAAGTTATTTACATAAAGTGTGAGAGAATGTTCACTACAAGAATGTAAACAGAAGGCTTAGAAAAACTTAAAAAACCAGGGTGACAGCCAACTGACGTAAACTCAGTGCAGGGGACTTTTGTTAACAAATGCCCTGATAACTTCACATTACTCTGTATAGAGACAAACACCTGATGCTCTGCATCTCTGAAACCAGTGAGTGAGTTCACAAGGTCTCATACAGTGAAATTAGGCTATAGCAGTTGAATCTTAATTAAGAGAAAGGCTTAATATTAAGCCATGGGTACAAATAACCTTAGAACGCTTAATGAGCCAGTGTAATATATTCATCTTGCTTCACATCACATCTGGCTATTTCTTGAAAGATTTTGTGTATTTCAGTTTCAAAATACAGACTAGGTGATAGCACTGCTGTGAGGAAGAAAATGCATCTTATGTAACAGAGTATGTAGACCTTATGATCACAGTGGCCCTTCTGGCCTTAGTCAATTTGCACTCATATTTCTGTAATTAATAGTATGAGAGCTATGCAGATATGAAGGAAAAAAAACACAACAAAACTCAGCTATTATTCAGTCAATTAGTGATTATCTAAAGATGGATAAAGAATGACTCCACAAGTGGGCTAGTCTTATGGTGATTAAGCAATGTGATTGAAAACTGGCATGTGGATTGCCATTGGTAGAAGAAAAAGGCAAATGATGCTGTATGTTCTTCTCATCTTGCTTAATTACTTTTTGCCATAATTACTCTAAATGCAATCACTCTCCATTACTCATGCATAGCAATTTTTTGTTTCCATGGGAACTATGAGCTGACGGTTGCCAGCCCATTACATACACCTGCATTTCCCTCCATAAATTGATGTCAAGGTCTTTTACCAACCTGTTGTGAAAGTATTGTAAAATCTTTGCAAGCTAAAGCCTCTGACAGTAAAGTCTACAATTCCCCCTTGCTTATATGAAACATTATAAAAGCTAATACTTCATTGAACAAATATAATCTGCCATGGTGTTTCTGATAGAGCAGTCAACATTTTGGGCAGATTTGTACAGGTTGTGTGATAGATAAGCCTGTCTAATTATGGGTGTCCTGTGTGACTTTTAGGAATAATAGTTTAAAAATTGCTGCTGTCATGAATTCTGCTCACTTGCAATAGCTGTACAACACTCTGATGATGGCATCCTGTCCCTTTAGAGGGGTGGCTAGCTGACCTGCTGTCAGCAGTTAACCTTTGTGGAAGATGCTACATGGTCAGACCAGCATCTCATCCCGTTTATAGCTGCTTCCCAGCTTGCCTACAGGCCAGGCTTCCAACAGAGTTGTAGGTGGGAAGGCTGATGTGAATGTGGGCCTTGCTGCTTTCAAGATTTCTGCTTCTCCTTACTAAATATACACAGGGCAGTGCTACAAATGAGGAGCAGAGAGACTTGTTTGTCCTTCATAAGTAAGCCTAACTGGATCATGATCAGAAAGAAAACTTCTGTACTTTCAACTCTGAAATCTGTGGTAGTGCAATATCACAGTGGCCACAGGAAACACCTTTGCCTCCTTCTCCTTATCTTCTGTCATTTGCCATCGTAAATGAAATTAATCTTGTTCTAGTTATACAATTAAGCTACTCCCACACCTCTATATCTGTGAAGACAAAATGAATTGCTATGGATTTAAGGATATCCTGATTTAAGGATGGCCTGATGCACTAATTGAAAACATATCTAATTATTAACATCAGTGGAGGAGAAGAAAGGGGAGGAGAAGAGGGAGCAAATGTTGAAGAGAGTCATGTGTGCGAATGGAATTATTTATGGTCCCAACTTTCAACCTCTACCTAAGCAATGCTTAGTAGTTTGTAGGCAGTGTGTTTCTATAAGGAACACAGAACCCTCTGGACTTGAGTAATGTAATTATTTTCAAGCATTTATTTTTTCATGCCTGTAATAAAACTTGTAGGATCTTATTTCTATTATGTTGCCCCTGGTTGCTCTACAGTGTTACCCTGAGATGTGTTTTCAGATTTCCTTACATTCATATGGATGAAGATTTAAATATTCTTTTTAACTCCTATGATAATAAAATGGTTTATTTTACCTCTAGTTCTGCAGACACCTGGCCAAAAGGCACAATTTATGTATAAATCACTACTAAATATCCAGAGAAATAACCTAGTGGCAGCTGAAATTATTCTCAGGGCAAAACGAGATACATCAAGGATGTTCAAATATGGACTTAATTTTCACTGCAGTATTACAGCTGATAGTAATGTGTGAAACATGATTGCAAAGAATACTTATATTATGATCCCATGCTGGAAAAATTGTGTAAAAGTAATGCAGAACTGCACCGTGAAGGCTTAAAATACTGTTCATAAAAAGGGCTCATGATCATTTTGCTATGGATGAAATGATAGGTGAATATTTAGGATCTTTTTAATCACAGACAACCCATTAAAATGCAGAGGTTCTGGTGTTTTGCTAATTTTGCCACATCCAGAAGCTTTATATTGTGTTAATTGAACTAGAACCTTATATTTAAATTATTTTTCAGTCGATTTAGTTAATTTACATGGGCAAGAGTTTCTTACTCTTTATTTAAGACAGACTATTATCAATGGTTTAGTTAAATACAAATGGAAGTAAACAGTTTTTCCTACTTTGTGTCTTGTCATATTTCCCACTCCTAAATATATTATTTGGAGAGTTTTCTTATTTTTCATTGGTGATACTCATTTTCTTATAATTTGAAATCTCTTCCATCAGTGCAAAAGAACTTGGTAATAAAATGGCTGCTTCATGGCTGATAAAAAAAGGAAATTATTATAGGAGGAAATATGTTGTGCACTTTAATTTGTTTATAAAATTTTTCTTAGACCTTGTAATTGGAATATTTTTCCTATGTATGAATGTTATTTGCTGTATTTCGTTCTGTCTAACTACAATGATTGAAACAGATCATATTATCTGCTTGGGGACTCAAATTTCTAAAATTGTGTGTACTAATCAAATTAAAGCTCATGGCACTGAATGCCTGTTCATGTCCTGCATTTCTTTTCTGTAAAAACCCATCACTGTTACTGAAAAATATACTGCTTTTAAATTACTTTTATCCTTCCAACAATTAGTGCTTGAGAGAGAAATAAGAGAGAGAATATTTGTAAGACTGTATTTCTAAAGCCAAGAACTGTATCACACATTATTTTAAGAGGCAAAAGGGTAAGTAGGGAAGTACAAATAAGGGTGAAACTGATATATTACTGCTCCATTTTTATGCAGATGATTGAGTCGAGTACATCCTTTGTGCACCCATTAGGAGAAACAATGGAAACTGTCCCTATTGCCCTAAGTCAGTTCTGTTATCGTTCTCCTTGTATTGTAACTCTCCATGTACTGAGCAAAAACAAAGTGACTGCTAAATTAATCTGCTGGACTTCACTGAAGGAAAGCAAAAGATAAAACCATGAATATGTAACAGTAAAAGGTCTTGAAAGAAATAATTGGGAGACTGGGGATGCCAGCTGCCATTGGGCATTTGGAAAGTTCTCCAGCATATAATTTTTGGGGATGGATCACTACATGATTTAGCAGGTCAGTTAGCCTTCCCACCAGTCATAGTTCTGTTATGATCTGTAATTGATTTTGGTCTTATTTTTTAATCTGGTTTAACTTCCCAGGAAGTTACAGAGTCTTTTTAATTATTTTGGTGGAAATCAGATCTGACTTTCTCTAGCTATTTGCACAAAATAGTGTTCAAATTGCTGTTTCTGCAGCCTTTCTCCATGCTACAGAACAGTGAAGATAGAAAATGAAGTATTCTCTAAGGAAGAAAAAAATCTCCTGATAAGCCTTGAAATGTGACCTTTATGTCAGGAAAGCTGCAATGTCTATGAGGGTGACTTGACCCCATTTGCTGTTTCTTAAACAATACAAAATCAAGACTTAAGTTCATACCTGGAAACTCCATGGAACCCCTACTGCTGCAGAAAGAAAAATAAAAATAAAAATCCCTTTTTTTATAAGCCACTGGTTTGTGGAACAATTCAGAAATATCTAGATTATTCATAAACATTCTATATCATTGTTTAATGTACACTGCATGTAGAATAGTGAATTCCAAAAATCCAGATAAAATGATTCTTCAAAAAAACCCACCCTTTGATGTTGCCATAAGCCATTCAATTAAGGGATTGTAAAAAAAGTTTCTTAGAGTGGCAGCCAACACATATTAATCAGACTTTTGGTCTATCTGCAGAAAGTAGAGGACATATATTCTCATCTTCCTGTTTTCTGTATTTTGTCTTAGTATTGCTTCAGATTTACTTTGTATCTTCTTCTTCCTTTGCTTTCCCTGTGTGAATCATCATTTATTTAAAAAATCAAAATCACAGTTCTACTGAACTAGTCATTTACAGGCCTGATACAATCATTTTTATTATTAGTAGTACCATTATTAGCAAAAGCCACAATTTCTTGCATCTGCTCCTAAATTCTGTTGAAGTGGTCATGAGCTCTGTGGTCTAGCACTGTGTAAGCAAGAGAAAATACCAGTTTACCCAAATTTAAGTGCCCAGCCAAAGGCAAATAGAGTTTCCACAGAGACATCAAACAGATGTTGCCAGAACATCTCATTGTGCAAGCATTATCATCCCATTAGGAGCTCTGAGATACTCTGTTCCATTAAAGCAGGAGCAGGCAGGCTGGACTAGGTGTCTAAAACATGATGTAGCTCTGTGCATCTGTTTGCTGTGCTTGGTCATGCCTAACCCTCACTGCTTCTAATGAGGTTTTTCGTGAAGTTAATTGTATTACAAGGCTTTGCCTCTAAGAGCTCTGTGACTGCAGTTGCAAGTCTGCTTTGGTTAATTCACTGAAAGTAGGGGCCTGCTGCATTCTGAAAGCTTATTTTGATATAGATTTCTTCAGAGGTTTTTCTCTTGTTATTGTTTTGTATTTTAGCTCTTTATTGTTTGTCAAAATCTCCTTTTATTGGTGCTAAAGACAATATTCTTTCTAATGATGGGTGTTCTTGGAAAAATTCAAGGTTGGGCTGGGTGGGTCTTTATTGCAACCTGATCAAGTTGAAGATGCTCATTGCAGGGAAGTCCCATCTAGATAACCTCTAAAGCTCCCTTCCATCCCAAACCATTCTGTGATTGCTTTCAGTAGGATTAAAACCATTCTGGATTACTTTCAGTACAATTAATAACAGCAAGAAAATGGTGGTGTAAGTAATGTAATGGACCAGCACCACTGGACCGGACCTGCACACCTTTGGATATGACATTCCCTGACATCAGCCGACACTTGTAACTGAGACATGGGGCTGCTGTCCTCTGAGAGACTCATGAGGAGTGTCTCACCTTCATCCCAGGCTCCTGGGGACGGAGCTCTGACAATACCAGCTGTCATTGAGGTCCTGCACAATCCCACCTGCCTGGTGCTGGAATGGTGCCTTCTGATGGTCTTGGGCACTTTTGTGAGTGACTGATCACAATTACCTGATGCAGGCCAGTCCCATTACTTTTGACATATTTTGATTTTTTTCCTCTGTACAAGTTTAGCTCATAGCACATCCTAAACAGTGTGCCTGACACATTTTGTTAATTTCACTGGAGTGGTGCTCCTGAAATCCAAAAGCAGGTTTCCACAGTCCTTAATGCTGTCCTTACAGAGGGAAACGTGTTCTCCCATACACTTCTTAAATCAGGGCCATCAAACTCAAGAATGTTGGGTAAGAAATAATGGAAAGGATTAGCAGTACAACTGTTATTTTATACATCAGCAAATCATTTGGTATTTTCAACAAATGCAAAGTTATTTATTGGCTTGCTAGACTAGCTGCTAATGTTTATGAGCTTAGCAACTAAGTTACAGGGTCAGATGATTAAAAATATGTTTTGGAGGGAAATATTCTGGGGACTTGTAAAGAGAAAACACAAAATGAGATCAGGATTGATTAGGTTAGGGTAGAGAGAAGAATGCTTGAAGAATACAGTATCTCTGTGGTGAAAATATCAGCTAAGTTAGGAAAATATATCCATGGCTTTCTAACAATCCTGTAGGTCAAAAATTTATTTTCTGATAATTTCTGTGAAACCCTTAACAGTTAAATTAAGTAGACCTATTCCTTCCTGAATCTAGTTGACTCAAATCTTTTGCTTTCCCAAATAGCATATGTTTAATCCTAATTCACTCTTCCTCTCCTCTGCCAAATGCAAGCATACAAAGGCTCCTATGACCCGAATTGTAGTAGCTCTAATATCAGAGAAGACAATTAAAATAATAGCCTGTTAATAATGGAAAATAAATATTAGAGCAGTCCCAAAAAATACCGAGGTCAGATGTATCTCAAAATGTCCTTTTTTCACTTTTTTCTTTAAACAAGACCTCTGCTGAAGGCATTCCCTGGATGACCTGTGAAGGCACCTTATTTCTCCCATGGAGGAAATTGCTGCTCCTCCAAGGTCCTCAGGTTAGCAGAAACATGATAGAAGTGTGGGAGACCCAAGGAATCCTGTTTGGTGTCACCTGCCAGGAGCAGACCCCTCCTGCGCAGCAGCTCCGGCCCTCAGCCATGGCCAGGCAGGGCTGTAGGAACAGGACCAAGCTGAGTCTGGCTGATCCTGGGTCAAGGTCCGTGGCCAGGCAGAATCAGGCTATGGGGAGGTGGAGACTGGCCAAGACATGCTCTTGGGAACCTGAGATAAATAATCAGCTTTTTCATTTACAAACTCATCAACACTTTAACCAGAAGATGGAGCCTGAAATTAACTTGTGCTAATGACACAGAGCTGACTGGAAAACTGGAGGAATGCCATATAAACCCTGGTAACAGAGCAGGTAAGTCCAGTGTATTCAGACAGATATTATTGTGCATTTATTCCATGTAAAATTTCCAAATATTCATTGTTTACTAGGAGCTGAGAAATATTTTTTAGGGATTTGAATACACAAGACAAAAATATTTCACAGCTGTAGCATGTAATAGACAAATAAAATACGCTATATCAAGGTATATACAAGGTAGTGTTTTCCACATAGCACATAAATATAGGGACACTGTAAAACTATGCCTGTTTTTGCACAATGTACCAGACTAATAAGTATCCACTAGATCAGCCTAAAGGCATGGTTCTGAAGAAAGTATTTGCCTAATCATCTTTCCAAGGTTTTGGTTTGTTTCTTAGCAGGAGCATAGGAAGCAACAAACGTTAAATAATGTTAAGGTGAGAGCATAATGAATCATTCATATTTTTATTTATCTGGCTGGAAAGTAATAAAATTATTAATAGAGATAGAGCTCTAAAGAGCCAATAGATTGCGAAGTATCTACTTTTTCTACTCTGATGCAGATAATAATAAGAATTTGGGTTTCAAAATGTGTTATATTTATCTGCAATGATGACTTACACATCACGTGAAAACACATTTACAAATGTGCTTGTGTAACAGCAGTGATTTGAGTTTCTATTGATCTACATATATATATATATATTGTCTTGGGACTTTGGTTGCAGTTGGAATGAGTTGTTTGGAATTTTGTGTGTTATTGTAAGCAAATAATAAATATAAATGAGACCAGCTGATGAGATAGCTGTGGGTTCCAATGACCAAATCTGTCGCTAGGCTCATAGTCCCAAACTCAGAAAGCCCACAGTCTCAGAGTACAAATCACTGATATGTCATAAGCACATTTTTCATCTCTGCTTCAGAATAAGCTGACTGTTGACTTGTTGCCAGAAAGGTTTGTGCTGGATAGCATTCTGCAAACTATGTAAATGACACACAAAAATACAAGCTGACACCAATGCCATATTGTGTACTCCAACAAATTTGCAGTAGTATATTCACATCTAACAGGGGCCAAACAGTCGTGCTGAGTGATTGAGTGGTGCCCAGAGGTAAAGGATAAGAGTCACACATCCAGGGAGTGCCTTAATAGAAAGCAAAAACCAGAAAATTGCCTCTTCAAAACAGAAAAACTCACACCAATAAAATCCTTTGCAAATTCTACTGATGACAATGGCAACTTAACTAATAAGGAAAACAAAGCAAAACAGTGGCTAAAGCTCTTATGGTTTGTCCACTAAAACTATTGAAAATTTGCTGTAGTAATTGACGGACATGGCAATTAATAAAAAAATATAAATTATGTGAGAATTAACTCTTCCATAAATTGCATAAGTAATGCCTGTGATGACCTAAGCTTGTGTTATTTTATATTTAATTAATGTTAATGCTAATCCAAGTCACTTCAAATGCTGCGTGGGCAACCTATGAAGGGACAAAATGTTGCATCCTCAGTTAAATAAGTGGCTTGCAT
Source organism: Calcarius lapponicus (assembly GCA_039654755.1). Taxonomy (NCBI): domain Eukaryota; kingdom Metazoa; phylum Chordata; class Aves; order Passeriformes; family Fringillidae; genus Calcarius; species Calcarius lapponicus. The sequence goes on along the minus strand of CM077464.1, from coordinate 95,309,596 downwards.
ACCATGCTTTTTTTGCATTGGCTGTTTGCATGTCTCTCTCCAGGATTACAGATACTACCTTGCAACATGACAGTTAACATGTAGGAAAAGAAAAAAGCACCATTACAGATCTAATTTTAAAAATAAATACAGAAAGTTGAAGCTAGATATGCCAATTTTTTAAATCAACTTAGTGAAATAACATGAGAATCTGGTACATTCCCAAGCTGTTGATATTGAAGTTTTGGTATTTGAAACTTTTTTTGTTTTGACAGAGCTCCTTGTTTTCTCTCTTTCCTTTCCAGGATTGCAACCAAACATTCTTCATTATTCTATTGTGTGAGAATGACAGATTCTTGAAAGGAAATGAGCAGCTTTGTTTATTACTAAACTGTTAATATCAATTTACACTCATTTATAGGAAGAAGGAAGGTACCAGCATTTTAATAATAACTGAAATCATGCATTTGTTATTAGATACAGCATTGTTAGATAATATGGCTTTGATTGAATTGAATATTTGTACAGTTTAAAAAGCTAATGCTAATTATAGTTGGATACATTTTGAGCTCAGAGGTGAACTATCATTTTCTTTTGATGGATCTCCCTAATTAAACCACTCATAAAATTTCATCTGCCTCAGCTACAGGTTTCTCATGGAAAGGGCAGGAACTTACCGCAGGCACATATACATTTCATTTTAGTATTTGCTTTCCAGGTTCTCTCCCAGCCAAAACTGTAAGGAGAATTTCATAGCCACCCTAAGCCAGCATATCCTTAATCAGATTCTCTGTGAGCTTCAGGATATAGCTCCCTGAATGCAACTTGTGCCAGTAGAAATATGGGGTGATAGAAGCAGAGAGTGAGCACTTGCAGGCATGAGATAGACTGGGTTTTTTGACAGCTGCGCCTGCTTCTTGTCATTGTAAAGCAGTTGTGAAATTACAGCTTGTCATTAGATTTCAGAGATATCTTAGAAATGTCCACTAGTAAAGGCAATAATGATTAACACTATATCTCCCTAGCTCATGATTTTTTTCTTACATTCCTTGTTTGCATTAGGCAGAAAGTATGTTTATCCTGTATTTAACCCAAGAGGCTGCTTTCCTTATATCCTCAGACCTTAAAATTCTAAATGAAAATTGCCCATCTCAGTGGCATTCCACTGCAGCACCAATCAGTTCTATGCCATCTCATTACTCTCTCCGTGTCACAGAAAGAGCAATTTCCATCCATTTCCAATCCATTTCCCTACTGACATTTCTCCGTATTCAAACCAAGTGTTCCTTAGACTTCAGCAAGAGCAATTCTTATTGCTTCTTATTTGACCTTAGAAAAACAAAGTAGCCTAACTATTGAGTTGTTTGGCTAGTGGAAGTGCTAATTTTGACAAACCTGGAACAGCCTGTGGTTAAAACAATGGTTCTAATATTCTCTTCAAAGGGGCAAGTCTGAAACATGAAAAACACCCTGAAAATGTGGGCAGGTGTAAAGATGGATTACACAACTTGGAGTTGTTGCAGAGACTTGCCAGGGATAGCTGGTTGATGCATGGTGAGAACACAATTTGCTGGCTGCCATGTCTTGTCTTAGAGTGCACCACAAGTGTTTAAACCTCTTTCCACTTACCATGGAAAATTTGCTAAAATAATTTCATGTTGCTCCCAAATCCTGTCACAATCAAGATTTTAAAACCAAACAAAAATGTAGGTACAATTCAGGTACTATGTAGTCTCCCAACTTCAGACACCTTCTAGAGCATATTATAAAGCCTGGCACTCAAATAGGACTTTACTTGCCCATATTTCCAAAGACACACCACTGGGCCATTTTATCACTCCTCCTCTTGCCAGTCTTAATTTTGAGCAATATACATACAATGAAATAAAGAAAATATATGCATTTACACTGAAATTTAACTGGTTTTAGAGCTTATTGAAAGTTAAAAGGGAAATGATGATTTATTAAGTGGTTTGCAGTTAAGTTAAAATAAGCTAAAATTCCTGGTAATTTCAAAGGCATTTCTTCATGATAGATGATCAACACTAAAGTTTTAAAGAAAACTCTGAACTAGAGCCTGTCTCTGTTTAGACTGAAAGAAAACTTTAATAAAGTATTACAGTATTTTTGAGTAGCAACTACAACTAGATTTAAAAATCCTAAATGTGTATTAATTGCATCTAATTCAATAAATCAGTTTATTTTAAAATACATACAACTGATAATTCATATTTTTCTTGATGTGTTATATATTAAATAGTTTTATATTACTAATGAAGAACTTTAAATGATTAATATGACTTAATGTGACTTCTAGTTTCTATACACTTTCAACATTTTATAAATATTAAAGAATGGTATCAACTCTGTAAAGAAAATGTTTTAATATGTGTCCATGTTACAATATTAAGATATATTCTATTCCCATCCTCAAGAGCTGCAGAAACCAGGAGGGGCATTGTTTCTTCCTTATCTCCTGTTAATGGGCCCATCGATGCCTTTCCACATGACTGAGAGATAACTCCCTCCAGGAGCCATTTCTGTTGAATGGACCCACCACAGGACTCACAGAACAGCAACAGCCCCACCATGAGATGCTCTGCCCAGGGGGGAGGAGCTAAGCATCCCCACCTGGATATAATCTGGGGTTTGGGACAGAACAGTCAGCCTCTCACTGGATTCCCAGAAGAACAGCTGTCTTTTCCACTGGATCTTCAGGGGAAGACTAGACCCTTTCTACAGGATCCCTGCTCCAACAGAACCACATCTGCCACTCCAGGAGGACTGCAGCCACCAATCCAACTGGACTGCTACCAGCACCCTGACCAACAGGGTGTCAGGTTGTATTCTGACTCTGTCAGTGGTTTTTCTTTTGTATTATTACATGTATTTTGGTTTTCTTTTCCCTTTTCCTAATAAATTGTATTTCTGACTTAGAGTCTCTCACTGGTTTTGCTTTCAAACCAGAACTTATTTAAATTTGCATTATGAATTCATGCCTTTGTGTCGTTAGTTGATATTTTACTAGAAGTTTAGCATGATCCTTAGGTTGTTCAAAGCATAATTTTATATAATCCTATGATACTTGACAGGGACGAGCACAAGGTCCTGCCCCTGTTCAAGGCCACATTGAATTGAGCTTCAAGAAACCTGGGCTAATGGGAGGTGTCTCTGATCATGGCAGGAGGGTTGGACTACATGATATTAAGATGTCCTTTCCAACCTGAGCCCTTCTCTGAAGCTATATAATTCAAAATTGTAGGGTTTTTATTAGGGAGCATAATATAGAAATTCCAGATCGCAAAAGAATATTTGTGGGTTTTGCTGTTTACAGATTTAAATAATCATCCGAATTTATCTGCCTTTTCATGCATATTTTGTGTATTTTACTGGTTTTCATCCTCTGCTGCCAGAAGCTAAGATATTATCCCACTGCTGGATTCTGAGGTTGCCGTGGATTTCTGATTTTCAGAGAGAAAACGGGTTAATACCATCACACTGTTATAGGCAGCTTGAGTCTGCCTCTTTCTGCTAGAAAGGAGACATGCAATGCTTTTTACCTACTTATAGACTGCAGGCTTTTAGCTTGAAATCTTTTTTCACAGTTCAGATTTTTCACTCAGGCAGGCAGTCTGTCACTCAGTCACTCACTCAGGGACTCTGCTCCTCTTTTCCCTTCCCCAGGTCACTCTCACACTCTTTTTTGTTTGCATAATCTCAAAGGGGTTTTTTTCTCATCCACTGTAATATTTACAACTGAAATATTTTCTTGTGACTGACACTGTGTTTGGGTAGTTAGATATTTTGCAATCTCATGTTTAACTTAAATATATCACACTGCAATCATCTTGGAACATATTAGAAATGTACTAAATGGAAAGAAATATGTACATTCTTAATGTATTTTATACATATAGATGATATCTTTTTTAATCCATCAGTCTCCTTATTTCAGCACACTGAAGGCAAATTAAAGATTATTAAGCATTCAGGGATGGCTGAAGTGCCACAGTAATTGCAGAAGTGGTGCAAGAAGCAAAGGGATACTCAAAGCAGTTAACAAACACTCATGGCAAATATATTGTAATGATCAGGCTCTGCCTTTATTGGGATTTCAGAAACAACTGGGGATAAATAAATCACATAAATGTATTCAGGAGCACAAATCTAGAGTAAGTGTCAAAGAAATTGTAAACTGGAGAATCTTCAAAATTAGCAACTAGTACAAAAAAGCATGCATCAGATGCTTGGAGGACCAGTTGATTGCTTTTCAGATATAGATCTGGGGGAAGGAAAGTGGATCTTTAAATGTCACTTGAGGAAGGGCAGAATGGGAAGGAAAAACTAAGACATCCATGAAGCAGAAGAGCCTTTAGTGTATTTTGAGATCTTGACACATGTACTTATGATTAAGCTTGGCTGTGAAAAATATAGATGTCATTGCTGTTTTACTAGTATGAGAAAATAAAATGTCAGCAACTCACAAGTAACTGCAACTCATGTAAGACAGCCACAAGGATAACATAATCTTGCCAAGTTCCACCAGTAATTTTATGTGTACAGGCAGCAATTTTAACTTGCTCCTGCAGAATGCAATAAAAACATAAATCTGAAGTTTAATCCTGTAAATTTACTGTTACCAAATGCTTACTCATAACATATTTATTAAAATTTAGGTCTGTGTTTGAACAGTTTGTTGCATAGTGACAGAACAATCTACAATATAAATTGCAAAGCTCTGGAATAACATCAAAATGAGTTTCAAATGAGATAGTCCTAGAAAACAGAGGCAGCATAAAAATCTGGACTGTTTATATGGCTTGAACAAGGCTGAAGAATGTACTGTCCTATGTAGGCATAAAATATAAAGCTGGGAATTTAAATTAGTTGTTCTAGTATAGGTACAAACCATTGCTTTTTATAGTTACCACTGGCCACTGAATGTTTCCATTAACTCAGTAAGGCTAAAGGAAATACTGAAGACCTGGTAAACATTGTTTTTAAGCTCAATATTTCCTGAAAGGGGGAAAAATACTCCTGTAGTAGTATGTATTGCCTATTGCTATGAACATACAAATAGATCTAGAGTTCTTGAACAGCAATAAATGGGTGGTATTGTGCAGAGATAAATTGGAGCCTGTCAGCTTTCTGTCTTCCTATAAAATAGTTATATAAGATGCATTTGAAGAGGATGTTGTCCACAGAGATAAATGTTGCCTTTGTGATAGCAGAGGGAGTGGAAAAGGTACTGAGTTTATCAATTTTTCTGACACCCATGATAAGGAAAACCTAGGAAATAGAAGCAGGAAGAAGAATATATGCTGTCAGTTCTTTCCTACTTCACAGCTAAGGAAAAAACCTACTTTTTAGAAATGTAACTACTTAGATTTTCACTATTGATTAAATAAAGCAAAAGATCTAGACAATGATAAGTTTTATATGTGAAGAATCTGAGACTCCAAAAGCAAAGTTAGTTGAATTCCTGATTGCATAATTTTTTCCCTTAAGTGCACTGTGAAATGCAGCTGAATTAGTATCAACTGTGGGAGCTGGAGAGAAACAAACAAAATTTTCTGGGCCCTACCTGACCACCTGTAAGCTTTTTAATTAGCCACAGCAACTTATCAAACTGTTGCCTGTCAGAATAGTTGCAAGATTTCCTTAGCAGGACCTTGATCAGTACAAATGTACTAGGTTTGGAGAAGTGTTTCTCTCCTTGGGCTGGCCTAACAAACAAATGCCCCAGTAGCACCAGCAGCTAGGGTGGGGATGGAAAACTGACTCTCCTTTGTGAGACCAAAGGCAACTTTAGCCTGGTATCCCATTTTCAACAGTGTGAAAAGTGAAGGCTTAACAAATAATACAACCATCAGGACAGGTTATATGGTAGTTCCTCCTGATAGCCTTGCATCTTTGTCCTGTTTTCAGTTTGGGGACCCGAGAGTTTGATGGGATTTGCAAACACTTTGTAATGCACAATGACTTTTCCTTTAGCAAATTCATTGGATTGTAAAGGCTACTGAATCTTCAGTCCAGTGTTTGGCCCTCTGGAGGTCTCCAAATTGCAGGTTGCCAGAAACAGTGACAATAAACCAGGAGTGCATTGCTGTCTTATTCTCCCAGACAGCGAGGCAAGTGCAAAGCTCAGTGTGCTGTGCAGTGCAGACTTGGTAAAGTTCAAAAGGTGCTCAAAAGCAGAGGGGGTGGTCCTGTGTCACAGAGCTGTGTGCTGCAGGCTTTCTCCATCTTGAAATAATACAGTGCATGACTGGAGATGACAAATAAAGCAGGAAGCCCTTAGTTTAGTTTCTGCCAAAGACACGATCCCAGAAGCTGTTGTCAGTGAGTGCTGAGGAGCGTTGATGGGAAGAAGCTGCCCTGTTCTTGTTTCAGAGGTCTGTGTGGCAGGAGCTGTCTGAATGTACTGTGCTGTGAAAAAAGGAAAAGACAATGACTTTTGAGGAAAAGGTTATGGATGGTTCATAGCATCTTCCCCTGTATCACTGTCTTTTCTATACACTCCTGAATCATAAAAATGCTACTGTTACTGAAACTCCCCAAAGTGTCAGCTTGTGATCTTTCTGTTCTGGCCTATCTCTTTCCCTGAGTCATGTGCCCTGTTTCTTCTGACTTCTGCTCTGTTAGAAAAAAAAATCCTATTTTCTTTATTTTTTAACCCACTCCATTTCACCACCACTGAAATCACAGGGACAGTTTAACAGTTTTCTACTAAAAGACTGTCTCAAGTGCAGTTCCAGCTGAAGTAAAAAAAAAAAATAAAATGTACATTTATTAATACTTCCGTTTCCATGGCACTGAAGAATTCAGACTTCTTCTCTCATGTTTTGACAAGCAGTCTTTGTACTGAGAGACCATAGAGATCACAAGTGGGTTTTATGCTGAATCCTTTCGTGATATCAGCTGCTTATTAATCAGGAAATGGCAAATACATGGATAGTAGGGTTGTCAGACATAAGGGTCTGGTAGTCTGTCACTCTTCTTTGTACCACAGAAGTGTTCTCAGAGAAATTTTGGCTGTATGAATGACAGGAAGATGCAGAGCTGAAGACAGGCAGGTAATTACTTTGAGATTTTTTCGCCCTTGAACAAGCTGACCTGGAAGTGAGCACTTGATTAAGAATGCTGATAGGAGTGCTGCAAAGTAATAATTTATATCATTCTTTAAAAAGTGTCTCCCTTGAGCTTTACTGAGTACGTAGGTGCCTGTGCCAGATGGACCAAGACAGCTCTATTAGATATGAATTATTTTACATCTCCTGCCAAGGTACAACCACCGTGTGTTTCACATAGGCTGCATAGCCTTCTCTCTCCCACACCTTACTGTCTGTCTGTACTGTATATCCAAAATATTCTATTAACTGCTGAACTTCTATTAGCTTTTGATGGGAAAAAATGCTAAATTAAATTATTTGTAATTTTTTTTTCATTCAGTTATTAAATGCAGAATATACATTCACTAATGAATCTACTTCAGAGAGTTAGGTAACATGTGATTAGTACAATTAAAACTTTTTCAGACTTTGAGAGAGATAATTTAGTTGATATGTATTACTACAATCAGGAAGTTTTATTTGAGTCTTGGACATGGTAAAGTAATGGAAGTTAGTTACTTTGAAAAGCTGATGGCCTAGCTAGATTGCCTTGGAGAGTGATCATGCTGAGATTGCAAATGGGAATGAAAGAAGAAATCCTTGTGGTAGGTGTTAAATCCATCAGCAGTTAGTCTGTCAAACTTTGCATACATCATCACCCCTCTAGGGCACTCACACAATAACCAGATTGCAGCTGTCTGAAGACAAAATGTGGTTTTCCAAGCAACTCTGAGGCAACCTCCCTTTTCCCTACCCCTTTGTACTGCTGGTTTCAAGAGGAGTCAGGATGGGATCCTTACATCTGACCTACACAGGAGCACTGAAAACAGGGAGATCTGTAGCAGTGCATGTAGTGGAGTTTAAGGTAAAACCAAAAGCAGCCATGTATTCTCCACACTGCAGGTTGTCAGGTGTTCATCAATCTCTTTTCTTCTGCCTTTGGGAACAGTCTCCGTGCTTGTCTCAGTGATTTGTCTGCCACTGTCTCTTTGGGAAATTTCACTGTGGAGAAAGTCAGATTTTTCAACATTTGTTTTTCACCCAGAAACAGAAGCATTTTTCAGGATGTATTTAAAAGCAGTATTTCAAAGGATGGACAGCCACATTTTTTTCTTCTTGTTTTTTTTTTTTTTTTTAATCAGATTTTGAAAAGGAAATCACAGCTATTAATTCAATGGAATGCTTGCTTTTATGAAACTGATCTTTGCCACAGCAAATGACCAAAGGATACTATTACCTTGGGTATTTAGGGATGTATTTCCTCAGCTGGAAATATAAGTTAGACAATGAGGTATTTTATCAGAGTTTCAATATTGCTGCTCATACTGGCATTGCATTTTATTTCTCAAGGTGCTTACATAAAGCCTGAAAACAAAGAATGTACTGCTTTATTTCACAGAGGGTGTACTGCTTAATTAACATTTGTTTGATTTTGTGTGTATGTTGTCATTGATCTTTAATAGGAGGTTACAAAATTAAAATAGTGACAATTTTGAGACACTTCTGTTTGGCATCTCCATAACCTGAGGATTATTTGAATATTCAAAGTCTTTCAATGAATTTCAGAACAGATCTTGTGACCCTCTCCCCTTTCCACTTTCCCCTTCCTCTTCTCATTCCCTTTTTCCTTTCCTTTCCTTTCCTTTCCTTTCCTTTCCTTTCCTTTCCTTTCCTTTCCTTTCCTTTCCTTTCCTTTCCTTTCCTTTCCTTTCCTTTCCTTTCCTTTCCTTTCCTTTCCTTTCCTTTCCTTTCCTTTCCTTTCCTTTCCTTTCCTTTCCTTTCCTTTCCTTTCCTTTCCTTTCCTTTCCTTTCCTTTCCTTTCCTTTCCTTTCCTTTCCTTTCCTTTCCTTTCCTTTCCTTTCCTTTCCTTTCCTTTCCTTTCCTTTTTTATTTTGTTTCAATAAAACATGGGTATATATTCAAAACTGAGTGAAGTGAATGAAGCAATTCAAACTCTTTTTTCTGCTCAGAGTAGGTATAAGGCAGATTATAGGGTTTTTTTCCATTGGCTTTCAATTTGGAAATTAACCTTCACTATAAGAATGGATTTCTGTACAAACTTATGTGCTTATTTGAGGGGACTATGAATGTACAGGTTAATAATGAACAGATATATCTGATTCCTTCTAGCTCTAGGTGTAAATTACAGTAAAGCTCACCCCTTTTTAAGAGATAGAATATTTTTTTGCCATTCATTTCTGTATTTGAATTCACTGTTTAGAGTTTTGGCCTTATTCAATGTTTAGAGCTGCGCATGTATTCTTCCACTTGAATAAAAACCAGGAAGTACTCAATGATAAAAAATTAATGATAATAAATAAACCAAACAACAACAGCAGCAGCAGCAGATCAGTGGAGAGAAGCTATGAGGCTGCTATCAAAGTGCACACAGCAATGAGCTATAGGTGCTGTTTCCTGATGCTGCTCCCGAGACATCACATTTCTACCACAGCAGAAGTGCTGGGATTTTCTTATATTGGCACAATTAATTTCTGATTCCTATATGTTGTTATAAAAAAGTTCATTTTTTTTTGGCATGGTACTACAATTTCTTCTGAAATAGCTGGTCATGGGTTATTTCAGTTACTTTTTACAGAGATGAACTGGAAGTGTTAATGGAAGAAAGAGAACAAGGACAGAAGAATAAGGGTGGGGTTGAAGAAGTTGTTATAATTAGTTCCAAAAGGAAGAATTTGTTACATTTCCAGCTCAGTATGCTCATCAACACCACTGGAGAATGTGCAGTACATGTTGAACAATTCCCTTCTGCTCTGTAAGCATAGGCATGATTCCCTGCAGTGCACAAGAAAAGCAATTCCACTACCAATAAACCACAGAAACACTTCTACCAGCCACCTCTGCTTTGTAAAAAATTCCATCTGTCTAACACTTCTGACTTTCTAGAACCCGATACATATTTTTTATCAGTTTCTTTTTTTGAAGTTGATCAAGACCAAAGACCATTCTCAGTCATAAACGTCTAAATATTTTTCAGGTTTTGTTCACTTACTTTCTTCAGAATTCAGAGGACTATTAGGTTGGAAGAGACCTTAAAGATCACCAAGTCCCACCCATGCCCTAACACCTCAACTAAATCCTGGCCTTCCTAACTCTCCCTAGAAATGTTGTCTATATAAATGTCATAATTTTTATTTTAACATCTATATAATATCTGTATCTCTCCATATATTTGATTTATATTGATACAGTAATATCTATATGATTGAATGTTGGAATATTCTTTCTGGTAGCAACAAATCTACAGGTTTTTGATTAATATCCTTTCCTTTCCTACCTATTTCAACATTTGCTTTAAAAAGTTCTTTCTTGCTCCAGCAGTGACGTAGAAGAGCCTCATGGATCAAAGCCAGGTGTAGCTATGCAGAAAGAATGTCACCTCCTGTTCTTCTAGTCATACAGGTCAGTGGTACAAGTCATTGTGAAGGCAGGCAGGGTACACTGCACCCTAGGATTGCTGAAAATGGTATCCTTGGGAAGCTTGTGGAGCTTGAGATAGTGAGGGCAACTACATTTTGAAATGTAATAAAAAATACTGCTCACGTAGGAGCGCATCACTGCAAAACAGAAAGTGGAAACTTCAGATCTGGAACTCATGAAAGACATGGTTTGCTCTTTCTTGGCTTTTAGAGAATCTCCTTCCCTAGTGAATGTTACTGTGCTTTAGCAGAGACTGAACTTCTGCTGTGGGAGCACCAGATGATCCCAAAAAATGAAACCATATTGTGACAGGCATAAAAGTCTCTGAAGAGGAGACCTTCTCTGCCAAGGACTGAATACGTACAACATTTAACTTGCAAGCTGAACTCATTTCAGAGAACTGAGATATACTCAGACTTCCTCAGAACACTAATCTTCATGGTTTATTTAGCAACAAGAAGGGCTTATGTCCATTACTACTTTTTAAAAAGCATGGTAATACTGAAATATTTGCCCTTGCCTCCTTCTGCACAAAAGGTAGTTTCACTGAGGAAAAAAAATACAGAACTGGGACAGATGGCATTGCTGAAGAAGAATAACTGTGACTCTCTCCAGAGTCTGTTGAAATTACTCCTGTGGAAGGCAGGTTTCTATCATCAGAAGTGATACAAATGGCCCCTTTTCTCCTAAGTAAGGCAAGGTATTATAATATTTGAGGTAATTTCCTCCTTTCCTTTAACACTGTCATTGCAGGCAGCAAGCATTCAGCTTCCATTAGAGTTATTCAGTCAGCCTCTTTGGGAGCATGTTTGTCAGGCAGTGACCCATTCCTTGGTGCTCCTCCAGGGGAGCTGCCTGGCATCCATCAGAAACCACAGGGCTAGGAGGCTCATGAAAGCCCTGCTCTGCACAAATAAATGTCTTGTAGCAAGTACCCCATTTCAACACCCCCTTCTCCAGTTCAGTGTCCAGGATACAGCATCACACAAATAAGACAATGCTCGGTGAATATTCACTCTTCTGTTTGTCATGGCTGTTGCAATTGTTTAATTTTTTCTCTCAGGGTGAAAGCTCAGCAGACAAAGGATTTCTGCATAATATTTAAGATTTTCTGAAGTTTATTTTGTTTGTTTTTTTAAATCCAAGCTACATCTCTAGAAGAGATTCAAAGTGAATTTTTATCATTAAGAGCATTTTACTGTCTGGGATGCATGTTACCCCTTATTTTCTACTGTCCAGTTAAAGTAGACATAGAGAGAGCAAGGTTGCTGAACCTTGTTCTGAAAGAGGAACAGAATTGAGATCATGCCCTCCACACATGAATTCAAGTTCTGGATTAAGGTTTAAACACTGTCTTTGTAATCTGGGATTTACTTATTGATACATTTCTTTTTAGAAGGAGAATGTATTTGATGTGAGCACCCTCTGTCCATAAGTACTGATCTCTTTTGGTAATTCACACAAAGGGCTTGAATTTTGTGTCAGCTGTAACTACTTATTTCATATTTATTGTATTTTACAATAGCACAAAACATATTTCCACTTAGTTTGAGTCATTGTACTGCTTAAGACAATGTGATGATGGTCACTGAAAAAAGCTTCTCTACAAAGTAGGGAGAAAGAATGCTTGTAGATTTTTCAGGCATGACATTTCAATAAACTGACCTTTCCAATACTGTTTGAATGACAAGAACACAAAAACCTCATTGGAAACATGACATTTACTTTCAAAAATTTCCATTTATCCAGCCAGTGGTGTTTTTTAATGGGATTTTATTTCAAAGTTTGGTTTTCTATTAGTTTTTCTTAACACTTCTGTTTGAACTTGTGCATTTATTTGAGTTTGCTGTAGGTAGGCAAATGGAGTTTCTAATGAAACTTCCCACACAAGCTGAAAAACAGCTTCTAACATTTTGTTTTTCTTCACAACCAAGCTAACACCTTTTTTTTCTGGATTATCTTTCAAATGCAAGTGCTGTTATGGATTTTGAACACTGAATACACTGAATCACATCTTAGCCTAGGTGAACATTATCACAAGGATCAATACCTCAAGAACTAGTGGCTACTTTAAATTCCATTTTTGTAAGTATATAAGCTCTGCAGTCCCAGTATTAATATCATTATAAATCTGTAAAACATTGTTTTAATTAACTGATTAGCTAATCTTGTTCTTAACCATATTTAATTGTTGGCACAATTAAGACTAATTTGTGTTCTGATTTTTATGAATAATGTTAAAAGCTGGATTATTGGAGTGACTTAGTAGGAGGATGCTCTCTGTACTGATAAAAAGGGTATTTTTGTCAGCAAGCACAGTCCTTACGTGCATATAGGTTATGCTCTGATGTCATAAATTTGAAAGCATTTGAACATTTAAATTTCAAAGTATTAAAAGTATAAGTTATTAATTAGATGTATTATCTTCAGTTTACAATGTGAATAACTCATTCATTAATATATATTCCCTTATCAAGTATTTTGGGAAACTAATTTGAATGTGACCTTTGCAATACGAAAACGCATTAAAGCACTTTATTCTACTACTGATTATCCTATCCCACTTTCTCTATTATTCTATTTTCATTCTATTTTAATCTTTTGTCTTCACATTAGTTTGATTTTCCATGTTCTTTTAAAATTTAATTAATAACAGTTTTCTATACACTTTTTCACCTTACTTCCTACTTTGGTTCTATATGCTTAGTACAAAACAAAAATCATTCAAATTACTGAGATAGAATTGTTCTTTCCATCTGCTTTTTAAGACCTTAGAGGAAATTTCCTTTCACATCTACTTCTTTTTAAAACATTATATTCTTCTGTGGGTTCCATTCTCTGTGACAGAAGAAACACACTTCATGAGGCCAAAATTTTTTCCCACTTAAGATTTGTAGTAGTCATTCATAACACTGGAAGTAGAATCTGGCCACAAGTAACTACTGCAACAGTAAAAAAATTCTACAGAAGGGAATCCTTTATAAAAGAAATACTTTACTCAATTTTCCATTGAACAATTTGTGGATTTTTTATAAATCTTACAAAACCATGTATTTATAGTATTATTTCTAAAGTTACTTCATACATAAGAATATTAATATCATTTAAACTTTCATCATTTCAAGACTTAGGCAGATTTTTATTGAATTATTTCATTACCTTCATTATGAATGTTCAAATAATTGGGAGAAACAATTTACTGAAAGCTATCTGCAAAGTCACACCAAGTGGAGATAAGTTTGCCTTGGTATGATTAATCTTTCACGCATAGGGAAGACAAATTTCTAGCACATCAAAGACTTTCTCTGCACCACTCTGCCTCTGATGTATTCCAAACTTTGATAGGTTAGCACTTGGCAGAATAATTGCTTTATTGTTTTATCTATTATGTCCTGAAACCAGCCCTGACAGAACTCTTTTGAATCTAACATGCTGAGTATGTTTTTCTTAAAAACAACTTTTTTAATTTAAAAGATTTGAGCTATAGACAAATTCTTCTTAGCTGTATCTCCATTATTTGTAGGACTGTGTGAGTATGTATAAAGCAGCAGTACAAAATCTATTTTTTAATTGTTATAATTTCTGAATAATTTTGTTCTATAGTGACATTTCACGTAATTGATGGAAATTGTATTCAATTGGGACAAAGATTTTTTTTTTTCTGAAATATTTTATCTTCCATTGGACATGGGGAAAAGTACTGCAAGGTAGGGACAAGAAGAATCTGGACCAAATCTATTTTTATCCAATAGAAGTGAAAAGTTTTAATGTCACTGATGTTATAATTGTTAAATAGTAATTGAATCAATCAGATTAAAATTTTCAAACATTTAAAAAATGCAATTTTTTTCAGAATAATTGGCATATTGCAAAAAGAGATTTTCAGATTTATGCATTTATTTCACCCTCCAAAAATTTCCCACTATTAGGGACAGATTATTGATTTCAATTTTTAATTTTTTTTAATTTTAATTTTGTTTTTAATTTGATTTTGTCTTTTCTAGAAAATGGTGTTAAGTGTTTACTAAAAATAATTTCTTCAGGCCGAAAAAGTAAATTAGCTTTTGTTCTGCAAAACAGTTTAAGTTGTGGTTTAAATTTTCCTTCTTCTAATATACACAGAAGCCTAAAGTGCTGGCAAGTACCAGGCCTGTGTGAAGCAATTCAACTTTCTTTGCTGTAATTGCTGCAAAAGCACCATTCATATTTTTTTCCCAATAAATTAGAATGTCAGAGGGGTAGATTCTCACACAATTTTCTGAGAGATTTATTTCCTTCCTAATCCACCATGACTCATTTCAATAGATAGATGAAATTTAATAATCTGGTAGGAACATGTGGGAACTATTTAAATATTTGCAAAATGTAAGGAATGCATGTGTTTCAGATGTCATGATTACAGCACAAACTTCTCTAAAAGGTTCTGAAGCATTTTCAAAACTTTATCTTTTGACAAATTGACTGATAAAATTTTACCTTAGGAAAACTTCTTGCTCATACTTGCTTATAATATTGGCATCATACTGTTGATATATCTTTCATGCTTTGACTGTTTAGTAAAAGAAGTCTTGCATTCAATCAGTTTTTTGAAAATTAGTTTCAAATAACCTGCAGAGTAGTTTTCCTAAACTATTTTATGCATAGATTAAAATTTCAGGCCTGAAGACCACAGGCTATATCAATGACATTGAATTCATTCACTTCAAAGGGAGATTTCTTTTGGATACAAACAATAAAACCTTTCCCACTTCAATGTTACCCCTGCTTGAGTAGGAACAGAATAAAATCCATGTAAAAACCTGGTGACCCCATCTGCATTGCCCTAAATATAGTCCAAAGTGTGCAAAATTAACACGATTTTGGTGTCTCCATTTTTATTTGCTCAAGTATAGATATTTCAATGAAGTGTTGCACCCAAATTCTTTCCTGAAGACGCATCACTGAAATATTTTTGCACCTCTGTACCAATATAAGGGAGTGTTTTCAGTACTTTTACATCAGCAAAGTTAATCTGGGGAGCATTCAAGTGCCAATGTGATATATAGAATGACTTTTGCAAAATTACTATGAAAATAGCTGTTAGAATCTTTTTGGAATGGTAAGTTTAATTTTACTACTATAAATATTAAAGACTGCAGCAGAGATAAGTTGAAGCCTCAGGATCACCTGAATAATTGGCTTTGCAAATCATGTTTATCTTCCACATCACTGGAAATCTGTTTATTGTTTTGTGTACTTTGTGCTACTGCATCTAATTCTGCCGGGTATTTGCAAAATGTCAGCAGAGTCCTGGACTCTTTATGGGAGAGCAAATAAAAGCAGTCTAGTGAAACCTGCTTTTCTCTCTCAGTTTCTGGGAGTAAGGCTATGAAACTGACTATTCAGCTGATTAATTAATACATTTGATTTATTAGATTAATTATGATTTTAAAATTCACCTCAAAATTTAAAAAAACCTAGAATGCAAGATAATACTTAAGATTTTAAGGTGGTAGTTTTCTTCACAAGCCATGTGAAAATGAATGAGGTTGCTAAGTGACAATCTGGTTATCATTCACTAGCAAAATGTCATGAAATATAAAGTCACACAAGCTCTACACATATAATAAACAAACAAGGTGATGTTAATTATCATGCAGAAAGTTGCAGCAAGACTTAGTGTGAGATTTAATGTAGTTTTAGGTGGCTCCTACCAGAGGAGGTATAGGTGGCTGGTTAACCACCACTGGGAGATCTGGCATTTGACCTAGAATGGAGCAGTGTTTTAAAAGCAGGTTTAAACATGATATGATTAATTCACCAGAAATTGTCCTTCACTTTGTCTTACCTTCCAAATTTTTGTTCATGTCTGTTTTGCCATCACATTTCTTATGTGATTACTCACAGAAGGAAATAAACCTCACTTAAACTGAAGTCTACAATAAACATTTTGTCCTTATTGATTTAATTATGAAAAGGTCTTTCTACTGAAACATTTTCTCTCTGTTGCTGGGTTAAATATGGGGAAATTCAAAACTTCTCCTATAGTTACTGAAAACATATTTTGAATTATTAGCCTTGCTGAATACTTCCTTTATTAGTTCATTATGGATTTTCCCCTGTTAACGTCTCTTAAAAAGTAGCATTGCATGTTTCCGTCTATTGACATTGAAACTCTTTGGTCAGTGGTTGAGAAAAAAGTGGATTAATGAAATTTGTTTTTCTTTTCCATATTCAGCAAATGACCAATAATGATCCTAATATTGTTGTCTGGGTCTGGCAGATGAAGAACCATTGATTTTTTTAAAATTAGAGGGTAAACTGGGTATAGATAACAGCAGAAGCAGAAGCAGAACCTCCAAAAGACCTTTTGGTTTTGTTATTACCTTGAATCATAAATTTGTGACCATTCATCTCGAAACAATCTCCTTGCACGTGGGGTTCAATACAGTTAATCTTTCCATGGTCTTTTTCAATCTAGACAAACATTTATCTTTACACTATCCATTCTGCCCCGGTAAAGTATCAGAATTTTGTTTTTCACATTCAAGATGTGATATAACTACAATTTAGAAGGCACTTGGTAAGACTTGAGGCAACTAAAGTTCAGCCAAAGAATATGACTAAGTGAGTTGCGATATGTACTTTTGAATCATCCATGGTCCTCTTCCAGTTATATACTGTAAAATGTACAGTGTCTCTTGAATACATGTAAATACCTAAGCTTCTTGGCTGCTGTCACAAATATTGTGCCTAACCAAAAGTATATTGATGTTTAGAAAGGTAATATTGATGGTGTGGCAAGTCATAGAAATATGTGTAAATGGAGATAGGAGATAAAGCGAAAAACTAGGGTTCCACATTGATTCTGAAATTCCTTGTCCACTGAATAAGTATTCAATATTATTAGACCCTTGAGCATAAAGGGATCTGTCTCTGAAATGGCATTACAGCACTAGATTTCTTTAACACCAGATGCATTCATGCAAAAATGTCACACAGCACACAGCAGTAAAGTATTGGGAAGCTTTATTAAATTCAGCACTCCCTCCCTCTGCCTTCCTGGACAACTGTATGTAATTTATTTGCCTTAATAGCATTAGACTACAAATGTTAGCTTAATGGGCACTGGAAAGTTCTTGCCTTTTCCTACAGGGCAATCAATGATTACTGCCAAAATGAATTCAGTAAACGTCCCTCGCAACATACAGAGTATTAATCATTTTTGTAGGTAAGCACAGTATTTGTGGTTAATTTACTGTGTTTGCCATCAGCACAAATACATTTTTGAAGTTCACCATCCAGTCTTACCCCATTCAAATGAGTGTGGACACTTAAAGGAGGGTAGATTGGGGCTTCATTTTAGACAGACGACTTGCATACTTATTGAGAAATTAAGGATGAGAAAGGCAGAGTTCAGTTTACCCCCCAAGCAGCCAGTCATGTTCCATAATAGTGACTTTTGTTATATAATCGCTTCGAGCACAGAAAATTGCCATCGTGTTTCTGACCATGGCCACAGCCACAGGCAAAGAGGAATTCTTTGCGTTTAACCACAAAATCTAGCCACTAATGGAATGCTGAAATGGATCAGTGTTTGTCTCTCCCAGTATATGAGACAGCAAAATTATCACTTTTCAGGCATTAGTGGCCACTGGTAAATTACTGACAAATGAAACCACTGTATCAGACCCAGCCACTGGTATTATGTATTATTATGATAATTTTTATTGGACAGGAAAGGAAAATGCAGCTACAAATTCTTTGAGCTATTTTGAATTGTTCAGTATTTTCTAACCATGTGCACATACTTATATATGCAGGGTTGATGGGCGATAATAAAAGTCTAAAAGGATGTATTTTTTATATTTTTCTTGTAGCTTTACTGTGTTATGCAAAGTCAGGTGTGAAACTGTTCTGGGAGGAAAAAATTAAGAAACATGCAGAGGAAGAAAGTAACTATGAAGCAAGTGATTTCTTTCAAAGTAGGCTATGACAAAAGCTATTACTCCAAAATAATTAACTTGCAAATTAGGAGGGTATTTTGATGAGTAAATATGTTCTCCACTTCTTATGTTCAACTCTGTATGATACAATGAAATAATCTATTCTTGGACAGCTTGTCTCATTATAAACACCAGGAAAAGATATGTAAAATATCCAGCAAGGCAGGTTTGCTTAACAAAGCAGTAATACAATCCTCTCTACAGAATTTCCAAATAACATTTCAAATAATCTATTTATAGTTGGAATTGTTTGGGGCATATTTGGCAGAGAAAGTAACACATAAGCAGTCGATAACAAAATCTAATAAAATCTGTTATTTTTCTCTATACTCCAGTAATTCCAAGTTGCAATCTACTTACAGTGTGCCCACAGCAATGGAAAAATAATTTCAAGTTTGTGTTGAGGCAAGAATACTATTTTTACTTAATGCAATGCTCACGCATCTCAAAAAAAGTGATACCCCTCTGTTTGGGGAAACCAAAGAAAGAAAAAGTAGGAGGGTTTTGGCTTTTCAAAAGCTTGTGTCTTGAAGAGAGAAACCCATCAAGCAGTGTCCAGCAAAATTTGCTATCCCTCTGATATGACTATAGGAAATCCTGTCTCCCTGAGATAATCACAATTCAAGGCTCAAGGCAGTAGAATACCTTAAATAAGCATTAAATTATTTCACAGTTATAAATATGTATTGAAAGAAAAAGCCAAAAATGGTATTAAATATTTTAAAAACTGTTGAACATTGCATGAATGGTAATCCAAGAATCAAGTACCCTTATCCTTGTAGCTTTCAGACGTGTAGGATATGAATTTTTATCTTTATCAAGTAAAAAAAAGTACTGCACAAGTACTCAGGCAGCTTTAGAAACAAAAATTGTGTTGTCCTGGCAGTGTCCTCACCTTGGGCTGTCTGTGCAGGAACATTTGTTTGCTGACCAAGGTTAAGGCAGTTCTATTATGTAGGTAAGACCATGGTGTTTTTTACTGCTGTAATGATACCCATTTTTATTCTGCTGTTCGTTATAAAATTATGTTAATGGACTAAACAAACAACACAGTTTTGATGACTAAAGCTGAGGTTTTAATTGTTTGCTTTCCATGAAATATATGTTTGACATGTCATTGTGGCAATTTTTGCAATTAAATTGTTGTTTGTCGATCTATTGGAGCAGCAGCACTCTGCAAACATTACTGGATTGAGACATGACAAACATTTGCCCAAAGAGTTCATCATTGGAAGTGTACTGAGATCATAATAATGGAAAAAAGTCAGAGCCTTGCAGCATAGTTTTATTACGAGGCAAAGAGAAACCTTTAAAAAACCTGTTGAGCTTTGTTTAGATGGAGATAAGAACTCAACCCCCTACCATGACTTTAAATCAATCTGGAGTCTGCGCACTGCCAACAAATACTTTATATAGATAAAACTAAAGCAAGACTTCTCATTTTTGACATTTCTTCACTTTGGGAAGAAATAGAGAAAGGACACTGTCTCCAGGTTGTGAACTTATGCCTTTTCTTAAATTCTGTTGATGCAAGCGTGATTTTCCAGTTTCAGGAAGATTGGTACCTAGTCTTACAAGAGATTGAAATTCTGAATGTCAACATTCCTAAACTGAGGAAAATAGGGTCATTATTGGCATATTTAGCTTATTTTTAATAAGCTTTTTATGGAGTTAGTGTTTGTTACATGTCGAAATTAAAAAAGGAAACTGTTTTTTCCACAGGCTTCAGTCCAATTGATTTAACACTTAAATATTCCAAATCACTTTAAGGAGGGGGGGGGGGGGGGGGGGATGTAAGGGGGAATATTTGAATTGAACATCAGATTCTTCCTGTACAGACGTGCAGTCAAGGGACTACTCTTCTTGCTAATACTCTGTGTGCTCCACATTTAAAAAACAAACAAACCAAAAAGATGGATACAGTATGGCAAAGTGACTAGCTACTAGAGAGGTTAAGCCCACTTCTTTTTTTTTCTTTTCATCAGCATTTGCCTTATAAGTCTAAGAAAACATAAAACCACTTCAAAATTTAAAAAATCCTCCCCCCCAAAAAAAAACAAACCAAAAAACCCACAAAAAACCAAACCAAAAACCACCCCAGATACCCTCCCTTCTGCTGGTATATTTGATAGTTTTCCATAAAAAGCGATACGTAACTTAGGATTTTATGAGCTTTCAGTTATTTGGGAACATGACTGAATAAATCAAGTGGTAAATCTTCTGGCTTAGCCTTCATGAGAGTTCATGCTGATGTTCCTAGGCCCAGTGTTACTGCTGAGAAGCTTTCTGGGCATGCTGAGAATAGTTCCTTTGCAGCAATATTTTAAGATGCTGTCATATCATGCTGGCCCTTCAAACAGCCAGCAATAATGAAGAGCTGTGTTTAAATATATATTTTTATTTATGTCTGAGCTGCTTGTTGAGGCCAGGAGGGAAGAAGGGTGCCTAATCTAAGAGCAAGAGTTGCTTCACTCTGACAAATTTTTATACTGTTTATAGTTACAGGGAGTGATGGAGGGCCCAGAAAAAAACAAACAATGCACAAGCTATTTGCAATTAACCAGGCAGAGTTTCAGGTGCTTTTTTATCTCAGAGTACAAATTCATCTTCAGCAGAATCATTCATGTCCAGCTCATTCTTGCCCTTTTGTTTTGTTGGAGTGCTTCTTATTAAAACAGGATTTCAAATATTTCTTACGTAAGCGCAGTCCAAACAGAAGTTTGGCTGATAGAGTATCTTGTCCCATATAGTTGCCAAAAGCAGATGGCCAGGGAAATGTATGTGTTATAGCTTTAATATTCACCTGGCTCTGAGCCATGTTTGGGCTAGGGTTTATGAGCTGATTGGTGTCTGTGTATTTATAGCAGTGTTGGCTCTTTGTTTCCAGACCATCCATTGGGAAGAAGGTACAAAGCCTGAGAGCAGCAAACTCACACAAACTGTAAGCTGAGAGAGAGCACAGGGAGGGTGAAGTTTCAGAGAAATAGCTCAGAAAAGGCATAAGAAAAGTCCAATCTCTTAAATATCACACTATGAAAAATAGCTCAGAAAAAGCCTTTAAAAAGCCAGATTTTTTAAAATATCACACCATGAACTGTGGAGAGTTTTCCTGTTTTGTACAATTTTCCACCATGTTGCTAAATTTCTGGAGTATGTGATATTTGCTGTGTTATTTATGCAGCTATTTTCTGTGCTTGAAAGCATGTGTAATGAAATGGACAGCAGCTCCTCTACAAAGCTGGTTCCAGGCAGCTCTTGAATAATGGGTCACAACAAAATCCTGGTCTTTGCAGCCTAGTGTAGTCCTAGCATAGTTAAACATCCAGATTTGTTTTTTCTGGTCCTGGGCAGCCTTAGAGACAGCAAATATTTACCTCTATCCTCTATATTAACACCATAGGGTTACCAGAACATTTTCTTCTTGGCTCATGCTCTGCTGGGGACCAACTCCTGCATAAATGTTGCAATTGTCTAATGAATTCAAGATGTTTTAAAACCCAACTACAGTTAATGGAATAGTGCTAATGCCTATATTTCAACTGAAAATAAATTCAGTCCTAGATGAAGTATTGTGACTAGAAATTAGCAAATATTTCCATGCAGTTCTTTAATCAGCTGGCTACTGGCATTTTTAACTGACTAATGAACTGAAAAAGTGAACTGAGATTTAAATAAGCTGTCTTATAATGGTGATAAAGAGATAACCACTGAAAAGCACAGTCCAAAATAATCTCCAGCCAAAATAAAAACAGCTCAGGACTTTACATTAGATACTTGATCTTCAGCATTTCTAGAACTCTTTATGAAGGCAAATGAGTGACATTTCATTAAAAAGAAAAGAAGATTTTCTTTCATGGGAGGTAACCTAAGTTTTATTATGCCTGAGAAATGCGATCTGTTGTTTTGGGCAACAGTGGTGTTTATGTTCCTGCTCGTTAAGTGTGTAGCCTATAACCATATTTTCCTTGTCTTTTAAAAAATAAATATTATAGGTACTAGGTCTGTATTATGTATTATAGCACATTGCAGAAATTGTTCAGTCTTCGCATAATATGAAATTATTTCAGCAAGCTGTTTGTTTGGCAAGTTCTATTGCATTACATGTGTCTAAAAAGTAAAGCTAGTCTCTTATTTCACTTCTAAATTAGTTTAAAAATTAGATTTTAGGCATCATTTGTTCTAATGAAAAGACAGGATTTTATTTTTTAATACATTGAAGTGAAAAATCAGAAGTAATTGGTGTATATTTTTTGCATATAATCTGATACAGATCCTTAAGGGTTTCTGTTTCAGAGCACAGTCCAGTTATAAGTGGCCTGCCAACATCTAAAGGGGTGAGAGATCTGGAGAGGGACTTTTCACAGGAGCATGCAGTGATAGGAGGAGGGGGAATAGCTTTAACCTGAAAGAAGATGGGTTTAGATTAGATATTAGGGAGACATTTTTTATGTTGATGATGGTCAGGCACTGGAACAAGCAGCCCAGAGAAACTGTGGCTGCCCCACCCCTGCAAGTCTAGGCTGGATGGGGCTTTGAGCAGCCTCTAGTTGGAATTTGTCCCTGCTCATGGCAGAGAGATTGGAACTGGATGATTTCTAAGGTCCCTTCAGACCCAAACCATTCTATGAATAAATGATTATACTGTTTTTCCTTATTTCAATCTTAATGTCTTGATTAATCCAAAGAAGAATGCTGCTGAGGATTCATTCTGGATTCAAATGTTGCATCAAACGAGATTTACTACATGCAATTTCTGAATGTAGGACTACACCCTTGTAATCTGGATTTCTAACTTCTATGTTTTTTAAGGATTTGTTGTATTCTTGGCAACCAATGGTGTTGAAGGAAAGTGCTAGCATCCCCTGAGTAACCATGGAAAACCAAATAATATTTATGGGTTATTGGATAAACTGAACTACCTACATGGCATATACTTCGTATTTAATACTGTTGTAATGTCTTATCTCTATAAAGCATGAAGCAAAAAGCTACAGAGAAGGAATGCATCAAATAATATCTGTCTTCTCTGTAATAAACAAATTTCATGGGATTTTTATTAGCATTAGTTTGGGGGTATTTTTATACTTATTACTGACAGCCAGAGATACTTCATTTGAGTAATATGGTGAACTGAATTATTCTTCATATTTCCTGATACCAATATTTGGTTATAATATTGAGCAGCTGGAACTGGAAGTAGGGTGCTCATTTGTAAATGAAACTGCTCACAATTCCAGCATTAAATATTAGACCATTGTGGCTGCACACTCAATAACCAAAAAAAACCCACCTTCCTTTCTTTTTATTCTAATTGATGTAATGCTTCTGTAAAATTCCTTATTAAACATTTGAGAGATTTACTGAATTTCAATGTGGTATTTCTCTGGCTTAGTAATTGACTATTTTTTCTCTTTGAAACAAGCTGTTCCATCCTATGTCATCCAAGGAAAACATTCCTGAAGGAGCAAGAGTTATCAAATCACATAAAGTACTTCCAAAATCAGTTATGATTTTGAGAAAGCAACTTCTCCATTGCTCCATTTTAGCACTGTTCCAAAAGATCACAAAGCTGAGAACTGTCTCAGGCTTAATAAATCCTTCTTCAGAGCGCTGAGGGACAGTCCTTAAATATGTTTGGTTTTGTTAACATCTTCCTGCAGAATATTCTGCAGAAAATATCTTTCCTTTGCTGGGCAGTGAGACACTGTGCATCTCCTCAGTCCTACATAACTCACCCAGTGCTCCTGTGTTCCTCCCTCTGGAGTCTGGGCATGCTGCTTGTCTGCCTGGGGAGGTTCTGCACACAGACAGGGAAGGGCAATTTTGGGATGTAATTTAATACACTAGCAATGGTAAATAGTTTATGAAAACAGGCAATATTTTAGAAAAACAGATGCAGGGTTTTTTTGTTTCAGTATCTACTGCAAAGTCTGAAACAAGTAGAGCTCTTGTCCATACCATCAGCATTTTTCTCCTTTTGCAGCTCTAATTTACTTCTTTTTACTGTTATACCTGTGAATTACATCAAAGAAGAGAGGCTGCAAATATCAGTCTCTCCTTCCTTGTCTCCTATCATATGAAAAGGCTTTATTAGATCTTGAAAAAACCATGTCAAATATTAAACAACATTTATTTACAGTTCATTAAATTCAAGTTACATTGTATCATATAAGCAAAGCGTGTGTAAAGGCTATGATAAAAGTATTAAATAATAAAATGTAAAGAAAATTTCAACTGCACTGTGGGAACTGATACAGGCAAAAACAGAGGGAAGTCTCATTAAAGCAGACCAGATAAAAGTACCCTGTAAAAATGAAGTAAAATGGGAACAAAACCCCATTGTTTAGGGACAAATATGTTTTAGAAGAGAGGAGATCAAAAACTTCGTGTGGGTGGCTGATCCTTTGTTTCTTCACCTGACGTCCTGCATCTAACGTCCTTCCTGCTGACCCTGGTGAGAGAACATGTCAAAGGCAAAGCAGAGGGGACTAGCATTACCTCAGGGAGATAATTAAACCTGCAAATGAAGCTTTCTATATAGAGAACTGCCTTTGCTTTATGTGGCCAGAGCTTCTGCAGCCAAACAGGAAGCGCATTGCTCATTTGCGTGAGCCTGGGATGTTATCAAGGAGTCCACAGAGGGTATCTGATGAAATATTTGTCTTTAATCAGGGCAATGAAAAGATCACTGATGGCAGATATTCACTGAGGAGATGCTTGAATGCAGTTGCAAGGAAAGAAGATGTTGGAATAAATGTCAAGTATATATAATGTCATCAAGCTTACTCCTGGAAAAATCATGAGTAAAGATTTAGGGTGCAAACATATCTGCTTTAAGACAAAGGATAGAAAAATAATTACAGACAGGGATTGTACAGCAAAAAGTCAAATACCTGAAGTCCAATTAACTCCTAAATAAAGATGTTTGTTGACATGGAAGACATGTCAGAAAGCAGAAGGGAAAGTGTCCCGTGGGTTGATGTGGGCTGGGAGTCAGGCGACCCCCAAAGCTGTTCTATCACTCCCTTCTTCAGCTGGACAGGGAAAATATAATGAAAGGCTCCTGGTTAGAGATAAGAGCAGGGAGAGATCCCTCACCAGTTTCTGTCACCGAAAACCAGACTGGATTTGGGGAAATTAGTTCAATTCATAGCAAAAGAAATCAGAGTAGGTCAGTTCAGCATATGTTATCTCTGTGCCCCTTCCTTCCCAGTAGGAGGACTCCTCACACTCTTCCCCTGCTACAGCATGGGGTCCCTCCTGTTGGAGACAGTGCTCTGTGCACTGCTCCAGTGCAGGTCCTTCCCACAGGGTGCAGTCCATCAGGCATAGGCTGCTCCAGCATGGGTCGTCCACAGGTCCAGAGATCCAGTGAGCGATCCTGTTCCAGTGTGGGCTCCTCTCTCCATGAGTCCTGCCAGGAGTCTGTTCCAATATTGGCTACCCATGGGATCACAGCCTCCTTTCCTCTTGGCATCCACCTGCTCTGGCATGGGTCTCCTCCCCAGGCTGCAGATGGATCTCTGCTCCACTGAGGACATCCATGGGCTGCAAAGGCACAGCTGCCTCCCCATGCTCTGCACATGGGCTGCCAGGGAATCTCTGCTCCAGCACCTGCAGCACCTCCTGCCCCCTCCTTCTGCACTGGCATTAGTGTCTGCAGAGATGTTTCTCTCACATATTCTCACACCTCTCTCCATCTGCAGTTGTGTTGTGTAGTAGATTCCCTTCTTTTTAACCATGTAATCCCAGAGGCCCTACTAGGGTCACCGATTGGCTCAGCCTTGGGCAGCAGTGGGTCCAGCTTGGAACCGGCTCTGTTGGACATGGGGAACCTTCTGGCAGCTTCTCACAAAAGCTGCCCTAGCAGCCTCCCCTCTGCCAAAACCTTGCCATGGAAACCCAATACAAACATCATTATCAAGCTGAAAGAAATGTCTGGAGAGTGAAAGATAAGAGAACAGTATCGTTTGTCTGAGTTATATTTCACAGGAGACAAAGAACAGTTTAATTATCACCTTCGGGTGCAGGTGAGTTTTATAGGATGTTTCAGAAAATAAATGTAGGAACATTAGGGAATACATGAGAGAAAACATTTGAAAACTGGAAAAGCTTAGTCATGTGGAAGGATGACTCTCGAAAAAGGAATTGATTGGTAGGATAAACAAAATATGTCAGTAGTGAAAGGAACAGAGGAAATAATGCAAGGATGATGATCTAATGGAATTATCACATCACAGAAGATTGAAATCTGACCTGCTGAGCTATTTAGAAGATATTATCTGAAGCTGATGTGAGCAAAACTGTGGTACATAAACTGATTACTAATAGAAAAGCATGACAGTAAACAGCTGCTGTACCATAAGGGTCTATCTGCAATCTTGTAAATTGAGGAAAACATAAGGTACACCACCTGTCCTTTTTTGCAACCCTCTTTAATTTAGTTATATGATAAATTGCACCAAAAGTTATTTTGTGAAATATTCAACTGCTATTTCACTAGCAATGATATGAGAGATTTTCTAATATAACACTTCAGGTGAATAAAGAGACCTTGAAGTACATAAAAAACCCCGTAGAATGCTAAATCTTTTCTTTCAGAAAGAGTGAAAAGCAAAAATCTAAAACAACTGCCAGGTTTCACTTTTAGTGTCAAGGAGCTTAAAAACATTTTTAAATGAATTGAAGAAGTAGCTATGGATTTGTGGACTATTTTCCCTTCTGTAGCTTTTGTATCATTACTGGCAAATGGAAACACTTATTTTTAAGGCTGGCAATCACTCTCCCCTGTAAGACATTTGCGATTTTGGCAGACTTTGAAATTTTGAGTGTTTTTTGGGGTTTTTTTTTCTTTGTTTGTTTGTTGTTTTTCTTGTTGTTTTTGTTGTTGTTGTTTGGGGTTTTTTTCTTGGTGGTTTTTTTTGAGCTCTTTCCAAGCTAAATTTCTTTGTAAAACAAATTTCAAGATAGGTCAATTGTTGCTAAGGCCCTCTGGTCTTATCTTGTTTTCACTTAATTTAATGGAATTTGGAAGATAAATGCAACTAAACTAACTTTAGCTGCTCCAATTACCCCTCTCACATACTGCTAGCTGTAAACCTTTGAAAAAACTTTAATGGCTTATTGCTTCATCTTTTCTGGTGAGTTAGTTCGATGTACTTACCTGGACTTTTCCACTATCTTCTCAGTGGCGTCCTTTAAATGACGCAGGCTGCTATACATTAAATACTTTGGGGTTTTTTTGAGAATAATTTTGCTTTAGTTAGAATCATAGAAGCATTTGGGTTGGAAGGAACTTTAAAATCTTTTATCTCCAACTCCCTACAATGGACAGGGACACCTTCCACCAGACCAGGCTGTTCGATGCCCCATCTAACCTGGCCTTGAACACTGCCAGGAATGGGATATTCACAACTTCTCTGCAGAGTCTCACCACCATCACACTAAAGAATTTGTTTCATATGTATAAATTTCCCCTCTTTCAGTTTGAACCCATTACTCCTTGCCCTACCACTACAGCTCCTGATGGAGAGTCCCTCTCCAGCTTCCCTGTAGGTCCCCTTCAGGTACTGTAAGGTTGCTGTGCAGTATTCAGGCAACCTTCTCTCCTCCAGGCTCAACAGCCCCAACTTTCTCAGCCTCTCTTCATGGGGAGGGACTTTATCATCTTATCAACTTTGTGGCCCTCCTCTGGACTTGCTCCAACAGTTCCATGTCCTTCCTATGCTGGAAGCACCTGAGCCGTACCCAGTGTTCCAGGTGGGGTCTGTCAGGAGCGGAGCGGAGGAGTACAATCACCTCCCTCAGCCTTCTGGTCACGTTTCTTTCCATGCAGCCCAGGATACAGGTGGTTTTCTGGGATGTGAGTGAACACTGCTGGCTCATGTTGAGCGAGTCTTTTGTGTCCTCTGCTCTCATTCTGGTGTAGAACACCAGCCAATTAAAGAGGGAGAAAAAATAGACTTGGGAAAAGACTAGGAAATTTGGCATAAATAAATCCCAGGCATAACCACTGGACATTGTTGTGTGCTATCTGTGTAAAGATCTTCTGAATCCATTTGTGTTTGCAGTGAGATTTTGAAATCTGGCACTGTGTAACAACTAAAAATTAACAGCAGTTGAAGTAGCATCAGCTCCTGTGGAGTGAGGATGTTTTGGCAGAGTGAGCAGGGAAAGCCAGCCAAACTTTTCATACAAGAAAGGTGTGTAGGAGTATGGTAGCAGTGGTCTGCTGTGGTTGTGTGGTGAAAATTACAATTAATCAAGCAGAATACTCTGAAACAGTAGTAAAAATACCTGCACTGCTAAAAAAAGTCATTATTCCCCCACTCTGTTACATCATCAAAGACGAAAATATTCAGTGTTGTATTTGACAAAGAACTTTCCTACCTCCTACAATTGTGTATCAACAGATAATGGAAACAAATAATTTGAAAACAGTAGATAGAATGCACTAAGTGTTTGAAATGCATTTACAGTACCATGCACAAGCTAATAATTCATTCCAATATCAGGATAGATCAGCAGCAGATATGAGAAAAATAACGTAGCCTAAATCAGTAAACTCTATCAGTCATCTGTAGCAAGTGAAATCAAATAGGGGTGGGAAGAATTCCTTTCCTGCAAATTCCCAGCTTATGATTTTAAGCTCACATAAATAACTTTTTTAGAAATATCCTGAAAACTGGGGATGAACTGCTGCAGAGGAGAAAGAGATAATAATTACATGTAGTTATGACTAGGAGATCTCACTGCACTTACATGCTCAAAGCACAGAATGGGAACAAGTTTTTTCCTTTATTCCCCCAAATATCCCCTCTATTATTCACATGGTTATTACCTTTTAGCTTAGAACTGTACATCACTCTGTTTTTAACCATTAGATTCTGAAATTTTAAGTAGACAGGGAAGATCCTGGAAGCAAGTAAATGCTTAACTGGTGAACACAGACACAGGGCATTTATGCTTGAATTCAGAGCATGAAGAGAACAAAAATCTGCTTTGATATGAATTATTCATGCAGTGGTTTTGCATTTTTTTGCTACTTTTAAATAGACAGGGAGTGCCAAAAGGAAAAATATATTATGTCTAAAATCCTCTCTTTTATTTCATTTTCTATAGGCAAAGGTTGAAATTTGCATGTGCTATTGCCTAAAAGTTTTACTCTTGGGTCTTTACTTGTCAAGAACGTGAAGAAGAAACAGAATATATTGTTTTGTTTGACACAGGATAGACAATATAGAAAACCAGATCTTTTTAACACCAACCAGGAAAAGAAATTTGTGTACTATTATTATATTTTTACTCCCTAATTAAGAGTTAGCTGTTTACCCTTCATTCTGACATACTAGAAATTTGTTAAATATGATTTTTCTCTGCAGGTAATTATATAAGATATATAAGCATTCCCAAAATGCTGAAGGAAACAGTGCAAAGTTTGAAACATTTTCTTCCATATGAGGTTTCAGTGAAAGCAAATAGATTTTATTATTTATTTGTATTAACCTGTTACCATGGAAAGCTCTGCCTTGCATGACAGAGTGTGACTAGAAACTGTGTCATACACTTCTGAATGGAGATTAAAAATGCAAATACTTATACTTCCTCAGAAAGGTAGATCTACTCCTAAATATGTTAGCCTGAACTATGTTTCTCCCAGAAGTAGCAAATCTTGTTCTTTTTCTTCTATTGGCCTGAAGTTAAAAAAAGGAAAAAAGGGCTTGCTGCTGCTTTGAGGATGAAGAAAGCATTCTGTCAAAGGTTAGAAAAGCTGTGTGTTCACATAACTATTTGTTCAGAAAGCTATTAGAAATTGATGTGTTAATCTATTGCAGCGCAAAGATAAATTTGTTGTCTTGTTCACATGGGAAATTATCCCAGCTGTTCACATGGAAATCTGTTCTTCCCCGGCCAATGCTCACAGCACACAGGGATCATCTGAGGTGGCTTCTCACTGGTGGGGAACTTATTTGAACTCATCAGACTCCTCATTCCTTTTTCAGCATTGCAGCATCTGGCACAGATTTTCTTTACCCAGTGTCCAAGCCTGAGCTGCCACGCAAGCTCCTTCCTCATGGCAGAAACTCATGAAGCACAGGCTAAATAGCTGCTGCTACCAGCTCTAGATGGACCCCACAAAATGTTCTTTTTTGCAATATATTAGGCGTAATTTTCCAGTGATGAATTCTTAGTCGTGGAAGGCAGACAGTGTGGGACTTTTGATTCCTAAACAAGTTGAAAAAATTATATTAAATGAAATATGGTTGTCATTTCCATAGCCAAAGTTATCCATTATCCTTTTTTGCTGGAGATGCTGTAAATGGCAGAAAGCTGGATGACCAGTAGGCTGTAATTTATAAAATATTTTGGGATATTTCAGTATGAAAAGCTCTACAAAAATGCAAGATATTATTAATAAACTTGACAGTCTTAGACTGCTCATATTTAAGGACAAATTCCCATTGAAGGCAAAAATGAGTTTCAAATCTACTCTATTTTTCATGCCAACATAATTCAAATAACTGATCTTTAAACAAAATTACACTTTATCTGCTGTTGGGGTCAAAACAGACTGAACTTGGGAAATTTAACTTAATTCCTTGCCTATAAATTTAATTACTGATTTGGGTATTGAGAAAGAAAGATGACAAATATTGAAGTGCTTGAGAAGATCATCTGCAGAGACAGCACCAGCTCCCCTCAGCTCATGCACTGGGTTCCTTGGAGCCAGCTGGAATCAGCACCTGCATCCAGTATATTTTTTGGGGTAATTTTCCTTGTTTTCTCATTCAGAGTTCATTTTTTGCTGTATTTATAGGCCAACATTAATTTTTTTTTTTTTTCTGATAATTTGTGATTTCCCAGATGAACTAACAACTCCGACTTCTGCTCTTCTCCCCTGAAGTGCTCATATTGTGTCAAAACGGAGTTCATATTTTGTGGGATGAAACTTCTGCCTAAAACAAAATGACCAAGAGCATTTTGCTA
This sequence comes from Calcarius lapponicus, assembly GCA_039654755.1. Lineage (NCBI taxonomy): Eukaryota > Metazoa > Chordata > Aves > Passeriformes > Fringillidae > Calcarius > Calcarius lapponicus. The sequence continues at coordinate 95,278,095 of CM077464.1, read as the reverse complement.
ATTAAGTCTTCGAGCTGTTTGTTTGCAAGATTAAAGGATTTTACCCTGTTTTTGCTCTCTGGTGTTTTTGCAATTCTGCAGCTCAGGTGTAAATCCCACTTACTCCAGGAATTTTCCCAATTTTCTGCTTTCTGTTACCTATAAAAGATCTGAAACTTGTCAACTGTGACTTTTGATTTACTATGTTGGGAAGTCTCCTAGCATAGCCTGTACTAGTCCCATGAGGTGAATCTGTGTAAGTTATGGTTATACAAACACAGAACAGCACAGATTGAAAGCGATCTGGTCCGAACTTGCGCAGGAAAGGGAGGCTCTGGAAGATCATCTAGCACCCTGTCCCATTGCATCTGGAAACCCCCAGCAGTGAAGATGACAGGAGGTTGTTCCAGTGAATGGTTTTACTCACCATAAAAAAATATTTCTTATGTCAAGGTGAAACCACCCCTGGTACAACTTTACATGTTGCTCCTTGACTTTTCCATGTGGATCTTCGTGAGGAGAGAGGTTCCATCCTCTTTATAGTCACACTTTAAATACTGGAATACTGTGATGAGAGCCCCTCTGAGCCATTTTTTCTCAGATTAAAAGACTTAACTCTTCCCATCTTTCCTCACAGGTTCTACAGCCTTTTGTTTAATCTTCATGGCTCTCCTTTGGACCCCCCTCCCATCAATCCATGCCTTTTTTGAATTTTGGGACCAGAGCTGGATGCAGTACTACAGATGTGGCCTGACAAGCATTATGTAGAATTGGATAATCAGATTTCTACCTCTCTGCTAGCAATGTCCCTGTAGATGCAGAAATAAATCCTGTGCTTGCAGTCAGGTAGAGGATGGAAGAAGCCACCTGATGTTTCCCAGAAAGTAATCAGTGTAAGTAATCAGCTTGGTATTTGGGTTAAACGCATTTAGATGTGGCAAACAATATTTGTCAATAATTTTGAAGAACAAATGGTGCTGTGGGATTGCACATTGTAATTATGTGAGTACCTCACTGAAATATGCAATTTCCAAACACTATATCTAACATGAACATTTGGAAAATATTACACAATTATAAATAATAAAATGCTCTTTTGAACAAGAGCAACCAAAATCTGTGCAAAGGAAATCCTGCTTTAAAGGGTGTGTAAAAGTGATCTTCAACAGATGGAAATTTTTCTTTTAAACCAAACCAATGGCAATATCTGAAGAGGCATCTAAGTACCATCTTTTACCTAACCCATTATTTTCCTAATTTCATATGTAAATATGAAAGACCCCATATTTTTTTTTTTTTTTTTTTTTTACTGCTTTACAGAATAAATGTTGTTTTGAAAGTTCAACTTTTCTTGTCCAAAAATAAAATCTGGAAGTGAATTGAAATATGTTCTCAAAACCCCAAATGATAAAATTTAAATAAACTTCTGTCTTCCGCAATAAATAAATTATCTTGGATTAAACCAGAGTGGAGATTCTTTGAGGGAGATACATGCCCTCACAGTAACATCCAGTATCTAATTTGTAACTGAAATGTTTGAAAGTATGGACTAAAACAGGAATCAGTGGAGATTAAAAAAAAAGTCTGTCAAATTTTGTCCTTGCCTCATCCCATTGATGGAAAAGAAAATGTTTCAGTTTACATTTCTCACATTCTCTTAAAAGACTTGCTTTGTATGTGATTTCATTTGTTGGAACATTGTTCTTCTTCCTTGCTGTTCCTTGTCCACCTGACAATATCCAGAAGAGTTTGAGTCTCCAGAATCTTGTGTCAAAGGTACAGACAGATGCCATGCCAAAAGCAGATGATCCCTTTCCTGTGCATGGATCCTGACAGCTTACACAGAACACAGGTGTGTTCCAGGAGCACTGCACTAAATTTCTGTCCTTCCTCTTGTGGGACATTGTTCCAGCAGGGATGTTTTTCTCCTTCACCTTTCAATCAATGTTTTAAAATTTGGCAATCATACCGTTGGTGTTGCAGGTAGAAAGGAGAATTTTCAGAGGGCTTCTGACTACTTATTGCTTTATGGAATATTGAATGGCATTTTCCCCAGAAGAGAGCTATTTCTCTCTCAGATTTAAATTTTCTGATGCTTTTCTTCAAGATATTTGAGCACTTCAGTAATTACTATCATTTCTTATAATGACAATAATATTTAGTTGCTAGGTCCTCTCTCACTAAAATGTCTAAAATGATGGTGTTAAGACTTGTCAGAGACCTTTTCTGAGTGCAGACACCAAAGTTGGCATCTCATACCTCTGTCTTCAAAGGCCAGGAGATGAAGGACAAGGAAATTATAAACACGATACAGGAAACAATTAATCAACAATAAATACTATTGACAAAGCCAAGCATCAGTTCTGGTTTTGGCTGGAGAAGAATTAATTTTCTTCTCCTGCAGGTGTCTGAATACCAGCCTGCCTACTGGAAGCAGCAAATTAATTCCTTGTTTCATTTTGCATGTGTGGTTTTTGCTTTTCCTGCTAAATTGTCATTGTCTCAATCCTTGAGTATTCTTCCAACTTCTACCCTCTGATTCTCTCCCTGATCCCGCTGGTGGAGGAGCGAGCTGCGTGGTCTGTAGTTGCTGGCAGGGGTTGAACCACGACAGCATCTGGCTATAAGCAGTGTACAAAATCTTTAAAAACTATCTTTTTTGAGTTTTTAAATATCTTCAGTCATACTCAGATTTGTGTGGATATGTGTGCACAACCCACTTGACATCCAGTTCCAGACACTTCTTTCAACACAGTCAATCCCTTTGTGTCCAGTTGTAGAGATTCCTATGTTTTGTTTTAAGGATCCTTGGTTTTGGTTAAAAGCCAAGAGCTTAATATGATTTTTCTTCAAATTCAACCTTTTTGAAACTTAAATGAGTGTTAGAGCAGGGCGGTTCTTTCCAAAGGATATATTCATGTTTAGCTGGCATAATATTGCTCTTTATGCCTTGCTGGCATAAATAAATATGGCAAATATTTTGGCAATAAGAGCCAAGCTCTTTGCTATAGAACTAATTTATTAGCTCAAATAATAAAGGATTATGTTTTAGCAGGTTCTGAGACAAACATTGTGCACATGCTAATCTGGTGCCTAAGTTTTTTCCCTCCTAAAAACGTGATTGAACCCATGTAGTCTGGAAATGCTTTTTGGTCTGGAATAATGAGAAATGATCATTTGTCAAGAGAACTCTTTCAGTGAAATACAATAAAATAATTTTGCACAGAACTGTCTAAGCAACAATCCTCTACATCCAATTCAGTAGAATATGATGTTTTTTATCAGTTTAACAGCAAAGCCATAGTTTTAATTCACAAATAGGGGTTAAATAGAAATAGATTATCTTTTAACTTGTCGAGTCACTAGGAGCTTGTGTAGTGACAGAAAACATTATGAGTTTTTTCTTTCCCTTTGAAATGGTCTGGTATTGATAACAATGTGACATCCATGGAAAGGGCAATAGCTCAGAATTCCATCAGAATTTGGCTCTTCTCTCAGTTCATGCCAGCCTTACCCCATAGATATTTCAGTGCCTAAAATACTTTTCTTTACTCCATAAAGGGTACTCTAAATTAAGGTATACTAATATAGATAAAAGGAATTCTGTATTCAGAAGTGTCATTTTTCCTTCTGTACCCTCCCAGGTTTTTTAATTCTTTAACCTTTTCTTTGCTCTTACCACATTGCAAAATTCAATGTTAAGCATTTAGTTCATTGTTTTTATTTTTTCTCTACATGCATAGAGGGGAGAAATTTTGCAAACTATAAATGGAAAGTTTCAGAACTTTCAGTTCTGAATTTTTAAGCAGAGTGAAACCAACCTAATTAAATCTGTGTATGCAAGTTAATTCTTTTCAGTGGCCTTAAGTAGTACAAAGGAATGATGAAAATCCAGCTCACAAAATGAATTTTATGCAAATTTATATCCTGCCATAGAAAATTAGATAACTTTTTATCTCTCCCTCTCCCATTCATCTCAATAAAATTTGAGAAGTATTCTATTACATTTAGTATATATATACACCTTGGGACACAAGTGCCACAACAGCACTCTAATTATTTATATAGCTAGTGGTGTTATGTATAAGAGAAAACAAGCTGAAGGATTTTTTAGCTAATTGTTTGTTTACATTTCTTGATTTTTTTTAAAAGAAGCAATAAAAATGTCAACATCATTAATTTTTTTTTGCCTTGTAGCTGAAAAAGAAAAGTCAGAAGAAAATTAATTTCCATGCCAGTCCTTGCCTTTGGAACCAATGAATGTTTGCTGCCCATTGAGTTTTTTCTGTAATGTTTTAAAATTAACATGTCTCTTACTTCTCTCTATGTCATAATAAATAAAGAATATATTGACTTCTTGTAAGGCAAAGATATTGATTATACGCAGAAGTAATGCTCCCTACCAACTCATGAGTTTTACTGGGAAAATGTGTTGAACACAAGATAAAAATTAATTTCCTTACTAAAACTTTTAAGAGGTAGATTGTTAAAAAGAAAACATTATATTTCCTGCTTTTTGGTGTTATGTATTCACCATCAGATTTCTTTTCTTGTGCATTCATTGTTAGTTGTACAAAAATACAAACTAGCAACTATGGTTATGAGAACTATGGTATGTATATTGTGGACCATGAATCCCTGCAGAAATTTGTGGGCATTTAACAACAATAACAACAAAAAGATTAAATAGTAACTTAGTATAAAATTAAATGCACATCAACACCACTCAATATTGTTCTTCAAACTAAAGAAAAAAACATTTATGAGGAATATCATCAAGAGATGATCCAATCTGATGCTGGTGGACTATGAATTGGTGCAAAATAATTGAGTGATCTTCTTTCATCACTGTCTTTTATTCACTCAAAAAGTTATTTGTGTATCTTTCATGCTTTTATAAGCATTTTCTATTTCCCCGCAATATCCCTTGTGCCTAGAGTGGTTTATGTACCTAAAAGCAGGCAAACCCTTACTGGTATTTCCCAAGTGCTGAAGCAGATTTTCCATTTTGTAGAAGCAGTACAGTCTATTAGAGCAGTTGAGAAAACTTTGCTATAAATCCACCTGCACCTTCAAACATTAAAATTAATGATGTCTCTCCCTATAAGTTCATGCATCATATAATAAAGTATTGTCTAAACCAGATGAGGTGTAGAAACATTTCCCAATATTTTGGGACATGCTAACAGAGAGCTGATACCTATCTAGAGCAGCCTGTGATCTCAGCCTGTGGGCTGTTCTCCATGAAGGTGCTGGGCTGAGTGTGGTGGCAGGTACATTGTCACAGCTGACCTCGACTGGGAGCTGTGGTGGGGCAGGACCTGTCAGAGACCCTCTCAAGGCACGGGAGAGGACTCAGCCATGGAGCCAATAACCCCTCAGTACTGCCCTGTCACCATCATGACCCACAGTCCCCTCCCCAGGCGTGGGCTCTTGGGGCAGGCTCCCACGAGGTCACTGGAAAGAACCATGCTGTTTTATCTGCCCCTACAAGAGATTAGGGATGGGACCAGGGTGGCAGCAGCTCAGATGGATTTGCCTGCTGCTCTGCCTGGCTTTAATCCTGCTAAAAAAAAGGTGGTGAGGTCTGGTGCATCACCAGCCAGTCTGGCAACAGAAAAGAGAAAAGAGAAAAGCAAAACCCCAGCACTGATTACTAGAATGGAGTTTAAATTTTCCTCAGCATTCATTTCTCCTGGAAGAAAGATCACAACTGGAAGACATTCAAATTTCTCTTTACGCTGTGTCTGAAACTAGAATGCCAGCAGAAAAATGAAGAAGGGGTGACTGTATTCTCTTGATTTTTGTTAACCTGAGCAGATGAGGCTTGCTGTGAAGCACAGCTTCACAGGCTAAGGGACACATAAAGGCAGGAACTAAAGGAAGTAGTGAAAAAATTAATCCATATCAGCCCTCTGTAAATCATTCTATTACACTTTAGTACTTCCATCTTTTCCCATTCTGACATCACTAAAAATGAATTCACTGAGACATGACATTTGATTTATGATGCTTTTTATTTTCACAGAGAGGTGAAATGAATACTGTAACACCATTATATTTCAATCCAGCATCATAGCTGTGTGCATCTTTAAATCTAATAACTAATTGAACCTTATTGGTTTTTTTGAAATGTAATCATTTATGCTAAACTGAGATAATCTTTTCTGAAGTTAAATATTGATTTTTACAATGGCATGTCTTATATAATATTTTTAAATATTATTATTACATCAATCATTATTTCTTTTCCAAAAATAAAACACTAGATATTGCAAAATGAACATTGCCTTTCATAGGAAACACAGTATCCTAGAAGATGTGACAATCAAAGTTTTACCACTGAATTTTATCCCCTCTTATGTCTTTTTCTCCATTAAGAAGACTCTCTGAAAAATAAGAAGCCCCATTTTAGGTCATTTTAGGATGTATTTATCTTTTTTTTTTTTTCCTTAAATAACAGGCCTTTATCATTTAAGTGATTCTGCTGGAGTTTTATAGGAAGGGAAGGTCTAGGTATGTCTTCACATTGTATTGGAGTCACTATAGTTGAAAAGAATTGGGCATTACCTGGGAATAGGATGGGAATTTCTACATTCATTCAATTACCAAAAAAATTATCTTTGATCCAAGATTTGCCCTTGAGGATAATGACTTTTCCAGTGGCATGTACTTTTTGTGAGGTGAGAAAACAATTCATAGAATAAATGTGGGAAAATTCTGTGAAGATATTGAAGATAAAGACTGGAAGTTTGAATGCACTTGAGAATTATTTGGGGAATTGGGAAACAGAGAGAAACATAGAGCTGGGATTTCTAATTAGGATTTCTGGTCAGAAGAGCTGTATTTAACCCTCATCAGTCCTGCATTATTTAGAAATGTAAAGACAAATCAGACAGGAAAATCTGGGCTTCAAACTATGTGTATTTGGTCATGCCTTATTAGAATAAAATAGATCAATAATTTTTAATGCTCTTAGTGTTAACTGATCATCTACTCCAATCAAATGGAGTCACGAAACAGGCACCAATCAACCCCAAATTGGCCTTTTAACATGGAATGTGATGTGTTTTCATGCAATTTAACATGCAACATAAATTATGCTACTTTGGTGTCATCAAACACCACCTACAGAATAGATTTTATGCTTTTCAGAGAAACATTTCATCACTGACTTTATTTATCTAATTGGAAATGCAGAAAAAGATGATTGTGTTTGAAGTATTTTATTATTCAAAGTGGCATTAATTAAATAAAAAGGGATAACCAGTCAAACCCTGCCAGAGAAATCACAAAACAACAGACGTCTTGAAAGTGTGTGGATTTATTCAATACAATTTTCTATATGGTTACATATGACTTTTTAAATCAGTTTTTATTTTCTCAATATTCAGGCAAACATACATGGATTTAATGCTTCTTTTCTTCACAGTGCTTTACTAACAGGAACAATAATAATGAACTATAAATCAGCTGTAAACCGTTATTGGTGTCATAAAGTCATGATCTTGATTTAATAACTTCAGTTGTAATCACTCTCCAATACAGATTCTGATTTACAGACTCCATTGGTCCTGCCAAGGAAGAAAGGAAGGTGTGAAATATAAATTTAAGATTCAGGAGCACAGAACAGTTTGATGATTTGGAGCCAAGTAAAGCCAGAAAGCTGTGAAACATCTAGACCATAAAGATAAGGTGAAAAGAACAGGAGAGATTCACATGCTCTTAATGTAGCTTAATGTAACACTCTAAACTGAACAGACACACTCTGTATGTGCACATATGTACATAATATGTGTAGAAACACCCACAGGATTCTGTGTGTGCTGATGAATGGGGTAGGTTTGTTGAGAACCTGTCCTCAGAATATTTGTATAAATGCATTACATAATTCCCTAGCATGAAATTTTGACAACAAAATTTCTTACAGCATTTCTCATTCTGCCTACTATTAGTTTTGCCAAAGGCTGGACATTGCACAGGAGGAAACCATTCTGACACATTTTGATAGAAGGTCTGTGAAGAAAAGGTAAATATCCCTTTCCTTGTGTGCATTTCACTGGAAACATTCAAGGTTAAGTGTGATGTGGCTCTGAGCAACCTGATCTGGTTGAAGATATTTCTGCCATTGTGGGGGTGTTGGGCTGAATGACCTTTAAATGGCCTTTTCCAACCCAAACCACTCTGTGATTCTATGATTCTGTCTACAAGTTTGATTCTTCCAATTGCCATTCTGTATAAGACCTGTGTAGAGTGGGAAGACTCTGAGGGATTGGTTGCACCCAGAAGAATATTTTGAATATTGAAGAACATTTTTGGCTTCTGTCCAAGTCAAAACCAACAGGAGAGGGATGCCTCTGAAGGAAAAAAGAAAACCAACCCTATAAACTGCAAACAGTCTTGTGGGAAATGAACAGAAGGGACTTAAGTTTGGGATAGTAATTTCTTATCTGAACTGATTTTGCTGTAACTATTCCTATTTCTGTATTTTTTTTTAACTTGCAGGATTGTGTTAGGTAATTCACAGCTATAAAAAACAAAACGTGTCACTTTGTTCAATTTCATTTTTACATACAGGCAGTGTTCATTACTTGTCAAAGAGTGAGTATTGAGAGTGGTTGGCTCAGAGCTGCTCAGTCTGGATAGGCAACTGACTGTGATTTTCATTTAATTGATCCTTTCATAGTTTTCTCAGAAGGATTTGGGCCAGCTGTGGTGTTACATTTGCATGGGTTTATGTAGGGATCAGCCAATCAGGCAAAATGTCACTAGGCTTAGCAATTGCCTCCTGGTTTTCATATTGCTTGTTGGCACTTGGGATTCTCATCAGGGATTTCAGAGATTCCAGAGCAGATGTTTCTGATATCAGTGGGAAGATACTGTATTGTCACTTGCAAATTTTATTATTTGTTAAAACAAAATATAGCGAGGAAGAAATGAGGAAGATAGTTATGAGGAAGATGCTATGAGCAAATATTCAGACCAAAGCTTTCCAAAGCCCAGCCATATTAAATCAGGGCTTGGACTGAATTTGTTTTTGCTCTAACTTCTCTCTCCTAACAAACCAGCAAGGTTTTCCATTCTCATCTAAGTTTGCTGCAAAGAAACAGAGCCTCTTTGCTCAAGCTTCACCTCTATAACTCCTTTCCTCGCAGGTGGTAAGAATTATCACTGTTTCAGCATTGTTTATCTACAAAAGTATAACAGTATCTTTCTCATTTCCCAGAAACCAAAGATAATCCTGACCCAAAAATACATGCCTCCAAGATAATCCATCCCAGCTGAAGATGCACTAATACCTGAGGAGTCTTTTGGGAAATGCGCAGGACAAAGCTAGGAGTTCAGTTTGGGTTTACTTGTTTCTTTAAATAACAAAGATTTATATCAATGGTGGTTGTTTGGTTGGTTTGTTTTTTTTTTTAATTAGCACAACAGTGACTGTATGATTGGGCTCTGGATTGCCTTTGTGGCCTAAAAGAATCCCTTCAGGAGGTTCTGTTTTCTCAAAAACCTAAATAATGCCCTATTTTAGGGATGTTCTTAACTAAGTGCAGTCTGCAGCTCTGAACAGTGCCCTGTTAATGACTTCTGAACCAACAACCCCTCCATGCACTCTCTCTGATGTACAGACATGTCCTTTCTTGTTAGTGGCTTCAGGCCATTCACCACAAGAGTTAATGTACAGATAAACACTAAACAGTTCATGTAAGAGTAATTTAATATAAAACCTGATTGCTAAAAGCACTGGGCCACTTCTCACAACTTTACTTAACAAGGGGCTATTTAGACAAAATAATTATGTGCTGCAATTCGAGACGTCATGACAGAGGAATTTTAGGCACAGAGATCTGAAAATAGGAAAATAGTAGAAAGCTTCACATGACCTAATTCTACAAACCTGAGAATCAGAAGGTGTCTGGACAGGATGTTCCTGCGTGGCTGATGTTCCAGCCATCAGTGAACTTCTGTCGTGTTGGATGTGTCTCCAGGGCCCTCTTCTCTCTGACTCAGCCCTCTTACAGGCTGAGCTGATATGCCAGAATCCACTCAGAGCTGCCTGCAGGCACTGAATTTTGATGTGATTTGGACACAAAGGTTTAATATTGTTTAGGAGTTCATTATAAGTTGTAACAAAGTGTAGTTGGCAAGGCTTTCTACAGTCAAAGGAATCTGGGCGACTTCAGACATAACCAAGATAAGCAGAGTTCTCTGATTTCTGGTGCTTTTAGAATAAGGTTATCTTTAGAATAAGGTTATCTTTCTGAACTGAAAATAAATATCTGTTGATCTTTTATTTTATTTTGTTAGATTTCTTGCTCCTTCATCTAGATTACAAAGACATGTCTGCATGGTAGGCCTAAATAGAAAGTTGCTTTTAAGCAGTGCTAGAGCATTATTTTCTGTCTCCATCAAAATGGTGGCGAAAGCAGGTTACTGATTTTTTTCCCCAAAGCTTTCAGTAGCTCAGTTGTGCTGCAATGATTCAAATTAACTTATTGATTCTTATCTAATAGTGCCTATTACATGATATTTTGGGTTATCATTTTTTTAGTTTGTCTTCTATTTTTTCATCAGTCACTCATTACAGATCTTCATACACCAGTTATTGGGGGAAAATGAAATTCTCTTTTTTACTGAAACTCTCTAAGCACTTCAGTGTAAGATAAGAATATACCATTAACATCTGGCCATCTTCCAATTTGGCTTCATAATATCTTTCAAAACTTATTTCTCAGTTCAGTAGTAGACATAAATTGGTTGAAGCAAAATTATTTGACATATACCACTGGAAAGATAAATCAAATAAACAACTAAACAGACGCTAGTAATAGTCTTGTTATCTGAAACTCTTTTTCATATGACAGTATCTATCAAAATGTGTTAAAAACCTAATGCCACAAATCCCTATAGCATTTATGTGCAGCAGCAGCAGCAAAAAAAAAAAAAATCAAGATCCTGTTCAAGACTTTGTAATCTTTTCCCTATGCAAATTAAAAGGGTTGCTTTGCATCTAAACTGAGCTTGAATGTGAAGGAAAAATACAGGAAACATCTACAGAACTGACAAAGAGAAGAGACTAGAACAAACACTACCCTATTATTTTCAGAACCGTAATTGTTTCCAAGGGATTGATGATGCACATGAGAAAGAACATTGCACCATTTACAATACAATACTTTTTATTACTGGATCATCTTTGTGCTGAAACAGAGTTAAGAGCATTAATAACATCATAATTTTTTTCATTAATACAGTATGAATGTTGTGCAATTTAACTGTTTCCAATAAAACAGTTTCACAGCAAGACAGCTAACACTGACAGAACTCTTTTCTAGTTCTGAGTGGATATTCGTAGACTGAAATCAACAAAATAGAATAAAATATCATGGAGGCTCACTACTGACTGTAATCACAATCCTGAAGTGCAAGCCTTGCAATCGCCAAGAGCTAAGTATTTCAGCAAATGTACAGGGTTCATTGTAACTTTTTCGTTGTAAAATTTTCGTTTTCCTTGTAACGTGTTTAAAATAGCACTAGGCTACAATTTTGGGGACAGGCCCCTGCTGCATCAGGGGGAAAAAATGAACATAAAAAGATACTGAGCCATTGAGATAACTCCTTCTGGTCTTCTTGAACTGATGGCAGTAATTATTAGAAGAAGTTGAGGATGATCCCCCTTCGTTCTTCCAACCAGGTGTGAGAGAGAAATGTTAAATGTTAATGACTCAAAAACTCAGCCATTTGCAAAAGCAGCAGGTGCCCTGCTGAAGCCAGGGCTGCACACCCCAGCTGAAGGGGAGGAGGAAAGTTTGTGTGCGTGGTGGTGAAATCTCTGACCCACAAAGGACAGAGAGGGAGCCCACTCACCACCAGGCCATGACCAACATGAAACAACCTTTGTGCAGCAACAAGCTTGTATTTACCAGGAAAATATATAAACAGATGCAATACATCTGCAAAGACTTTTGAACAGTTACCATTTTGTAACATTTAATATTGAATTTTAATGCAACAGATACGGGTGGCAAAATTAAATAAAAACATAAAATAAAGGTCTATGATTTGCTCAAATTACTTATGAACATTTCCATTTGAGTCTTGTTATACTGGTGCCAAGAAAATATCACAATGTCATTAAGTACTGAAATAACAGTGACATTTTAGGCAAGTCATGAATGATGTTTTACAGAGCACTTTGAGCAGGCAGGAAAGCAGCTCCTTGTACATATCATTATCTCCTATTAGTAATGTGCCAATTTTGAAGGAGGAATATTCATTGCCATAGCAATAACTTGATGACAGTTTTCAAAAACATCCCACTGGAAAGAAGGTGATGGAGGACTGGCCTAATATCACCTATGTACCTTTAAAACCAAACCTCTCCAGTTAAATTAACATAATGTAGCACACAGCAACCACGAGTGTGGCTTTTCAGTTTTGAATGTATCTTTTCAGCCTGACTTTATTTTGCTTTTATCACAGTGGCTCATGATGAGACAGGAAACGAGGCGGAGGAAATTGTAACAAAGGTGGACAGTTGAAACTTATACAGAAGAGAAATCTGAGAAGAGAGGAAAATGGAGAGAGGGTTGTTTGTCTTACAGAAAGAAGGAAGGACCTAAATATACTGGCAGCTGTGGATAAAAGAAGAATGGGGCAGGATGATGAGCAGTGCACACACCTGTGAAAGCAAAGCTGTGATGAGGCAATGAGGAGCACAAGCAGTGGCAGTGCAGATCAGGATTATAAATGGGGTGGGGACTGAGGGGGAGGTATTTGCACAGAAGTGGTCTCATTTTTTCATCTTGGCAATCTCTACACTCTTCCCCGAGGCCAAATTCACACCTATACTTGACATGTGAGAAAGTCTCAGACACAAGACAAGAAATATATTGTAAATGGAACCATATTTTGTCTGAAAGGCAGTTCCTAACAGCAGAAAGGCAGCAACCTCTCCATCAGTAATGAACAGCTCTTAAACCTCTTCACAAAGAATGCAGCTGATGTGACACCAGCACCTGCGGATGTGGCTTAAGTGTCACCTTGCACAATCCTCCAAGACTGTTGGCCTAAGTAAATTGATGTATTTTATCTGTTAGGATATTTACTAAAAAATAGTCATAGAGCTATCCCCCTCACCAGGATAGTACCATTAAAAAAAACCCAAAAAAGCTCATGTTGCGTTTTCCTTCTCCTCAAGTCCAAGCTGTGATGTAAAGTTGGCAGTTGAGAAGCCCTCGTAGTCCAAAGAGTGTCACCCAGACACACACCCAGGGAGGTAACATATTTTACAAAATTAATTCTTTCTGACTTTTCCTTCTAAGCTCCCTCTCTTATAAGTGAAATTGCAAGTATTTTCTGTTCTGTTTTTGTTTCTTTGTTTGTTTGTTTTTTATTTTGGGAAGGAGATGGAGGGTTGGCTACTTTGAATGCTGAAGCCAAAGCTCAGTATCTTTTACCTAAGTGCTACCAGCTGAATCAGCAATAGTTGAACCAGAGAAACAGAAAATATTTTCTGAGTGAAGCTGCTTTTGTGCCCCTTCTCTTCAGGTTCACGACATAAAATGTCTTTTTGTTTTTATCTGATGTAATTTCTCTCATACATGTGAAGGGAATGCAAAGTGCAATCTAGTTTGGCAATGCTGAAAATACATTAATTATAGAGAATATAATGAGTGATATATATGTTGAGATACACATATCTTAGTTTCTTTGTCCAAATCCCTGCTATTTGCCCAGTAGCGCGGACATTTTTCTGATATTTTTGAAGGCTTTCCTGGGAAGTCTATCACATTTTCCCTAGAACTCTTCAATCCAGGATATGCTGAGAACGTACCTTGCCCTGCTCTGTCCCCTTAAGCCCTCTGGGTACATTCAGCAACATTTTGCATCATCTGGACCCATGGAGAGTTTTCTCCCGGATAGCCTTTGCTTTATCCTCTAAAAGGTTGCTATGGGAACACAGTGAGGTACATCTGATAAGCCCTTACAGCATCACCCAACTGTTTTTAGGTCTAATAACTTCAGAAAGGCTTCAAAGGGTTGTCTGGAGATTTGTTTTGGTTGGAAAATAAAAGAAAAACAAACCTATGTATCAAGCACCAGTCATGGTCCTTTACAGCAAGGTACATAACCAGATGGCGACTTATATCTGTCAACACAGCCTGTGGGGGAGACTTTAGCAAAGGAGAACTTAATAAAATATTTATCAGTCAGAAAGCTCACTTGATTCAGACAAATTGTGCTCAGAAAGGGCTCACTTCAAGCAGAAAACTCAGCTTTGTGGGAACGGACCAGCAGCATCACTGTAAATGACCAGTTCTGTCGCACCTTAGCACAGACAGGGCTCTAGTAACACTGTGAAAAGTAGGCAGCTTTTATACCCTCAAGAAAATTTCTTTGCATGCCAGAAAAAGTTTTTCAGGCATTTTGGTTGGGCTTTTGTTATGGAGAGGGGGTAGAGAAATCTCACGTGGAACACACTCCTAGATTTGACAATTTCCTTCTCAGCAAGTCTTTTGGCTTGACATAGCTGATAAAGCTAGCACCGTTCAATCCACACCTTTTTGCTTATGATGACACAATCTGTTCATGATGTAGAGTCATGTTGTTATCTCTAAAGGAAACATTTTTATTTGTCCTGATTTTCTGTATTTTTAGTAGTTTAAAAATATTTTTATATTCAAAAGACACACAGTACTGCAGTTCTCTTACAGCATATCCCATTCCAACCTGCTCTGAGAGCAGAAGCAGCACTGAACACTGAGAACATAGTTTCTGTTCAAACATATAAATAAATTTTATCCAAAAAGCCAAGAAAAATACAATTAAACCAAATTGGCAGCAAAGTAAGATTAGCTAATTGAGGATGTAATTTGTAATACTATTACTGTGAGTACAGTTCACATCCTTGAAGTTTTATTGCATCAGTTTAAGGGATTGTGACATAAAATTAACCATTCAAATTTGCTCTGGGATTAAACAAGGCTTGCAGAACACCACTTAGTGCCAACTGCATTTCTTGCCCTACGTCAATAGCAAAATATTCTTTTTCTCCTGAGTATTGTGCTGCGTGATTGGAGTATATGGAGGAGACAATAGTTTAATTTGAAGACCATGCTGATAAGAACCAGCCATTCCAGAATTGTAAACATGCCTCAAAACATGGTCTCAAGTTGGGGCAAATGCTGGGAAAAGTCTGGAGTAGAGCCCAGTCCTGCTGTTTTCCAGTTATTCCCTATTAGGGAAAGGTTAACAAGGGCTATGTTGCAAAGGAACATAAATTAGAATGGATTAAGGTTCCCCTGACTCCTCTGATAAGAGTCAGGGTTGAATCTGTGATGTAGGAAGCACACAGCTATCCAAACATGAGCTTTGTTCCCTCCTGTGTCTGATGATGAGCGCATCTTGGAGGTAAGGACACTATAATAAAGTTCTAAATAAACATCAGACATAACTGCTCAGGCGCCTACTTGCACATTGTGCTCCATGCAATTGTCACATCATTTCCCTCACACATGTACTGCTCCATGTAATCAACACTAGCTTGAATTAAAAGCCCTTTTCTGCAAGTTTTAGTCTTTAGAAAATACTATAGACTAAATCTGGGTATTTGTCAGAATGCTCCTGAAACAGCTTAAGCTAACTAATTCTCCTTCTACAAAATCATCTTCTCCTTTTCAGTATTGTAGTCTATATGGAGGTTTCTCCTTCTCCCATAAATATCTGTGAGAGGAAGTTTGAGCTCTGGTTGAGTCAAGAGCAAAGAAACAAGCAAGCTAAGCCATTATTTCCTCTGCTGTTAAAAGAGAAATACACATCCACACTCTTGCTTTATTTAATGGAGAAACCATTCAGAGAAAAAAAAAGCCCAGGCTCACTAAGCATGGCCATTTTTCCAGAGTTACCCTTGTAACTTTCTCTCTGGAGAAAGGTTGGTGCCATCTACAAGTAGTAACATATTGCAGTTAAATAGAGATCCCAGTAAATCAGCTTTCAGCAAGACTTTTCTATTAATAAATATGGCAGCTTTCATGCTACTAATACTAAAAAAAAGTGCCTGAAAAATTACAATGATTTATTCAACAAAGTTACACAGAAAAAAAAAAGCCTGACCAATGGACTTCTGTTGACAGACCTTGTGGATTTGGAGGGATACCAGACACCCCTCAGCATGAAGGCTTCCACAAAAAACAGAGACCATGACAAAGGTACCCTAACCATGGTTTCATGTACTTTTGTGTCACATGCTCTTTCTCTTACAATCTATAAGCAACACGTGTAATTCACACAGATGAATTTTTGGCAAAAAACTAAGTTTGCTACATGCCAATCAACAGATTTTTCCAGATAGGCAGGGCGTCAGGACTGCAACGTGTTTTCTCACATAGTCAAAGAGGTGTTTCAAAGGTAAAGGAAATATTTGCAGTGAGAGCATGATGGAGAAATCAGTAAGCAATTGGTAAGTCTGAGGAAAAATCTTTAAATTAGCTTGGAAAAAAAGAAAGGGTGATGAAGGACAGGATCTGGGATTGCTGTGTCTGACAGAGGCAGGAGTGGAGTGAGGCTCAGTGTGCAGCTGTCTGCTTCTATGTGCAGCTGTGGCAATCCCACTGTTCCTCTTGGGTGATTTAAGAGCCTCTGAGAGGCTTTCCTCCAGGGGAAAAACAACTCCCAAGCAATTAAAACCAAAAAAACAGTACTTTTTTTCTGGGGATCCATAAACCAGTCTTGCCAGATTGCTCTACTTGCACCTGCTGTGAAAGCTGTCACTTGTCTCTGTATCTATTTGATGTGTAGCCAGATTTCTCTCTGCCTTCAAATTTTCTTTTCACAAAATAATTTCTGCAGATTCTAATAGTCCTTTGCAAGAGTATCTAAACTACATACCAAGCACATATATTTGGTGTGCACTGTACCTAGCTGTGGGACTCAGTCTCAAAATCTCTCACTGGGTTATTTTAGCTTTGACATTGGTTGGGCTCTGAACACCTTAATAGTTAGATAATGGGTCAGAAATTATTTTGGCAAATGCCAATTTGCTAGTAACCTTACCACAATGAAGACTTAAGAACTTCCAAGTCTAAGCAGTCTGCCTGCATGCCTTTTAAAGGATACAGCAGCATTTGAATTGCTCACTGTGGTCTGTGGGACTTGCAGTAAAATAAGAGAACTCATTTTCCAGGTTTTTGCCAAGCGCACAAATCCCTAGAATTCTGAGGATGTTCATCACAGAACCAATCTAATTATAATAGCTAGCAGACATTACAACAGGGTAGGACAGTGCTTATGTATTGATTTCTGGCAGTGGAGAAATGGAAGGAAGGACTGCACTTTTCAGCATGTATCAGAGTCTAGAGATCTGAAGACTTTAAAAGCCCAGATCAGGGATTTTTAGGAATGAAAAAGTCAGAGGTATTGACTCTGGGAAAAGATTTGGTCACAATAAAATCTAGACAGTGTCAGGCATGATAACATGGAGACTGACAGGTTAGCTCACAAGAGACAAAATGTGGGACGTGAAAGAAGAGTACAAACTCTCAATGAGGCATAAGAGGAAAAGAGAGTGTAGGGGATGGGGGGAGGAAATCAAGGAAATACAATGGTGTGTATGTGGGTATTGCACCTGATCTGGGAAAACTAAAGATATAATTCTCAGAATTTCAGGCTCTATATTATCTATATACTCCTATACTCATAAGCTGCATTGATAATATCTTAGGGCCAGATGGAAACAGAAGATGTTTTGCTGGATGCTTCTTGTTGAATCAAACTGTTTAAAAATCACTATTTACTCTAAGTGAAAAAAATAAAAGTCCAAATATACAGACATGCATTCCCTTGTTACTCGTTAACAAAATAAAAAAGAAAGAGAGAGACAATTTAATCAGAGAAAGTCTGCATCCCTCCATGGTAATTTGAAATTGTTTTTCCTGGTGAAATTCTCATATAATGGGGTTTCTCTCCTGTGAGAATAAACCTGATGCTTGTGGTTGAAATGGAATGACAAAAGTCAGAGGGTTCACAAAAACCTAGCAATTTTTATTAGTAGATTGTACACATGGCATGGAAATTGGTACGTAAATTTCAATATAGCATAAACTTACAGCATAAACACAAAGTGGTGGATTTTGAGTAAGGGGTAGGCTGAAAGAAGAGAGTGAGAATAAAGAGGGGAAGGGAAGGGAAGGGAAGGGAAGGGAAGGGAAGGGAAGGGAAGGGAAGGGAAGGGAAGGGAAGGGAAGGGAAGGGAAGGGAAGGGAAGGGAAGGGAAGGGAAGGGAAGGGAAGGGAAGGGAAGGGAAGGGAAGGGAAGGGAAGGGAAGGGAAGGGAAGGGAAGGGAAGGGAAGGGAAGGGAAGGGAAGGGAAGGGAAGGGAAGGGAAGGGAAGGATCACCAATCCTGGGTCCAGTATTTATCCAGCTGAAGAGATGTCCAGAGTCCTGTGGGCACTGCCCAGGCTCTGTGTGGAGTTTCCTTTTTATAGATTAGTTTTCTCCACCCTGGAGCTGAATTTCTCGCTTTCTATATAAATTAATTATCATGTGCGGTTCATTCTTCTAAACCTTTCAGGAAATGGGTCAGAGGTCCTCAAGGGTCTTTGGTGGCCTTGATTTCCTCCTCCTGCCCCTACTGTGGTGATCTTTCGTTGTCAGTCCATGCCTGCTTCTCTAAGCTGTATCCTTGTGCTTGTGCTGCAGTGTGTTGTGGTCATCTCCAGGAGCCAGAACAGGACCTTTGTCCCAGGACAGTGCTGCCCTACCTCTGTGAGGCCCCTTTCTCCAGCCACATCCTGTTCTTTTCCACAGCTTGTTCTGGAAAAATAAGTCTTGGTTCTCTCCACAGCTATCAGTGCTTGAGACACACATTTTAGCCCCTTATCTTCTAGGATTCTACATAAACCAATGTCTTAAAGTTAGTTTTACTAACTTACTTGTCCCTCTTATGATGTTCATTGCTCACTCATTTGGTGGTTACTCCTGCTAAAAAATGAATTATTTCCTTTTATAAGATGATGTATAGTAGGGTTCTGTACCCGTGCATCTGAAAGTCTTGATGCTCAAATCTCTTCTTGGACAAAATGACCTACAGGTGAGAAGCAGGGTAAGCAGTGTGATTCAGATCATGTGCTGTGGCAAGAGACAACCTGCCTGTGATTAATAGGGCAGCACATAATCAAACTATATTCCCACTGTTGGATTGCTTCCTGAATTTTCACTGTGTTCCATAGAAAAAGCATAATATCTTTTCAGAAAACACTTTGACAGAAGCATCAGAATTCACGATTTTTACTTCTTTTTTTTAATGAATGTAAGCTGATCGTTTCTGCACTTTGCAACCCTGTAACTCAAGTTAACTCTATCTAATATCTTTTCACTTAAATTATTATTATTAACTTAACCTGTTATTCTCTTTTGTTTACAGGAAGTCCACAAGCGAAGGATGTTTAAAAACTTAAAAACTGATTGTTGTCACACTAACTCTGCTATAGAAGAGCTGTCTTGGTACTTCAGCATCCACAGAAGGTAAGCAAGAATGAAGTGTGCTCCTAAAACCAGGGGAAGCTTTGCAGCTTGCCAGCTGGTTTGCCCACTGTAGGGTGAGGTACTGTCATTGCCTTAATTTAGCCTAACTTCATAATTGCCTGGTATAGTGGGAGGACTTTCATCAGATAACAAAATATTCTCAGGACGTTGCTGCTTGTCACTCACCCTGTGACTATTTTTCAAATTGATGGTATTAAGCCATTTTATATAGTCAAAAGCAAAACATGTGCAGTGTCATGGCATAAAATTGTGCCATTCTGAAGTTTTTATGTCCATTTTATAATCCATGATAAATTGAAAGTATGATGACAAGGCACAGTAAATCCTGTGAATTTCTGCCTAAAATTTTTACTTATTATCTTGACTGTTATTTCATTTGGCAACAAAATCTTATTTTTTTCTGCCAAAGCCAAGAGTTATAACCTGTATATATATGTATTCTGTACACCGTAGAACAGATTTAATATCTTGAAAGTAAAAAATAATAATATACATAAAATGCATGATCAGTAACTTCTTTTACACGTATTCCTTAAAAATAGGTTTTTCAAAGAATTGTATGAGCACAGTAAATTAACCAGAACCTTTTTGCTAGACACTGCCCATGATGCTTTCATTGTAAAGACATTTGATGGGAATAGAGACACATATAATGGGATACATATAGTCTATTAAACATTCAAGTGATTATTCAGAGAGAAATGAAGAACTCATTTCCTTCATGCTGCTGGGTCAACACTAACAACCTTTTTGATGGTATATTCTTATTTATTAAATAGCACCCTATATCTCTGTGGAACAATAACAGATTTTCTGGCAAAATAAAAAAAAATTCCTTAAATTAATGGGGAGTGACAATATATAAACCCCAAGGATTTCAGCTTCATGTCACAAAAAGAGTAAATCTCTATGTATGTGTGTATCCATACTCTTTCTGTCTATTTTGTGATTCTGTTCAGATCCTAAGATGTCAATTTTTTATTTACCTTGAATAATAAACCATGGCTTAAGTTATAGGAGTTGCAAGCAGAACCCTTAAAATTTATAAATTCTGTCTTCCTTTTGCATTATTTTCTGTAGATAAAAATATGTAGATTAGAAAAAACAGTAATATGCACATCAATCTAAATATTTCAATATTTTCCCATGCCCTTAGAAATTCATTATGAATACACAAATGAGAACAATAAAACTGGAAGGTGACTTTCAATGCAGTACTCTCTAAACTACTAGAGCAGGAAAACAGAGCAAGGAAATTCTGCCTAGAAGTGCACATGCAACTCCATCAGTCTCTCTTGAGGACCAGATTCAGTGCAAATAAAATCCTGTAATTATTTTCCTGCAGAGGGATATCAAGTACTTTACAGAAGGCATCAGTGCTGCTGGTAATAACAAGCACATAGTAAGCATCATGGCAAGGAACATTTTTCAGGGACAAGCTCCTACCTCTGCACAGTCAGGTGTAATGGATTCCTGGAATGCTGAAATTGAGGGAGTATATGGGCTGCTTTCTGCACTGAGTCAGCCTGATGAATTAGCGAGCTGGTTCTACTCCCATTTTCTTTGGAAAAATTACAAATTTGCTTTATTCTTTAGGAAACTAGATCTGGTGAGTCCCAGGACTCTTAAAATTACCTCAATAATGTGGCATTATATGAATAGCCACTAACTCCCCCCTCCCCCCAGAGTAATAGGAAAGGGCTTCTGCTACTTTCAACTGAGGAAAATAATCATTTCCCATTTGCACTGTAGGAGTAAAGTTATGAAGCAGAAAAAAAAAAAGAAAATGATATGGTAACTGCTGTCAGAGGCTGAAAGGGATGAAAAAGAGTCATAAATTCTCAGGAATTAATGTCCTTTGTGTCCCTGGCCTTTCCTAAGACCTGGGTTTGGTTTCTAAGGCAGGATCTACTCAAGTAGCACTGATGGTGCAGAGGGAGGCAGTAACAGCTTTCAGACTCTGGCTTAAGAAAGCAATTCTTCACTTAATCCTCCTGCCTCTCGACTTTAAGTCCATCAGTTGTTAAGCCCATATTTGTTCTGCCTTTTCTGAATGAGAACTCTACATCAGGTCTTCGTGATCCTGTCTCCAGATGTGTTTACCCTTGGCCATCCATCCAAACATTGCAGGGCATTTGGTTTTGTCTGCCAAATAAGCCTTTGAATGTGATTATATACAGACACACTAAAAATCCTTGCTTCTTTTGTCTTACTCTTTCAGGAAGCTCAAAGACCACAACTTCAAAATACCTCATTCCTTGAATGGCTTCAAAACTTGTAAACATTTTCAACAATGGAGTATTTACCACAATGTGTTTTTCATTGTTTAATTATTCTTAATTTAAGGGTAGTCATAGTCTCTGTTTTTCTTATACCCAAAGTCCAGTTCCCCTGCTGTTGCAGCACTGGCTTTAACAAGTGGCTGCAAGCAGTTCAGGTTTCTCTTAATTCAGTGTTTTCATTTGTCCTGTTTCAAATTGCAATTTGAACTATTTTATTGACTGAAGTATAATTCCTTTAAAGTATTTTCTTCTAATTAATATAAATGGCAAGTAAGGAATTCAATAATAATTCTGGCTTTTAGGATTTCCTTGTTTTGTTAGCATGAGTACTCAGTTTTCCTTGAGTACTCAGGATTTCCTTGATTTTGTTAGCATGAGTACTCATGCTAACAAAATTTTAATTTTAAAAACAAGGCAAAAAAAAAAAAAAAAACAACCAGAATTCCTGTTTAGATTTTACTTTTTAATCTAACTGGAAATAAAACTATTACAAAATCTCAGCTCATTAATGGAAATGGTCTATATTTGTCATTATTTCTTGTTTTTCAGTAAGATTAACTCTATTAACTCTGACTCTGGTGGTTTGTATCTTTCCTTACAGGCAGCCTAAATTCATCCAAGGGTAATTTAATGATTGAAATGAAGTTATGACAGAGATTAATGAAGTTCAGTACCTCTCACATGAGATTATCTTTTTACTGCTGACAGATTTTCAATAACATCTTGACTATCAGATTTTCCTGCATTTTAAAAAATCCTCAATTTGCCTTCTGATGCTACACAGACTGTTTTATTTCTTAGGCAGTGGGAACAAACTGGATTGTTTGATGAAAATCATCAGCTGCGTTGAAGAGTTGTCCTGCTGCCTCACTCCTGAATGTGTTCCTTCAAGCAGTAAAAGATGTTGGAATAGTGACTCCTTACAATGTGCTAATTTGGTTTTGTAACCTTCATCATGCCAAATCTGTGTTTCCTCCTCTTGTCAGCCATGCACAGACATTAACTCCTGCAATGTTTTGAGGTCCACATTTCCATAAGTGCCCCTGGTATTTAAGCATGACAATCATACAATAGGTGTGTCTTAAAGTCACCAAATATGTTTAATTCAGTAGGATTTAGGCAGCACATTTTTTCCTCAGTGGGATTTAGGGTCCAAAGGTCCTGAGAAGTATTTACAAATCCAGAAAGATACACATCATTTAACCTTTGGGTTTTTGATCAGCGATCACTGTGACGGCTACACATGATTTCATATATCTTGTAGTCTAAATAATTCTGACACTTTTTGTTTTTTAAATCTTGCATTCAATTTCTTCATAAAAGTGTATGTATGTGCATATATTTACACATATGTACGTGCATATACTTTATACATGTATTTACATATATATATGCATATATAAATAAGGCGTATCTATAAATAAAAGGATTGTGTTAAATGAAGACATAAGCATGAGTTGGGGTCAAGGTGAGAACCAAAATTCACTTCTAGTAGTAGTCACCCCTCATAAGGAGTGGCTAATGACCAGCTTGGTAGTCAGAATCAAGTGGATGTCTTCCAATATCTAACACTTATATGATGTGTTTCATAAGCATTTTGATCCTCAAAGTCTGAAAAGAAAAATATTTATTTAACATGAGAAACACATGAGGAATGCTGAAATAGGTGCTACACTAGTCAGAGGTATGAATATGTGGGTGGCTGTGCCAAAAAATCTGCTCGTAGCTCTGGATTCACTTTCCTTCTACAAAAAGTAAAAATTATTAATGGGTAGACTGCTGGATATTTTGTCTTCTCAAATACTAGATATCAATGCTTTCATCTATGACAGTGATTTTAAAATTTAAGTGGAAATGTAAGTAGATTCAATTTTGTAACTTGGCAAAAAGTTCTTTCTTATATGACAAAGCTGAGAAGTTTTTCTTTTCCCTTTCCTGAGGAATATGTAGATCTGGTAAATCTTAAGATATATTTATATATGAAGTGGAAAGCTGAGGAATTATTATTGTCTCATTAGAATGCTTTGAAATTCCCAATTTTTAAAAAATTTTAATTAATATTAGATTATAAGCACCTCAGATATCATATTGAACAAGTGATACTAAATGCAAGAATTATATTTAAATAGGCTTACTTTCAAGATTAAAGAGATTTTCTTCTGTATCTATTTTTCCCTGGAGTGTTTTCTATTAAATGCACAGTGTTAAAGAGTAAGGTGGAGATGGTAAGATATCACTTGGAAAGGAGATTCACAAATTCTCATAGGCTTCTCTGAAAATGCTCTAATCTTCTCAGAATGCACTTTTTCTAATCTTCTTTCAGAAGTCCATGCCAGTAAATTAAAAAATATTTTTAAGTTTAAGACTTATTTTAAAAATACACCTTATGATTGAGACGTACTTAACTCCTTAGCAAATGAAAAATGTTCTGTGGTCTATTATTCTTTCTCTTCTAACAAAATGGTTTCACATGAAGTCATATTTAATAATAGCATAATTTAGGTAATAATGGCATAATTATGTTGCATATACCAGCAAATAGAAATTAATAACATGGTAATTATTATTGTCAGAGAAATTATTAGGCAACCTTAGGAAAAAGTGAAAAGTAATTCAGTTCATTTTATCAGTAGAAGTCAAACAATTCTACTGCAAGGGAAACTCAAGATCATGTATATAATGCATTTTAGAGAAGAAAAATACGAACAAAAGGTACAGCAATTCTGCTGCAGAAAATGCTTCTAAGTGCAACTTATGATTTATTAGATTCAAACTGAGAATGTTTCTCTAAAAATAAAGTCAGCTATTAACACAAATAATGGTTACATGGACCTCGCTTACTTCTATACTGTGATAAAACCACAACGATAATTATAGTCTACAAATTGTACCTACACAAATGAAAGCTGTAAGAAAGTAACTTTAAAACCAGGTCTGCAACTAATCCTGTGCACTTCCCCAGCTGCTCAGTGGCAGCTCAGAGATGAGATCTGCTTCTCTTTGTGAGGAAACCTCAAATGCAGAGAAATGGCTGCTAAGCTGTAGTCTGCTGTTTGATAGCTGCTTATCTACACCAGCCACTCTCACAGTCTCCATCATCAAACTAATCATTTTGCAGCTTCCTCTGAAATCAAAATCAAGCAAACCCTGCTTTGCCATCTACAAGACATTCCACCTATTATTTTTATAAATACTCCACAATTCTGTATGACGGTGGTCCAGGAGGGCCTTTGCAAAGGAAATCTTAAAGGGTATTTAAAGCGTAGTTTAGGAGTAATTTTGCGTTAAGGTGTGGTTTTCTCAGCAAGGATGGCTGGATAGTGGTTTCACTGGAAAAAAGTTCAAAAATTAGTTTTTAGTCAAAAAATTTAATGGTGGCCCACTAGAATTGTTAAATGCTTGGCTGACGCAAAGTTTGCAAAGATTGTAATGTAAAGATTACAGTGATATTTTTAGTGGCTCTTACCCATTTTCCGTTGATCCATTATAGTTTCTTGTCAGAATTAGCAGTCTGTCTTCAATCTTTGATATTGTTATGTCAAGCCTCATCATCCACAGCCTCAGTCAGAGGAAGCGGGGGAAATAAGGCAAGGATTTTTCTCGGGTCACACCACCTGCTGGTGCAGTGAAAGATCCACCCAATGCTGTTGCACAGCTGCCATCATACCAGAGTTCATCAGAGGGACTTTCTGTACCTCTTCAACAAACAGCAATTGCAGGAACAGAAGTCTGCTGGGAGTCATGGTTTAATGGTCAGGACCATGCAAACTCAGCTTGAGAAGCACATGGAGAAGGGTAGAGGTGTATGGAAAGTCCTAGGCACACCCTCTTTCCCTCCTCCTGCTCTGTCCCTCTTCTAGAGAGATGTGGGAACCTCATCCTGTCACAAATGTGGTCAGATGTGCTCTGTAGCACAGCAACAGCCAGGTATGTCAGGCTAGAAACTCATCAGGACAGCAAAGCACATCCCAGTCTGGACTGGTGCAGACCGAGCACAGCACATGGGAGCTGCTTTCTGTGCAGCCTCCCTGTCTCTTGAAATTACACTTGGCAGATTATCTGACACCAGACACATTTCCCAGCCAGAGTCATGAAGATCAGCTCTTGGGAGGCTGTGATAGAATAAGAGCTTCATTTGAGAACAAATGGAATAGGGACGGATCTGGGTCTGATATCAGAATCTGGCTGCTAAAGTAGGACTAGGAATAGGATAATTTTTAAAATTTATTTGTTGGTTTGGGTTGGGATTTTTGGTGTTACAGGACTCCAGCAGGGATCAAGGAAATGCATGGTCTAGTTGGTCTAATCACCTCATGGAGGAAGTACCTAGAGCTTTGGCATCTCAGTATTTGCAGTCATCACCTCTGGATGTGGGTCACAGCTAAAGCTGAGGAAATGTGACAAACAGGTGTTGAGCAGCCTGGCTGCTTAGAGAAGACTGTGGCCAAAAGAGTACACTAGGAGGTTGTGGAGCAAGGATCCCAGGCTGGATGTGTGGGACAATTAGGATGGTGGGCAAGCCAAGCTATCCCAGGCGCTCCGGGTGCTGCTGCCTGGAGACAGGGGTGTGTCTCTGGCTGGAGCACCCAGAGAATGCCTCCATACGCTGGGGGTGTAACTACAGAGGTGCTCAGCTTTCCCACAGTAGAGTCTTAGGCAGTGGAAATATAAAAATAAATAAGGAAATAATTTAGTAGGGAGGTCCAGCAGCAGGGCAGCTTGAGGTGGATGCCCCTGGACAGGGACCCAGAGCAAAGAATTCCCCAGATTTTTGTACCCTCCCAGTCTATGCACCTGTTCTTCAGGTGCTCTTCATGTGCCTTAGCCTCACTTTTTGGTTGAATGATGATTTCTGGTCTGGTGTCTTATAAATCCTTATTGGATTCTTTCTCCAGGTATTGACTCAGGTGGGTTTACTGTTCTTACCTTGCCAAGTTGCCAATTCTGATGGCTGTAGCCTCCTTGTCTCCTGGTGTGTACTTCTTGTGCGCTAGCTCAGTCAGCAGAGCATGGGAAACTAACAATTCCTTGATTTAGAGTAAGGACTACATAGTAACAACTAAAACATCAGTGTGTTGTCAACATTATTCTTGTACTGAATTCAAAACACAGCACTACAGCAGCTAGTAGGAAAATTACTAAGAAAATGAACTCCATTCCAGAGAAAATCATATCTAGGGGAAAGTTCACAGCTTGCAGCCTCAGGCTTCAGCGAACCTGGCTACCCACGCTAAGCACAGCCAAGCAAACAGGGTACTAAAGCACACAGTGTTATAACTGCAAATTACTTTTTCTTCGTTAAAGATTTCTTACTAGAGTAAAGCACTAATATCTCTCAACAATATCTTCAGAGGCAATCGTTGCTCAGTAGATGCAGGCAATTTTGCATTATTTTCCAGTCAGCTTAATCTTTAGCAACATCATTGCAATTCACTATGCTTAAAATGCAGGTTAATATATGAGTTTTACACGTATATATAAAATAATATATATAAAACTTGTAACATTTGATCCAAGTATGCTGTCTTAACATAAAAGTTGAAGAGTATGAACAATTTGCTAGACTTTAAAGGTCAGAGTTGCACTTACACAGCAATAATCGAATTACTCAAATTTAATCTTTTAGACCCGCTTCTTATCATGTTTTAGTCTATGTGACTCATGGACTCTAAGCATGCTACAACACTGAAAAAATTATGCCATATACTGTAAGTGGAAGGAAATTAAATTTTTTGCAATTATTTGAAACTAAATGATGTGTGGGTGTGCAAAAGTAACTCATTACCCTGATAACCTGTCATCCATTAACTGTGATACACAGGAAATGTTTTACATTCCCTAAGTAAAACTATTTCAAGTTATATATTTATAATTAACCTTTTGATTGTGTTGTAAGTTTCATGTAGGTGAGGGGGCTTTTTGTCCCTTATGTTCTTTTCCCTTTCAACTTTCTAACATCACTCTTACTTCCACTTCTTAAGTATTTTTGTTCTATTTGGTTTCTCCTTTAGTTTGCTAGTAAAGTTTGCTCTATTTGGTTTCTCCTTTAATTTGCTATAAAGTCTGTGACTTTATATGGAAAGAGTTAAATTCACACAAAAGAGGGTGTAATTTAAGATGAACTGTTACCAAAATGGTCAAAACGCATCCTTTCTCATAACCTTTTCTTTCCATCTCTTCCAATCCTTGAGAAGGTTGTTGCTGAAAACCAACAGAGCAGACTGTCTGCACACCCCACCCAAAACAGAAATATCCTGAACTAGCACTAGAAGACTTCACAGGACAACTGAGAAAGAAAAGGAGTCTCAGCAAACCTTGGTGCTGGCTGAGCTCAGCATGGAACAACAGCCTCATTAAGGTCCCAAACATGCAGGCAGATTTTGGGTTGCACACTCCTGTGAGCCACTGTGCTGGTTTTGGCCAGGATGGAGTTAATTTTATTCACAGCAGCTTGTATGGGCCGTGTTTTGGATTTGTGCTGGTAAGACAGAGATGTTTTTGTTACTGCTGAGCTGTGCTAGGACAGAGTCAAGGCCTCTCCTGCTCCTCATCCCACGCCACCAAGGAAACTTGGGGTGCACAAGGTGTTGGGAGGGGACATATCTGGAACAACTGACCCCAACTGACCCAAGGGGCATTCCATACCATATGGTGCCCTGCTCAGCAGATAGAGCTGGGGAAAACAGAAGGAAGAGTGGGACATTTGGAATGGTAGCATTTGACTTCCCAAGTCACTGTGACACGTGACAGAGCCCTGATTTCCTGGGCATGGCCAAACACCTACCTGGACATGGGAAGTGATGAATAAATTCCTTGTTTTGCTCTGCACAAGTTCTCACATTTTCAGTCTTTCAATCCTCTCCTCCACCCCAACAGGAGGGCAGCACCATGAGGCTGCATGGAGCCGAGTTATTCATCCGGGCTTAAACCATGATGGATTTCTAAACAAGATCTTGAAGAGAAATCTTAATGCCCTCCAGACCTGATTGTTTACTAAAATATGTAACTGAAGACAGAGAAGGTAAGAAAAAACCTACTTGATATACTTAATATAAAGACAAAAGAATTTTGGTTGTTATCAAAACAGCATGTAATATTTTCAATCAAAACATTCCCTTTTAAAAATAACTTAAAATGAATACTTTTTACCATTTTCTGATCTTCTGAATTAATTTTCCCAGAAGCAAATTAAGGTATTTTATTCTGACATTTTTCTTCCTTGGAATTACAGCTGTGTATCAATTGTAAGACTTTTTTAATAACCTTTTTCTGAGGGACATTTTATAAAAATGAGGCAGTTGGTTATGGAGAAAAGTTGACTTAGACTTTTTTGAGAAGAGTCTAGATTGGATCCAGGTGTATCCCATAATCTTCCTCAGTGCCTCAGGAGATTTCATATCATTATTCTGTTACTCATTTTGAAGTTAACTTAATAATGTAACAGAAGGACACTCCAGAGATATTACAAACCGTCAATGTATTATCTCTAATTTATTCAAGTTAATCCACTGTAGAGATATTCTGCTGAATCTCTCGGTGACTTTCATCAAGGAGGCCATTGAAGTTTTGAAGTTTCTATGCGTCTAAGTATGCCAGTAAATCATTTGCACATACAACTATTCAGTCCTTCTTATCCCAGACTAATAGGATCCTCACTTCTATGGATGAGACCATATGGCTAATATCAGAGCTTTCATAATGCTTTCAAATGAAAGGCATCTCTTCTGGTCCTTTCAGTGGATGTCATTCTTCAAGGAAGTTACTTCTGGTTTCAAATTAGGTGTGTCTTTTCAAGGCCCTCAACACTGGTTTGGTTTTGATGTATCTTTCTTTTCACAAAATTACATTTGATTACTTTGGCTGTAATTATGATAAAAATAAATTAGCATAAATTTTAAAGATGTTGTAACAGTAGAGGACATGTAGCAGTATGCAAATTTTACCTGTTGTGCATCTTCCAAGCCATCCTGATCAATCATGTTAAAAGTTTTAAAATGCTTTTTTAATGGCTAAAACATAATAAGCTTTCAGATTATTTAAGAAGGGAATATTGATTTTGTTTCTTTAGATTAGATATGCTGGATTTACTTTCTTATTAATTACAAAGCTTACCTAGAAAATCACATCCAAAGGAGTGCTTCAAAATTGAGGGCAATTATTTTTTAGGCACCATGGCAATTATTATTTGGAATTTTAATATGTTTTACAGCAGAAGCAATTTTTCCCTTCAGTAGTGATTGTTATCAAGGATTTGAATTGTTCCAATACTTTCTTCAGGCTATTTTTATGAATCTCTGTGTATCTGAACATCCCAAACAAATTTGTCTTGCATTTAGTGAAACACCTTGCTAATCTTTTTCTTATAGGCAATATTTATTTTCCTTATAAGAATTCATCCTGTACCTAAAAAAATTTAAATATTAAATTTATACAGCCATTTTAACCATCAGTAACTCCTGCTTGAATCCTTCCTAAAGAATGTGGTCTAATGTGACATCCCTTGACAAAAAACTGGGCAACCATCCAACTCCAGTACCCCTTGCTTTTCTAAAATTTTAGCTCAGTGTCTATGAAAGAGAGACTATAAAATTTGTGTTATTAAAGAAATAACAATGCTTTTAACATGGAGAAAGGTAACCCTAGAAAGTTAGGGGTGGATAATAAAAGA
The DNA here is from genome assembly GCA_039654755.1 of Calcarius lapponicus. NCBI lineage: Eukaryota > Metazoa > Chordata > Aves > Passeriformes > Fringillidae > Calcarius > Calcarius lapponicus. The sequence continues at coordinate 95,247,620 of CM077464.1, read as the reverse complement.
GTATCTATATCATAGTGTACTGGGGATTTATTCTTTTTCCATTTCCAAGTGAAAAGCTCTAAGTAATTTGAAGCTTAACATGAAATGTAATAAGAGTTTTATGTGTCAGACTTGGATGACACAGTAATCCTTCATTCTGAAGATGCTGCAATTTTGTTCCACAACTAAAGTCAGAAGTTAATTAAGAAAGTATGACATCACAATGTACATATGTACAACAACTCTTCTCCATATATAGTTTGTAGCATATAGGAGGCATGAGAACAGTGACCTTTAGGATGATTTTCTTTCATTGACTTAAACTAAGAACAGCTACATAAATAATGGCATTGATATTTTTTCTCTTTTTTTCAAGAAGTATATTGTTTCAGGGGCTTATTGCTTTTCTGATTTGTGATTCACAAAAAAAATTTAAAAATATTAATTTTTATGCCATAACATTTACTTGCTGAAGTGATTATTAAAAAGTAATAGTAATAGAAAAAAAAGATTCCTTTATACTGTTTATATTTGCTGCAAGAGCAAATTACATCTTTAGATGTATGTCACTCTATGTTTCTTGAATATGGCTCATAAGAAAATAGCAATTTAAAGTGAAAATTTCTGCATGGTCATCCCAAAACAAACTTTTGCTTTTTGTTCTCTAAAATGGCATTGAAAGCAAATAGGAAATCCTGGCTGTAATGCCCTCTGTGGTTTGGTTAAACCACTCAACAGTAGGCAAAGCATATTTTGGGTGGCAGAGGCTTTGCCTACCAATAGATTTCATGTTCTGAAACTTTTTGCATATTCATGTTCACTTGCTTTTTGAAGCATGCTGCAATATAAATAAAAATTCTACTCTTTGTTGTGGTGTTGTAAGCTTTTCTTTGTGTGGTGTTTTAGGAAATTTGACTGACTTGTAAACTTTTTCTAAATATTCAGAAAATAACATAAAAACAGTTTTTCAGCTGATTGCCACATACTTCTCTCTTAGTAAAGTTGGGTAAGTGTTGTTTTGTTACACAATACAAAAAAACCATTAGTAATAGTGTTCATTTAAACTATTTTTCAACAATCAAATGTAATTTTGGGTCTGCAAAGTGAAATAGATAGCTTTTCAATGAATCACAAAACTGACCTGATGCATCCCCAGCTGTATGAGCACATGTATTGAGTGAAACTGTTTCAGAATCAGCAATATGCTATGCATGTTTTCCTCAGATACAAAAAAGAATTAGAAATATTTGACATTAACATGAGAAATGCTTCCAAATTTTTTCCCTTCATCATCTTCTCATCATAGTTAAAGTATACTCTTCATAGTTACAGTATCCTATCATCTCTCTCAGTGCTCAGTGATCAAGGGCCACGGATACCTATTAGTAATGAATGCTGTAACTCAACTTCATGTCCTTAACTGCTAAACTTCACTTGCAGGTTGTGTCAGCACTGTTAGGATAAATGCTGTGCCCATTTCCTACTAGAAGAGTTATCCATTTTCCCTTGGTTTTCCCTAAAACTTAGACTCACAGAAGCTGATCTCTGTTCAAAGCCATGGCTCTGGGGGACTGAAGCCGCATAAGTCATCATTTGCAAGACTGATTTTTGATCATGCTTTATATTTATATTATCATGCTTTTTAATATTCATTAAAATTGACTGGAAATAAAGGGTATAACAGAATGTATTTTGTCCTAAGCAGAAGTACTGTACAGTAACAGCATTCACTGACAATTTAAATGCAAAGGATAACCACTTAAATTACTTGAAATTGGCCAAGTTTACAAAGTTCACCTATGACAAATGAGACTACTGAGCAACCCCAAAGTCTTTTTAATGAACAGACAGCAATTTGATAAGCAATTTTTCTGGTAATTAAAAATTTAAGGTATAAAGCTGTCAAAGGAGCTACTTGCTAATTAATAACCATGGTAGTACAACAGTTTGCAACACTTGCAAACATTTCGGTGTTTCCATAATTGAAAAATATTCCTTAGATAAGGATAAGGACGTTCTCAGAAAATTCAGAAGAAAAGATTTCCACTTTCTTGATGACTCATAGGAAAACAGTATAGCTTAAATAAAAATTATTTTATTGTTGCTGGAATTAATCTTTTAATTTTAGGGGAAAAAAGGAGGTTTTCATTTCCCTTGCTAGGGCTAAATCCCTTCATTTTGTGTCTTGATATTACATTTTCTCTTCTCAATATATAGTAAACGTTTCCAGTGTTAAAAAAAAAAAATTACCAAACTAGAGCCTATTCAGTTAAGAAATTCTCTTGACTTGTGTAACAGTAGAGTGGTTATGCCACATCCCTTCCCAGCTGCAGCAGGGACTAAGATAATATCTATGTCAGTGAAATAGCAAAATCAAAACACGGGGTAACCAAAGGTAAGAGAAACTAAAATGGCAGAAATATATTTTCAGAAAAGAAATCCAACTTTATAATCTGGCATTATGGTAACATATAAGAAAACTGCTTGGAAATTGTCTGCAAGGAAAGCCTAGGAGAAGAAACTGTTCAAAACTACAGAGTTTGTAATGGTTAGACAACAAGTTAATTACACACAAATTTGAAATCTACACAGAACAGAACTACTTTAATAAAGGCTGAAAAAGTGAAGTTATGTATCTATTTTATTTTAATGGAAATACTGTGTGTCTTATTAGTTAATACATTTAGGGTATCCAAATGATCATAGAAGGAATGACAGCAGATATTATTCTAAGCTAAAAACATTGATGCCCAAAATATGTCTTCACATAATGTTGGAAAGTAGAAGTTAGTTTCTTTATAGGAGAGCATAGCATCTTTATTCTGGCAGTTTCTCTGTTCTGTTCACTTGTACGTGCTTAGTCTTCTACAAGGCTCATATCTTGGCTTTCAAGACTTGACTGATTTGTTGTCTGGATTGCAGTTTTCCAACAGCAGGGAGCTGGAATTTAATGGAGTCATCAAGCACCACAATGAGAAGCAGGTAGCTGAGTAGAAAGACCTTGACATTTAACAGCTTGTGTCAGTAGTTAGGGGGATTTGATGAGATTATTTGGCTCTTTCCACTTAAGCTAGCATGTTTTTTTCCCTTTTTCCTTTTTTTCTTACTTTATACATTTTGTTAGAGCCTTGCAATACTTTAGCCTGCCATTATTAATTATCTGTATGTTTCATTTACATGAAATTGATGCAGAGGCTTAGGTGGAGTATGCAATAACTTTATGTCTATGCATTAGAATTTTATAAAGTTAGTCTGTGTTTTGTATGTTCAGTGTTCTTTATATATTTTAGGATCAATAGTAAAGTTTCTGTCCATTTAAAACCTTTTTATTTCACAGATTTTGGCAAGTTGATTTATGAAATCAGAATTTTTCCTTCCAAGAGGCCTGATGAACTGCGGGTTGTATGCACAGTGTAAATGTTGTTGGATTGTTTTGGAACAAGGCCACAGAAACAAAAACCTTGTGCCTTCTCTTTAGTGAAACATGGTCATTCTACTTCTGGTCCAACCTCCCTGCTCCAGGAGGGTCATCCTAGAGCACATGGCACAGGATTGTGTCCAGATGGCTCTTGAGTATCTCCAGTGAGGGAGACTCTGCAACATCTCTGGACAATATGTTTGAAAAGTCTAATGAGAAGATGTGAAATCCAAATTTTTATTTATGTTCACTGTGAGTTTAAACTGGCACAGATTAAATCAATTTAATTTTATCATTAATTTCAATGGGAAAAGATATTGAATCTAACCAGAAAAGAGAAAATAGAAAAAGAGGGGGGAAAGCAATTAAAAATAATGCTAAAGCACTGAAGTTTTATTTCAACTCTTTTTCAGGCTTTGATTGGCAGCAACTGAGGCCAGGTTAAAATTTTAAGAACGTTTATAGAATACTTCTACAATCACCAACCTGGAGACTATGATCCAATTGTCCCAACTTGCAGGTATTTTGGTTAGATATGCAAGGAGGGGAAAGGCAATCCAGCAGGGTGGATAAGATGGCAGTGTGATACCTCTGCACCTGGGACACACGTCTCAGCTTGGTTGCTCCTGGGAGGAAAAAAAATTTGATTTTGGAGAAGTGCAGATGTCAAACAAACAAAAAGATGTGCAGTTCTGGATTAGGTTTTGCTTCAATATTGTATTTCTCTTCAAGTCTGAACTGGTTCAAATCTGAACAAATGGTGTAGTTTAGATTTGTGCTGCTATCATATCCAGGCAGATATTTCAAGATTACACGCAGAAATGGCAGTGCTTGACAAGGATTAGTGATCCTGTCACATTGAGTGGAAATTAAAATCTCATAGAAGTAGATTTCAATGTTCATTTCATCAGGACTAGGAAAGACACATCTCTCAATAACTTTTTTAAGTCCAACATGCTCTTTAAAAAAAAAAGAAATCTGAGAAGACAGTACTTCTCTTTCAGAGATATCTATCTATCTATCTATCTATCTATCTATCTATCTATCTATCTACCTAGCTACAAATCTATCTATCTATTTGTCTGTCTATCTATTTATCTTTCTTTAATTAAAAAATAAAATTTGTCTCTAATTTATATGGATCCTTTCACCTCTATATTGATCCTTTCCAAAAGCAATGCTTTAAATTCCTCAAATTTAAAATCTATTTCTATGTTTACTTTAGCATGAAAATTAAAAGAATATATAAAAGTAACCAGAAGCAAGTCATTAACACTATATTATTTTTTTAATGGAAAGTGCCACTATCTCCATAGCTTTTTTTTCTTATTCCATATTTACGTGCCAAAAGATCTATTAGAAAACAATATAACTAATTCCTAAGAAAGATCAGTAGCCGTGGTGATCTGCAATACTTTGTTTCTCAGCACTGTAGCTGCCAAAAAACTATTTCAAGCAACATTAGTTCTAAAATCACTAGTAGGGAAACACAATTTGTTCAATATATTTTCATCCAAAACTGATTTAAATGCTCCATACCTAATTTTAAATTACTGAAAGGAAACATTCTTGATTTGGCTCAGTTCTGTAAAACCAAACAGGACCATCTAAAATCAGAAATTTTCCCAGATTAAGATCTCCAGAAAATAATCCAGCAAGATTACCAGGAGAAGAGTTTAATTACTTCTTGAAGTCCTTCTTTACCTATTTTATGTTGTGTGAAGAGTAGGAACATACAGCTTGGGGAATTGATACATACTTATTATAACATTTGGGAAGCAAAGACTCCAAAAGTTTTTTAAAACCTGGATTCATTCAGCTCTTTTGGGTTTTATTTGTGAATACTGCCATAGGATGATTTATAACAAATTAATGTCCTCTAAATACCATTGTGGTGATGTAGAACTGCTTATGAATCCATCTGAATGCATAAAGATTGGTGATTTCATGCACTCAGTGTGCTGAAATGTCTGATGAAGGGAATTTCTGGTAAAGACTTTAACATTATTTTAAAAATGTTAAATAAGAAAGAATTTTCAGGGAATGACTCTTGAGCAACAATCTTAAGATTTTGAAATTATGAATAATAGCAACTGATGCATTTTACAAATGTACTAATATTAATTTCTTCTCAAAGTGCACTTTTTTCCTGCCATGAAATTAGAAAGAACAGAAGTCTTTATTTTTGAAAAGAAACAAGACTACAGAGAGTTTCAATGAGCTAATCCTGACTTGAAAAATGAGGTGACAATTAGAGTTCCAAGAGAAAAATGGCCTTGCAGTCTGTGAAAGGAAATGCTAGAGGCAACATCAGAGTGTGAGGCGAGATGGATGCATGATGTAACAGTATCTGAAAGCCACTGGCTTTTGATTTTCCTTAAGGAAAAAAAAGTTTAAATCCTCAAATAAACCAACTCTGCAAAATTTCTGTAAAGCTCTTCAACATGCCCTCCTCCCTCAAAGCCTCAAAACATTAAACAGGCAGATAAAACTGCCTGCAACAAAATATGCTTAAGTTTTAAGTTATTGACATTTTCATATTTGCTTCTTTTGCATTGCAGAGTGTAACTTCCCCTCTACCTGCATGGTCCTTTGGTAGCTTTTCAAATTTTAGCCCAGCCTACTTTATTGCTTTTTTATATATCATTGACCTATTTTTTACACCATTTATACTCTCGTGGGATTCATGCTCTGATTGGAAATAGATAAAACCAGTGTGAATTTAAAATGGACAGAATATATTTTATAAAACAGATATGCAATGTGTTCTGTTGGTACAGTTCCCACCTGATTTATCTTTGCAAGATCTGGCTAGTATTTATTGTGGAAAAACCAGTCAAAAATATGTTCTAGATGTATGTGTAAACATTCCTATTTCATTGTGACATAAGCTATGTTCGCAGTCCAGGATAGCGATGCCGAGACGCAAGTAAGTTATGTTCTTGTTTTTATTTTCTGAAGACAAATCTGGAACTTCAAACATTGTCATTTTAGGTACTTCTGATGCTTCTGAGAAGTGGAAATTTTTGTTCATTGTATTATCCAACTATATCAAAATTTCAGAGTGTGTAAGGCAATATGCTTCATTTCATTTCTTCTATTTTCTCTTGATCTGATGGCTAAACTACCTGTAATTCTCTTGGCAACTCATGCAACCACCCGAGGATAATAACAGGTTCATAGCAAACCAGGTTTTTATTCTGAAGCTTTATTTATTCAGTAACATAAATTTCAAGCAGTGTCCATATGTCTTGCCTCTTCACCAAGAGAATTAGAGTTTCAAATTAAACAACCTGCACAATCAGTACACAGTCACTCTCTGAATCACTTGCTCTGAATTGAAATAAGTTGCAATTTCCTTCCTCTTTCTCATCACCATGCTATGCCAGCATGGAATAACCCAGAGATTTAAAGGGTCAGAACTACAGCAGACTTGTAGTTTACTCACTTAGCTTGCTTCACGCTTAAAATTGTGGGGGTTTTTTGTGATATTTCATATAAAACTCAGTGTTTAGTGATTTTTTTTTTTAAGTTAGAAGTATATGATCTTTATTTATCTTATTCTACCAATGTCATCTTTCTCGCATTTTTGTTTAAAGGAAAAATTTGACAGTCTACTGAAATTCTTTGTTTTGGTTCTGAAAATGAAATGTTTTTAAGTAGCTCTGTAACATCACCCAGCCCTGCCTAGCATTCATTATTTGAAGGACCCTAAGAATCAAAACCAGAGTTTGTTTCTCTTTTCCTAATATAGGTATTTGTCTTCAAATGCATAAATTTTGTGCAGCATGGAAATCTACATCTTAGTAATATGACAAAGTAAGGCATAAAGGAAATTGAAACAGCAGTACAAATTCATGTAAATAGCTGATTTGAAGCACTCATATGTACAATATTATTCCTCTTAAAAATAATGTAAGAATTGCCTGAGGTTTTTGCTGTAAAGATAAGCACTCATATAGTTTGAAAGTATGAAAATTTATTAAGCTGGTGAAAAAAAGATTAAATAATGATCATCTTCCTCTGTGTCATTATTACTCTTAAATCACATAACTGAGCTTGAGAGAACGCATTTCTAAATACATCTGAAGGAGAGCCATTGGCTTGTTGAAGCTTTATTATCCCGTGATTCAGGTTTAGTATATCTGTGTTCACTTCATCACGCAGTATAAATATATTTTAAAAACAATCTGAAACCCAGATAGTTCAGACCATTAATTATAAAATTCATGTTCATGGCTTAGAATGATATGGTATTGTTAATAAACTAAGAGTGAAGGCCATGAATGGGATTTTGAAGTAAACATAGTTCAAAAACCTGAAAGTTACATACTCCATAATAATGTTCTTGATTAGCAGAGCTCATCAGTCCCTCTGGGGCACACACAGAAGTTCTTTGAAAAAGATTTGTCTGTGAGTGGTATCCTAAAAATCACCGAGCCACAGGAGCTGGAGTGAAAATGATGACAGAGAGTGTGCATAGTGACATTTTTATCTGCAGACTCCTGTGTATCTCACACCTTGCTTAACCCTGTTTCTGATCCCTCCTGAGTACACATTTTGGAAAAATCAGAATAAGAAAAAATCATACCAAAAAATCCTACTGGCAGTGTTATTTTGTTGTATAATAAGAGTCACCAACTTATTGACACTTTTTAAGAACAAGGAGGAAATGTGTTTGCTCCTACTGGGAAGGTGTTTCAGGATCTCACTGTGTGGTGATTGGAAGGTAATTTCCAATCTCTAGCCTAAATTCAGTCACAGCCAGTTTCTGCCCATTGTTCTGCTGCTGGCATCATCTTTTAATTTAAACGTCCCTTTTCTACCTTTTTGGAAAATGTAATGATCAAAATCTCCAGCAAGATAAAAAAGCAAAACTTTCCCCTGGTTTTGGGAAGGCATTATGAAAATCAACATCGGTGACCTCTAACTTGTGAGAGGAGAAACCTCCTAAAATCCTCTAAACTGCATGAAAATGAAAATGAAAATGCAGTTTAGAAAGGAAATGAATATTGAAGTGACTGAGCACTAAGGTGCTTTAATATCTTATTTTGCTGGGATAGGAATTTGCTGTATCTTGTTTATCTTCCTTAGGAATAACTCAATTGCTGTAAACCTATTGAGTTGTAGGCAGAGCACTTCTGACCAAATACTGTGCTGTACCTGAGATCAGCGTTGTGCAAGTTTGGAAGCAGGAAAGAAAGTTTTTTGCTTTTTATTTACTACCCTAGCAAATTCAAGCATTTCTATTTTAGTATAGAATTCAGTTAAATATAAGACACTTTAAGTCCTAGCAGTGAGGCTCAAAAGCTGGTTAAGATGTTTGCCATCAGGCAGCAAAAAGTGCTTGTGAGATTGTGGAGAGGCTCCAATTAGCCAGCACTGATTAGATGACGCATGGGTGTGGGAGGAGGTGGCTGTCCTCTGGGAGCAGTCAGCTCTAGGAGCGCGCCTGCATCAACAGCTCTGTGCAGAGGTTTCCTTCAGCTCTGCGTTTTCTCATGTCTGTACCTGAAGCTCTGCACAGCGCACCTCTTCTCTCCACTCATGCTCAGATAATGATTTTCAGGATTGCTCATTAGACCAAAAGCTGGTCAGGATGTTCCCAGAGATTGCCAGAGTGAGGAAATGCTTCTAGAAAGTTATGAAGAGCTTGGTTCAAACAAACTGGAATTAATGAGGTCCTTCTGTACAAACTCTCCAGACGAGGCAATCAGACTGAAAAATGTCTTAACTTAACCTCGTTGGCCTGAGCAGTCTGCACTGTCAAACAGCTGAGCCTTGTACCCACTGCTCCAAAATTCTTTATAGCTGGTGGGAGAAAAGAGTGCTTTGTCTTTTGTTTCAAAATCACCTCACAAGTGTTTAACTCATTGTACTCCTATATTTGCAAGTTTAGGCTGCGTGGCCTAAATTGTTTTTGCATTGGGGAAGGAAAGCAGGATTATGAAAATAATCTGTAGCATTGAACTACTTTTCCCCTAAACTATTAAATATGTCCACCTCATATATATATGTGAAAGTAGGACATTTTAAGTTATGAACCTTTTCTCAGTGTCTAGGCTACATATCTCTTCTCTAAATTTAAGTCCTTTGTATCTTCCCTTTTCCATTTGGACATGGGGAGACTTTTTAACATACATGGATTGTCCTTCCGTTTTACAGCTCTGAACTAGAATCTCTGTAGGGTTTAAGCCTTCTTTTGTGGAACCTTCTTACAGAGTTGTAATTATTCTTTTTGCTGGCGCTTTGAAATCTCTTTCATTCCCGTTGTGTGCAGTGTGATACTCACAGCTGGATATAACATATTATCCTCTTGGTGTAACCTGCTTTAGAGGAGAAGTCTTCTTATCCCTGACAGTATGATCTTGGAAGAAGAGGATGACGCTGATGCATCTTCAGCTCGCAAGATTCTAGCATGTCCCACTCCTCTTCCACAAAACAATTGTTCACCAGCTGTGTCTTTGTGCAATTGACTGCTCCTGCTTAAAGGCAGAAGCCTGTGGATAATAATTCCTTAGTTCGTAGGTACCCACTTGATCCTGCCCATCAGTGGGACTGCAGCGCTCCCTAGTTCTGAGGTTTGCACTCACCTGTATTTCTACCTTTTGATATCCGAAAACTTCCTTATAAGACACTGTCAGAAAAGACCTGATTGTATTTTAAAGGCTTGGTTCAGATATGATTTTAAAGGCTCGATTCTGGATATGCATATTTTCAGCTTACTCAGGCCTTCTGCCCTCCTGTCACAAGAGGGGATTTGATTGATTCAATGTTATCAGAAGAGTTCTGTTAAGTGCATACATTTGGATAGTATTCTTCATTTTTTCCATATCTTTACAAATAGTTCACTGGATTATTTTTGCACACAGTGTAGCACAATATATAGCATCTTCTAGTTCTTCTTTATTCTCTTTTTAAAACAGCCATTATTTTATCCCCTGCAATGTTATGCTTCTCAGTTCTCTGATATCACTTTATTCAATTCTTGAAGCTTACTAGCATTAGTTTTATCTACTTTATTATTTTATTTCCCACCATCTTCCCTTTCTCTAACAAATCTCAGTGGTTTTAATTCTGCTAGCTCTCTGTTTATTACTTTTATCGGCGAACAAGATAGAAGAAGTGCTGATGTTTTCACAGTCATTCCTCAAGAGCTGTCACTTCTCAGGTCATTGCTAGCAGATTTTCTTCTTACAAAATCATCAGAGTAAGACCTTCCTTGGTATTTTCCCTATCCTAATATGCAAAGATAGAAAATTGTCCCTCCTCAAGTTTGTTGAGAAAAACAGGCCATGAATCAACAGTAGCTGGATAATTAGAAAAACTTCTCATGATAAAAATTTTGTTATCTACCTTATAGACGTTTTATTGCTGTCTCATCAAGAAACATTGCTACCTAACAATGCTAACCAACAGTGATGCAAAGAAGAAAATTTTCCTTTTTTGATATTAGGCATTTTTCAAATTCCATCATGTGGGAGCTAAACAAAACTCTTCTCAAAATGCAAAAGACTACAATCACTACTACAGTGATTAATTGCTCTTCTAAAGGATGGAACTGACAAAACCTACTATTCATGTAAAAGAGTGAAAGAAAACAGATGGCTAATTGTTCTAACCAATAACGCATATTTAAGAAAAACAAACTCAACGAACTACTAAGCAAAAAAATAAAACCCAAACTCAGATCACTGCAGTAGAGTATGAATGCAATTCACACTGAAACTTATGCAGTAAAACCACCCTGAATTACAAAACTATGGCATAGAATGTGGAAGCAACAGGACAGAGCACAGGTGTCAAGGAGCCTCCTGCTCCACAAACAGGTGACCTCTAAGCCATGAGAACCAGGGAGGTTTTGTTGTGGGAAACACATTTGCATGGCAATGGCCATAAAATGGCACAGAGTGAGAAAATGGCAGCTTTTTAGATGATGTAAGAGTATGTAGGAGCAAAGTACTTCTAATGCTTTCTTTCCCCTTGTTTACTCAGCTGTTTTCTGGAAGGCAAACTTCTCTCTGACAAAGGCAAATTTCTTTTCTGACAAAATTATTGCTTCAAAGATAAGCTTTTTTTTCCCCCTTGGAACTTATGCATGGTTTTGTTGTTCTTATTAGACCTAATGAAGGGTGAAACAAAAATCTCACTTCAAAGAGATATGACTTAGTGCTTCACTACTCAGACCCATCAGTAAAATCATAAACCATAACCTACTTCCTCAATTTCTCATCTTTCCTGCTTTTTGGATGATATTATTGTTCATCTTATCTCCTTTCTTCAACCTTATTTTCCACTCAGAAATTTCTTGTGTATCTTAAGATTGATTCCATAAGTAGAGCTGAAGCAAGAATTGAAATGCTTTTCTGAATTTTTCATTTTCCAGAACAATCCATGTGCTGTAAGACTCAGACCTATCAGAATATTATTCATAATATTTCACAAAGAGAAAAGAAAAATAAAAATAACATTTTTTATAATAGCTCTTACTACTCTTTATGCTGGGTTCTATTTATTCTGATAAATAAATTTTCCCATAGAATAACATAATTGAAATAGGGTGTCAGTGAACATATGCATATTCAGATTGCTTAGTGAACATATGCAAGTCTCCTTTAAGACTAGTTTTTTGGAATTCTACTAAAATTCCAACAACTTGCACTTTGTGTAGAAATACATCAGAAGATGTGAAGGAAGAATATATAATTTTTTTTAATGCTTTACAGTCTCTTTACATGAGACTATCATGGGTCACATCCTAATAGAGACTTTCAACAAGTTCCACACCAATTCAAAAACTACTTCATTCTGTGGGGTATCTTAGGGTAATTTATTGCCTTCATAAACAATTTTGAAAATGTGAGTAGAAGCAAGTCCCATGATTTTAGGAATCTCTTCTCAGCATCATAAAATGCAAAACTTCCTATTACAAAGTAATAGTGCCTATGCAAAGTTGGTTTGCATCATGAGATACATTTATCATAAAGGCAAATGAAAACAAAATAAAGAGGGAGAAAATTATGCCCTGGAATAAATGAGCTTGCAGTACTCCTCATGACATTTTTATATCATGCATACTTTTCATTCTTTAAAAGTGGTTTTGCCAGCTCTATTGTATATCTTAATTACTGATTTTAATCCCAGGGGTAACTATTTTTCTGCTACATTGTATGGACATCCCCTTTTTAATGCAAGCACAGATTATTTGAAAAAAATGTGTATTCTACCTGTGATAACTTTCCCAATAAACTATTAAAATCTAATCAAAGTTTTCATTTGAGAAACAATTTACTAAAGATAATAGGAAAAATGGCTGTTTTTCCTAAAGTTGAAAAAATTCAGAACAAACAATGATACAAAGCTGGAAACAACCTGGCAAATTGTAGAAATATAAACAGAAGAGGTAGAACTCAGAACTACATGAAAAGGAGTAGGGATAGCAAGGAGAGGAAATGAAACTCTGTTTGTAAATACATTCCTTAGCTAAAAGAAGTTGTTCAGACATGCAAATCTTTTAGATATCTTTTTGGTTCTTAAAATGTTTTCCTACAGCCAAGAAGATTTTCTATTTTTTAAATATCTTATTGTATATTTCAAGTGTTTTCTCACCTTTATTAAAAACAATATTTTAAATAGGCCAAGAATATAAACCTCAGTATTCTCCACAACCATTTCAGTGTTTGAATCTCCTGTTACTCCAGTGCTCTGCCTTTCTGGAGGAGGGCAGCAGGAGGGTGGTACTTCCTTGGAATGGTGCTCACAGTGCCACAGCTACAGAGAACCAGGATGCACAGTGCAGAAATAACTCACTGGAAAAGTCTCTGCAAGAATGGGCATTAAAATTCATAAATTACCTAGAGAGTGCACTCTTCTGCAGAAAGCATAATACTAAAGTGAAGTGGGAGTCTGAGAGATCAGCTACTTTACCCAGCCTCATCTAATACTCCCATCATTTCTCAATGCATTCTAACCTGCAGGTACAGCCCTAATTCTTTTCTATCATTGAAGTTTTCTACATCAGAGAGTGGTGAATATGTCCTTCAGGTTCATTTCTGTAGAAACACCGTCTGCCTGATTATTCCCCAGTTTATGTCTGTGCTGCTGGTTATTTCTCTTATTTCAGGAAATCATGCCAATTCCTGTTGTGTTCAAATGCTATTCAAGTGGTTCAAACTATAATGGTGTCCTCAAAAACACTAGTCTGTCTCTTTTTTGTGACATCTCTAGCTTTATAACAGGTTATATGTTATCATACAGTTATTCCAGAGAAACTATTAAAGAAAAAATAATGCAGTACAACTGAGAAAGAAAAAAAACCCAAAACCAACAGCCAACCATGAAATGTTTTGGAGGTTTTTTTTTTGTTGTTGTTGTTTTAGTTTTAGTTTTAGTTTTAATTTTGTTTGTTTGTGTGGTTTTGGTTCTTAGTTATGCTTTTTGTTTTGTTTGGGTTTTGTTTGATTTTTGGTAGTTTTGTTTGTTTGCCTGTTTGTTTTATTAGGATCTGTCCTTTTTATTCAGGAAAACAAATAACTTGCTTGAAGAGCATAGTGAAATGTGGACTTGGATAACTCAGGCTGGACCTACATTCATCTGTAGATACACAAACCCTACTAAATCTCATTTCCTTTAGAGGCTGGATACCAGAGTGTCTCAGATAAGAACTACACTTGCAATAGAAGAGACTCTTTAAATCTATGACATATCCAAACTTCCTTTTCTTTGGAATAAAGTAGCAGAATCTTTAGTGTCACTTAGCTTTGCTAGAGCATATTTAACACAGGGGACTCTTCACCTTTATTCTTCTGTAGGATTTTCAGACAGTGAAGAATTAGAAGTATCTATTTTCATAATAGTATACTTGATTTTTCTAGTGGTTCACTATACATTTTCCACTAATTCTCCAGCTTAGAAAATGAAATGCTAAAATGCATGGCCACTTTTCATTAAAGTGAAATACAGTTTTATATGAAGTTCATTTCTTAGATTTAATATGAGGAAAAGACTTTAGATCTGTCTCTCTGTCATCTTCCATTAATTCCATGTCATCTGAATTCACTGAAATTTTGTACCTATGTTTTATATCAATAAATTCGAAACCCTCTCTTTTTGATTTATCAGTTTTAGAGCTTTCTAAAACTCCATTATTCTCTCAGTTAAACATGAATATGCTCATACATGAGCAGGGTCACTCACCTGTAAGAAAAATAAGGAACTTTGCTCCTTTATTACAGTCAGCAGTGTATGACTACACAGACAATCAACCCACATGAAAAAGACCACATTTTTACACAGTCATTGAAGTAAGATTTCTGTCTGGAGATCCAATCCAAATCTTACATCGCAAGTGCTTCAGATCTGGCCTAAGAATCCAAAGGAGACTCTCTTCATGTCTGTCTCTCTTTTTTTTTTTTATTAAAAGTAAACTGTTCAACTACATTTTTTAAACATATTATGTGAATGAAATTTTCTGAACTACATTCCTTAACAGATTTAACAAAAAAAAAAAATATTAATTATGACCTTGGCAGCTTTAATAATACAGATTTTCATAATATCTTCATTTTATGGCTTTGTATCTTTTGAAATCTTGTAAGCATGCCAAAAATCAAGCTTTTATGATAGATACCTTTTATGACACACAGCAAAAAGCAGTCTAGATTTTCAGAGTTCAATTATGCGAATTTCTCCTAAAATTCAGAAGATAAAAGGGTATGAAAATTAGCATACACATCAAGTTCCTGCACTTCAAAAACACTGCTTTTAGGAATAAGCCCTGCATTAGACAGATAACAGGAAATTTATTTTGTGTCTTTGTTCTCAAAGATTTGGTCATAACATTTAGGAACCTGACAGACAGAAATACTGCTAAAGGATAATGAAAGGAAAAAGATTTTTTTGCTGCAGTTTTGTGTGATGCAGAGAAGACTCACTGCTTCTGCAGGGATGAGGATCGGGGGCAAACAAAAATCAATGGAAATGCCAGTGGACCTCAACAGGAAGGAACAACAGGCTTTCAAATTAGAAACATGATGAAAATGCTCATCACACCAGCTTCGTTTCTGGCTATTGCACTGCATATTATTTCTACCGCTTTTTAAAGACTGAACATATTAGAAAATGGAGGATTGTACCCCAAAGCATTTGCAGTAGCAAAGTCAGATAGGCCTGGGATTTACCAAGATTAATTTCATCCAGAGAACCCAGAGCTTCTGGCTGAATAATGCTTCATTTTTGGTGGATTGACGTTACTAAGCTTTGCAGAAGCCTGCCAGCTCCCTAAAAAGGATATGTTCAAAGAAAAACAAGTTTTAATTTCCACAAATAACTTGTTGCAACATCTTTGTCTCCACTTCCACCAAACTTTCCTAGATGAAATGAATTCTGGACAAACAAAAATAAGCAAATTTCTCTGACAGCTGCTGAGGGTTACATACACTCTTCTGTCTGAGTTTTCACACAATGCTGAAAAATAATGCATGCAATGAAGTTTTAAGAGCCTCACAAAATGAAAAAGACAGATGTGGCTGTGGTTTTGATGCAACATTTTTCCAAGTCATTAAGACTACACATCTTCTATCCCACTGGTGCTGGAAGACAGTAATTTCCTGACAGAGGGATGGCCTTTCTTTGGTCCTCGCACATTTCTTAGCATACAGTCAGGCACACACATTGTCCTCAGTGCATGTAAAATGTCTTAGATGTTAAAGCTAAGCTGGGTTTGCTGTCTTCAGGTAACTTATGGAACAACTCATGGACAATTCATTTTGTCTTTTGACCGGTAAAAGAGGAAACATTTCAGTTCCTTTAAGGGAAGAAGCTAAAATGGCTTTGTACTAAAGAAAGCCTTGTGTTACTTAAAAGGGACAAATTGTTAGATACTTATAACCAAGCAAAAATTGAACATAAACTTTAGTAATTCTTTGAGCTTCTTATGACGGTTATATCGTTTTCTGCCATCTATGCCATTGGCATATAGTTTATAATCCTGATAAAATCTTTTGGGAAGCGACCTCATTGCTAGAAATGACAGTAACACCTGAGAAAATGTCTTTCTTTTTATGTCAGTAAGACTGTGCTTTTGCTCTTTTTGAAACCTTATCAGAGAACACTGAGAGAGTAATGAATCTGAGAAGGAAGAGAAACTCCCCCAAATTTTTTTTCTAAACACACTCAGAAATAAATTTGTATTTACTAGGTGCAATGCTAAGTTACTGAATTTACATTAAGTTCTTTTGAGAATCCAAGCTCTTAATGGTTACTTTGTCGTGAATAATTTTGGCAGCCAAAGTTAAGCATGAAAGATTGCAAATCTAAAATTACATAATCTAGCAGAGAAGATGTATCTGATGAGCTTGTCAAGAAGAAAACAACAATGAATGTTCTACTAATATGTAACTGTGGTAGAATGGCACCAAGAAGACTGTGAGACAATAAAAGCATTCAAGGTTAATGATATGGTGCCAAGACAATTGCTCTGCCTCATTTACATTGTCAGTCTAAAAAAATAGAAAGAAATCAGCCTTGACTAAGCAAACCTGTGCCCAGAATCAGAGCCTGACATGAATCCTGCTTCAGACTTTCCAGGACATTCTCTGACTTCTAGAGGAGAATGCAAGTCAAGTCCAGACCATGGGGACCTGTTAGAATTTCTTGTGCCCAGTCTGGTGTCTGTGAGCCTTGAACTGTGCAACCTCACATTTTCCAAAATGAGATCAAACTGAGGCTTATTTTCTCTTACTTGAGGCTGTTTTTCCTTGGTATTTGGGATTATTAAAAACATTTCAACTGTGCGATCTCCTTTTGCAGTTTTGATTTCCTCTTGTTTTCTTTTGTTTTTTGTTCCTAAGACCGGTACTTTGAAGTGGTTCTTTAATCTCACTTGTCTGAAACTCATTCTTGGAGGAAATAGAGTCTATTTTAGATTTAAGGTTAGATTAGAAAACATACTTTTAGATTAAAATTTCTATGTTAGTAACAGTATTGATTTCACAGCCTAAATTTTTCTCTGTGCAGCTCGCAAAGACCACTGTCTCCCTTTCATATTAACCTGCCTTTGATTTGACTTGGTTACAGACTTCTTTGCTGGCAGGACAAGAGTGAAGACCACATCACCAGAAATGCAGTGCCTACCCAGCCAAAAACACGCAGCAGAAAGTAGAACCAGGTGCCCTGAAATGGATCTGATCATTAGCGTGTGCAAGCAAAGAAACCTGGCACTTAAAGGCTGCAGTAGTTGCTTGTTAAAATTTAAAACAAAGCTGGTTGAACATTTCTGCCATTTGAGTTAAAAGAAATGTAGAAATTCCAACCACTGCTTATCAGTTCTGCCACCTAATCTTTCATTTTCATTTTAAATAAATACATCTGCCTTTTGGATAGTATCCTAACATCTTATGGAAAAAAAGTGGTTGTGTTCATGTTACAATTAATAGCAGTGGAACAGGCTTAAACTTACTAAATATAAAGCAAGAAAACTCTAATAACTACACTCAACTCTAGAGCACATATTCAGAATGCACAAAAAGTTCCTTGAAAATGTGTATTATAATCTTCAGGATGTTACTTCTCAATATCTTTTTCTTTTACTTTTTCACTTCTTTTTTTCCCTTCAACTCAAAGTATTTCAGAGTATCAGAGGATTGTCTTGCATCTCAATGGTAGAAATTTTATAGCAGGCTGTGCACTGCATGTGCTGCTGCTAAAGGGCACTTGGAGGTGCTTGGAGGTCCACAGGCTGCTGTAAGAGCAGTGGAGGATGCAGTCACATCCACTGTGCTCGAGGTGAGAGCTTAATGGAACAAACTGTATCTTCAAAACTGTTTGCAGGCTTTTCTGCAGAGAAATGCTATTGGAACATTACAAAGCAGACCCAGGAGCAAGAGGATATAATCCTCACGTTTGCTCCCTGGCCCTCTCTTATAACTGGGTGTAGTACACCCAGTTAAGAGCTACCCAGCAAACTCACTAGAAGTCTAAAGACTCTAAACCCTAAAAAATCACTTTGGAACTTGATTCAGCATAATGTTGTATGTGTATGTGTGCATGTGTGCAATCTGATCTAAACAAAAAGACTAATATCCTAGAACAGGTTCATAAAACACCTGAAAATGGAACAATTTATTCTTTTTGCTATAAAAAGGAGAGCACTAAGAAAATTGGTCATTGAGCCAACAGGGTGAATTCAAGGCACAACATCTCAATTCTTTCATTTTGTTTGTTCTGTTTGTCTCATAACAAACCATTGGGACAAGAAGTGAATCCATACTTCCTTTTGTGCAGCCTGTTTTGGCTGTTTGTGGCAGTGTTACAGAAATACCCATGCCTAAGGATTGCTGTCAGGTTGTCTTTTTTTGGTTTTGCTTCTCTTTTCTTTAAACTCTCCCTCAGACACTGGTTTATCACAAAGAGGAATTATCTTGTCTCCAATTTTTGTCTCCTAGGTAAAGGAAATAACTGACAATGATCCCCAGGCTTGTACACACCAACAGAGTGGCAAGCAAAAACAGGTGAGCAGTGCAAGCCAGAGGCAATGGAGAGGCAACTCCCATTGGATCTGAAACCCTCATTTTTCGTGTGTGACCAGAATCAAGAGCACTCAGAGCTGGGAGGATGAGAACTTCTTAAAGCTTTACAAGGTATATCTTTATCTCATTTTTTTCCTCTGGATGTGATAAGTTGCCCGGCTATGAAACACTGGGGAAAAGAATAAAAGAAAATCAAATTTTAAAATGCTTTCCTTTTTTTTCTAGACTACAAGAGATGCATTTGTACTATGGCAACAAAGAGCACAGCTCTAGTCAACATCTGGAAGTTAAAATGAAAAGCACCTTGAGGTGCTTTTCATTTTAACATAACATAACTTTTACAACATAACTTTTACTACTCTTGGCACTAAATATGTCATTTAATTTTTACTTATGGAGTCCTGCTGTTAATCTCCTGATTTATCTTCATCTTCCAATAGTCAATGCTTTAAAGTAGTATTTTTCACATAGCTTATTGAGTCAGCTTACTTAGCTTGTTGCCTTGTAAAAAAACTCCAATAATGTTACTTTTCTTGGCTGCATTTGAAATAAAAATAATATCTCACTTTTGCTTCTTTTTATTTGTAGACAGTCAGAAAAATATACTAATTTGTTTATTTTCCCATATTTCTTTGCTTCAGATCAACAGGGCATAGGCAATAGGAATGAAAAGATAACTTTAGGAAATTCAAGCTTGCATAATTTGAAAATCTGGGAATTCCACATTATTTAGGATGAGGTTTTTTTTAACTTATAAGCATCCAACTACCTAAGAGAAAAAAATTTATATTATTAATTTGATTCTTTGGGTTTCACCACAAATATTTTCTGCTAGCTAATTAAGTTCTGCCTTTCTTCTGTGAAAGCCTGAGGCTTCTTCAATTTAAATTCTCACTTCAGTTCTTACTTCTCTTTCTTGCCCTCCATTAATCAAGATAATTGCCATTAATGATAGTGTGCATGTGGGGGGGAAATAGACTTATTTATTGGATACAATTTTTTTTGACTGATGTTAAATAAAAAGTCATCAGAACACTGTTTCTGTTACAGCAGACAGATTTTTAAAATTTTAATTTATACAATCATACTCATCAAATTTCTGTCAAATCTTATATGGAAAAATAGTCCAAAAAGTAACCAAAACAAAAGGCAGCTGTTATACAGCTGATATACAGCTGATTTCGAGAAATGCATGACACACAGAGGCAAGCAAATCTCAGTCATCACTGTACAGTAATTTGAAAATCCATTTTTTTCTTTCCCTTATTTTATGGGGATTTTGTGTTTGAGTGACCTGCATTTCACATATAGCCTGAATGTTTATGTTTCCATACCATAGAAAGCAAATAGTAGGAGGGCTACTATTGTGTGACAGACTCTTCTCCAAGGTATGAATCAGACTGGAGCATACATCTCAGGTCTTTTTCATTTTTGCTTTTTCCCCTTAAATGATTAGAATATAAGAGGGAGTTCTGCATGAATCTGTAAAGTCAGAAGCACTCTCACATTCATCAGTGCTAAGAGTGTAGCTTGCAAGACGTGTTTGCATGAATCAAGTGACCTTTGAGAGGCAAATCAAGCACTAGTAACAAAAGAAAGGGCATGACGACATTGTTTGGATGCATGCTTTGCCCAGCTCTTGAAGGTACAGTTCTGATCCTCTTCATCACTGCAGAAGAAGTGAGAGAGTAGAAAAGAAAGCAAAATAAATAACCTGCTTACACTTGTCTGACTGCTGAGACTCAACCTGCCAACCCAGTGGAGAAATAACTCAGCAAAATAGAATGCCATTGAGCCACGTGGGAGGGAAGGGGAAGAAGGCTCATTCTCTTAAAACAATCAATAATTGTCTACATCGAATTTAAAGAATAAATTAGACATCCTTCTTAATTTTCATGAAGATATTTAAGACTGATAAAAACACATGAAATTTTAGAATAACACTACTTACCTTCAGTATTCTTTCCTACAACACAGCTGAGAGTAGGCAGAATCAGATTTTCATCTCTGCTAGATCATTTGATGCCACTATGGCAGCATAAAAGAGATTGTAGAGCAGATGTAAATTACATTGGCACACGCATTAAGGTAAGGTTGGGATAATGTCAAGTGTAAATGAAATACTATTTTCAGCTATGGCTAGTAAGTGTGTTCAATTATACTAGTCAGCACCACATTAAATGGACAAGGACTCTCAGACATTATGGAATAAGCCAATGAATAATAAAGGAGGCATGAAAAAAAAATGGTTTGAACAACTGAATGTTAGCTTTGCATATATTTCTTCTGATTTCTGTTTTTTTTTGTTACATTTCTAGATAAAATCTTGTTGGTTACTTCTGGCATACTGGACTAGGTGCAAGTACTGTGTGGCAGATTTTGGTGAAGAAACATTAAGTAGAGCAGTGCTTTTACATTTTGGAGAAGGTCATTAATTTTTCCACTTTAGGGACCCTTTCACAGAATCCTGTCTTGCGCCTGTTAGCAAATTAATATCAAACCACATATTGAGCAGGAATTCCTTCAGACTGTTTTTTCTAAAGTTTTGCTTTCTTCTTTCCTATAAAAATATTCTGTCACTTAGGAAAAATATTAATTAGACATTTTATTTATGAGTTGTATTTATAAGAGTTAAAACTTTCCAGAACTAATTGCTTGCATAAAAAAGTGATTAGAAGATATGTTGTTTGCAGATCAATGTGCTGCTTCGAACAATAATAACCCCTGGGTGGCAGAGATGAACAAATCACAGCAAAATATATGGCAGTAGAAACAACATTTCCTCAGGCATCCAGTGATGCTCTAAGACATTATAGTTTTCAACAGGAAAACCAGAAGTAACCCTAGAAGGCAAACAGCCCATTTATGTTCCCAATTGGGAACTCCAATATTTGGTGTCCTAGATTTACAAAAATAAATACCTTTTTATTTTAGACAGATGATTCTGTATCCCTATATATCCAGTTCTGGATGGCTGCTCCCCTACACATACACACACAATATATGTGTGTGTGTGTGTGTGTGTGTGTATGTGTAGGGGAGCAGCCATCCAGAACTGGATATATAGGGATATGTGTGTGTATATGTGTGTATATATGTGAGTGTGTATGTGTGTGTGTATACATTTATTATTTATTTATTTATTTAAATACATGTAAATACATATACTGATATATCATATATATTATAATATAGAGAAGGAGAGAGAAGAAGAGGGAGATCTGTTTAAGGGTATTCAGGAACAAAGATGCTACCACTTCATAAATCAGGCTATTATGTTCCAGCCTAAGTCTGACAATTACTAAACCTCTAAACCTAATGTTAGGGTAATGGGAAAAGGACTGTAGATAAGATAATGGCCTGTCTTAGGACTCTGACAGTTTTGTCATTAAGCTAAAATAAGAAGACATACATAATGGACGTTGCAGTGACCCAGTCCAGGCCTTTTGCCCGGATTCTCCTCACTAATTTTAGCTGTCAAAAATTTAGATGCCTGATCTAAGCTAGCTGTCCAAGTGTCCTTTATTCAGCAGAGATAAAGGCACTTCTGCAGTGTGATTCATCTGGTTTATTTTGCAGAAGTGTTTATTGCACCTGTGTTGGTCCAGCTTAGTTAACTGAGTTGTTAGAGTTTAAATAAACAACTTGACAGTGAACATGACAGGGGGTCATACAAATTGTCAGTGCTGGTCAGAGGCAATTCACAACACTGAAAGCAATTACGATCAAATAGGAGAAGTAATTTATGAACAAACTCTGTGGATTGCAGGTGTGATGACACGAAATGAGGAAGCCTGGTTTCTCACAGGTCTCTGCCAACAATGTATGAATACTGGCTGCAGCTCTTCTCACATATGGGACAGGTATGATGGATCCCCATGGATCTTCTGGAACAGGGGATTATCATGGCAATCGCCTCTGCAGGTAGATTTCCTGCTTTACCTTGGCCACCACATTTTCTTTAATTTGTTGCCCATTTGGGGTTATCTTACCCTGGCAAAATGAGGAAAAGCTGAGCTATGGGTTCAAATATTAGTGGGGCTATGGAAGAAGGAAAGGTACATGTACATACACACCCACACACACACAAATTAATGCTTGTCATGATCACAGAAACCTTCTTTTCATAGCAGCTCATGCTTAGAGGAGTGGAACACCTCTCCTACAAGGAAAAGCTGAGAGAACTGGATTTAGTCAGGCTGGAAAAGAAAAGGTTTCAGGATGACCTAATTGTGGCTTTCTTGTACCTGAAAGGAGCTTTTAAGAAAGATGGAGAGGGACTCTATGAGAGCATTTGGTGACAGGGCAAGGAGGAATAAGTGAAAGGGCAAGGTTAGATTTGATATTAAGAAGAAATTCTTTACTGTGAGGATGGTGAGGTGTTAGAACAGGTTGCCCAGAGAAGCTGTGGATGCCTGACCCCTGAAGTGCCCAAGGCCAGGCTGGATGGGGCTCTGAGTGACCTGTTCTAGAGGAAGGTGTCCCTGTCTGTGGTAGAGGGAACTAGATGATCTTACTTGTTCCTTCCAACTCAGGGCATTCTATGATACACAAAAAAGAAAACAATACTTCTTCAAGAAAAATGAGATGCTCTAAAACCACGATCTAGTGTTTAATCATCTCTGTCTGCCCACTAATTAAAAATGCTTTGGCTGGCCTACTTTCAGCTTCAGGTAAGGCAGATGTTAACTAGAAGCTATCATATTCCTAACCAGAAGACCTCCAACACTGTTCAAATGGAAAAAAAATTGCACAGTGATACCAAAAGCTGTGAGTTTTATGTAGAGAATGATGTAAAATACATCAATGAAGCAAAAAAAAAAAAGTAGGAAGGATTAAGGGCAGTCAGAAAAAGAAATTTTCAGTGATTAAAAAAAAAGAACTAATAACATTAGCATGTCATTAGGTAGACATTGTGGCGACATCAGTAATAATTCAGACAAGTTTATATTCTGAATTTAGGAGTACACAAATAATTTCTGTTGAAGAAGATTGATTAATAAATATGTGCTAACTAAACTGTTACTCAGAACAGGGTGATCAATAAAGACACAGGTTTCTAAGCCAGCACCTGTCCAGAAGATCCTTGAGCTGATAGAAGACCAGCATTGTACCTCTAGTCAATAAAATTGAAAAACATATGTAAAAGTTGTTTAGTCCATCAGCTATGGCATCAGTCTTGGGAAAAGTGTAAAAATGACTGCTGCAAGTTTTAGGAAAGATGGGGCTGAGACGACTGAGGAGCAAAGTGTCTGAAGGCAAGTCTTAGATCTACAGACTCAGTAAAGCCTCTTCCTGGGATCTTATCCAGTGATAATCTTGCAAAAAAATAGATATCTGTCCAAGTTCTTTCTAGGATAAATTGGATATTGGAAAGCTGATGTACCAGTTTTGGATTCCACAAAGGTCATGTACAGTAAAAAATATTAAATTAGAATGCCTGTAAGTGGGGTCAGTGGCCACGATTTCTTAGGCAAAATCCCAAAGCCAAATAAGGTAAACAAGATTTGAAAGGTTTAAAAAACCTACAGCTCATCATCAAAATAGCAAAAGACATAGGAAGAAATATTACATAAGCTCCAGTTATTCCTGCAAGTTTCATTCACTTTATAGACCATCTGAACTCCTCTTCAATATCAACTTCATAAGCTGACTTTGTTAGCAAAGTAAACGCAATAAAGAACAGCCTGTATGTGCTTTCACAGTTTTAAAGATGTTCTCTCTGCTGCTAGCACAGTTACTTCTTGATGAGATTGCAAGTTTGGTTGATAAAAATAAGATTATTGATGTAGCAGACTTTCTCCTGCAAGGCATTTAACTTAGTGTTGATGATATCTTGATTAATTATCCAGGGTGGTACTGTATCAACATGGCACTAATGAATTTAGGACAGATTAAATTACAAGTCCCCATAGTAATTATAAATAAGAAATTATTACTGAGTGCTTGTGCTTCTTGTGATACCCTGCAGAGATTTTTGGCCTCTAATGTGTAATGATTTTATCTGTGTGCTGAAACAAAATCAAGTAGTGGTGATGAAGTTCTCAGTTAAGATGGAAAATTAAGTGTTGAATTATAGGGTGTTTGATTATGAAGGTAATATGCGTTCACAACAACTCTGTTTCTGCATGTGCTGTGGAATGCAGTCAATCAACAGCTAAAATCAGAGCAGTGGGTTTCTCTCTGCAGATTTATAAAAGATGGTTCAAAATCAGATTTCTGGTGTGGTTGAGACAAAACAGTGAGGGTTGTGCTTGAAGCTCTGAAGCTCATTTACATCCTTTTTGAGCACTGTACATCCAGCTACGAAGAATAACAAATTGTTTTTTGCACGGTAAATGATCTGAAAAAGCTCACTGCAGGCTGATGAATTCTGTGTCCAGCATGAAGAGGGCAAGGTAAAAGCACAGCAGAGGAAAGGGGTGCAGGGGAGGGCAGGACCATGGTGACCAAAAATCACATCATCTCCTGTGAAACTGTCTTGTCACAGAAAGGTCCTCAAACGTGAACTACATAACCTCATAATTCCATTTGATTTACTTGTGGGGATAAATGAAGCAATAAATGCATGCAGAACTGACCTAGCTCTCACTTGAAAGCAAACTGGAAAGCATGGCTTCAGTCTGGAGTGCCAACAGAAATAAGTGTCAAATGTCCTACAACATGGTGTCTTGGTTTGAAAAGACAGGTGTCTGCTGAGAAAGGCAGGAGCCTCTCTTGAAATGGAACATGTAGACCCTCTCCCTCTGAACTATTATAATTTTGAAATTAAAGGGCTTTTAGGCAAAGATACGGGAGTAAGAATAATAGTTCTTTATTAGGAAAAAAATAAAATTAAAATAAGAATGCAGCAATACAAAACAACACTGACAGTCAGAATTTGGCTTAAAACCCTGTTGGTAGCAGTCCCATTAAATGGTGGCTGCAGTCCTCCTGGAGTGACAGGTGTGGTTCTGTTGAAACAAGGAGCTCATAGAAAGGATGTTGTTTTCTTCTGAAGGTCCAGTGGTGGTGTAGATTGGGCCTGATCTTCCTCTGGGAATCCAGTGGGAAAAGGCTGATTGTGGTGTTCCAAATCTCAGATTATATCCAGCTCAGAATGCTTGGCTCCCCCCCCGGGCAGAGCATCTCCCAATGGGATGATGTAATTTCATCAGTCGTGCAGTGACACTCGTAGCCCATTAACAGAAGATATCTCCCCAGGGCAGGAATTGGTTGTGGAAGAGACAAAGAAAACTGCCCCACCTGGTTTTAACAGGTGGCCCAACAAACAGAAGATAACTGCCTCACCTCTGACAGGTGGCAGTAGCATGCGCACCCCTGGCCGCATCTTGCATTTGCAGCCTAAGACACACGGTCTATTAGAAGATGACAGCAAAGTTCCAAGAGGTATCTTCAGGGCTTGGAAATTGCTGCAGCACGGCTGCATTTGTTGCCCTGTTTGCTGCACAGGCACGCAGGGTCACAACCTGCTGACATGACAGTGGGCCTAGTGCAGGGCTACAGCTGAACATATAGCTCAGATAATTACAATAAAGGACCTTAATTGTGATTATATTTAGAAACTAAGAGTACATGTTGGTTTTAATTTTTTTTCCATTTTCATATAATTTCAACTCTGTTGGTTCCATTGGAGCTATTCCTTTTGGAAAGAGATTGTGTGAAATGTGGTTTTAGTTCTGTCTCTTAGTGGAGAGAAGGTTAGTGGAAAGCCCACATGAATATAACAGTTTGCCTTCTGAGGAGGGATTCTTTTAAAGGAGAATGTCCCCATGAGAAAGCATTCCACAAAATACTGTACCAGTCTAGATCTGTATAGAATAAATCCCTCTGTGTGACTTTCAGGCTGAGAATACACAATTAATTTAGCTCACAGAAGTATTTCAAATTAAGCCCTCTCACTGATATTTTAATTATACCAGTTAGTGAAGCAAAACTTCAACCTAAGTGATACTAAGATAGATGTAGAGAGTAAGATGAGAAGCGAGATCGCTATGGTCTAACTGGAAAATATTTCTCTGTGATGAAGAAAGTGTTTGAAAATGTATCTAATGTTAGGTGTCTTCACAAAGCAGTGTGGAAATTTTGCTGACTGTGGCAAATGTGGCAAATGGCAAAATATTTATACTTTCTGAATGAGAAACACTGAAGTTAAGTGGCATGCATCCTCTTCAAAGATAAATAACTTCTAATAATAAAGTTGAACCTCTCTCAGCAAATAATAGGAGAAGATAATATTTTGTTTTGGTGAGGGTTTTTTGTCCCTTGTACTTTGGACCTGTCTTGGTAACTCCATGGTGACTGGGGAGACAAGGGAGAATTGTTAGAATTAATATTTAATGTGTTAAAAAAATTAAAAGCTTTGCAACACAGCAATGAGTTACCTCAGAGCAATTTCCAGTATCATAGTGCCTAAGTTTTCTCTGCTTCTTTATATAGACTTTTTAAAAATTTTATTCACAAATCACCACAATAACATTGTTCCATCATTTATGCTTTAAAAAAAGAAGTAGATCATACTTAGAAACTGTTAAAGGTACTTATAACAAACTGGACAGGCAAGAACAAATATAAGCACATCTTTTTAACTGAAACATAAATAGAAATTGCATTTAATTGTTTATGGTGATATTTTTACTAAATTACGGGCATGCAGATGGAAGCCATAGCTTAGAAATAATTTTATATTTCTAGGGCGAGATTCACATAGTACCTACCTTTTGATACATTGTTTTGTCTATTTTGCTTTCATATTTTATTTCACTTGAGCAAAATACATTGACAAATGAAAATCCTTCTTTACTCATAACTAATCCTAAGTGCTATGGGATAGCCTTGTTTAAAACAGAAAATATTAACTGAAAGGCTCATTGCCTGAAGTCCTGCACTGTGTTCCCAAAGGTCAGCTATGAGATGAGCCAGTCCAAATATACAGCTTTATCCTTTCTGAAAAAGAGGATCTCTTCTCTTCTCTTCTCTTCTCTTCTCTTCTCTTCTCTTTCTCTTCTCTTCTCTTCTCTTCTCTTCTCTTCTCTTCTCTTCTCTTCTCTTCTCTTCTCTTCTCTTCTCTCTTCTCTTCTCTTCTCTTCTCCTCTTCTCTCTTCTCTTCTCTTCTCTTCTCTTCTCTTCTCTTCTCTTCTCTTCTCTTCTCTTCTCTTCTCTTCTCTTCTCTTCTCTTCTCTTCTCTTCTCTTCTCTTCTCTTCTCTTCTCTTCTCTTCTCTTCTCTCTCCCTTCCATCCCCAGAAGGTTCCTGATGGGCCTGAAGCAGGTCACACTTCCCATCCTGGCACATGTGTTTATCTTCTGGCTTACTGGAACTAAGCCCAAAGGTTCCTGCTCACATTTTGCATTTGAGGTGTAGCCAGGGCAAGATGGTAAGTGTTCAGCTGTGCTCTACAGTGCTTTTTTGTCTGGTGTGAATAATCCTCTGATGTTTAATGAGCTAATTTGAAAGAAAGCAAAAGGACAAAGCAGATTCTGGCCTATTGCCAGAGGAATGTTTGCCGAAGTCTGTGACTGTAAATCTGTACCAGACAGAGTCTGTGATTCTTTGATAGAAAAATGAAAGCAGAAAAATAAAGCAGGATCATGCTGGTTATACAAGCAATAAACATGACCCACTGGGATTACAAATGCCTACTACCACCAGTTTGAGCTTTTGTGGTGACAAAAAGGGAACTAAAGCTTTAGAATTTGATTTCAAACAACATTTTGTAATGACTATAATGTCACTATAACAGAAATAATTAAGTAGTTGGAATCAATTTCCAATTCCAAATGTAAAAATTTAGAATCAATTTCTAATTCCAAATGTAAAAATTTATTAATATAAAAATGAGTGATAAATTGCATTAATTTCTATTAAAGGTATTGATCAACATTATTATAGAAAAAAAATCTCAAAGTAGGAATTAATTTTTTTTCTTTGTCACTGGAACAGTAGAAGTTCTTAATGGTAGCCTGGCATTTGTTCCATACTAACATAGCTACTAATATAACTTCTTACATTCATGCCTCCTTCTCCTACAATTACACTTCAGAAAACAAATTTTCAGCTAAGAGAAAGGTGCTTTAATTCAAGAGATAACAATGCATTATCCCTGAAAGAGGAAATGCTGAGCCTGATCTTGCCTTGCCTTCTTCTTTTATCTGTGTGTGTTTGCACAGATTATAGCCACTTGTCTTCAAAGCTATAAA
Source organism: Calcarius lapponicus (assembly GCA_039654755.1). Lineage (NCBI taxonomy): Eukaryota > Metazoa > Chordata > Aves > Passeriformes > Fringillidae > Calcarius > Calcarius lapponicus. Next base: position 95,218,498 of record CM077464.1, on the reverse strand, counting down.
AATGGCTGCACAGAAGACAGGACTCTCTTGGCTCTGTATCCGGGGGTTTCAGAGAGACATAAATTCAGGGATAGTTTCCTTTGATGCTGTAAAGGAAAACATCTTTGTTTCCTGTCTGCCATGCAATTGAAAGAATGGCTGATTTCCTAATATTCCACAAGTAGCTATCAGAACAATACCTTAATACCTTGTAGGTAAACCTACCTACTCTTTCTATTGGTAAACACCAATTCTTACGGAGTTTCTATGTAAGAGATGTCTTTTTTACTTTTTTGGCCACAACATCATTTCTTTAGTTCTTAAACTCTGCAAATAAAAAATATCACTCACTAAAAATGATGTAAAACAAAACATCTTCTGTTTTTTTCCACTCACCAGTGATCACAAATCTACTGTCCCACTTGTTCCTCTTTCTGGCAATAACAGACCATGCTGGAGAAATCAACATGTGTAATACATAACTGAAATAAACCACAGCTCTGGGTTATGATGTGTTTGGACGGATCAAGAGAATATTCAAGTTTTTCACCCAAGCTGCCTGTATCTAACCAGGTATCTGGTCATTTAAACTGCAGCCCAACACAACTGGAGTGTCTTTTCAGTCCTCAGCTACAAAAGCAACCTTCAATGCCATCAAACCTCTAACTGCCCTGGGCTCAAAAAGGTGGTTTCTGCAAAGAAAGGGGAGGATGGCAAATTCAAAACTCACTCCTGGACTTTTCAGCTAACGAATTATTCAGATTACATGGAGGAGAATAACACACTGCGCTATTGCAGCTCTCTGGTGCTTTCACACTTCACATTTTAAATAGTGTTCTCTTGGAGCTTGACACATGAACAAAAAGCCCGTAGCAGGAATCAAACTAAAATGGTGAAGGGAACAAATTAAACAGTCCTAGCCTCTAAACACCTTGAAACAAAATTACTGAGGACTACAGCATGAGGCCAAGAGAAAGGCAAGGGCTGTTATCCTGGCCCAGGGGCTGACTGGCAGGGAAGCAGGAATAAAGGACTGCACTCAGGCTGCCTCATTAATGAAAGCAATGGGGCAACAGCAGAGAATAATACCAGCTGCTAATTTTGTTCACATCTGTTGGCAAAAAGAGGCAATAGGAGATGGATGGGGCCAGCTCAGTCATTAACATCAATCGTATTATCTCCCCTAACGAGAGGAAATACTGGAGAGGTCAGCCAGAAATCCTGTTGCCACACTCATGGCTCACACTACTCCCCTGAAACAGCCTCCTGTGCTTAAACTGCATCAGCCTTCCTTGCTCTGCCCTCCTGCCTTTATCCAGCAACATTGTTCTCATCTTGTAAGTGTTCATCCAGAAACAACCACCTTCCATGTCCACAAATGGTTTAGTCAGACTCCCAAGTTCTTTTTGATCTCCCATGAGAGACAGCACACAGGTGACCCCCTTTCCCAGTTCTTTTTTGTCTCCACTAAGACATCATCCTGAGGGGTTCAGTGGGTCTGAGCACAGACATGCACAGAGTGTTCAGCTCTTGGTTCCCTGGTTCAAGCAAATAGGTGGTGACCCTGTCCAGAAGGCTGTTTCTCAGGTGGAGTGGGTGGGAATGAACAAAACACTTGTCAGGAACAGTCTGGGGAGAATTTACTGGCATTGCAGCAGCAGGAACATGTTTTCTCCCCAAAGTCCTGTCAAATAAAATTCTTACAAAGGACATTTGTTCTGACACGTGGCACAAGCACTGCAGCTGAGTAATGGCCCATGGGACAGATTAGTTCCATATTTTCAGCTTAGCTGTGTTCTTCCTCCATATACTATTGTGATATTAGTGACCACAGATTCTTGTAACAACTGCCTTTGTTTTTCAGTTCCTGCGGTTTTCTGCCATATTTTTCAGGATAATTTGCACTGCAAAACCAGAACCCTGTGAGACAAGAATTTCAATCCACAGTCTGTTAAAGGCTACTAAATTATTTTAGAGTAAACTTAATGTGATTTCATTGATGTATTCCAGGATGGAAGGAATCTGGGGGATGGAAGAGATGAAAAGACAGTCTCACATGATGAGAATGCAAGGAATAAAATTTGATATAGCAAACAGCTGTGAGGAAGGGTAAATCTGTGGAAGCAAAATGTTTAAACTGAACATCAGACTTTCAGCCTCATTTTACATAATTTAAATGTTAGTTGCGGTTCCAAAACATCAGATACTAAACAAAATTTAACTCATTTTACTAAACAAAACTTAATTGGAGGTAGGAGGCTTGTTCCCTTCCAGCCAATCTAAAGACATGATACCACAAAAATGGGGGGAAGGAGATGCTGGTGCTCCCACCCACACTTTGGTCTTGTGTCCCCTCACTTGCTCTTATTTCAATTAAAGATTTTGATTTAGCCATGCAAGGACTGGAAGTAAATTTTATGCACAAAAGAAGGATTTATGTTCAATCAGAGTAATTAAATGGTCAAACTCATAAGGGTCAGCCATCACATGTGAATATAGAGTCACAGCCAGGGAAAGTGTAAAATCATTGGTAGCAGCATGGTTTTAGACCAGCCCTAGACTGTATGAAAAATATGCCTTTCATGCTCATACCCAGAATGTAATGCACAGGCGACACAGAAAGAAATGTAAATTTCACAGCAGGGGTTATTTTCATTGAAAACAAGTATTAATTGCATTGATTTCCAAAGCATCTGAGCAATCTGCTGTTGGGCAGTGTCTTCACAAGGTCGCTGACCATTAGTGCAGCCTTCCTGTGAGCTGCAATCTGGGGCAGTGGGTTTGGTCAGAGAGCCTGGGAGGATGAGCCTCCTCGTCCAGAACCTCACTGGGTGCACCAGAACAAGCAAAACTTGCTGAAGTGAAAACTGGGGCAGGCAACCAGCAGTCTGTATTTCCACGAGATAACAGGAATAGACAGCAGTGTAAGACCCAAATCCCTGGCAAAGAAATTAATTGAATCTATTTATTCAAACCTTTGTGCAAATAGCTGTTCCTTATTTGTTTCTGTAACTGTCTTCAAAGTGAATGGATCTGGGTCTCTCAGATAATAGATAAATGAGTGCAAATTCATCATCTCCTCTGTGTATTTGAAAAAACAGTACTATGAATAATAAATTCAGCAATTACATATACAGAATCTTATTGTCCCATTTGCATTCACCACAAAATTGCAACAGCAAAAGCAATTTCAGCCATGTGGCATGTTAAGAATTCCTATTCCCAAACATGTGTCGCCAAATTTATCAAAAATAAAATATTATCTGGAACATGAAAAACCAAACATGGGGAAAGCCCCAATCCAATGTCTTTATTTTTATTAAACCAAATGTATTGCAACCAATTAACTCAGTTTGCCTTATGCAGGTCATTAATTAACTTTTTGAATAATCTTTAATTTCATTCCTGTTAGTCACTGCTATTAGTCTTGATGTGTTTTTGAGCTTGGATATGCTCTGATTCTGTTTTTCTTTTAATTTCTGTTTTATTTAGACAGAGACCAAAGTCTCTAGAAATTAATTTTCCTCCCTGTAACTTTTATGTGTTTGTTACTTAACTTACCTTTAAGAACCCTTTAACATTTTCTGTATGTTTTATTTGTTCAAAAAATATTTTCCTAGGGCTAGTAGTACCTCAGGTTAACTTTCTTGAATTTTGTGCTCAATTTTCCAGTCCTTAGCACAAAAAAAGGGGGAAACTGGAAAGGAGCAGCTAACAAAGACAGTTGAAGTATAGTTTGGCTTAAAACTAGTTTGTAGGAGTAGATGGTGAGAGCTCATTCTTCTCTGTTGGATGAAATGAGACCTCGTCCAAGAGGTCGATGCCTTTGCTTGGTGCCTGACTTTAAACATCTAAATTATCATTTTCAAATAAATTTAGGTTTCTATAGGAAGCAATAAAATTTCAGAGGCACTGGGACACAGAAGAGATTTTCAGAAAACCTGATTTCCACTACTGCTAGTTATTTTGAAGTGTTGAATGTTGAAAAGAACCCAGCCTTAAGACATTTTTTGTCTTCCAAAAAAGGACATTAAGACATTTTTTGTGTTCCAAAAAAGAGATCTCTATTCTATCAGTTTGTCTTAAGCTTACTGCCCCACTCCACTCTATTCTGCTCATGTTATTATTGTCTGAATTTGAGTAAAGCAACCTCAGTCTCTAGAGAACAAGGGTTGTAGAGTAGATTAAGGAGATTATTTTAAGCCAAATCTCAGCAGTAACTGCATTTGGATTGTTGTCATCTATGAAATTGAATAAAAAACATCCTGGCTCCTGGCCCCACCATTGCCAGCTTTTTTCTGCTGGGGGACTCAAAGGTTTGAAATTATAAATGGAGTTAAAAGGAGGGAGCTGGAAATTACTCAAGGTTCTGCAAACATTTATAAATACCTTAGCTATCACCTGTGGCCGTTGTATGAGATGTGAGTTTCTTGGCTCAGAAACCTACCAGTAGCAGATTTGTAAAATGAACTCATCTGTGGTTTGATTCAATTCTGTATTAGCAGCCAAATTAAGAGAGCTACTGGAACTGGAATTTTGTGACTCATCATCATCATTTATCGGCTAAGAAAAATCCAAATTTTATGTTTGTCACAATTAATAGTAAATACTTTCCCGCTTGTTTTTCTCCTTCAAAAATCACAAACTTCAAGCAGCTGGGGCTGTTGTTGCTTGATCTTGTTGATGTCATCTACAAAAGAGTCCCAGGAAAGGTGAACAACGGCCATCTGTAGCCCCTGTGTTCCTTAGCACACTCATCAAGGGGAGCCTGGGATGACCAGCTGCAGCAGCCACCACCCTGAGAGATGTGCTGAGTTTCTCTGGAGTGCTGCAGTGTGTTGAGGACAGCAGTGAAGGCATTCTGAGCTTTCAATCCCATGTCAGCTGTGCCAGTCAGCAGAAGATCTCTTACCAGAGCGAGTGCTCGTGAGGCAGCTGGCTATCAACCACATGTGAAATTATCCAGGACAGAACACTCCTCTATTTGCTGAAGAGTGGAGAGCATCCAAAGGCAAGGCTAGCCTGCCAAGGATATTTCCCTGTGATGCTGCTGCAGCTGCCAATGCAAGGACAGCAGGGTGGCAGCAGCAGCTGCAGCAGCACCATTGCCCCTGCTGCCCTGTACCCCATCCTTCCTGGGGAATGCTTGACATGGACAGGGTGACTGGCAACCTGGAGAGTCCAGATGGAGGAATGGCTACCTCCTGCTGCTGCTGTGGGAGCCTGCTGCTATCACCTTGACAAGCCATGGTGGGCTTTTGTGTCTGTGCCTTAGAGCTGTTGTAGCTTTTCCTTTCCCCTTGCACTGGCACACTTACAACCAGCAAAGCTGCAAATTTGAAAATCATGTTTCCACGGTGACCAGTGCCACGCTGATGATGTGGTCCCAGAGTAATCAATCAGATCAGTGATCTGCACTTTGCTATTTCCCAAGAAATGCTCAGGACACTGCATGCTGAGTGGAGAAATGATGGTCTTTTTTCCTTAGCGGTTTGTGTTGACTTTGGGCTGCTTAGGGGCTGTAAATTCCTGCTGAGGGTGACATCTACTGCGGAGTTTGCAAAGCTCTCAGGCGTTGCCATATGTCACACATGCCTGTCTCTCTTGACTAGCCAACTGGACTTGCTTCTGCTCTTGCAGTGCTTCCTCCTACCCTGATTACCTTTACTGTCAAATTCAATTAATAGTCCTAACTGAGGGTGGTCCCTCATATTCGTCTACAGCTTGGCTAAAATAATTGTTATCAAGCATGCGCTATCCACATCACAGGGAATATAAAAATTGCAATATGGTGCTTTCCTAATGCCTAAAGTCTTAATACCATCAGGAAACATCCAGTACAAGAATCCTAATTTGTGGTAATGGGGACACACTAACTAACTTACTTTTCCTATTTTACATTTTAGTGTATTTTTATTTTCTTTCAATAACTAAAACTGATTCATTGGATCCTACTGCTTGTTTTAGCAATAAAAATTATGAAAATAAGAAGATTATTTGGCTTCTTCTTTGTGTCCCTGGACATTTTTATGCCTGGATGACAGCAACCAACCGCTGACAAGTGCAGTAGTATGGATATTTCATAGAAGCACCTGAGGCAGAAAATGAACATAAATGCCATGTTTTGTTGCCATACCAGCTGATCAAGCAAATGTAGGCTGTTTATCAGATAGCTGGAGGATGACAGAGATAAAACTATCAACCTCCAGTAAGGATACTGAATATATCCTATTGTGCTGCTCAAGGGCTATAAAAACTGGAAATTCTCCCCTGTTATCAATTATACCCATATATGCAATAAAATCTTCTTCAGCATCTATTTAAAAAAATCCAAAGTTAATTTCCTGGAACCAGGAAATAAAAACTTGGAGGAGGTAATTTATTTTGGGTCTTTTTTGCTTGGCTCTACAGAGCTAAACTCTGTCAGAGTGCTCTGAGTTTCCCATCTGTACTGCTGTCCAGTCCTGCAGATCAGCCTTTTGACCCTTCAGAAGTTCCTCCTTTGGTAGCAAAGACATTATTTAGTGTTAGCAAGAGATAGCTACAGCTATGATATTATTCTCCTCCTCCCCTCATGGTTTATGAGCTCAAAGGAAGGATCAGGAAACACCCAAAATCTGAAGTGCCCTTTGGAGGGCACTTTTCTGTTTGTGTGCTGCTGTTACACGCTTTCTGCAACCACGACAACCTGAACACTTGCATTAGGGCTGTTTCAATATGCTGGGTGTGCTTATTTGAGTTTGTTGTCATTGTCCTTGTTTCCTCCCCTCTCCAAATGATGCTTGTTTTTCATTCATTTCTGCCAAGGCAGGTTTTCCTTCCCTACACAGCTCCAACATTTAAACCAATGCCTGTAGGGCTACCTGGCACTCCTAGCTCACCTTTTCAATTATGAAATATTTCCATTTTTCCATAACAAGATTGTAGCTGCAAACATTTTTTCAACTAGCCCTACACACCAATGGCATTTAAACAGCAGTAATACAGTCATGGTATATGCTTGTTGTTTGAAATATTAGGTACTAACACTCTTTGCTACAAATATATTAATTTCTCTATTTTCTGCATAGTAATTACAAGGTTATACAACAGATGAAAGTTACCTGGTTTTCATTTCAAAAAGCACTAATTTCTACATGAAATGGCAAATTATGAGGATCCATTTCAGAAGGCTGCTGATGACTAATTATTTAATTGACTTTCTGGTATATATTTATTTTTCAAAAACTCCTGGTTTAAATGCCATCCTGATGTTTTACTGGTGTCACAGACACTCACTTTAAAAAACTGGAACTACTCTATCCACAAAAGAATAGCCTGACAGCTAAAACACACATTGAAAGGAGAGGATCTCTTTGACATCTTCGGATAGATCAGCTGTGCCTCAGAAAAAAATGGCTGAAACATATTGAAAATAATTGCCTCATAGCAGGCAATTAAAGTATGCAAAATACTTAGGGGTTATAGATGTCTGCAAAATCTTCTGAGAGTGTCTGAGGGAGCTGAGGGTGTTCAGCCTGGAGAAAATGGGCTCAGGGAGGACCTTATCACACTCTACAACTGTTTGAAAGGAGGGTGCGGCCAGGTGGAGGTCAGTCTCTCCTCCCAGATAACAAGAGATGGGACAAGAGGAAACAGCCTCAAGTTGCATCAGGGGAGGTTTAGGTTGGACATTAGGAAAAATTTCTTCATAGAAATGGTTGTCAAGTGTTGGGACAGGCTGCCTAAGGCAGAGTCAGCATTCCTGGTGATCTTTAAAAGATCTGTAGATGCAGCGCTTAGGGACATGGTTGAGTGGTGAACACTGCTGTCTCAGTTTAACGATTAGATTTGATTATCTAAAAGACCTTTTCCAGCCTGAATGATTCTATGATTGTATTTCCTCTCCAAAGTGCAGACCTTTCAGCACTCCTGAAAGCCTCTTGTCAGTATAGCTGAGGGAGGTGAATTCAACCACAGAAAAATCGGCCATGTGTGACTGCACCCCCATGGACCAAAGGTTTGTCTCATTGCAATGGTAATAGCAAGGCATCCAGTGATGCCATGAGGAAAATTACTTACACGCTCCACTCTGTTATCTCACAGAGTAAGTTTTGGAGCAGAACAAGGCTTATCTTTGTCATCTGATATGAACACAGCATGTGTTTTCCTGTTCTAGCAACGGAGAAGTCAGAGTCACCCCAGCCACCATGCAATGGCTCTGCCTCTGACACGGACTCACTAACCATGACCATCAACCCTCAACCCCGCTTCACCACTGCTTGTCAGTGTGACACACACTCTAGTAATACTGTGGATATTGTAACAGAGAGCCCCCTGAGCGGGGAATAATGAGCCTTGACTCCATGATTTCAGAAGGCTGAGCAAAATGCTTTATTAAGCTATACTATATTACACCACCACCAGCGTCCAATTAACAAATCCCTTTTGGTAAACAATCTCCATAATGCATTCCACATGTGCCAAACAACAGATGCAGCATGTGAAGATAAGAATTGTTTTTCTTCTTTGTCTCAGCTTTCTCACAGACTTTCAGCTTCCCAGGAAAATCCTGGGAGAGAGAATTATGTCTCTCTCTGCTCAAAGAATATGTGAATACCACACATGGATACAGAACACCTTCCCTTGCAGCTGGATTACTGTGACAATACATCTCATATAATAAGATCCTGAACAGCTCCATATGTTATATCCCCCAGAGAGGTGTGTGAGACTGTAATGATTAATGGCTTAAATGTTCCTAAAGTCATTGAAGAACAATGGGTCTTGCCCAAAGATATGTCATTGTGGTGGTCCCACAGCCCCAGTGGCCTCAGCCTGGTCAGGTCAATGAGCAGTGGGGAGGGAGTTCTTAGAGAAGGTGTTGGGGAATTTCAGAAGTACAAGCCTGTATTGGGTTTGCATGGGATGGTTTTGGCAGCAGGACAGCTACAGGAGTGGCTTCTGTGAGAAGCTGCCAGAAGGTTTTCCATGTCCAACAGAGCCAGAGCCAGTCAGCTCCAAGACAGACCCACCGTTGTCCAAGGCTGAGTCCATCAGTGACAGTGGTGGCATCTTTAGGATAACAGATTTAAGAAAGGGGAAATAGTTGCTGTAAAACAGCAGTACAATCAGAGACAGAAGTGAGAATAATTGAGAGAAACATCTCTGCAAACAAAGAGGGAGGGGCAAGAGGTTCTCCAGGTGCTGGAGCAGAGATTCCTCTGAAACCTGCGGCGAAGACCACGCTGAGGCAGCTGCATCCCTGAAGGGAGAGGGACACGGAGGACCCCATTCTGGAGCAGGTGGATGCATGAAGGAGGCTGTGACCCTCTTGGAAGCCCACACTGTAGCAGGCTTCCTGTGGCCCCTTGGAATGAGGAGCTGCATTAGGGCAGCCAGTTCCTGTTGACTGTAACACGTGGAAGGGACCCAAACTGGAGCAGTTTGTGAAGAACTGTTGCCCTTGGGAAGGACTGACATTGGAGAAGTTGTGGAAGTCTATCTCCAGTGGGAGGAACCCCACAGTGGTGAGGAGTCCTCCCTCTGAAGAGGAAGGTGTAGCGGAGAAAATGTGTGATAAACTGATTGCAGCCCCCATTCCCTGTGCCCCTGCACCACTGACAGGAAGGAAGGATAGGACTCGGGAGCAATGGAAAGAAGGGAACTGTAGGGTTAAAAGGGTTTAAGGTTTGGGGTTTTATCCCATTATCCCACTCTCATTTGCCGATAATAAGTGAAACTAATTTTTCCAAGTGAAGTCTGTTTTGCCTGCTTTGACAGTAACCAGTGAGCGATCTCTCCCTGTCCTTATCTTGATCCACGAGCATTTAGCTATATTTTCCCTCCCCTGTCCTTCTGAGATAAGACAAGTGATAGAGTGGCTTTGCTGGGAACCTGGAGTCCAGCCAGGGTCAACCCTTCACAGAACTGATTGCCAGGAAAGCTGTGGAGGGATATTCCTTCTGGCTACAAGTTATGTCAGCTGTTCAATCAGCTAGTCCTTAATTAGGTTCATCTTTTGAAGCAGTCACATGAAACTGGGCAAAAAAATTTCAGAAATTACTGTACAGTAAAAATAACAAGACATATTTTACTATTTCTTCTTATAACATTGCAACTATCATTTTGTTACAACATATGGTGATAACATTATCCTAACTGTGTGTTATTATGCTTAGAGTCTATCTGGCTTCATGGAGGAGAAAAAATGAGAAGCAGCTGCCTGTCCTTATCAAAAGAGCCATTCCTTCATCAGAATAAAAATCCCAAAGTTGCAGTTTTTAATCCATAATCTATTGAATCACTTATCTCTGTACAAATATTGGGGTTTACCTAGTGAAATACAGAATATATCTTTTCCTTGCAAAAATGTTTCACTTAAATCTTACTTGTAATGACATCAGGATCACTATTGTCATCAAATAGTAACTGTGAAGGCACCTTTTATGTCTAGCAGGACTCTTGGTGTTAAAATACAATAATTACCTGGTTTGCATGTGTTTCAAGTCTAACACAAATACCCAATAATGTGATGCTATTACCATGAAATCATAGTAATAGCATATATATTGCCTACATACATTGATAAGGACTTCCCTACCTCATATATCCAAGACTCCAAACAGCTTTACATGTTGTTAGAAAACAAAATGTTAATCCTCTCAAGTCCTAAAATCCATTTCCACATGGATTGTGACAAAATGCTTGGGAAACAGCAAAAAATATCATAGCACTGTTATTTATTATTTTAACTTCCACGTTGACCACACCTTGGAGTGGACATGTGACAAAGTTAGGAAGTAGAAAATCTCAGTCTTCTTCCCCAGTGATATGAAGTTTCTGGCTGCCATTTAAATCCATTCCCATTCTTACCATCATGCCCCAATGCAATCAGTCTCTACACAGCATGCAGGATGAAGCAATTTTAGTCCACATGCTGCTGGCTGTTCTGGCATGGTTAGACATATTATTTAGGCTACAGGATATATTACTGTAGCAGCAGGCAGTTAGCATCCACTTGCATCTGTGGAGTCTTTTATAAATAAATTCTAAGTAAAACTCTGCATCAACAACTATTTTAAACAGGAAATTTTTATATTAAAATGAATGTTAGGAGGAATTTCTCTCCATCTTTTTTTTCTCTCCCTATACATATATACCATGAACTAGGAAATGCAGATGGGTGAGGGCCATTAATTTTAAACAAATATTGTCAGAGGCTAAAGACAGCCCAATTTGTACTGCAAATGTGACAGAGAACTGGAGTCCTTCCTTATGATGGGAAGACCTATTTATCTTGGTGCAGTTCATGCTTTTAAAATTGCAGTTTAGAGGCAAGATTCAGTGTCTGCTTTCTGATTTTTCAAATGAAAGACATAAACTGAAATTGAAATTTCTCAGTGAAAGACTTAAAAGTGGAGCTGCAAGAAGCTGTTTTGAAGTGTCCTCAGAAGAAAGGATGGTTTCCCATCAGACTTTTATAAACTGATTCCATAGAGATGAACATTCAGAGAAGTGAGCTTCAGAGAATTTTCAGATGGACCACGGTGTGTGTACACACATACACCAAGCACTGCACAAACAGAGACATTTTGTTTTACTGAAATTGAAGAGCAGATTAACATAGGCATGGCCCTGGAAAATGTGCAACTACATATTCTAATGCTAATAACTAGAAAATACCTAGTCTGCAGGCGGTAATGAAAGGGAGAAGTCAAGGTCAGATTAAATGGAATGAGCAGTACCATAAGAACAGAAAGGAAGGTTTGTTGGATGAGTTCTCCAAACTAAAGCAAGACTCTGGAAAGGCTCCTAGAAAAGTAATGATTTACTAAGTAAGACTGAGAAATCCATCAGGTGTGCCTCTTGAATGGAGGATGCATTTTTTCTGCTCTTCTGCACTGAAAATTTGCCAATGAGCTCCCACAATATTTTGAGACCCATAAAACCAGATACTTGCGAGTGAGGAAATAAGTGAGATCTTGGATGAGCTCTAGAGGATATTGTAAAAATTGTTAGCAAATGCCACTGTATTGTAACATATCATAATAAAGCATAAACAAAATAGGTTCTTACAGAACACTATATTCGGTCTATTTAGAATCTGAACATTTTAATGTAATATAGCTACACACTTTTCCAAGAAATAGTGTATCACAAAATCCTCTCATATTTGTTTTTGGCAATACATGCTAGAGTTGCCAAAGGCCTGGGTTATTTACTTATAAAATATTAATTGGGATTTTCAAGGGACATTGATTTTCCCTGTCACTGGAGGGTTTAAATAACGAATTAATGCTGCCCTCTGCAGTTATTTTGGAGTCAGAACCTCTTTCTACTGCTCATACAGCAGTGGTAACAATGCTATGGTTCCTACAATGGTCTAGGGATATAAGAAAACCATTTCTTAAATTAAAGTATTGTAGCTTGGGAAAAAGCTCCAATCATTTATGAGGTTTGGGGATGAGGAAGCATTTCTTCTCAGGCTAGGAGAAAGGTTGCTGTGCTGAAAGCTCCCGTGTTTCTTCCAACCTGTATGACTAAAATTAATTCCAGATATCCCCACTCCCTACCAACTTTTCCCACCTGAGTAAATGAAAGAAAACACAGATCACAAGTTGAGTAAATGTATAAGGATACCCAGCTCTTCTGTGTAGCTTTGTGAGAGAGTCCATCTAAATATTTTGTCTAAATATAGAATATCCTGAATGGGAAGGGACCCAAAAGAATAATTGAGTATAAAGAGTCACTTAAACATGGAAGACTGAACACTTCTTGTAGAAAAAGAATGATAAAAATTTAGGGGGAAATGGTAAGTTTTCAGTTCATTTTACAAGGAAGATGCATGCTTTACAACATGGTGCAGGAAATAGCAAAAGCAGGCATGTTGATGTTAATGTCACCACAGGAGCAAGTACTGCTCCTCATGCCTGTCCATTTAGATCTGCAACCTTCTAGAAATACGGATTTATAACCATAAACCTGCTGATGTAGATTAAATCTTACACAGTATTTGAAGCAGAAATAATGTTTTCAGATAGGCTACTAATGTTTTCAGATAGCATAGGACGTGTTGCTATGAAGAGATTTTTGGATCCACATTGCTTCATTAGTAAGAAGTGAGCAAGACTTGAAATATTATGTATCTTGCTAGAATTTCTCAGACTTTGAAGTCCATGAGCACTAAAAGTAGGATTTAGAAGGTTTTATTTGAAGTTTAAGAATATTGTTGGAGTTGCACCAAGCATATCAACAGCTGCTTGGCTGTCATAATTATACAAACTCTACAGCTTTCTCTTTCTAACTTCTTTGAAATGAAAACCCATTTATTTATGAATAAAAGGATTGCAAATAGAATTAGTGTACTGCATATTTTTACATCTAAACATCTGCAACTGGACGAGCTTGTAGTCACAATTTCTTGGTAGCTAGCATTGTCAATACTGATGAGAAAACAGGAAAGCCTCAGGGACAGATAACTTTAAGGGCCTGCACCCTAAGTATGTCTGAGAAGCCAATGGTTAGTTTTACCTGGAAAGTTTGATTCATGTCAGCATCCTTAGTAAATTATTGCCACCCCATATATGCTGCATAAAAAAGTATGACATAGAAACACAGAACCATCACTGACTTAGTGTTAATTCTTCATATAGTAGCAATTTGAGGGTTGTAAAGACAATCATATCAATAACATATTTTGCATATGGCAAAACAGTTTTCACATATGCATTTACATTTTGCTTATTTTTTGACTATTGGATCATTGTTTTTAGTTGTGAAGGATTGAATTTTATTTCAGCTCCACTTAGTCAGGTATGTTTTCAATTCCAGGTTGGGTTTTTTCCCAGTTTGATGTTGTTTACCATTAAAAAACAAAATACTGCTTACTAGCTGAGTAAGAGTGACCTTTGAATTGTCAGCCAAGTTATCAGTAAAAATACTGAAGAACACCACCCTGTGATCCCCTCCTTTATTCGTCCTAGTGTTCCCTCAGAGTGCACTTAGAGCCCTGCGTGCATCCATGATATTCCACAGTGCTTACATCTGACTAGGAAGAAGTAAGACAACAAGGAACTTATGTTCATACTGGTACATGCATTTAAACAACAAAACTGTTCATTTGTTGACCTCTTTTGAAATCTGTTGTACCAGAAGCTTGTATGTTATACAGTTTTAAGTCTGTCTCTCTAATGACTTCGCTTGCATCAATTAAGAGGAGGATATTAGCATTGCACACTTTGTTGAAACACCCAAATACAGAGACATTTCTCAAAGGTTTGAATCCATAATTGTAACTGCAGGCAAAAATTGTTGCTTGATAAAAAACAACTGGGGGGGAAAAAATGGAAAATAAAAGATAACAAAAATGGGTGTGTCTGAGAATTCTGGTTACAAGTCCAGGATTCCCACTTGTGTAGCTTGCAAACAAGAAAATAGTCAGAAGGAGCAGAGCTGATGATAAGCAAGAAAAACTGCTGTGAGCTTTGATGAATACCAGGCTCACAGAGTATCCAGCTCCCGCCATTTTCCTGTGTTTTGATCAGGATCAACACTGCTCCGTAACTGATCCAACCTGAAAATGCAGCTTCACTCCCTTAATTCACACAAGTACACTTTGAAACAGAAGCTTGTAAGCAGACTCATTAAATCAAAGGCACAGTGTCAAATATAAAGCACTTGTCGTTCCTTTCAGGTCTTCCCCTGGCTCTGTTCTCCCTTCACCTCCTCTGCTGTTTGTCACCATAAAATAGTTATTACCCATCAGTGGTGACAGCTTCATCAGCGACTTGTCTTTCTACAAGAATTTACAGAAAATGTACATCTTCAGTCTAATAAGCTCCTTCACTTAAAAGAAAATTTACAGCCTCTGTAGGCAATGTGAGCAGAGTGTCAGGAATTGAGGTGAAATGATTTGTGAAGACACATGTAGTCAGGTCAGGATTAGAAGGAGGTGGCAATCCAAGTCTGAGGTCCTGTGCATTGATGTGTTTGCTTTCCTTTCACAACAACACCATCCTGCAGCAGTCTCACATGGCTCCCTTTCTGATGTATTCTTTAGTAGTCATTTTTTTCCTAGACTGGAAAATTCCAAGTATTAGTTGACTATTAATACTTTAGTTTTTGCTTTGAGCATATTGATAATATAACCTCATGGCTTTCTGATAACACCAGTGAGCTTTGATGTCACTTCATAGGAAAAAAGGTATTGCAAGGTTTGTTGTGCTGGATGCAGTCCTTTCCTGTGTTTTCCTTGAACCACAGATGCAATGCTAAGAAAACTGAACAACATAGGTGTCATTAAATTGGCAAAAAGGGAACAGCTGTCTAATGTTATTAATTATCCTTTTCCCTTGTCCTAGCTAATATTTGATAACTTGCCTTGGCTGAAGTCCCAGATAATCCCCCTTTTTCCTCACCTCTAAATCTCCTTTGCTGCTTTAATTTTGTAGGGAGAATGTAGGGAGAATTTAATGAATCACCTCTATCTTTTTTTCTTGAGCAGAATGAAAGCAAAGATAAAAGTTAAGTGGCTCAAGAGAAATATTTATCTGCAACAATTTAGCATGCACTGGGAAGATGTCTTTCAGACAGGGAAAACTGAAACAATTTTGAGGGACATACATCAAAGAGTTTCAGACACACTTGTGTGTACTTCATTTACTAAAAATCTTCTGTAAAAACATCCATGCTGCAGTTGTTTGGAGAAGCTGTTGAGCAGAAAATTTCAGAAACATGACATGGCTTCCCAAAAAATTTTTGGTTTATTGCTATAAACATGGACACACAGACAGTATGACAAGAAGAAAGAAGCATTCCCTTGGCTCGTGTTTTTTTTTTATGACCATGCCAAATACTGCACTGTTTAAGCCTAGTAAGTATGAAATTTCAAAAAGTTGCATGTGTTTCTATATTGGAAAATAAGTGCAAATTCAATTATTATCACTTCATTATCTTAGTTGTGCTGCTTTATGAAGGCCTCTCTACAAGATAAAAGAAAGCATCCAAGACAACATGGGACAACATGGAGTGTCATATTAGGCTTTTTCTCCTCTAAATTAACTACAGATTGTCAAAAGTGAAAGGGGGAAAGTTTGTCTAACTTTTTGAACATAATCATCAATGTGTTTTGCATTGATCATGCTTTGTCACTCATCACCAATGCCAGCTCATTTAGGGGAAAGAATAGAGTGCTAGAAAGGAAATAACATTAGTATTTACTGTTCCTCATCCCCAGTATGGATTTCAGGATTCCTTTATCTCAGAAAAGCCCTAGGAGGCATTATAGGAAGAGAACACAAGTGTAAGAGGAGCAACAACCAACACGAACCAATGTGCATGTGAGATTAATTTGCCATGGGAGTTTCACAAAGCCTACGTCTGTCTTTCCCTGGTTTAATGAGCCAAGGTTCTACAAGTGCCACCATTCAACCAAACTGCCACATTTACCAAACACAACTCTGAGTTCTTGTAGACACACTTGAAGAATTTGAATTCATGTGAACTAACCTAATTAATTATAGTAAACACCATAAATATCTGTAATTTCTCTCCAAGCCTGTACCAAACCCACTTAGGTTTTAGTTACGACTGTGCCATGGCATTACTCCTCAGGAAGTGATGTGGTATTTTTGGACTCTACATATCAGCCACAGTGTGCCCTCCAGCTTGCTTTCACTTTCATGGTGTGCCTCTTTGTCCTCTTATCCTTGTGCTGTGCTCATATTGGTGTGTGGGTTGTAAGGTAATTATGTGAAACTGTAAAAAATCTTCATGGGGTCAAGGTAAGAAAACAGCCACTCCTGTCCTCTAGTCACCAGAACCTGTCCCTGCCTCACAGGTCATCATGTTGGTAAGATCAAACTTGCCTTTAGTTAAGGAAATTAGGATGTTCCCAATCTTCTTGTACTTGTACATGACTTCCAGGAAGATTTTCTCTATAACCTTCCTTGTGACCAGAACCCCTCTGTAGCTCCCTGCATCATCACAATAGGATAGAGTCCTTTTCCTGCTCATAAGGCACAAAGGAAACTTCAGCAGTTATTCACCTGCTACACCAGCAACAAACACATCAGGAATGGGGCTCTGAGCAGCCTGCTCTACCAAAGGTGTCCCTTTGGAACTTGATGATCTGTAAGGCCTTGTGCTGCTGTAGAGCTTTCATTAGTTGCTCTAAATGTATGGGTGAATGCTCAATTGTGCTCCCTTGCTGCTGTCTTGTTGTTCTCATTTTTTTCTGTAGCAGCTTTGTCATAAGAACACAATGCCTTGCCTGTCTCTGAAACTGCCACCTTACACATGCAGCAGCTCCTCCTGCCAGAGCCACAGGGCCTCTCTCAGTTGCATCAGGAGGTGGTTTCAAGTCCAATTTAAACCAGTCACTATCAGCTTTTGACCCTGAAGCACTTAAATTTGTCCTTACTTTAAAAATGGTGATTAATGAAGTAAATTATGGCTTGTTGTAGGCACAGGGTGTAAAGTCATCTCTCACCAGATAATCCTCATCTTTTGGTAATAGTTTAGGAACCTGAAACTCTTGGACTTTTGAAACTCGGCTCATCTTTCTCCTCATGACTTTGTACAAGTCCCTAATGCCTTGTATCCTCCATCTTGCAGTTCAGTGCTGTGGTAGGCATTCAAGAGGATTTGGAGAGGGAAATTGGACCTTTCAGTCATTTTTCCAAAAATAATGAAGATGTATTCAGCTCCAGGCAGCTGAAGTTACAGGGGAAGGATTTTAAATTATTCTGAACGCATTTTCCTTTTTCTTTCAGAAACAAGGTCAGGAGAGATTATTGATTGAATAAATCATTCTTTAGTCATCCTTGAAGCAGTCTTAGGTCATCATGACAGGAACTCAACTGAGTTCAGAGAACAGAGAAAGAGGAAGAGAAACAAGAAGAAAGGAGAAAAACTTGCTAGCACTTCACCATGGTAATTTCACAATTGCTGCTTTACAATTCGTCTATTGTCCCCGAAATAACTTCCATGTATTTTGCAGTTCACACAGCAAGCAGGGCAAAGGTATATTAATCCAAATGGAATTAATTGCTGGCTCCTAGATTAGAAAGAAAAGGAAACTACAGACTCTGAAACACACTCGGGAAGGAAGTGACCTTCAGGAATACTGGAGATGGCATTAAAGTAATATATTACATTTAATCAAGTAAGATCCAAATGTTCCAATCAAACTCAAGTCTTTTTTGTGTAAAGTGCTGAGAAAATGCAGACAAAGAGACAGGGCATGGTCTCGGTGGAACACACAGAGGCAGCTCTAGTTGGGCCTCTGATGCACCGGAGGCAGCATTGTGAGCTAAGTAATGCACTTGGAACTCAGGAACCTCTGCAGTAAGCGAGAGACCATGAATGCAGCAGGCAGTGTCATTGGAAACAGCCCATCCATGTTCCCAACCCAACCCATCCCATGTTCTTGCGCTCCCTCTGATGCCATTTGTAGTCGCACCAAGTCTCATGCCATACCAGTGATCTCCAAAACATGATGCTGCTGCCTATAGACATTTACAGATATCGTCTTTTACAGTTACCACCCAGCATCAGCTTCTGAAGATTTATACCTTCAGTTTCAGCTGCAACTACAGAGTAGTACACTTCTTTTTTTTTTTTTTTCAAAAAGAGGACCTAAAGCTTTTATTGTGTCATGGTTTGACTTTATGGAGTCTAAGAGAATGCCAAATAAAAGATTTCTGATTAAATGGAGGATTAGCAACACAAATATGAAAATAAAAAAGCTTTTCTTTGTACCTCAGTTTATGCATCAGCAGGCACAGATCATATTTGCTCAAATGTTTGTTTCTGATTGCTCAGGGCTGCAATTAAACCTGTTTTAACTATCATTACCTTAATAATGCCTTTCTGTTCTCCAGCCCAAGACAGAACAGACATTAATATCTCCCTAGAATGGAGTAGTCGATGCATAGTATTACAGGCCCATTTTACAGGGCCTTAAATAAGGCATTTTAATACAAATGCATTTTTAAATTTTAATTTAATTAGAAATTTTTATTTTAAAAGCAAGTTCTGAATGGGTGCTAAGAAAATTCGGGTACAAACTGTACATTAGTACTGAAGTAGTGCTAATGAATATTTACTCCTTAAGTAGTAAAATAAAGAAACTCAGCTGGAAAAAAACAATCTGTATGGAGACAAAACAGCTGTTATATATCCATAAGATACTGTGGGACTACTGCCATCTACCGGAACATGAAACAAAGGCATGGGAACACTAAATGAAATAGTTCTGTGAACCAATGAGTTTTAGGGCTTGAGATACAGAATAAACAAAAATTCTTCAGGGATGATTCATTTGCCTATTGTCTTTTTACATATCATATTCCAGTTCTTCACCACTTACATATTTGACTTCTAAAAAGCAGGTCAATATCATTTAATAAGCACAGCAATATTAAACTCCTTTAATTTAAGTTGTGAGGAAAAAAGATATAAACATTTGTTTTATTCTGCTTCTGAGAAGTTTCACAGAATGATCATGGTGGAATAGTATAATTTTTTTCATTTATATCACACTGACTGATATGTCTTTACATGGTTTACTATTAGAACTTACTGAAGTAAGCTACTTTATGCTAACCTATAAATCAGAACATCTGTGTTTGTGTGATGTATTTTGTGGTAACCTTGTTGCACATTTCAGGCTTTTTCTGCTTTGGCAATGACACGAAACACTGGGAGAGCTGGATTCATCACATAGCATCAGACTTCCCAGAGACAGGTTAGACTTTAGGATCACTGAAAAGAAATAATTAATGATAAATAAGCAATAAATTAAAGTGCAAATAAATAAATAAATAAATAAATAAATAAATAAGATTCTTTATTCTCCCTGTCAGGTATAACATTCCCTTTCCAAAAAACAGCAACTCCCACTCAACCTTAAAATCTTGAATAGCCACCTACTGGTAGAGACTTTTGAATGCATACATCCGATTTAAAGGAATTAAATCACACTTCTCCCTAATCTCTGCCTATGACATAACTAATCTTAGGATGTTTTCATTTGTTTTACCAGCTTCTCCCAATCTCTCTCTTATTTTCTGTTGGATGTCTTCCAGCCCAGAATTACGATTGACTCCTGGCTGGTTTTCCACAGAAAAACTTAAACAAACAAACACAAAACGTTACCTGCTGGAGACCACTGCCCAGTGGGGATGTGTGGCAGGAGCAGAACTGCAGCTGTCTGCCCAGTGAGACACGAGAGATCTCAGGTGGCCTTTGGGACAGGGCTGCCAAATGCCGCCGTGTGAGTTCCGCATCCCCGGGCACCCTGCCTTGGGTTTATCTTGGCTGTTCATAGCAGCCATCAATCTTGTTCCTCCCAAGGCTGGCTGCTCAGGAAGGAAACTGCTTTACCCCTTCCCACTCGTTGCCACCCACTCATAAAAGACAATTTTATGTTCTTGGCACAGCTAAGAGTAGCAGACTCTTGGCTCAGCAAAAAAAAACTCATGCCATGAGAAAGTCCTTCAGGCTCAGGTGAGACAGCAGAGGAAAGATGCTGCAGAGTCTTCAGGTAATCTGGATGTGAGTTCATGAAAAACGGCAAGTGAAATACACCACTCTTAAATAACAGTTAAAATAAAAATCTGGGACAAGACCTGTGCAACATTTAACTGTTACTAAGATCCTATTTTGTGAAAAATCCTGATAGGTTTCTTCATTTTATCATGCTAATCAAAATGAGATACAACCAGGAAATTCTGAGTGAGTTTATTAATTACCTAATACTGTTTTTATAATGTGAAACTCATTTTTTTTAATGTTCTGGGGTTGCACTATTCTTGATGAGAAGAATGTAAACATTTATATACTATGAAAATCCAGAAGAAAATGAGATCTGTGTTCCATCTTTTGGCACCTGATTGAGTATAAATTTGTATAATATTATAATACTGAATTTGTATTACTTGCTCCATTTTTAACTGTGTTGAGTTGGAGTGCTTTAACATGAGAACCTTGGCAAAAGAGGAAAGAAATGTTTTCATCAGTTTTTATCATAAGTACTGATTTTACTTGTAGTGAACAGTATTTTGCAGAGCATAGGTTGCATAAAGCTACAGAGACAATCTGTCATCTGTCAGTAAGTGTTATCCAAGTTATGTTGTGTCCCTAGGAAACACAAAATAGTGCTTAAATAAGCATGACAGTGTAAATTAGTGATTGACTCCTTACCCTTGGATCTTATGCAAAACTGTTCTCTACATTCTAGTGTTAATGTTTTGAACAGCTACTACGATGTTGGCACCAATGCTGCTTGCAGGGAGGTGGGGGATTTATTGCTTCAGGCTTCTCTTGCCTTTGCAAAGCAAAGTTATTTCTCACTGTGCCTCTGTTTTCAAGTGGAAGCTGTGCAGTCTGTCAGACCATGCAGACATGACCTTTGAGCTCTTCGTAGGCATAGAGGGCTCAGCACGTGTATGGATAAAAATATGCCAGGTCCTGGAAAGCCTCTTGTGTTCCAAAATGCTGAGATGCACATTTAGTGCACAAGTAGAGAAATGTGTGTGGTCTTCCTTTATTCACTTTTGTGTAACTGGAAAAAATACAGGAACTGGTAAGCTAATTAATTAAAATTTACTGAATAACTAGCAGTAACCCAGAAGCAGCAAACCCTCAGGGCCACCCTTTGTTTGTCTGCTGCCCTACAATAGCAGCTTTACTCAACAGGGATGATCCATGGGATGGAGCCTGGACTGCTCTTCCAGGAGTGTTTCCCAACAGAGACCCTCCTTGTCACTACTGCGCATCCAAGATGGGTCATGCTTAGGGAGCACTTTAAGATCTTCACCCACAAATATTGAAGGCAGTGTTCTGTAAACAATTCCTACTTGGTCTACTTGCTTAAAAAAAAACCCAACAAAATAAAACAAAACCAAAACCAAAAGCAAAAACAAAAACCCAAAACCCCAAAATAAAAACAAAAGCAAAAACAAAGCAAAAACAAAAGACAAAAACAAAATCTCGAATACAAAACCAAAAATTAAAAATAAAAATAAAAATAAAACAAACCAAAAACCAAAAAAAAAAAAAACCTCCAAAAACTAAACCAAATAAAAGTGGAGTGGGGTGGGTAATGAATATAATGGCATTTTTTCAGACTTGCATATCTGTTAAGCTTCAATGCAAGGTATTTATTTAGTAAATGTGGAATATTTAAACTAAATATTACCTAAAGAAGTCTTTTGTGAATTTTGACAAATTCAAAATAAACCTTAATTTGACTTCAATGTAGTATATTTTTTAAGTGAAGGAAATTTTGACAACATCTAATTTGATACTTCTGGGGGAAAAACTTTAATGAGAGTTCATATTCATAAGCCACTCTAAAAATGATCAAAATTCTATTATGAATAGAATTTTGTCTATTAGATAAGGTGGTAAAAGCTCCAGTGCACACCCACAAAGCAGCATGGAGAAACAACAGCATCAGGGGGAGCCTGAAAAATAACTTGCCCTGCCTGCTCCCAGGCCCATTGCAGAGGCCCTCTTGAAAACATTTTGTGTGTTTTGTTTAGAGCACAGATTGTTTACCAGATTTGTTTAACAAATTAAATTCAGTTTTGTGGCTTCCAACGACATTGAAGCCATGCTGCCCTTTCTTCAGCAGAGTTCCTCAGGGAGTACCAGGAGGCCTCTCACCCCAAGAACACATTCTTTATTATTAGCAGATCCTGCTAATCCTGCTCATTTCAGTGAAGTTATTGGTGACTGACTCAAGCAGGATTTACTGGGACATCTCCCTTTCTTGACCTGTGCATCTGTGTTCATTTGTGTGACTTGCTTGATGACTTCCAGCACCCTTCCAGTTTTGTACAGAAGAAATCCATTGTCCTTCTCTTGCCTGCAAAGACCATAAAAGAAAATGACATATAATTTCTGTAGCTGTTGAGGTCTTACCTTTACTAAATGTATAAATATTACTTACATATTCTGAAAAGTTTAAGTATAATTTCTTATCACAAAGACTGATAACACAAGAGTGATATTACAAGAGTTGGGAAATGCAACTTGGGTATTGTGCCAGAAAGGGTTTTGGCTCACAGGGAAACTCATCCTGGATATGTGTCAGGACCCAGGACATTCCTCTGACTGCCCTGGATGACTTGAAACCCTGTCAAGGGGCTCAGAGACCTTGACAAGGAGTCAAAAAGGCACCTGTGCCTTCGATTTTAGCCCATGGAAAAAATTTCCAACTTTGTGCAAAGATTTACAAGCCACAAGAGTTTGTGTAGAGTGATAGTGAATTTGTCACGGGGTGAAAATGTAGAATGTTGGGGTTTTAGAATGAGGGTTCAAGAAGCAAGATGGAGGAATCTGGGCATGTCCTGTCCTTCTTCTTCTTCTTCTTCTTCTTCTTCTTCTTCTTCTTGTCCTCCATCTTCTGCTGTGATGGTGGCACTTTCGGATTGGTTTAGAGTAGAGACAGACTGTCTAACATAGGGGATAGGTATTGGAAAATTATTGTAAATAAAGTACATGTAGTTTTCAGTATAAAAAGCTAACACCACCCCAAGGGCAGTCAGTGTGCCACGATCTGACCTGCTGGACAGATCCCTGCAGATCAGAGAAAGAATGTTATAGATAAGAGGAAATAAACAACCTTGAAAAGCAGACCAGACGAATCTCGACTTCTTCTTCAGTTGTGGGGCTGGGAAAAAAGACTTTCTAATACCTATCACCTATTTCTAATACCTCAGGAATCATCTCAACCACAGAAACCTGAGGAGCATGAACTCATAAGGTCCCTTGGGACATCTGCTGTGTTGAGAGAGCTCTATGGAATATGGGTATTAGGTCCTGGGGGACTCTAGTGTCTGCCACTGCATACCCAGAACAGTCTGACTAGCAAAAGCCTAGCCTAGAGGCTGGGAATACGTTGAAATTTGCCCCAGTTGGCAAATTTCTAGTTTTAATATTGCCATAAGTGTATGAAATAGTAATTATGAGCATTTTAGAGTGATCATCAAGAGAAATCTGACCACTGCTTATTGATGGTGCATTTATTCATATATGGCATAAACTAATAAATTACACCTATTGCTGCCTTCAAAATCAAACTGAGCCACACTGAATTGAATACAACTGCAAACACAACTAAAAGAGTAAGTCATGTTACTAGTAAATGATCAGGCACTTCATGGTCTGATTCAGAAAGGTGTTTAAATCTAATTCTAACTAAGAGTGGCTGCCTTGTTCTATTGCAAACTTACAGATTCTGGTAAAATAGAAGTAAATGAGGCTTTAAAATTACCCTGAAATGAAGTCACTCAGCTGTATTTACGCTCTTGAATATGTAGCCAGTTTTGCAAATAATAGAAAATTGCTCTGAAGATACGGAAGTTGTGTTACATCAATCTGCTAATTTTAAAATACCTTATTTAGAAGAATTATGCAATATCTGATGCAAGAAAATCCTCCTGTGGCAATATGCAGCATTTCTCCATTTAAATTATGTATTTTCATATTAACCTTAATATTTGCATGCGCCTCATCTTTGTTTTCATTTACAAAGTTTGGCAATTCATGACAGGACAGAAAAAGAATTCATTATATTTAGCAACAGAAAACTCATTTCTCATTTTTCTAGTGTCAAGCAGCTGCTACAAAATTAACTAAACCACTATATCACAATCCTACACCATTGTGATTCTTTAGGTCATCCTCATGGGTCTTCAATTTTATTATGTTCAGAGTTTGGCATGTGGTAATTTTCAGAATCAGAAAATAGAAGGAATCAATATATTTTTATATCTTTTCTTCTGAGAAGAATTTTTCTTTATTTAAGAAGACAAAGTATCAGTCATCAATTGAAAATATTAAAAACCAGAATAATAGCAACAGCAAGGTCAATGCTGACTTTGTTTATCAAACTTTGGAATGAAAATGTTCTGCATGACAAAGAAACCTTGCCTAACCCTGAGAGAAATTGCCCATGTACAGGAAAATTTGAATTCCTTGTTCAATAGCCAAAGGAGTTTAAGAAAAAGTTATGATAAGACACCCAGGATTATTGTTCCTTAAAAAGTTCTTACTGCTGCCAACTTCCATGGGCTAAGTTGGCTAAAATGAGAAAAAGATTAAGTAATTGTCCCTCTATATAAAATGGTTACATGACTTGTACACCAGTATTAGTGCTATCATCTATCATCTGCTGTTACCTTCCCAGAAAAATCAGATATTCAGAGGAATACGTGTATTAGGAAGCTGGAAGAATGCCACCTACAAGCATCATGCAGCATAACAAGTCTAAGACCACGTAGGGCAGGACTGATCCCCCTCAAATTCAAAGCAGATTTAGAATTTTCATACTATAATAGATTTATGAGTATAAGCTATTCTTTAAAAAATTGATTCTATGTTTAGGATTTGTTCTGATATGAATGGGTGGGCTTTAGTCCTGAATCAGGGATGTGATTTCTTAACATGGTTTGAAGTGATTTTCCTAACCCTTCTGGATATTCCCTGTGACTTTGAGAACCACTCATGTTGGTGTTTGCCTGCAACATACACACACACAGAGCTTGAGCCCCAGCAGTTACTAGTTTGGTACAAAAACAGCACAAAAAGCTGCATGTTATTAGCAGGGTTTTACAAAGTTGAAATCTGGAAGAAGAAATCCAATCTGTCAGGGGCTATTAGCATGAACTACAGAGATATTCTCCCATCGCAATTACAATGCTGAATAACTGATTTTCATCACTCTGGGATGTAATAAACCATGCTTTCAGAATAATTTTTAATTAAATCTTTATAAAAGAGCTGTCAATGTATTTCAGAGATGCTGCTTTGATGACGAGATGTGTAGTCCAAGGGGAAGCTTTAGGAGTAAATATATCAGGATCTTAATGGCTATTCTGCTAGAAATGTGTAAGTAGTCATTAATGCCAGCAAAACACGGCTGGGAGATGGCATGGCTGTAGGTGAGAAGTGTAGCCATAATCACTACTTCTATGCAACATTTAATTTCAAGAGCCTTGATTTGAAAATCAGGCTGTTAAAAGCCTGCTGTTGTTTTGGGTGTCATCTCAGCAAAAGGCCGAGATTTAAAGCAAAGCATATCTGCCCCCTTCTTCACTATTCTGCAAGAAATCCCGTAGCTGGTTAGCTGGCTGACTAAGCTGTGCAAGGACACAGCTCATGTAAATACCTATCAGATCACTAGATGTCCTCCTCCCACAAAATTTCTTGTCGCCCTCAGCTAGCAAACATTTTCGCTTAGAAATGATCTACAACCATGTGCAGCACTAACAGATTGCCAGTGCAATTTTGTCATCATTATTTTCAGTGTGTTAAAACAGTGATGGATCTCATTCCAATGACAAAGGCCCAAGACTGGAATCACCTCTATGCCAGCTATGTAAGTAATGATAATTTTTTGACCGGAAAATGAGGAGCAGACCATAAACTTCAATGTGGAAAGTCAGGCTACTACAGTCAGGCACCAAAAGCTTAATGAAAGTATCAAGTTGCATCATTATACCAACAATAAAGTTTGCATGGTCAAAATATTGTGTAGCAGAGCCTGGTGTCTTTTCCAGCCTGAGAAATTATGCAATGTGTTAAGCAGAGTGAAGGGTGTACTGTGACATTAGCTGACTATATATTTCACTTTATTGGCTTGCTAGAAGAAAAGCTGTTTTACTTACAGGTCAAAGCTTGCCCTTAATTTTTCCTTTTATGACTATCTACTTCAATGGATGACTGGACCTATGGCAAAGGCTGACTCCCTGCCTTGCCTAAAAATCTGGGCTTATTATTAGGTTGTGGGTTTTTTTTTTTTTTCCCTACAAAGCATGATTTCCTTATTTAAACAACTGAGAATGGATGTGATATGAGAACAAGAATATTTGGATGAAATTTTACTGCAGTCTTGCAAAGGCATTTGATTTTTTGAAGAATCAAAAAATTTTGGCAAGGATGTGGATTTTTCAGTGCATTTTTTTGTTCAGATTTCAGGCTTACAGAAATGCAAAATGTCAGATTTCTTTCGCCCATGGCTGTCAGTATTCTATTCTAAACATCAGCCAACAACTAACACTTCGTCTTGAGGCCACTGGGAAGATCATCTTCTGCAGTTTCTGCTACCACAAGCCACAATATCATGAAATGCCAAAGACTATCTGTGGGTCAAGTTTGGACAAGAGAAATGACTGAAGGTAAGTCTCATGGAGCAGTCAGAGAAACCACCCTGAAAAAAGGAACTGAAAAACCCTATAAACTGTAATGTTCATGTTTAATGAAACAGTCCCACTTCTAATCAAGTAGACTTTCTATTAATGCTTAATAATTGGTAAAAATGCAATCCTGTCTTCTCTCCTTTTACTTGTAGGTATCATACACAGCGGGACCACTTTGCACCTGCCTTTGCACAAGCAGGAGTCATTTCACAGATAGACTGCATAAGGTTTGCCCCATTTTCATTTCAGAATACAGCAATTCAGGATGTAATTGTCACTTCTCATTGTATTCACCCACATGAAATTGCCATTTGGAACACCAGGGGAGGAACTCAATGACACCAAATCCATGTTTGCCTCCTTAGAGCACTTTTGTGGATATTAGTGTCCTGATGGTAAATCTGACCTTGTGAGAAAAAACATTGTTAGAGAAAGACAAACATGAAAGTTTCCATGTAGCATCTTTCCAAAACAGGCTAAAGGAGTTAACCCGTGAGAGATAAAGTATCCTTGACTGGGCCATCTGCACAAATAGAGTTTGAATGTTGGTGTCATTTTGCATCTTTTGCACTAAACAAAGTTAAATGGAAACACTGTCCTTATTGCTTGCTACTTCTACGGTATTTTTCCCCCCTAGCAGCTTTCCCTTCTAATTATAGTAAGTCATAGGCAAATCACAATTCAGCAATATGGTTTTTTAAGCAGCTATTCTGGAGACATTTATGCTACAGATGTAAGCAATCAGCTCATGAAGAACTCCACAGGTTTGTGGGTTTTTTCTTATCCTAGGCACTAAAGGGCAAAAAAGCATAGAAGAAACTTAGAGGTGTGCTAATTTTTCTGACTTTGTGATTGTTTGTATTATAAGGTCTAGGAACAATACAGAGATTAATTAGTACCCACAGTATCTTCTCCTAAATGGACTTGGATGGTGTTTTGTATGGTGTATATGTTTGTTCTCTTCTCACAGACTGAAAAGAAGAAAATTATGTATATATTGGGCACAGTGAACTACATTTATAAACGATTATGAGGTTTACATTGTGTGTGAAAGTGAAGTTGTGTTAAACCAAGAATAATCTTTAAGGACAGGAACGGGTACTTCAGACACTGACAACTGCCTTGTGAAGGGGCTGTGACACCGACCGCCCCATACAGCCTCCCTGCTGCCCGTGAGAAACCTGTGAAGCAGCTGCAACAGCACCAGCTGGTTCTGAGCAGTTGATAAGAAAACAGTTTTTGAGTTCAGCTGATCCTGTCATAACACATAAAGGTGCTGCAGCTCAAAAAATACAGCACAAGGGAACATGGCTTTGAAGTCTCACAGCATTTTAGAAGGGTGTTATTTTGCTCTCTCATACGCACGTAAACCTCAGGTGACAGCTTTCCTTCCAAACTGACCCAAGTGTGCTCAGAAAAAGAGATGATGCAGAACAGGTATGAGGAGACAAGGCTGTGGTGAGACTATGAAAGCACTTTGCCAAAAAGCTCTAATTCTCCTGCCTTTTACACTGGCGTCCCACCAGTTTCCCCTGAGCACTATAGTGCATTTACACTTGGCCTAGACAAGAGCTCCAGCTGAGTCCATAGTGATGCCGCATATTGGTATTATACATTAAATAATTATGTATTTACCTTCCAAATTTCCAAAACTTGGGCTGAGAAACTGGTCAAATTAATGGGGACCTTACACAAGAAGTGTTTAATCAAATTTAAGTACAAAACAGGCTGTGGTCATAATTAGTTGGTAGAAAACAAAAAGGGTAAAGTTAAACTTACTTCTACTCACCCTCATTTCTTCTCTGTTTAATCACTGATCTCAAGGTAAGTTTGGGTCAAGGTTGTAGCAAGATGATTTTTGTTTATTTCTAGATAATGCTGCAATAAAAAGTCATAGGTTTTGCTTTCTGGTCAGATAAAAACAAATATGGGCTGACACTTCTGCTGCACTGTAGGTGAAGCAAAAGCCTTTTTTTTTTTTTTTTTTTTTTTTTGGAGCTTGCAGCATCAGCAGTTTCAGGATGAGATGTTTCCTGTCCTGTTAACTGGAAGCTGTGGTGTAAAAATAGACAGTGCTATATATTGAAAGCTTAAGCCTATTGAAGTTTTACAGATTTAGAAAGTTTGCTAATCATTACCGATTAAAAGGCTGCTTCATTCTGCATAAATTAATCATAATCATGCACTTAACTGCAGGGCCAGTTGAAAATATTTATTTTGAAAAAGTGGTACCAAATTTAATCCAGAAGTGGTGCTTATAGTAACAGTCAAAGCTTTTAACATGCTACAATCACAAGTTTTTTTCTGAATACCATATAACTCAGCAAGACTGTGCTACCGGTGTCTTTGCATCTGGTAACTATCAAGAAGGTTCTGAAAGGCAAGAACAGAAAAACAGTTCTTACTTTGAGTTTCTGAAGGACTGAAGGTATATACAGTGTTCCCATTAGATTTTCTTACATTCAAGATAATGGCTGAGAACAAAAGGACTGATTTCACATTACTGCAAGGGAGAGTAGCACAGTTCTTACCCAGTATCCTCTTCCTGCAAATGCTTGGATATTAGAAGGTTACCCTGGGTTAAATTCCTTCTAGGTCTATGCCAGCAGCAAGGCTTCTGTTGTGTGCTATCAAGTTTATACATACTGTGGTGCTAACATACAGAATATTTTCAGGAGAAGAAGCTGTGTCCTTTAGCTCTGTACCAGCAACAGAGGTTTCACACTGAGCCCTTGAGAGGTGTGTGCAGCTCCCTCTTTAAACCTGCAATGTCTGACTCCATGGGTTCCCATAAACCATTACTGCAAAAGCTTCCTAAAGAGAGTTGGAGGCAGGAGGGTCTGCATGCTCATCACAGCACACAGTGTTAAAGCAGAGATAGTGCACAGAGAGCTACAAGCTGATCCAGGAAGTCAGAACTCATTAACTTTTCCTGGATTTATGACAAGCATCATTCTCTAAAAAAACATCAACCAGCTGACAAATGGTTGAGAATGAGTTCCTAGGAAACACAACATGAACAGATGGAATTATTTTATTCAGTGCAAAATAATACAAACAAATGAAAATATCTGACATACCATGAATATAGCACAGAATTACTATTATAGTAAAACTGATATTTTTATTTTATGAGATGTATCTTTCCTAGCAATTGTGATAATGAAGCACATGTGGCACATGTTAATCACTAGCTGAATGTTAAACTAACCATTGTTAAATCATCATTTTTAGTCATAAACATTTATTAAGTTTGTAAGTATGTTGTTCTCACTATTCAAATAACCAGTAATCAGTCATCAGCTGACTGATGACTGATGGCTGAATGACTCAAATCTCTAAGGTCTTCAGCTTTTGTGATATCTCCAAGGTGTACCAAGGAGCAGACAATGCTGATGACCTTTGACACATGGCAGTGACTAGCCAACATCTAATTTAAAAAACTGTGCTGTTTCAATGCTGTTTTCTTGTAGGCAGTACAACAAAAATGTATTGAATACTTTCAGTTTATATGTTTACACTGTGCCTAATATAAATATGTAGGTAAGTGATGTAAAAATTCTTCTTTTCCTCTCAAACTGACTTTTCTCCAGATTTTCTGTAATGAGCATAAAGGTTCTATCAAAGCATAAAGGTTCTATCAAGCCAAGTCAAATTAAAAACTCTTATTATGCTTCTATCTTAGCAAAACACATGCAAGGAAAACCACCTGCTTGCTGACTGTCAGTCTGGAGCTAGGAAACTTGTGCCTTTATCAGAATGAGCATTTCTCTGTATCAATCCCACAACATGTACCATCACTTGCTTATGGTTTTTATAAAGTCAAGAGGCAAATCCTACTATCCTCGCATGAGAAGCATTTCCTTGGTTTTCAGTTTAAAGTTTTGCCTGGAGACATATGTGAAGAAATATCATGTTTGCTGTTGAATGTTTTTATATTCTATGAAGCTCATGGATAGCTAGTTTAAGTACTCAAATAGCTTTTCTTTTTAGTGAGGCTCAGAGAAAGCATGTTATTCTCCCATATTTTTGAGCTGCCTTCCTTGAAATCCATAGACTAAACTGCCTTTAATTTTTGTCATCAGCGCCATTAATCAAGTGCAAACCTTAGCATTGTGCCAAACTAGTAGTGAAGATAAATATTTTTTTGCAATTTTCACCTGAACAGTATAGTGTTAAAGTACTTACATGGGATTTGAAAGTACTATTCCACACAGAAACGATACTGTGTTCTGCCCTCTTGCCAGGGAGTTGCATCCTTTGATGGAGCATAAATTAGAGCATCTCTGCATGTCTAGAGGCTCTTTCCCAATGATCCCACCACAGAATTGCTTTCCATTTCCAAATGGCTGGTCTGAGCTGAAGAGCAGCAGATTTGTGAACGTGCTGGCTCTGGCTGAGCTGAAGAGCTCATTTTCCCACAGCAGCTCCCACAGAGCTCTGCTCTGCAAGGTGTTGATAACTCATCTGTGCTTTGGGTGCTGCTGAGCAGGGCTGGCACAGCATCAGCACTGCCCCTCAACATTCCCCACTCACCAGTGGGCTGGGGACAGAGCCAGGACAGCTGACCCAAACGGACCAAAAGGATATTCCATACCAAATTAATATGGTTTGCAAATAAAACAAAGGGTGAGGGTGGGGGAAGAGAGGGGCATTTGTTATTACGCCATTTGTTTCTCAGAACAATCACTATGAGTGCTAGAGCCCTATTCCCTGGGAAGGAGGCAGGCATAACCTGCTGTAGACAATAAATCTCTTGTTTTCCTTTGCTTCTGTGTGACCTTTATTAAATTTCCTTTATGTTATCCTACAAGCTTTCTTCCCTCTTAGTTTCTCCCCCCACCCTTTGTCCTGCTGAGAACAGGAGCGATAGAGCACTATGGTGGGTGCATGGCATCCAGCCAAAGCCACCCATCAGAATTAAAAATTGTATTCCTCAAATTGTCACTGGAAATGACCTGAAAAGTCTACCCAGGATGTGGAAATCCTTCTTCAGTGCACTCTGGTATCTTAATCTTCTCTTACTCTCACAATTCAACTCCAGAGACTTCAGCTTTGAATCAACCTGGCTTGGTGCATTGTGGATGCACAGTATCCACTAACTAACTAACAGTTGTCATTTAACATTATAAACACAAAAAATGTCATTCTGAATATTAGTTTTAAATCCAAATATTAAAAACTCATCATTAATTTTGTTCAGTCAAATTGAATTAATTAAACCTACTGACACTGAATTGATAAAAAATACATTGATTTATAGGTTTTATGACTCTCTGGAAATTCACTAAAAGCTTTGTACAATCCCTTGTAAAGCAGATTTATGTAGTCTTTTATTCAATACAATATATTAGATACAGATTATTGATAGCTTCCAACATAAAATAGTGCATACTGGTGCTTTCATTCAATATTGCAGACTACACACCCACTAAGTGCAAAAAGGGATGGTTTCTTCCTAGCAAAATAAGTCAGAAACTGATTCATAGAGATAATACAGAGTAGTAAATATTTATATTCTAGTATTTTTACTTAAGATACCTATTTGTGAAAATCAATTATTCGAAAGACGCTCTTTGTATTCAAAAAAGACATCCATAAAAAAGACATTGTATCTGAAGTATCATGGGTTCATATAGATAACACATTTTTATTTAATGCTTATTTGTAAAATTGACTACAGAAAAGACACGCACTATAAAAAAGACACTGGATCTGAAGTATTGTGGGCTCATACAGATAATACGTGTAATGAATATTAGCGTCAAAGTTGGTGCTATATTGTTTCTTTCTCTTACTGCACAAAATACTTTAGGACAAATATTTAGTGCAAGACACTTAATTTCTCCAACCACATCTAAAATATTAATGAAAGCTTTTTACCACATTAACTGTGCCTTAGAACAATACTCACCTGTGTCTAAGCTGTGCCCTGAACAGTTTTGGGGCAGCTCACCATCTAATTCTTCCTTCTTTTACCATCCACTCTTTCAAAAGTTAATTAAAACATCACTTGTTGCTATTAAAGAAGGTGCCATGTCAGTATTTCTACAGTCTAATGATAAAGTAGTAACCTAGCTTTAATTATAAGCCATATAATAAATTATGAAAAATAGCAATACCCTGAGGTATTTATCACAAAATAACAGCCCACAGAGGAATAAGACATTCTCTAATTTCATCTGGCAGAACTGTCGCCCCAAATGACTTTCAATCTCTCTGCTCCTTGGATCCACTGTCCCACTTCCTCTTTGCTTTTATTCAGTGGCCTGTTTTAAGTTCTGACATTTAATCCCTTTAGGACTATTAAAAAAGAAAACAAACAAGCAACAAAAAAAAATCCCAACAACCAAAAAAACCCATCCCTATCTGGTAGCTCTGCTTGGAGTTTATACCTAATTAATAAACACAAAACTTCTCTTTCACTGTGCCAACTTTTCTGAAAAATGCATTGTGGTTAAATAGATCACTTTCATTCACTAAAAGTGAAGTATTAACATGTTAAAAGGGACATTGATACCTGTGGATTCTCAACACTTTTCATTCCTTACATAGTTTTTGATGGTCATATGCTTTCAATTTGTACTTAGTTAAAAGCTTGCCTCTCTTTGCAACAGAATGAATTTTGGCTCCACTGATTGCCTCAATGTTATCAGTGCTGCCCAGATTTTTTCTTTCCAAAACCCACACACTGCTGGTGCTTTTTTATTTCTCTTGGGCTCAGAAAAATAAACAAAATTCAACTAAAAGGATCAGACTAACATTACTCCATGTTTTTTGAAGTTGAATGGCATATTTATTGAAAATGATTCATTTGCTGGCAAAGCACAATACTGCTAAAGAGACAGGAGCAACTTTACTGAATCCTCAGGTCGCTTAGAAGACTTTACAATATTGTCAAAATTAAGCTTGGAGAAAAGATAAACATGTCTTTTCAAAAATCTCAGTGTTTGTGGAGAAGTGTTCTGATGACTAGAAAAGGTAGAGTGTGTGTCTCCTGTTGCTGATACATTTCCTATCTGATAAAAGAGAACCTTTTTCTTATTGAAAATGGCTGGCTATGCAAGATGGCCTCATCTTATATTTTTACACCCATCTCATACAGGTTCTCCAGAGCAGTATCAGTCTCACTGTTACCAGAAAGCTGACTGAACAATTCCTTAGGGATTAAACTCTTCTTTTTCTCTAGAAAACTGTGGAGGGAGAGAACATAATAGAGAATACAATTCTCTTTTCCCTTGCCTGAGAAGAATGATTAAGAAAAGTTCTCCAAATGTGACTTTCACACATTTTGTGATGTATGTCTGCCCTTCAGAGATAGGCACTAAACCAGACATATGTGTGCATTCTCTGGTTTATTGACAGAAACCAAATATGTTTTCTCCCTTCTACCATTTTTTTATAATATATTCATGTTTGTGCTCTGGACATCACTGCTGAGATTTGGACATCTTTTCTGCCTTCCAGTTACTCCTCCAGCTGCCATAAAATGTACCTTTATTTAATCTGAAGACAGTATCATTGTCATTTCAGAAGACATATAATCTACATAACCAGTTTTGTAGTAGCTCACTGATAGATTTTTGAGTAAGTGTGAAAATATTATTCTTGTTTTTATGATTGGGCTAGGGGATTTGATAATGTAATTTATGCATCATTGCATTAAGAATTGAGGGGTTTGTTCCCCTTCTTTAGGATATACAAGTTGTAACATTTTTAAAATCTGTGCTGTGCTCTGAAAACCTTTTCTTCCAAGAACCATGCACCAACCAAGTCAAAAATTGCTGTCTTGTGTATACAATCCTCACCCCACATACACTAAGGTGAAGTTACATGAATCAAAGAAAAATTGAAAAGAAGAAAAATATCTCTGCTCTGCAGGTCTAAGGTGGAGAAAAATATAAATCTTTATGTCATATATCTGGTTTTACCATACACACCAGGCTGTTATTTGGAAAGCTAACAGCTTGTAGAGACTGTTCTCCCTTCCCAGCCAGCATTGCCTTTGGTAAACATAAACTCAGAAACAAATTTTGGAAGCGCATTGTGCCCAGAGCCCATATAGGATCAGAAATTCAAAGCACCTCTAGCTGACCAACATATACATTTGTCACTGGTCTGGTGCAATGAAGATGACCTGATAAAGATCACACTCTGACAAAAATGCAAAATTTTTCTTTTGCATTGGCTGCTGAACAGATAGGAACTGTTTCCTGTGGCCAACTCCCTTCTGACAGTGATGCAGATAATGGTAAATCCACAGGCAAATCAAACCTACATTTTGTCTTCATTTTCATCTGAAATATGGGTTGGTCTGTTGTACACAAGGCAGACATTTACTACTCAGTTTCCTTTATTGATGTTTAGGAGTTGAAGCATAAAGTGAACCTCAAATGTAAAGTGAGGCAACAACTGCCATTGTGACCACGACTACAGCAGCACAACCACATAAATCAAGGTTTCATTCATCTTTGAGCCAGCATACAGTAAAAAGTATCCTTAAAATGGAGCTCTATTGTACTTATAGAAAATGCATAGCTTTGTCTGCATGGGGACTAACGGGGACAAAAGCTGTCCTTAGCAAACAGAACAGTAAAGTCTTTCTTACTGATTTGCATTCAAGGGCTTTTCCCCACACCATGTCTTGGGAATAATTTGCAACATGGTCTTTTCTACATGCTTTTTAATATTTTTTCTCACTGAATTATTACTAACAAAATAAACATAACAAAGTGCTGCTATGCACAGCAAGAGGAAAGCCAAGGCAGTCAATTTATTTGTAAAATGGTAAAAGACAATTGATAGTGTGGATAAGTATTCTTATATGCATTTATTAATTCATAAATTACAGTATTTCCCATCTCATCTTGCAACAACAGCTGATGCCTCCATTTTCCTTGGGAAACCCCTGCAGTTCCATTATGAGAAACATAAATAATATGTTTTAATGAGATATGGATTGATAAAGTTGGGAAAGCTGACATTTTCATCCATCATTCTAAATGTTGTTTAATGATGGATTACAAGCCTGCAATTCCTCTGATAGGAGATTA
Source organism: Calcarius lapponicus (assembly GCA_039654755.1). Classification (NCBI taxonomy): domain Eukaryota; kingdom Metazoa; phylum Chordata; class Aves; order Passeriformes; family Fringillidae; genus Calcarius; species Calcarius lapponicus. The sequence continues at coordinate 95,182,275 of CM077464.1, read as the reverse complement.
AATAAAACATCAGGCTGTTTCAGCAGACTAGTCCAAGGAGATGACAATAAATCTGCTCAATTATCGTATCAACAATCTGGTTTTCACTAAATAAGGATAATTATTTTTTCATTTAGACTTGTTCAGGCATCACAGATTATTTTATTTCAGTCAATGGGAGCAAGTGCAGTATTTTATTTCTCGGAGTTGCAAAGAACCAAGCTTTCAGAGAGTACAGTACATGCAGCTCAGCAGGCTTCAAGCAGACAGAAGAAAGCTACCAATCCCCTTTCAAAACCAAAAATACATTGTGAAAGAACATTTTGTTTTCAACCTAGTTAAGTAATCTGAAAGACTCAACCAAAGGATACTGTGTGAGAAGCTGATCCATTGGAAACAGAGTTACTGGATCCTCTGCGACTTGTGCTTCACCTTGGTTCTGTTGTATATTTAATTATTAAGATCATTCAGACTATCCTTTAGCCTGAAAAATTAGACTGCAAATAACTGCAACAAAAAGAATTCCTCTTTTTTCCTTGCTTCATGCTCATCAAGCAGAAATCATGCAAAGTTTATTAGCAGAAGCCTAACACAGAGAGGATTTTTGCCAGCCAGTCCTAATAAACTCCTCCTCTGGGCAATCTAATCAAAAATGTTACATTTCACTCAGCAGCCTTGTTCTCCTCAGAATGTTTTGTAATGGCAGATAATACTACAATATGGAGCATGTCCAGTGCCCAGCAAAGCCACACAGACATGGGGGTACTTTTAATAGCTGAGAAAGTTTCAATTTTCCACCCCAGACTGCCAACCAGTGGAGCAGGTGGTCCGTGGAAAACACATTGTGTGTTTCATGTGTACGCATGAATGATCCTTGTTGCTTTACCAGTTACTGTTCTGAAAAATAAAGGAATATTAAAATACTGGTTCCCCCACTCTTAAACACCAGAAATGTGACAGCCTTGCAGTGGTAAATTATAAACTGTTCCTTGCAGAAGGGAATTATTTCAACTCTGCTCCAAAACCTACTTGCCAAGTTTTCATGGACATGACTCTTTCCCTGTGCTTTTGGGCATCCCCATATGTCAATAAAAAAAGATTTTCCTCAAAAGCAAAAGCAAAAACACAAGGTGACTTATATTCTAGTTGTAGAAACTCTATACTGAAGTTGCAGGAGTAGATGAAGAGGAGACGTGTGGGGCATAGAATTTATTCCTTCCTTAATATCACCAATAGAAGCCAGTGAAGAAGTGAATCCTGCTGAGATGAAATGGAAAACTCCAGTAAAAAATGTTCTCCCTGGCTCTTTCCTGGCTCATGGACCATCAGATAAGCTTTGACATGATAGACCAAAACAAGGACATGGTACAATCCAGGATGGTGTCATCATGAAAAGATCACCACAAACTTCTCTGCAGTGCTGGGCTAATTTAGCTTTAAGGCAATATGAGGGTGATTCTCATCACTAGTTAAAAAGGCAAAAGGAAATGTCATCTCTTCAGTATACAACTGCTTTGCCTTGTCTTTTTACTTCCCCTTGATTCCCAGCTTACCAATATTTTTTAACAGTAAGCTGTATGACTTTTCCTGAAGATAGTCAAATCTCCCTTGGTGCAAGCTCTGTAAATATAGAATATGAATCTCTGAACTGTAACTATGAAATTGTCTGACTGCATTTAAAATAATTTTCATGCTCTGTTGTTATGTCAATTTTTATTCCTCAGTTTCTGTGATTTCCATGGTTAGGCCACAGTTGGGCTGAACTCTGCTCATTTGATGTAACAATAATTGTGCTAATAATAACACAAAAAAAGATCAATGAGAATGTTGTACATTTTTTGATGTTGACTGAGACTGCTCAGTTTAGAAAAGGAAGTGTGTGTAGAGAGAGGAAACCTGGCTATCTGTCCTTACCAAGGCAGCCCCCCTGTCAGCATCCAGGGGTGATTTACAGAGACAGTGGGGGAGCATGATTGCCCTCCAATGCTTTGCATGCTCCTGAGTTCCTAATTTTACTGACTGGAAAAGCACCAGATATAGCTTCAGATTCTTCTGCAGGGAAAAATACTCACTTGGATGCTCACAGCTAGAGCTTTCTGAACCATCTGTGCAAGTATGCAAAGGGCTCCTTGGTGCAGGGCAGGCTGAGGGAGATCAGCCCTCTTCTCGTCCTGCCCAGAAGTACCTCCCACCATCTCAGTGAAAGCAGGGGAAAGGATGAAAGCAGCAAATGTCCCCCTTTTCTTTCTCTGCACAGCAGTAGCTGGTCCAGTGCCCTTGGCTTTGTCACAAGCAGACTTTCCCTCTCCATTGAACAAACAGGATGCAGCCAGTCCCATGCAAACACAAAGGCATCAGAGCAAACAGCTCCCAACTGGGAGCCCCAGCAGCAGCTCCTGTTGCCCATTCTCTGCCTGTGAACTCCAGAAATGCCATGAAACTGGGGAGCAGACTGAGAAAGCAGATTACTGCAGAGGGCAGAGGCTAAGATGGCATTTTCCTGCTAAGCCAATTCTTGCCTTTCATAACACTGATGAGCTAATAGGTTTAACACTGGTGAACTAATAGGCTGAGTGTGATGTAAGCTAGCTGAAGACCATGGAAGCTTTAAAACACAGATCAATGTTGATTCACCTCCAGCTCCTTCCCACAGCAGGTGCACTCAGTTGGGCAGACACAAGCCCTGTGAAGCTGCCATCAGCCAGGACAGGTAACTCACTGCCAGACATCCAGGGGTAGTTAGGAGACCTGGTAAGCATCCATCCCATCAACATCAAATGGTCCTTTTGCCACCCACTTGGGTGCTGGTGGCAGGGAAGCCCTGACTAGAGGCAATAGCATTACTGGAGGTTTCTCCCATTGCAGGGGGCTGGTGCAGCCCTCTGGGCACCCTGAATCCTGCTCTCCCTGCTTATCTGCCTTGTTCACAGGCCAGCCATCTGCTTGGAGGTGTGGAACATGCACAAGTTTGGTTACCAAATCTTGGTGAGATAGTTTTGTGCTTTTGCAAAAAGACCCTTTTCCCCCACCTTCTATCCTGAATGGAAAAAATTCTGACCTGTTTCAGTCCAAGGAAGTATCTGCCAACACTGAAAAGGACGACTGCATTCACCTCCAGGGCATCTGAAACAGATTTTTTTTTCTGTTTTTTCAATAATTGGGAGAGTTTTTGAAAGCCACAAGAAAGTGAGTTCCCCTCCTTGGACACATTTGTCCAGCCTTGCCAGCTGTACTTACATGCAAGTACAGCTGGCAAGGAAGTATTTACTTCTTACTTGCATGGAAGTATCTACTTCCAGGTCCAGGTCAAGCTTCTGCCTCAACAAATGATTTCTGAGTAGGCTTTCATTAGCTCCTCTATCCCACCAGTAACAGTCTCAGGAAAAACTGTAGTGCAAAATGTTCTAATGGCATGATGTGATCCTGGGACATTTACCTGTTCTTTTCCCCTCCCCCCCCCCCCCTTTTCTTTTTAAATCCATCTATTTATTATTTAACTGCCTGTATGTTTAACATTTCCTTATTTAATTCTAGTATATCACTTCTCTTTTAGTAAGTTCAAGCTCTTTTCATGTAGGACTGTTTAAGACTGGCTGGGTTCTCAGAAGAAATTGCTTCTCTTGATAACTGGATCAAAGAATTATTAAAACTATGCCTCCAATTGTACATGATTTCCGCAAGCACAGGTTACTGTTGATTATTAATTTTCTCACATTTGCATAACTCCTTTGGGCTGTATAGATGCCATAATATCATGCTACTGAATCAAGAAAATAAATCAAATTACAAATTGCAGGCCAAGAAATGTTTTGTTTGGTTTAACTTTTCTGTTTCTACCCCTTTAAGTTTTAGTTGCTGTATTCAGCAGATATTTTACCTTTTACATCACTGATTAAATTAAGAGGCAAATTAATTTAAAGACTCTGACTGCTCTTGATTGTCAGCAGTTTACATGCTTATTAAGTGGTTTAAAGTATATTTAATTAAAGATGAATTGCTTCACATCCAGTAGTCAGTGAAACATGTAGTGTTTATGTCTTCTTATAAAGTATTACCACTTCTGTAGTTCAAGAATGCTTTCAAAGGATGTATGCATAATTTCCTCATTTTAAAAGAATGACTAACCACTAATTGCACTGAATTGAGTCTTCCTCTTACCTAGAAGAATTATAATTAAACTAATTGGCCTATATAAATGTTATGTCTTTGCTTGCTCGTATGTCCCCCTTCACTATCTATTTCAAAGGTTAAGAAAGACTGCTGATCAAAGGAGGATTCAGCCAATGCTAGAAAGGGATATGGGGTTTAGGCACTGAGATACATCACACATTATTCTGAGTGCTTTTTTTATCCCCAATTCAAAAACCTATTTCAGAACAACAGAAGTCAGCCTCTTTCATGTCTTCCAAAATAGTTCAGGAGGTGCAGCCACATGACCAAAAGCAGCCATAATACAGAAGGCCACATAATCTGGTGTAGCTTGATGATGAAACACGAGTTTATTGTACTTTTCCCCTCTCAAACATTGTTAGAAAAGTCAGACTGCCTTCACCTTTCCCACAAATCCTTTGGCTGGAACTACCAGGGAGGGGGAGGAGGTGTAAGCCCTGACAACAAACCCCATGACATTTCTTCAGAGGCTTAGTAAGGAACAAGACTGTCATGGAGCGAGTCATAATGTGTGATCTGTGCCAGCCCCATTTTAAGCCCAGAAGGAAAAGGTTGCCAGTTGGAAAATCCTGGCAGTTGTGCCTATTTTTTCCCTTTCTTATAGAACTATTTATTTTGGAATAGAAAGAAGAGATTATAGGCTCAACATGAGTTTAAAAATGTATCAGTGCTTTCTCCCTCCTTGTTTTTGCAGCTGAGTTATTATGAAATAATGGGATATGTTGAAAGCAATCAAGCATTGGACATCCTTCCCAAAACAGGCTGTCCTCTTTCACCTTTAATAAAAGGAATTTGCTGTTTAAAGAAGTGAAAGCAGAACAGGAGATCTCTGCAGCTGATTTCTGTGCAGATGAATTAACATCCTGAGGCTTATTTGCTTGTTTAGTAAAGTCACCTGGGGCTCCTGCTGAAAAAAAGGAAAACCACACCTACCTCAGGCCTCCTTGTTCCTGTGACAAGAGGAAGAGCTGGTTAACTTAACCAGGAGAGGTTTAGACTGGACATCAGGATGAATATCTTTACTGAAAGAGTGGTCAATAGACTTTATTTAGCTCCTGGCTCAAGCAGGGTCAGTTCACTGGAGCACATTAGTAAGGAGTGAGTTTTGAATATCCCCAGTGAGGGAAAGTGGGGATGTTCAAAACTCACTCCATCTCTGGGCAGCCCGATCCAGTGCTCAACCACCTGCACAGTAAAGAAGGTCTTCTTCATGTTCCAGTTGAATTTCCTGGAACTTCCTTCCTTGCACGTTTCCAAAATAAATTAAGTCCACCAAACCAAGTCTGTTTTGCCCGCAAGGATAACTGGGAAGTGTCTTTATCTCAACCCGTGAGCTTTCCTGTTTTTTTTAATTCTGATTTCCTCCTCCCACCTCAGTGGGAAAGGGAGTGAGAGAGTGGCTGGGTGGCAGATTGGCTACCAGGTGAAACCAAGCCACTACAGCAGTGCAGCAAAGTACAAGTTGTTTGTAAGCTTTGGGCTCAAGACCAAAGACAAACAATAACAACAAGAAGAAGAATTTAGGCTGTCAAACTCCATTCGCTTCACGTCACTGACAGGTTATCTTTCCTTCTTCTCCACTGAATTTCACTTCAGAAAGTTAGGACGCTTTCCCTTTTAAATCAGCATTGCACATCTATAAAACAACAGCTTCTTCGAGATTTGACTACACAGTTGTTAGAGTAGGAAGGCCTGGTTGAACTTCTGCAAAGAAAGTCAGCAAGGCCTTGAGCTGTTGAGGCTTTGCCCAGCAGTTTATAAGAGCTCACTGAAACTCATCACATCTTAATCTGAACCCCATATCCAGGCTAATAAATACCAAGTAAAGTGTACACCATCCCAAGTGAACAACTTCCATGCATCTGCCTATATAATTTTCTTGTAGGCACATAAATAGAAGGCATATTGTTCTTAAATCTGTTCTACAGTAGTTCAGTTTCTACTTAAGAAACCCTTATTTTGTGAGAAGTTAATCTTTCCTTACCCAGCTCCTTTACTTTCTTGCCTGAAGGGGCATGTACATTCAACACAAACTTCAGAAGCTAACACAAAACATCCTACAAAAGACAAAGTCATAAAGGATGATGGGAATGGTTACAAAATAAACAATTAAGGTACAATAAAAGTGGTCTTAAAATACAAAAAAGCAGCCTTTATTATGAGATCATAATACATGCCAAAATAAAAGTGTCTTTTAAATCACTGTGTATGTTTATGAATTGTATTTACAGGTTTTTCCTGCCATTTTAAAACTAGAATTTGTTTGGTTTTGCAGATATTTTCAAAAATAAATATTATAAAACATGATTCAATAAAATATGCATACAATAGGAAAAGGGAAACCTGGCTTGAAACAAAGTCATTCCTGCAGAAGCCAAGAACAAAGAACGTATTAGGGTTGAAAACTTAGATATGTCCTACCTTAAACTGGGAGGGTAACATTTTGTAAATCACCTAAAAACTGAAGATACAAGCATTTTTTTCTCTTTTTTATAATATAACATCAAAATTACACAGAATGCCCCAGTGATCACTAGGAAACCTGCCACATTCTAGTTTTTCCAAACCAATCAAGTCCATGCTTCGTGGGATGAAGTGCCCCCCTTCCACTGCAGGCCGAAAGTAAATGCGGTCAAACCTCATCTTGCACTTGTAGGCTGCATTCAGGTTGGTGTTGGAGTGCGTGTCCCAAGTGTAGCGGCAGTGCTGAGGTTTACCCAAAAACTCCCAGGCATCCTTAATGTTGTCAGGCAGATTACCAAGTTTAGTAACCTGAAGGCAGAAGGAGGGAAAAAATACCCCAAGACAGTGAATTCACAAATTCTACCTTAAAAAAATAGAACTGAGTTGTCGCAGCATTGGATTTTTTTCTTCAAAACATAAGTTGCTAAAAATCAAAGATCTTGGAGATGTTTCTAAACCATGGTATTTCTCCAGATACTCTAAAGCATGACCATTTCCTGTAGCACTTACTAAATCCAAAACATGTTCCAAAATAAATGTTCAGCTCTTAAATGTTGAGGTATAGGGGCCAACACCATGTTTCCTAAACCCACGTCATTCCAGTTCACTGCAACGGAATTTGATGACAGAGAAAGGTGAAACTCTGACCTTCGAGTAACACTGCACAAATTTCCCTTTTAGTATCAGCAGCCAAAAAACTACTTCTAATTTTGAATGCCTTGATTGCCGGGAATTAAGATCTATTTCTCCAGAGAACCCTCTTCCTACAATGATTCTGAGAATTGGAGAGTTGAACAAGTAAAGACCAAGTTCTCAAAATGAGAAAATGTTTTTGAAGTCAAAAATTCCACCAAATCTGCCTGCATCTGCTCAGATACAAGTATTGTTCTTAAAGCATTAAGTTATTTGGAAGGAGTCTCCACATATATCACCTCAGCCAAAACAACGCTTACTTGTACTTAGTCATAGTTCCACATCTTAAGAATAAGTGTTGACTATCTCTGTTCTGCCTAAGCAGGTAATTTCTCATAAAGACAACAGAAAAGCCTGAGAAGGTTTTGTCAAAATACCTTCTCTAAATAACAAAGTTGCTTATTTCTATTTACCTCGCTGTCTCTGAGGTTTGTATCCCCTCCAAATATAACAGTGGTGGACTCAGACTCCTTCTGCATTTCGTTTAACACTATTTGCAGCTGCTTTATCCGTTCCTTGGAGTGATCTTTAGTGCTCTCCAGATGAGAAGTCATAAGGCAAAGTTCAATACCAGATATGCTCACCTGTGTGTGAAACAAAGAGGCAGTGTTGCTACCCACATCATGATAAGAAGCTCAGAGAACAAAATCTTATCACAAAGCAAATGACAGAATGTTAGAGCTCTGGTTAATATTAGCTTTATATTGAAGAAAAGGGGCTTACAGAAGGATAACAGGCTTTTAGTTTTGTTTTCAGACATTATGAGACTTGAAAGCAAAGTATGGTGAGTAACTTGCATACAAGATTTAAGTTTGTCAGTATCAAATGCCACTGGGCTTGTATGCTTGGAAAAGTTTTTCTGCTCTTTGAGACTGTCACAGAGAAAAAGCCAGTTCAGCCTTTCCTGGGATTTTCTGTTTGGAAGGCAGAAATACTTCCTGGGATTTTCTGTTTGGAAGGCAGAAATACAGCTGCTGATTAGTACATCCTGACTCACTCACATGCACAACTAAAAGGTTCCTCTTCATGGCAGTCGTTGGAAAAGGTATTATGTCATGTTTCAGTAGCTTCACTCTCGACTTCTTTAACATTACAGCAGTGAAATACTCATCTATGTTACCTACACAGGACCAAGCAAAGAAATGTCTGAGGACATCTTCTGCTGTGCCACAGCAGAACTACCATAAAGCAGTTAAGGTTCTGAAAGAGACCTTTTTGCCACGACCTGCAAAAATATGTAGATTTTTAAATCATTAGTGAAAAGTTGCATAATAACGGTCTGATTTTCCAGATTTTTTTAAATGCAAGTACCTAAAAAATGACTTATCTATGGTACTTTTTGATTACCCTTGCTACCAATCTTTCAAAATGCAGAAAGAAATACCAAGGAAAATGCCAGAAAAGCAAGCTTTTCACACGCATAATTTGCATCAAGCTACATGCTGATACCAAAACACAGAAACATCAAGTACTTCCTTCTTCACTTTTTATTCTTTAAAATGGTTGGAGGTTTTGGCAAGAGAAACAGAATAAACCCAACCTTTGTTTTCTGTTTTTTGTCTTTAGCATCTGAGATTATTTTCTTACCTGGAATAATAGTGTAATTGCCTGCTTTCATCTGGAGAAGAGGGAGATGTGGTGGGATGACCTCCTGTAAAAACACAACATCCGGACTGTATCTGAAATCAACAAGGCAAGAAAAATTTCAATTAATAACTGAGTAATACTGCAACACTCTGAGGCCAAATGGAACAAACTCAGGGATTTCAGGCGCACCTTGCCCTCATTTTCCTAGGTTTTGTAAGAATCTACTCTTTAAAAAAGAAAAAGCTATGTGCACTGTATTTAGCAGCACACAGACACCACCCTTACTAAAAGAGAGGAAACAATTGTTACTAGGAATATGAAACCAACATGGTAATAAAATGCATGACTTCCTTCTACCACGACCTTGCAGGTTTCATATACTACATAACATGAGGAATTCAACTTAAGCAGCTGCAAAGTAGCTTTGGGACATGTTTTCCAGAAGATTCTCACGTACAGGATGCTATTATGAACTCTGTTTGTGATGTATGATTGCAACTTGAACAATATTGCTCGTTATTAGATTTTTAAAGTAGCCATCTGAAAAAATTTAACCTCTGGGACGCTGCATAGGTTCACACCTTTTAAAATCAGTATAACAACTCTCAGCTATTTAGGATTTATAGGGTGATTGATCTGTTGCATCTAACATTAAGATAACTGGGACATGAAGATTTTTAAATTCTTCAATCAAGAAGCCTTTTTATTTTTTTGTTGAATTTTGACAATACAAAGAGGAGGCTGTACTTACAATGCCAGGTATGTACAGATTCCTCTGGCTCGATCTTTCACATTTCCCAGATCCAGCCCATCAATGTTCCAGGTGATCAGCGAGAAGTTGCTATCGTCTTCTTTCTGCTGCGAGTCTTCACTGTTGACACCAGCAGTACTTGTAGTTGCATCTGCAGTGAGGTCAATGCTAAAGAGAGAATTTGTTTGTTAACATGCATAATACTGACCTATCTGTGACTGCCTCACTTATCTGCTAAAGCATGTTTGGATCTCAACAGCATTTAAAAGCACAGTAACTAAAACATAGAGGCCCCAGTCGTACAGAGCTGTGGTTCAGTAGGTGAAGTAAGTGGTTTTCTCTCCACCTATGGATGGAAGATAACATTTACCATTCTGATGTAAGCTAATCAGATGGTAACCAACAAAATCCAAAGCACTTGAGTAGTTCAAGTCTTTCCTCACCATCCCACTCTTTCCCTGTGTACTTCAGGAACAGGCTGCTTCCAAGTGGACTCCCCATGGGGTCACAAGTCCTGCCTGTTCCAACATGGGCTCCTTTGTCCATGTGCCCACAGGTCCTGTCAGGAGCCTGCTCCAGCGTGGGCTTCCCATGGGATCAGCCTTCTTCAGGCACCCACCTGCTGCGGTGAGGAGTCCTCCCTGGGCTGCAGGTGGATCTCTGCTCCACTGTGGTCCTCCAACGGGTGTGCAGGAGCACAGCTGCCTCACCATGCTCTGCACAGGGGGAATCTCTGCTCCTGCACCTGGAGCATCTCCTGCCCCTCCTTCTTTGCTGACCCTTGGTGTCTGCAGGGCTGTTTTCAGTTATCTCTTCTGCTGCAGATGCTGTGGTGCAGCCACTTTTTAACCTTAAGTACATTATCCCAGAGGCACTACCACCATCGCTGATGGGTGCAGCACTGTTCCACAGCGGGTCTGCCTTGAAGCCAGCTGACCTCGGCTCTGCCAGACACAGAGGAAGCTTCTGGCAGCTTCTCACAGGAGCCATGCCTGTAGCCCCTCACTACCAAAACCTTGCCAAGCAAACCTGGTCAGAATAATGCTGACAACACACTGATGTTTTGGTTGTTGCTAACTAGTGCCTACCTTGAAACAAGGGCTTTTCAGCTTCCCATGCTCTGCCAGGTGCATAAGAACCTGGGAAGAAACATGAACTTCTGACCTGACCTGAACTGGCAAAAGGGATACTCCATACCATGGATCATCATGTTCAGTGAATGAACTCGGAGGGAATTGGCCAGGAGGAGCCAACCGCTGCTTAGAGATGGGCTGGGCATCAGTCAGTGGGTGGTGAGCAACTGTATTGTGCATCACGTATCTTTCTTGGCTTCCATTTCTCTCTCTCTTTTGTTATCTCAAATTTCATTACAATTAATTTTATATTATTATAATTAATTTTATTTCTACTGTAAAACTGTTTTTTACTTCAACTTTATCTTTTTTTTCAACTCTCTTTCCCACCCTACTGAGAGGGTGATGGTAAGTCAGGGTGTCCAAGCGAGTGGGTGAGTGGGTATCTGGGGTTAAACCACAGCAAGCAGGGATCTGGAAAAGTTCAATTCCACATGCAGATCAGTACCTCCTCCACTCAGTACCTCCTCCAGGTGTGCTATGAGATGGTGTATGTAAAACACAGATCTTACATCTTAACTTTCACAGCTATGTTTAACAAGGTGTGCACGTACGTGCCAATTTTATTTATAGAAATAAAAATATGCATACACCCGCTATAGTACAAATATGCATAATTTACACATCTACAAACGTATGTATGGTAAAATCTGTGTACATATCACTGCACAACACAAGGCAACGAAAAGAAAATGTGCCTGTGCCTTCTCCAAAAGGTTCACAATCCACCAGTCCGGAAGATCCACAGAGGGAAAAGGCAGCCCAAAAGCCTGAAAGCCTCTCCATGGGAGAGAAACGTCGGGAAAGGACGAGGACGGGAGCAGAAAAGGAACAGGAACCACCTGCCTCGCTGCCCCTCAGCCGAGGTGCGATGCCCGGCGGGAGGGAGCGCTGCTCCCCATGTTACCCCTCGGCCCGGCGATGGCTCTCCCCGGGTGTGGGGGGTCCCTGCGCCTTCCTGCCGAGGGGAACCCGCCTCTCCCCGGGTGTGTGAAACCTGCCTGCCCCCGGGGAGGCTCCGCTCCCCGACCCGCTCCTCCTGCCGCATCCCCCGTCCCCATCACCTACCAGGTGCCGGTGTCCGCGCAGGCCGGGGCCGCCCCGCCCGCCGCTGCCCCCGTGTCCCGCGGCGGGTCGAAGTAGGCGTTCAGCGCCCTCTGAAACACAGGGGCGGCTGGCAGCGAGGGGCCGCCGCCAGGCAGCCCCGCGGCCCCGCCGGCCCCGGCCGTACCTCCATGTGCCAGTCGCTGCCGGCCAAGAAGCGGCGCGCCACGGCCTCGTCGCTGCTGGTGATGGCGGCGAACTCGGAGCACAGCACCTTCCTCCGCTTGGCGACGTGCAGCGCCTCATCCTCATCCTCCTGCTCCCGCTTGTGCTCCGCCGGCGGCGGGCTCGGCGCCTCCTCGGCCCGCTCCTCCATGGCTGCGGCGGAAGGCGGGGACAAGCACCGCCCGCCGGGGTTGTCGTTCCGGGGCGCGGGCGGGTGGGCAGCGGTCAGCGGGGCGGCAGCATGGGGCTCACGGTGGAGAGCCTGAAGGAGGCTATGAAGTACATGGTGGAGTCGAAGGGCTTCGACCGGGTGCTCGGCAAGGTACGGGCACTTGGAGGGCAGGGCTCCGGGAGCGCGGCCCCGCCGGGACAGCTCGTCTGTACGGCCTTGTGTTCTCTCCCGGAATAACCGGCTGGACCGGGATCAGCCCGCGGGGGCTGCTCGGGGCCGAGCCTGGCGGGGCTGCGGGCACGGCAGGAGCCCGCCGGTGCAGGCTCGCCGGTGTTTCCCCGCATCCCAGGCCTCGCGCCCTGGCGTGTGGCCGTGCTGCTAACGCGGGGTAGGAAACGCAGTTGTTATAATAAGAATCATTACTCGATTGTTATTCAGTAACTCTCGTTAAATGCTCCAGCTGCCTTCCAGCAGCTCTCTGAAGGTGGCTGTACTGAATAACCTTCAGGAGTCATTCAGCAGGTGGCATTCTTTCCTTCGCGGTACGTGCGAAGCCACTAACTTCCGAGACCGTGAAATTATAAAATAAACTCTTCCCTGTTTAAAATTAGAAAGGTGTCTCGTTATGACATCTCCTGAGCATGAAGTCAGGCTGAAAGCACAACGCACACATGCACACCCCAGTGCTCTCTGAACTTCAACGCAAGGCCTTACACTATACCTTCACTGCACATTCTGGTGTAAGGAAATGTAATGGACTGGTACTGCTGCGGTGTCATGCTACATTATGCTCAAAAAAAAAGTTGAAGTTACTGTTCATTTACACTGCAGCTTGTGTAGTATGCAGTAGCATAGCTGCTGTGTAGGAAAGTTCTTGTTCTAGAAACAGTTTCAGTGTTCTCATTAAATTTTCACTTTTTTATTTGGTTGTGTAACTGTGACATGGAGTGATGGAGTAAATATAGCTAAGAAAATCAGCCATGTAAAAATGGCTTTGCATTATAGAGGAGCAAATGTTATAATGGAAGCAGTGCTTTTGTTGACAGCACCATCATCTGATGCACTTAATAGAAACCAATTGTTAACAAAGTAATTCTTACAGTCGTGTTTGTCCAAGACATGTTGGTGAGTATAAAGTTTTTAAAATGTATAAAGCTTTAAGAAGATAGTTTATATATTTATAGTCCATTTAGTTCTTAGTCACCACTTCACTGTGATAACTTGACTCTCCTTTTAAATCCTGATAAGTGGTGAACAGATATTAGCATTTCAGCTTGTAAAGATAACTGCCTGGAAGTAAGCCTTGGGAGACAGGTTTCCAGTCTTCCTGAGGAATACTTTCAGATTTTTCCTGCAACCTTCTAGAATTAGAATGCTAGGAATATGATGATAATAACAATAAAAGTACAGTTTGAATTAAAAATAACTGCTCCTTTTCTGCGAGATACTTGAAATCTCTCTTACCATAAGTAAATGACTCAAGGTTTTTCTTATTCCAGGGAAGACACATTTTAGTCTGAAACCTTTCACCTCAAGCCTCAGACTTAGTTTCTGGTGTAACTCCAATGTGGTATCTAGCCAGGCTCTAATGACCGTGTGTTTAAAGCCTGGGAGCTGAAGCAGTGTGCTGTTCCCCGAGGCAGACGCGTGGGAGGACAAGCACAGCAGGGCTGGGAGAAGCACAGACCAGCAGCTCTAGCTGAGTAGGTCCTGGAAGCGTTCAAGTACTGAACTGTTTTTGTCAAGGAGAGCAGGCATGTAGTGCCAGATCAGGGCAATGACAAATGGGACCAGATGCTTTCCTCACCTCGCTGGTGGGGTGGAGCACCAGGGAGTGGAAGCAATCTGCTCCCAGTGTTGAGCATCAGTAAAGTCCTGCTTAGAAATTCTGTCAGAAGCTCAGGCCTCCAGTGCAGTGCAGCATGCCTGATTTAGGACTTGGGGTTTTCATTGATACCGGTGCTATTTCTGTATTAGGATGTTGCCTCAGTAATTTCCTCTCTGTTTAATGCCAGTTGTTTCCATTAGAAAACTGTATTACATCATCATTGATCTTAGTATCATTTGTCTGTAAAATTTAGATAGTCTTTGGTTTATCAGAAAGGGTGAAACTCAGCTCTTACAATGCATCATAAATAAAGAACAATGAAACTGGAAACATTTCAACCTTAATACCGTTTAAGATAAAAAAATATTTAAACTCAGTTGGTAACAGAATGGAAACATTCAAGTTTAAAAAAGCTCTTGTAAAAAACCTGAAAATTAGTAAGAAGAAATATAAAAAATATGTCCACATTTCACTTTTAATAGTCTAAAGGCAATTCAAAGTCTTAGTTATACATGTAAATATATGTGGAACTTACCCCAGTTTTGCATCTGCTTTCAGATTTTGAATATAGTGCTACTGACTGAAGAAATTTAAATAGAGATTTTCAAATACTGAGTTGCAGTAACTTCTTGGTGTCAAAATTCCAGCTTCTTTTGTTGGTTATAGGGGGAAGCAGGGTACCATAGATGAGCTGTAATTCTGGATTTACCACCTGTGGTCTGGAATAAAACTGTATATACAAATAATGATGCTGTTACTCCGTGATACAGCCTTGGATACTTGTACTCATGAATATGAATTCCAATCAGAGAGGCCGATCTGATTAGTATTTCCAACGCTCATTTCAAAATACTGATTTTTATTGAGGTTGCTCTTACGTAATGATTAATGAAATACTGGTGGTCTCATTACCATAGTGTGAGCTAACAAATGCCTTCGCAACTATGGTACACACAGATACTCAGAGCAGTTTTGTGTTCCCTCTAATCTGGTCTTTCACTTACAGCTTAAAGCAAAAGGAAAACTGATGACAGTTTCCTCCTAAGGAATTCCTGACAGCATAGCACCTATTGAAGTTCTGTTAAGCTGTCAGTTTAAATATTTGTCTGCATTAGAAGTACAGATTTTTCTAAGGCAACAGTCTTCTGCTCAAAATCTATGGGAATATCTAATGGGACAGTTGAATTACTCTATTTTCCATCCTTTAATTTGTCTCATGAGTCCAGAATCAGAAAAAATTTACTTTCAATTTGATTGAGGGCAATATTAGGTGTTGGTACTACTGTCACTAAGCTTTTTATTCCTTTTTGGTTATACAGATGAAACTTCACTCTGCAACTCCTGGAAAAGTTGTTTGTGAAATGAAGGTAGAGGAGGAGCATACAAACAGAGGTGGCACATTACATGGAGGTTTGACAGCCACCCTTGTAGATGTGGTGTCAACAGCAGCGTTGCTGTACACAGAAAGAGCAGCGCCTGGGGTCAGTGTGGACATGAACATCACGTAGGTATCGTCCACTGTGGTACCCAAACATACTTTTCTTCCCATTTTGACTCAATTGTACATCTTTTCTGTGCTGTGGCACTCACTAAAAATGGGCGTTTTTTTTGGTTTCAGAAGTCCTGTTTTTATAAATTAAAGGGGTTGCATGTGTTTTTGGAGACTGACATTTGATTTCAAATTTTGAGTTGGACTTTCTTAAGCTTTTATTTGTTACATGTGTTTATGAGACAGTGCCCATTCCTTCATAGAATGTAAAGGGATGCTGATAAGTCAACAATTTTACTCCTAAGAAATTGGTTTGGTTTCAGTTTTTGCTTGTGCAGGTATGTTAATGTCTCCTCAAAACCCAAGCTCTAGGGTAAGCAGCTTTCTGTAAACCTTTTTTAGTATTACTCCATAAACCAGAGAAAAAGCAGAGTTTACCTCTGTTGTGTATAGAGGGTGAATTACAGATTGAATCAGAATTTCTCAGTGGAAGAACAGTCCTTTGCTCTAGGTTATTTTAAGGTATTTTTTTTTACTGAGAATAGTTCTTCCTGTAATGAAAATTCAAAGCACAGTGTCTTAAAACACCAATTGTTCTGAAACTTTCTTTGATCATGCTATTGTAGCTTGTCAGCTTTGCCTCATTACTTTTAATGAAGACATTATGACCAATTGGAACTAAAGTAATCCTACTTAGAATAACTAACACAGAGCATTAAGAATGTTAGAAAAGTAACCCCTCATCAAAACTGCCTTAAAAAAAAAATAAGCTTTAAAAGTGTGGGGAGTAATCTGTATCTTTACCAGGTTCCCTCCTTTCTCTCCCAGCACCTTCTGATTTCTCCACTAGGCAGATGGGGGATTAAGCATCTATTTAGGCTTCATGCTACCACTGTGATGACTAGGATCTTACTGGAAATTAAAACCTAAAATTCTCCTATCATTATGGGTTTTTTCCTGCAGTAGTATAACAAAAGGCCAACATCTGAATTATCGACACTATCAGTTATGTTCACCCAATTACATAAGGGCTGGAATCTGAAGAAAGTGCTGTCTCTGGAGGTGATCCAAAATTACCTTTAGGCAATGTTACGTGAAGCAATATTAATATCTTTTTTAACTTGGACTACTGCATTCATTGAACAAGTGAGATTAGATATCAAATATTGTAACAAGAACTTTTTTCCTTTTTGGGAAGGAGCTTTTTAAAAAGTTGTCATGAGGAAGCTATTTCAGTAATGGAAAGAACAGAGAGAAACAGAAAATTTTTTTTTTTGGTAACCACAAGAGGATCAGCAGTAGCTTCTGGAAATGAGACAAGGCTGAAATCCTGCCCTTGTCAAGCAGTGGAGCTGGTGCTACATCAGCGTTAGGCGTGGCTGACATTCCTGTGACATGGCGTCGTGTATAAAAATGGACTCGTTGATGAAATTTATCTCAGCGAGATTAACATCCAGCAATTCTTCATTTTCCTCTGCTGCACTAACATTCGAATATTGTTCCCTTACCTCAGATCATGGCTGGATCACGTTCCTCCTAATTTGTTCCAGGGGAATTCTTTGTGCAGAAATTCCTTCTATTCCCCAAAGAGTGTGTTTTAAAAGCACACCCTCCTGCTCATGTAAATAAAACAAAGAGTTTTCCAATGAATGGAAACAACATTTGAGGGTGCCCAGATTTCCATGACTTTCCTCTAACCAGGGTATGGGAACAGTTAACCTATGCTTACAGTTCCATACAGAAGTGACCTTCTGGAGCCTTTGTGACATTGACATTTTGCAGCTGAAGCAGCCAAACTAGTTTAGAAAAGCTGAAGGAAGCCAGCAGTGGTTGGAATAGGACTTGGAGCTGAACTTTCAACTGAAGTCTTGGATACCTCATTGGTTCTGTTCCAAAACAGACTTTTCCTCAGAACCAAGCCAATGGCTTTCTTTCTAGCCTCCATTTTCTCAGAGAACTCTTACACTTACCACTGCCAGTAGTTAGAGGAGCTCAAATCCATTAAGTGGGCATTTGCAAGTAGACAGGCAGACAGAGATGTTGCTTTATTACTTGCTTCTACTAATTCCTTTATGATAATATTAAATGCAGGAATATTCTTGGATTTATCCTCTGTACCATTGCTTACCTGTTCCTTTTTTTCTTCCTTGAAGATACACTTCTGCTGCTAAGATTGGAGAAGACATACTGATTACAGCTCAGATTTTGAAGCAAGGAAAAACTCTTGCATTTGCCACTGTGGATTTAACAAATAAGGCTACAGGAAAGTTAATTGCGCAAGGTAGACATACAAAGTTCTTGGGAAATTAATATGAAAAAGTATTTTAAATAAGAATGTTGGACTCCAGAATCCCATTTAGAATCATTTTCTCACTTATGCAATATCATCTGCACAAAGTTCTGATTGTCTCTATCAAGTGAATTTGTCTCACTTTTATAATAAGCAAACAGATTTCTTAATTATCACCAGTATTGCTGCAAGCCAATCCCCTGGGTTTGGGATGAACAACAGTGTGACAGCATAGGGAGGCACCTGGCTTTTTTTGGTCAAGAAAGCAGAAGGGAAGAGCCTTTGGGCCAGCCATATGGTTAACCAGCATGACAGCATTTTAAGAGATCTGCTTTCTCTACCTGTGGCATCATGTGACAAGTAAACCCTGTCTTCAGGCCTGTCACAGTCACACTCAAACATCACTAGAAGTGCTTCCCAAGTGTACTTGTTCCCTGAGATGGTAGTACAGAGTCCCTGTAACATCGTCCGGAACGGGTTTGAAAGTGTAAAGCAGACTAATGCAAAATGTAATTTACTGATGCTGTAATAAATTAAGAAGTATTCAATAAAGCTTTCTGAAACTACCTTTTTAAAGATTGTTTCATAGTTTTGTAGCCTCTGCACTAAGTAAAAGCTTGTCAGCATGGAGTAGTTGAGAGAGGGTTTGGTGGAACCCTTGTACATAAATTCACCCAAGATGTCATCATCTCCTTCTGATCCTGGAATGTGAAAATAGTTGTATCATGTAGGCTTTTCAGCTCTCCCTAGCTGAGGTTGTGGTTATATTTGTTTAATATCCATCGGCTGCATGTTACAGATGTAAAAAACTAATTTTGGTGAGCTTTCATTCAGGCTAAGGCTGTTAGCCTGGGTTAAATGTGGTAGAGTTAAGCTGTTGTTCATCAGATGAAGCCTGGTCTCCTCTTGCAGTGTTGTGGACAGGCTTAACTGCTTTCTTCAAATGATCCATGGCAAGATTATCAAGCTGTAGTAAGAACAGCAATGCTACATATGCAGTGCATATTTTTCTCCTTTAGCAAAAAGCTGATCTACGCTAGTAAAGGGCATGTGTAAGTCCTTTTTGTTGTGGGAGTTGAGTCATTGTCTTCAGTCATTTGACTTTTGTGATGAGCAGTTAGGGTTTTCTTCTGTGCATTCCTAAACCTAAAGAAGTAATTTTCAATGAGTTAGGTGACATGTCCATGCAGACTGATTTTCAATACAAACTTGTACAAGCTTACTAATGTGTCATTAATCTCTCCAAAAGACTTTTAAACAACTAATATGAGTGGATAACTAACCTTTCAGTGGAAGTTCTCTAAAAAAATATCTACAGTGGGTTCAAGCTACCAGCATGTATTTTTGCTGCAAGTTTAGAACAGTTTTTCATGGTATATACATTCTCAGAAAAGCTTTTTCTCTGGGGCTGCTTCAGAAGCATACAGAGTTTACATGCCTGTGGCTAGTTGAACTTTTAATAGTAGCATCCTCTCTGTAGGAGTACGTTCATGATTGATTTTCCCACAGGACTTGCACTCACTCATACTCAGAAATCATCCCTGAATCCCATTTAAAGGAACACAGTGCTTTGCTGAAACAGTTCTGCAAAGGTGATTACTACAGCAGGAACTTTTTTTGGTTTAAATCTTTGCTCATCAGAGCTAGATGCTGCACTATATGAAATTCTCACGTCACAGCTCCCTCACCTGGAGCACTGTTAGGAGTCTTAAGCATCTCCAGTTCCTCTGCAATTACTCGGATGAGCAGAGAGAATCCATCAAATCAACTGGATGCACTTCCTAATTTTGGTGATTGCTGCTCTGGTTTCTTCCTATTAACATGTTCTGGCATCTCCAGTTACCTTTTTTCTTATTCTTAAGTTTACCAGTTTTCTTAGGTGGGTTAATCATGTAGTAGAGTCCAAGAAGATAGTTAAAACCACTCCCCTCCAATTGCTATAAACCCATTCATTCCCCTCACTGGAACACAAGAGTGATTTTGGCTATTACCTGAAATAAAAGGCAGAGGGTGAGAATGAAGGAGGTGCCAAATTCAATATGTGCCAAAATATTGAGAACACTCTCAACTGTATGTGCTGGGGCCACTCTGTCCTTGTGTAACTGTCCCACTGCAACTTAACACGACTTCCTCAATCAGCGCTGGCTGCCTCAGGAACCTATCAGAGTTAAGTGGTCCCATTCTATCACTTAGCATTCATCATATCTCCATAATTACAGCTGAAAAGCATCCAGGCCAATTGAGAGTGGCAAACCTCAACACAGAAACAGCAGTATCCTCCTGTTCCCATTCAAGCCTGGCAAGGACTGTTTCAGGCTGAGAGGGAAACAGAAATAAACCTTCCTGAAATAACAAGTGAATTCTCTTCTCCCTTACAATAGGCTATTCAACACAGTATTTTAGAACTGCCTAATTAATAAGAGGGACATCGTTAATATTCAGGCCAGTTATTTCAGAAGCAGTTAATTAAATGGATTATTTTAAGACAACCTTGTCTGTTATCCCTCACCAGCAGCAATATGTTGACCTCATAATTTATTTCACAACTTGAAATCGGGCGCAGAGATGATCTTAGAAGGAACTGACACCATTGAGCTTGCCTAGCTTTGAGAGTAAATTGTCAAGCACCAGACTTAATACTTGGAAATGTTCTTTACTGATTTCACTCTAACCTACATGTGGAAAAATCTGTATCTTACCTTAACTGAATCTCAAAGTAAGGGAAACAAATTACCATAATAAGGACAAGTGGTACATGGCTCCACCTGGCATCAGAACAAACAGACCTCCTGTGGAGTTGACCTGGTTCCATCACTGCAGATTTAGGCATAATTCCCTTACAAGCAAGCAATTAATGATTTCATGAGCTCATATTGTGAGTCTTAGTAGTATACTAAATTTCATATCCAGTAACTGACAGACAACTCCAAGTTCCTTCTTAACAGCTAAAAATGAGACCAGCCCTCCCATATTGCAGTTTGTTGTATTTTGGGATTTTTCTTTTAAATATACCAAACACCCAATTTATACTTTTGTCTAGATGCCTGTTCTTACAGAGGCCACATAAGTGGCCATTTCATACCACATTTCAGTGGTTTGAAATTCTGAGGAACAGTTGTCTCTCTCAGTGAAAGTAACTTCAGCTTCCCACTTCCTGCAGTACCCTGTCCAGCCAAGAGTTTCATGCTGGTTTCACATCCCTGCTATGGCACAAATGCATTCAGACTGACACCCATGGGCTTGCACCATGTACAGCTGTGCTTTACAGATGCCTTGAGAAAATAAGGGATCAGAACAGACTTGTTCCCACTGGCACTTGAAACCAGGGGTCCAGATGATCAGGGCAGATAGAGATCACAGATTAAGATGCAGTGAGAAGGGAAGTTTAGTCATTAAGGATTCCAGCTCTTGAGAAGATGTCAGTCATAAACTAGGGAGAAGATAAGGAAGGGTGTCACTGCTGAAACAAGTGTTGAACTATCAGAATTCCTTCTAAGTCTCTTAGGTCAAGCCACCCATCAGAAGATTCTCATGGCTGAGCTGCTGGTTTACAATTCTCAAACTCACAAACCATCACCTAATAGGGATGGAGCAGAGATGTCAGGTGAATTAGGCTGTTAAGTAACTGTTCTGAACAGCAGTTCAAATCTCTTCAGCTTCATTGACTGGCTCTGAGCCACTACCAGGGCATATGGAAGAATTTCCCACTGCATTATATCATTCACAATTTTAGAATTTCCATCTGCAAAAAAAAACATTTAGGCAGAACCCCCCAAACCTCTCCTTACCTCATTGTCCTCAGAAATGAAAAAAACCCCACTTATATGCCTATTTTGCTACTTGAGTTTAGGGCCAACATGATGAGGGTTATCATCTTCATGATTCTGCAATGCATTCACTGAACCACTGCTACCACCAGACCAGGATCCCAAGCTGCCATGGCTGTGGGATACAGGAGCATATACAGTTATACAATATACAGTTATACAGTTCTCACTTAAAAGAGAATAAATTACCGGCCACCTTTCAAACAAGACACATTTGCTGTCCTTCAGGAAAAACACCAAAAATAAATGAACTAAACCAAAAAAAAAAAATACCCCATTTTTATTTGCTAAGACAGTACCTGGGGCTTATAACTCTAGTAAAATTCTGGATCTTTGATTTCTTTTGCTTAAAAGCAGTAGCTGCTTGAACAGATTTCCGGAGTCCAGAACAGCAATTTTTTAGCGGGTGCTCTAGCATACAGTAATTGTGCTTAAATTAAGGGACCTTTCCATATGTAAATCCTTTCCAAGCAGAAGTAGGCCACGGATATCTTCAGCCCTAAAAAGCATTTCAGTCACCCAAGCAGAAGAGAAATTACACTTAGCTTCAGTTAACCTGTAGAGCTGACAGAGCCCTCCCTCTGCAGCATCTGCACTACCCAGTGAGCCTGGTGAGCTCCCTCCCAGCTGCGGTGCACAAAGCAGAAAGCAGCACCTACTGCTGCAAATCTGAAGGGTTTAATAATGTTTTGTCTCATTGCTTCGCTCCAGAAAGCTGTTCCAGAGTCTGCAGGCTTACACAGCTTCTGAATTTACTGCTGCAATAAATGCGAAATGAAAAATCTGAGATGATTTTCCAGGCTAATAAAAGTAAATAGCAATTAGGTAAACTCACATGGCATGTCTGTCTGCTTAGTAAATGTAAATGCACTCTACTCATTCTTGACTTCAGTTATCATGCTCAATGGCAGTAACAGTAATGCAACATTAAATGAAGACTCCAACAGTCCATTAGACTAATCTCACTATTAAGAGGCAAGAAACCCTTCAGTGACTCTTCTCACTGTTCAAGCCCCCAGATCCTCATTCAACATAAGCTGGTGTTCAGTAACTGCACATAACCTAAACAACTCAGCACACAAGTGCAAGAAAAAGCAGTGTTCTCCTGGCAGCAGAACAGGGGTAGGAAGGGAAGGATGCCTGCAGAGCTCACAGGCTGCAAGTATGTGCAAGGACCAAGCATTTATGGCATTTGTGTGATGTTTTAAAGTAATTTCAAAACTAATCAATTGCACCTTATGTGTCAAGTAAAAGATGTGGTCATTCCAAGGATCACAGCCACTTACTGTAGTGCAGGCCGATCCTCAGGTTGGTATTTTCAAAGTACAATCAAATAGGTCTTTCCGAAATGTCAATTCTTTTAAAGTCTAGGTCATTTTACAAGTTCTAATTTTCATCTTCCCACCTGCTATTTTTCTAACAGACTTAACATTTTGCAATGAAAGAAATGAAACTGCAATGAGAGATCAGTACCTTTGATCTAAAACTTTCAATGCTCAGAGATTAGTAACCAATCAAGTAACCAATTTTTTCCTTTTTTTTAAGAAAAGCACTGACTAGCCCTAGTGTTTCTACTACCTGATATAACACTTAATATAAATTTTTATGTTTACAAAATCACACTAAAGCTATAATACAGCTTTTGAGAGGGAATTTATCTTTGAAATAGACATGACAAAGGGCATCAACTGCCAACTAACTACAGGCCTGATGCATTTTGGCAGTACTTGTACAGCAGTTCTGTACAAGTTTGCCATCTTACCATATTTTGGTAACTCTTGCACAGCTGAAGAAGCTTGACAAGTGAAGAGAAGCTTCATAGTAATGTACAGACTGTAACATTTAAGAAGCTTCTCATCACCCAGGAAGCACCTGACACAAGACAATTCACTGAGATGCATTTAATATTTAACGGTCTTCTGTTTACTTATTTTATCCCTGCCCCCTTGGCACTTACCAAGATCTCATGACAAATCCTTAAGCAGCAGCCCGGTTAAACTCCCATACTCAGGTGCAATATTGAGTGTATTTCATTTTTTGGTATTAGTACGTCCAAGGTAGCCACACAAGTAGTTGACAATAGACAGTAACTAAAATTCTTTTAAGAGAGCCTTTCTGTGTTTACAAACAGCTCCAAAAATGAGGTGCACACCATCACAAACTGTGCTTTGGAAAATTACTTTTGTGAGATAAAACCTACATTTTGAAAAAAGACTACCAAAAAGCCATTAAGCTTATATAAAGAGGGCCTGAAACCAAAAGCTAGATGGTATGAACTATTTCCATTCACTTCTGAAGGGCATTTTCCTACAGTAACTTAATGGAAGAATATTTTGAGATTGAACTGCAAGTTCCATTGACAAAGAGTGGAACAAGAATTTAATCTATTCCCTCAAAAGCTGTCCTGTTTAAGGGGAAACTCTTCAAAGATGCCAAATGGTACAAGAACAAACTCACACATCCCCCAACATTCTAAGCTCTCAAACCCGTGGATCCCTTATCTTTTCTCCCCACTACTTAGACAATGCAGATGGTTCTCAACTCACTCTGATAGCACAGCAAAAGCATAAGGCTTGCTAGCTGGGTAGTATAGACCACATTTAACAAAATTAGTTTTCCAATTTTTTGCTTCCTCTAATCCTGTGCTCTCCCAAGGAAGCATGGCATGGTTTGTCATGAGGAACAAATGAGCAGCCTGTCTTACATACCCTGTACAGAAAAAAGGAATTAAACTGAACTGGTTGTTTCCTGTAATACAGAGAAAGTTAAAATACTATGATTGCTGACACTTGGAAAGCAGTGTACACAGCCACTCATACCAACATCTTGAGACTTTTTCTAAGAGAAACCAGACTGAAGAAAACCACAATACCTAATGCAAGAACTGTCATTTGTTTGCTAACCAAGGTAACATCGACCCTATTCTCACTGTGGTGAGATGATGTCGAAAATGACAAATTAAGAACAAAGGATGGCACTTACTAGACAAATTCTAAAATTCAGAAACTTAAGTGTTCCAGATCCTATGAAACTTAGCTCAAGCTTCATGTGGACATTTCGCATTATGTCTTATAGATCATTCAAAGAAGAGACACTTAAAGCTGAGAAATTTTCAGTACTATTAGCAGGTATGGTGGTTACTAAATATTTTAGAAAGTCTTAGCATTATTTCTTAGTAACTTAAGGCAACTATGAAAGTGAAGTTGGAGCTTTCAGGTGGTGTTCTATAGGGTGTTTCATATTAATCTGTAGGAATTAAAACCTTGGAAGTAAAAATACTTATGTACCAATACAGTAAGATACTAGTAATGCCATTATTTCTGAACAGTACTTTTCAAAACATATGGCCCACATTTGGAAGAACACCCTTGCCACTGATCTTTGCTAATCTTAACATTTTACAGTCTGTACATTTTCAGTGTTTGTAGTGGGTGACACAATTTAAGATGCAAGATGCTACTGAGATTCAATTAATAGGATTTCCATAAATAAAACCAGCCATCTTTTACCTAATTTATTTAATTTTCAATTTTTTCCAATTCCAAACAAAAGCTAAATACAAGTTTTAAACAGGTAAGCACTAGTTTAATCCAAAGGGAGTAGGCTTATGCAGTTTTACTCCAGTAAAGTACTCAACCCTTAAGCAGAGCCTTCTTTGTCATCAAAACTATACAGTAGTCTTCCTTTTATCATTGCACAATCTTAAAATGTTTTGTCAGAACCAACTTTTGACACTCCAAACACTATTTTACATTGGTTTATAATGTCTATTCCAAAAGAAAGAAAAAAACAACCTCAATGGGTTTTCTGTAAGAAATGTTTTAGAAACCAGTATTTCCTGCACAGTTCACCTGCAAGTTTACAAGTCTCAACTCTCAAGAAAAAATAATCCTCTACCAACATTGTTTCTGCAGCTATTATTTTACCTTTTTTGAGCTGCTTTAGCAACTTCAGACTCCAGGTCTGCCTCATCTCTATAAATGCATCCAACTCAAAACAATACCTTCATACAGTTATACAGCAACTTGGGGAAAGAGATCCAAAACAAAAGTGCCAGTAAACTTAAGACATGGCCCAGCAAAATAAAAGAGGCAAAAAATGCCTAAACATTAAATGAGATGCCTTTTTTTTAAGGAAGATTTCTTTCCCACACTTACTTGCTATTGTAATAGCCACTTCTTCGTTCATTAGAATGAATGATAGTGCTCGTCTGTACAATCATGAACAGCAAAGCTATAAGGCTTTTATACCCGTTACATTCACTTCTCACCCTCAAAGTACTGATGGTTAACATTAGAGATGTTAGGGGGCATGACCAGCACAAATGGGAACACCACCACAAATGATCACCTTGTGCTTTCGGATACATTTGTTTCAATGTACAGTCCCTTCATTTCACATTTCAGTAAGATGCTGATGCAGTGCAGAAGTGTGCAGAGCATCCTCTCTTTCACAAGGTCCATGCAGAAAACATCTAAAAAAAAAATTGCAAAGTTCTGAGATACAAATGATTAAAAAAATCCAGGATGATCAAGTTTCACAATGTATAGTGTTCTGAACATGAGTCCATTTTCTTCTAAATTCTGAAAGAATGAAGTGGTGAGGAAAGTGAAAATCCACTGCTGCATTCTGTGATCTTCCCCATTTTGCTGGCCAGTACCTTACTCTGGCATGTACGGACGGAGGTGATCCTCTATGGTACCAACCGTCCAGTGAGTGAGCTGCTCCTGTGGCAGGTACAGGCAGATGCTGCATAACTTGAAGATTGTAGCTTTGTTTTTTGGAGTCTAGAGGCAAAGAAAACCCAAAGAAAAGGTATTAAGCCTACAATTTAACTAAGTACTAATATGCAGACCCCCCCCAAAGACATTTAAGATTCACTATTTCATACACATAAACAACCAGAGCTTAAAATTAGTCTGCAAACTCTAATGCATAAAATGTTTTCACTATTTTGTTCATTCTTCACTTGAATTATTTCCATATTGTCACCCAAACCAAACAAATGCTTTAATTTTTCTTAAACACTGCTAGGCCTATTTCAGAACTTCTTTAATTTTTAATACAAGAACATTAATTCTGTGTAAATGCATATGTGGCCCATAGTTAGTTTTTGCACCTATGAGTCGTATTTATAGTGTAAGTTTCCCCTGAAACTGCCAAAATGCAATCACGAATGCATGGTCAGTTTTTCTACTTGAGTACCTTGCAGCAAAATCACTGATGTTCCCAAGAAGAAAAAGCTTTTTGTGATTAAAATACACCTGTTAAAACAAGGACAAAAGCAGCTTACCTGCAAGTGCTGTCTGTCAATGAAGAGAAACACTGACTGGTTAGGGTTGTTGACAACAATTCCAGTCTTGTCCTTTCGGCTCAGAACATGCAGAAACTGTTTTTCATAGTCACCATGATGAAATTCAAACTTGGCCTACATCATGTGAGGGAGGGAAATAAAATATTTTTCAAGATAAAACTCATGTGTAACCCATTAATTTTCTTCAGTCTGCGGCTTTACAACCACTTTTGTTCTTTCCTTTTCTGATCTATTCTGAAAAGCAGAAACTGAGGACCATGGCAGTGTCTTGACACAATTTAAAGAATCCCCTAATTTCATTCTGCCAACACTGACATCAGCAATTGCAATGACATATTAACAATTCAAACACTACCTGCAGCATATATAAAACCCAATTTACCTTCCTGGGACAGAAGATTGCTGTGCATTAATTTATAATGCAAAGGTTCCATCCATCTCACTCTTCCATCTAATCAAATACAGCAACTTGGAATACTGACAAAACCCTAACAACACTATCACATTTAGACAAAGATTCAGTTGTACTAAGAGGCACATCTAATCCACTCCTACAAATGCAAACACACTGTATGCATTTATACATACATGTCATTTGCAAAAGCCCTTTGGAAACTTACATTTTGGAAGGGCTAATACAACAGTGCATAAAGATAGGAGGCAGAATTTGGCATTCAGAACACTGAATGCTTTATAATTAAAAGCAGACAGCATATTTTTCTAACATCCAAAGAACTTGCATACCTTATCAACTTATTGGTTAAAGAGAACACTCCCTCCAGGAACAAGTTAGTTACTGAAGTCAAAACCCAAAACCAAATACCTGAACAGGCCTAAAGGGTTCATCAGATCCCTTCCACCGAGAGAACAGGAGACAGACTATCTTCTCAATATCATTACGAGGCCATAGAATGAAGTCCATCTCCTGGGTACAGCCGATCACATCCTGTGAGCAATAAAGTTCTGTACTTACATTCCCTCCAGTTGTCAAAGACACAGATAAGCAACTTATCTATACAGGCACATACTTGAGAGGTGATACTTATACTACAACATTTGTTTGATTTTCCATTTGTGTTACTCATACCACAGCTGAACTCTTCCTTGCTTGCCACTGAATTTCAGTATCATTACCCACTTAATATAAACTACAACTTTAAGAAAACATTAGCAAAGACTGTCTGTCTTCCAACATTCATAAAGCAACATCACTTAGATGTACAGCAGAAGCTGTTGCAAGAATTACTAACACATGCCTTCTAAAGAACAAAGATGGCCAGAAGATACAATTCTCAAGGCACATCTCTGAATGAGACAAATGAAAGGTAAAACTTAAGAACTACATATTTAAACAGTTTCAGAACTATTATTACCCCATTGCTACTCTTCCAACTAGACCACATAAACACAAGCCCACAGAGGCCTCATGCAGCAGATGAGAAAACAAAACGGCAGGATTAGCCTTAGGATTCCCAAGGAAAAGCATAATTCAGCAAGGATAAAAAGGAGCCTTACCCTGCGCATGGACTGGTAGCGGGGTGCATGGAGCTGTACTACATCCTTCTGCAGTAGCTCTAAGGAACTTTCCAAAGAATAGCTGGAATCCCGCACACCTTTCAGGATATTTTCTTCATAGTTATTGGTCATGACTGGTATCACTTCAGACACTTCAAAAAGCGCTGACTTTTTCTTCTAAAAAAAAGCACAGATTATATTAAGATTACAATCCTTTTTAGGAAGCTATAGGTAACAATTTATTTCTGGATTTGTGATTTTCTGTATAACGTATAAAGTACACATCACAGAGACGAGGACTTTGACATAAATCACTCTAAAATTCACAAGCAAAAAAGTTCATAAATTAAACAGAATCAGACTGACAACTTTTATAAAAGCTGTACAGATTTTTATAGTCTCCAAAAATGCAGATTTACATATCAATCTCGAAAACACTAAGATTCTATATAAACATTAACAGAATTACTCCTTCAAGTAGAGTATACAACTCTGGGATGACCAAGAACTTCTGCAAGCTTCTCTCTGAAGATCAGGTAACCTTTTTTCTCCTTTTCAATTTTTGACAGTTTGCCTTTTATGAAAAGTGAAATCTTTCAATGCCACATTTGGTGACAGCAGGTGATTGAGATCCCATCTGAAGTTAGCTATAATCTTCTCAAAGGAGAACTATTTTCATTTGCTATGTAACTTTTATACTCACTACAAATATTTCAGCATCTCTCAAGCAAGGTCAAAACATTATGAGAATGTAAAATCTCTATAAAGTTTATGTCTGTTTCTAACAGCTTTCTTACAGTGCACTGGAAGTCTCGACCTACTTAAGAGACAAAGTATCTCACCAAATAATGCTCCACTTCCCTTCCCCCATCAGAACACAGGTAACAGGCAACTATGTGCTGACCATGCTGACTTGAGCTAAACTCCTACATTAAGCAAAATGGTATGGGATGGGCATCTTCAGTTCACTGAGATGTAAGCAAATGTAACAGGATTTAAAACAGGCATTTGCCATGAATTTCTACAAAGCAACCAAGTAGCAGTATCAATGTCCAACTAAAAGAGTAACAGCTGTGTCGTCTAAGAAAATCTAATTGTTGCCACTGCTTAAACATTCATTTTTATGTTACTATTACACAGTACTCAGAAATTATACCCCAATAAAATCCATCTCTGCTTGCACTAGAACTGACAAACAAGAGCAAACTGAACTCAGAAATTTTAAAGAAGCTTTTCAAGGCAAAGTCTTCATTAAAAACACCTAATTATTACAGCAAATGCAGAATCTATACGTATGAAAAGATTAAAGAATTTCAGAGCTCATCTACATACATTATGTACTCTGTTGCCATTTGCTTCTAACTTCACTTCCTCAACGTGTGTTCAGCACATTCACTTCCTCCCTCTAAGTACCTATTTTCCTTAACGTTCTGTGGATAAAAACTACAGCTGGCATTAGAAAGACCCAGCTCCCCACCCAGATGTGTGGAACTCAGCAGCAGAGGAGGCAGCCAAGCAAATGAAGATTTTCTCTTTGCCCTCCCCCCTCCCTTTCAAGATGACAGCAGCAGTTCCACACGTGCCTGTGCACTTGGGCCATTTCCACATCCCATCTTGCGACTCCTCCCTTCAACTGCCAGGTCTTCCCTTCTGCTTTCACCAGATAAACACACTCGGCAATCGCCCCAGCCAGACTGCCTTCACAGCCCAACTGCTCACAGCCAGCAATGGGGCAGGACAGGCCCCAGTTAGGCTCAACGAGTTGCAGTGTTAACTTTGAAAAACATCTACCCAATACAGAAGTTACTAAGTAAAACCATTTAAAGAGGCACTGGAACCCTCTGCCTTACAAACTACAAAACACAAAGAGCCAAAATGACAAACATGAACTGAGTGTGATAGCAATTAGCAATAAAAAAAAAAAATAAAAGTCAATGGACTCTTAAGGATAAAACATTTGATGCAATCAGGCAGCAAGACTTTGCACAGAACACTTAAAACGCAACAAACACACAGACACACTTTAAAACCAAGTTACCTTGTCTTTGAACACAAAGGCAATGTACATCTTGAAGTCAAACTGGTCAGCTAAAGATTCTTTTTTCTTTCTAAGCTGAGCACGAAGTCTGTTCAGAGCTTGTTTCTTCCGGGAGTTTGGGTCCCCCATTTTGTAATATAGGTGGTACTAAAGCCTTTGGAAACTGTCGCTAAACTATGGGCACCTTTTCGTAAGACTTAAGTACAACAGAAACAAGTCGTTTGATTCCTGCTAATACAACTGAATAGATCAAACGCTAATGTAACCCAGAACCGCACCTCAGGCAATATTTTACGAGAATGTCATATTGGAGGGGTCAAGAAACAAAGAAAGTAGTTGTCCAGCCATGGCTGGACAAGAGGTTTTACAATGAATCAAGAAAAAACCCCAAAGAATTCTGAAGAGAAAAATTTTAACAGTTTAGCTGCAGGAATAAGTGGGAAAGAATGAAGGGGGAAAAAAAGAAAACAAACCCCAAACAAATCTTATCACAATTTATGTGTACAATAAAAGCAACTGGCACAAGCCCAATCCATGGGGGGGGTACTTTTGCTCTGCTTACAAAAAAAAAAAACCCGAAGCTGAAATTACAAACTGCGTTCTACCCCAGCCAGATTCATGACTCTACTGATTATTATTCTCAGCCTTCCACTACTGCTATGTTGCCTGTCTTTTTCTTTAGAATTATTACACTTGGTGGAGAGCAGAGAAAAGGGTGCAAAGGAGGAGTGCACAACCCGGGAAGTATGACATTTCTCTGCCGCCAACAACAACAAAATCAACTACAGACAACACAGCGCTGGTTTGCAGGGGAGCAAAGAGAAAAGACAGCGGAGTCATTTCTAACTTCATCCTGCTCATCACTACCCTGAGGCTACTGCTGCCCAAGAGGAGAGGGATCATGATGGGCATTGACAAGGGGCGGGCAGGGACTCTAAAGGACAGTATTATCTCACCGAGAGACTTAACCTGAATCAGTGCCCCAAACCCGGGCTTGCTCCCTACCAGTGGGAGAGCCCTACATCCCCCGACACCTCATACACTCCCTGGGCTGCTGATCCCCCGGGGATCCTTCCCTCTCTCTCTCTCTCTCTCTGCGGCTGCTGCGAGCACGGTCAGCCGAGGCTGTGCATGGCCGGCGCTCTTGGATTTCCCTTCGGCTTCTCTCTGCGCGCAGGGCGGCCGCGCCCGGGGCAGCGGGACAGCCACAGCAGCACCGCCTCTCCCCTCTCACTTCATGGCCACGACTCGGAAAACATGGAGTGCGTTTCGCTCCTGCTTTTCGGTGACAGATTTTTTTTTGCGAGGTTTTTGTTCGCTTTTTTTTTTTTAACTGCAACCTAGGTTGCAATTTTAAACCTCTAAATCACCCTCCCCCGAAAAAAAGCAAATCCCCAGTTATCAGGTTATTTTCTTCCTCTCTCCAGACATTTTTCCCCCTCCCCAAGTGTTTGATTAGTCGGGGTTAAAAAGTTTTTAGGTTAACAAATTCGTCGGACGAGGTTAAGAAGAGGAGGGGGAAAAAGTATTTCTCCCCTTCTCTCCCGGGAGAGAAAGGAACAAAAAACCAAAGGAAAACAAAAACAAAACCAAAAAAAGGATCCCCTCCCAAAGCTTCCCCCCGAGTTAAGCAAGAGACTGAGAGGCTCCGACGAGAGCCCGGGACCGTGGCCCGCTCGCTACCCGCAGCCGGCGGGCGCAGGAGGAGCAGTGGAGGAGGAGGTGGCGGCGGTGCTGGCAGCACGGAGAGGAGCCATGTCAAGATAAAGCCACGAAGCCGCGGAGCCCCCCCATCCCTGCCGCAGGGGACACGGTGACCGGGCCGCCCGCTTTGCCGCTGCTCGGCCCCGACCTGGTCCCCATAGTCTAGCTCAGCGCCCCGGGGCCGGGGAGTGGGGAAATGGTGGCGGAGAGAGAAGGAGAAGGAAGAGGCGACGGCGGCGGAAGGAGGAGGAGGAGGAAGAGGACGCTGTCCCTGCGCTAGCGGCTCCTACGAAGGAGGGCGGCGGGCATAGAGAGATCCCGGAGCGGCGTCGGAACAGGACCGGGACGGCCGGGAAGAATGATGAAAGGGCTGAGGAGAGCCTCTTTTCGCCCAGGCGGTCCCGGGACGTCCTCGAGGACGACGGCAGGAGCGGGCAGGAGGGAGCGGGAGTGCCTGTGCCTCGGCACGGAGCGAGCGCGGAGTGGAGCTACGCAGGCACCACGGACCCCTCAAAATGGCAGCGCCTGAGTCACACAGGCACCGCCCTACCCGCACCGCCGGCGCGTACCAAGCCCTCGCGTCTCTGGGGGGGGAGAGGCACTGTTGTGCCGAGGCAGTAGAGCTCAACCTCGGTAACCACTGTGGACACGCCTTGTCGGGAATTGCAGGAAGCAAAATACAACCGCGGCTTGGAGCGTCTTTGAGCTCTCACGGCGCCAGGAATCCGCACTGCCCTGCACTTTCTTCCCCTCCACCCCCCGCGGTCAAGCCTCGTGTAACCGCCCGCTTGCCCCGCGTGGTGCCCGCGGGACAGGGACCCGGATGGGGCTGCTCAACGCCGTTCTCGGCGGGGGACGGGGGGGGGGGGGGGGGGGGGGGGGGAACGGGACGACGACGACGGGCAGGGTGCGAGGCAAAGAGGAGGGAAGAGCCATGCCACACCCCCCGCCCGCCCGCCCGAGGTGGTATGTGCCTGGGGCAGCTCCCCTCCGTCCCACCCGAGGAACGCTTGATCCCCAAATTCCGTCACTTTGCAGGAATACTTAAACTTGTATCAGCCTTAAGTGTGGTGATGTTATAGGTAAACAAGGCTTGCAGTGGCATATTTTGTGTAATTTGGTCCGTTGCGGTTTGTATTCAGCCCGTCCCACGAATGCAAAGTAAAACTGTAAATAAAACAACAATTAAAGTCCAACATGCATTCAAAGCTGACATGGCGAAGGGCGTGCCTGCAGCGCTGATCTCGCCACAGCAGCCAGTGTGACAGCCCGTGTTCCTCCTGGCGGCCGCAGCGCTTCCCGAGGAGGCTGGCCAAGTTTGATAAATAAGCAATTGCTGTTCCAGAGACACAAACCTAATCCTTGGAGAGAAGTAAGCAGTTTTATTTCTGCACTACAAGGGCAGGCTAATGCCCTCCTTCCCTTCCCGTTCCCTGGAAGGAAGGAGGAGTGGTATGGAAGCAATGGACGCGAAGCGAGGACACAGCCTGCTGTTGGGCGCTCTCCCTGTGGGAAGGCCCGGGGCGAATGGGAGGAATCGCCATCCCGGCACGGGCCCGGTAGTTCGCCGGCCATCCCTGCGTGCCAGCGAAACCTCCTCGCTGTCCGACGTGCCCGGCCCGGGGCTGCTCCCGAGGCGCCGGCAGCGCAGGTTCGCAGTGCCGGGAGCCGAGGGGTGCTGAGCGGCTGGTGTGTGCTACAGCACGGCCCGGGCTGCCGGGCTGGGTGGGCGCCGCGCTCCCACCTTTCCCTGGCAGCTGGCGCCTGGGACTCCAGCGGCGATGTTACGGAGATTACAGGCAGAAGACAAGTGTGGGCACCGTCTCTCTCACTTGATCGTGTTTCAAAGCCCATGCAGCATGCCAGTGGCACTCTCCAGTAATTCCACTTTTCAGTGTTTGGTCCCCCGGTCTCTTACTTATCCCTGCCGATCCCCCTTGTTGTCTCCTGACCTTGGAATTAGTTATTTTCCTTTAGCACACCTTTCCTCTACATACTTTCCCTCGGACATGCCTCTCCTGCCTGTCTTACAGGCAGGAACTGTGTTCAACCTTTGGACCTCATTATCTTCCCCGGGTGTTTTCCAGACCCTGGGATGCGAACACTCCTCTTGCCTTCCCTGACAGGGGCATTGCCCAGAACATTCCTCTGTTGTTTGAACAAGAACAGAGCAGAAGCAGATAATTTTTACCTACTTGGAGATTGCTGTTCAGTCCTAATGGGCAATGCCGATGGAAAACATTTATTTATTGTTTATTTATTTATTTATTTTACCACCCTTTATTTGGTGGTAAAAAGCAAGGCAGGTGAATAGGAGGATTACATTAGCTCTTCACTTCTGTGGCTATTTCAGACTGACATGAGTTTTTTAACAACAACATCAGCCTGTCCTTAAGGAGAGCAGCGTTTAGATAACACCTCTTCCAGCCAGTTCGGTCCAGTTTTGTTTTCCACGCTGCCCTGTGCGACATGTTGTGCTGCAGTCTTGCGCCCGCTGCTATTTTAAGGCATGACTCACGCTTGGCCCGTGACCCTCTTTGTGCCAGCACAGCGAGAGCTCGGCACCGCCTGACGAGGGGATTGCCCCGGCACAGAGGGCCCGCGGGGGGAACTGGCGCCTTGCCCACCTGCGGAGGGGAAAGGAAGGCGTTTTCTTCCAGTCCAGGGCCTCCAGCTGCCCTTTTGAGTGTAGGGATGCAATCGCAAGGGACCGGGCAGCTGCCCAGACCCAGGCTGAGGAATGCACCCAAAACTTTTTGTCAAATGTAGTGCTGGTGTAAGAGCACTTTTTCTTCCGGAGGGCTTTATAGTAGAGGTATGAGGAGAGGAATATATATATACTTAGATGAAATATACATATACATATACGGATGTGTGTGTCTTTGTGTAAAGGAAAAAGGAGATCAAGTACAAGGTATTACCTGTTAAGCAGCCACCACCTGTCTTCTGCAAACTCAGGCTGCTCAAATCCTTTCAGAAAGGGATGGGGAACTGGAATCACTCCAGGTTCCTTCTGTAAAGACTGGTCCTCCTCCTTATACAGATGACTTCCTTTCTTTAGCAAGCTCAGAGAAGTTTTTTTCCCCTTTTGCTCATTGTCTAGTAAAGCTACCATGACAACATTTACACAAATGAGTCAATTAACCATCCCAAGTGTGTTTATTATACATTTGCATGCAGAAATTTCGCACTATTAAATTCATGAGTACTGGCTGAGTCTTGTCCTACTTTTATATAGTTGTGCTTCTATTTCTCAATCACAAAGAAGCTAATAGGGTAGAAAAATTTCATCATCTTAGTTAGAACATATGTCAAAAAGTAAAATCTCTTAATGAAGGGAGAGTTAAGACTTAGCAAAATAAATATTTGTATGCTATTGATCCATAATTCTCTTGACTACATAATTGCATATTATTGTTATGTTTCATACTGATTATGCCATGTTGCATCATTATAAAAGAAGCTTGTGACCCTGGAAGCTGGGTGTGTATTTTGCAATTATAACACTCAATCCAATCACTGACTACCTCTCTTCAAATCTAATTTAAAACAATGTAAGGCTTATCACTGAGAAAAAAGGAATGTGCATGTTATACAAAACAAACCTGACAAGTAGGTTGTGGCATCATATGCAGCAATAGTTCTCTTTTTTAAGGCTTAAATCCCATTAACACAGCAAAAATAGCATTTCTTTTGCATGATAAATCCAAGCTGAATAAAACAGCCATCAGAGTGGGTCAGCCTCTGCTTGGTTAGCACAGAACAGACAAATCAGCTGGTGTCCTTGAGGCTTTCTACCGAGCAAGGAGGACTGTGTACACCACAGTCCTGTACCCTTGGAGGAGTACACAGATGAGGAGGTGCACACAGATCCCTCTGAGGACTGGGGTTGCAGCATCAGGGCAGTTCAGAAGTACAGAATCCAGCAGAATGGGAAATGGCCCCTGTGAAGGTAGTCATGGACTCTACTTGTCTCAAAAATATATTCCTTGGGAGAGAAAGTGAGTCATGGAATTTTGAGAAGCAAAAGTTTAAAATATCTGGTTGAAAAAAGTTTGAAAGTTTAAAATATCTGGTTGCTGGCTATACTTCTCTGAAAACCAGGTATTTTCTAGTCACCATGTTATCATATCCTCACTGTTTTCAGTGAAACCAAGCACTCCTTTGCATAATAACTTGTGCTTTTTCTGTAAATTAAAAATCATTGATAACTTTATAGATACACCTTGTCATTTTGAGTTTCCTTTTCCTAAAATTTTGGTAATTTCAAAATCTAATTCCTGTTTTCAAAATTACATTTACTCATAAACATGTGGGCAAGATTGTACTCTAATGCCTCTGCTCTTAACTACCAGCTTAATGATTAGTTACTTAAAAATCAATAATTTCATGTTAATAATTAGGTTTTAATAAATTGTCATAAATTGTTATGTATGTTATAGACATATTTAGGAAGAGATTAGATGATCCTCTTATCTTTCTTCTGTACATTCCACACATACTGTACTGTATGTTAGAAGTAGAATCAGCCCTGAAGCTACTTGCTTCAAAAACAGAACTATGATTAATTCAGTGCCAAATATTTATGCATCGGACAAAAATAAATTAGTATTCTTTGTAAATTCAAACAAGACAAATTAGGTGGTAATTAAAACTCTTTCATATACTTCAGAACATACTGATTCACTCATTTCTACATTCAGAGAAAACAGTTTCTAAGGCATAAGAGGAATGCTTTTGTGCAAAGAAATGTCAGTATTTAATGTGTATAACATTTCTTATATTGTGTTCTGGACCTAGTTAGAATCACAGAATCATAGAATGACTTGGGTTGTCCACCACTGTCTACTTCTTCTTGTGATGGACAGCAGTGGACAGAAGAAAATTAACTCTACCCCTGCCAAAACCAGCACACCACTGCACAGCTGTTGCTACAATATTAAGCTTCATTTGGCACTTCCTTATGTCCCACCTTTTAGTTTCAGGGGGCTGTGGTCTTAAAATGGGACATAAGTTCTTGGGCATGTGAGGTACTGGTCTTAAACAATGTAGATTTTGTGTTTTAATCAGCAGATGCTTGCAAGAATAAGGGTAAAATAAAAAAAAAAAAAAACTTGTTTTATTTGTTCAGTCTGTAAATAATATTCTAAATACTTGCAGTCAACAGCAGCTGTAGCTTATTATTAATTTGTAGCTTTTATAGAGCCTTTTTAATTTTTAAATCTTAAAGCATTTTATAATTTTTTTTTTTTTTGAAGCTGTGGCTTAGGACCTCACAATATCTTAAAGGATGTCTTAGTGGCTCACACAGTACTCAACTAGGGAAAAAAATAACCAGGTGAGATGCAGATTTTTCTTTCAACTTTTCACCTCTGAGGCACTCAGGATCACGGTTCACAGGACAATCTTTTGTTCTAACACATGAAATTTGTGTATTCTCTGGAGAGATCTAATTATTAACAGCGGCCATCACCGAAACCCAGTCGGCCTTATGAATTATACCTGCATTGTGCCGCGTACATAACCCACGAGTTTCATTAGCACGCAGCCTTCCATGCCGACTAACCCGGGGAAAAGAAGACAGACCGTGCATTTCTTGTCGGTAACACACGAAGCACGACGGAAAAGCCAGAGGCGGAGGGAGGGGAAGCGTGATGCCACGCTGCCACCTACTGTCACCCTGCGGACTGCGGGGAGCCCTTTCATCCCTGAAACAAATATCGGACAGGAGAACATCAGCGGGGGACCCCGAGAGCCACAGGTCTTGACTGGGTCAGGGATTCCAAAGGCGGCCTCGGGGCTTCCTTCCCGGGCCAGGGCAGGACTGCGGTGAGACATTCCCGTGTGCCAGAGGCTCAGCACCGCAGCGCTCCCCGGCCCTCTCCCGGGGTGTTCCTCTGCATCCCAAACACTTACAGTCAGTGCTTCCAGTAAACACTAACAAATAGGAGCTCTTTTATGATACTTACGGAATAACATAGTACACAAAATTTTTAAAAATCACAACGAGGTTTACCTGTACTTAATGTGGCAGGCAGAAATAAAGAGTCCTTAGGCAGCCCCGAGCTAGATCATTATCTGCAGAGTACAGAAAGGGCCTTGACAAAAGGCACGGTGTGACTGTCAAGTACAAATTCGTCCTTGCCAGCACTTCGTTCAGATAGCCAAGTCCAGACTCTCCCTCTGCAATGCTTAGGAAGTTTCCACGCACTGGCATGTGAGCAATACAGGACTCCCAAGCTGCTGGAGACCCACCTATTCCCACGTTCTCAGGCACATGAAGTCCTCCAAGTTGTCACTTGCTGTAAGAACTGATAACATTTATCAACAGCAATGGAATACAAAAGCTCTAAAAAGTACACATTCTCTGCTGCCATGAATAATCTAACAAATTGGCTGAGTTCTATGGGAAACCTCGGCGTGTTTGCTTAGGCTCACTTGAAGTGCAAATAGTCATAAGTATTCATGACAGAGGGTTTTATTTTTTTTATGAAACAAACAAGCTGAAATGCATTATATTGCACTCAATCTGAAGAAAAATGTATTCTGCTAGCATTGGGTTGACAGATTTTTGCATGTAAAAATGTACTAATCCCTGTTCAAATTAAAACTTCAGAACTTTGGCTACAAAAGGGGAATTATTACAGTAAAATAACCTGGATGCTTTTTTTTTTAGTTTTTGGTTTGTTTGTTGGTGGGGTTTTTTTGTTTTGTTTTTTGGTGGTTTTTTTTTGTGGGTTTTTTGTTTGTTTTTTTTTTTTTTTTTTTTTTTTTTTTTTGTGAGGTTTTTATCTCATTATACTGGTTTCCCACAATTAAGGCTATGAATAAGCTTCTAGTAATAAACTCTCAGTGGTCTTTCTGAGATGGTGATGGGCTTCTTTACAAACCTTTCAAACTGAAGAGACTGAACTCTGGGACATGGTGGTTCATAAGAGGACACGTTCTTCAGCTGGATAAACTGAAGGAGTGGCAGCTTTGTAATAAACCTCCAGATTACATGCCTCCAGCAAGGAACAAATTAAAAGGAAAAACAAACAAGACTGTCACATCAGAACCGTCTCCCATTACCTTGGACCCTTCCAATTACCAACATCTCCAAAACCAGATATTTCACTTCTGAACTGTAAATCCACCTGAAATTTTTTTATTAATTAAACCTGAATTTTGAAAAGGTAATGTCTGAGAAAGTTTACTTTGAAAACATAGCATTTACAAGATGTGCAATTTATATATTGCAGCCATAAAATAAACACAGTGCCTCTTAAGTATGATTTATGATAGAAATTGATGTATGCATCTAATTTAAATGTTTAGTATAGTTTTTATTGGATTTTTAAATTTTTGTATAAGAAAACATAAAATGTAAAAATAGGAATGTTTTTATAATGTGGTCATGTAGGCACTACCTGTATCGAGATTTTTCTGAAAGAACATTCAATGCTGGTAGGATTTGTGTGCATATATAAGCAGTTGCGCATACCGGCTGGTGTTTTGAAACCTGGAAATTTCAAATTTTCTTCCAGAATCAACAAGAATTAAACTAATCTAAGAGCATTAACTTTTTTTTTTAGTACTGTAACAGAACAATGTTAACTTAGATGACGTTTCTGCATGTGTTATTTTCATTTGCTCTATAGAACACAAAGTTTACTGAGGTGACAGCTTGCTTATGATACTGTATTATTCAAAATAACAAGAAGGGACTGACTGAAAAACTGCAGAAGGACATTATGGAATTGAATGATGGGCAAATACAGCAATGAAATTCAATGCAGATAAACATCAAAGAATATCCATAAGAAAATATATCTTAATTACACACAGCGAATGACAAACTTTGAACTGACCATCACTCAAGAATAAGATCTCTGAGTTACGGCAGATTTTTTCACCAAAATGCCAGCCCAGTGTTGAGCAGTGGCAAATCAAATGCCATACAGTTCACAGAAGAGCAGGAAGATGGAACAGCTTTCATGTCAGGGACAGCTAAGTAGGCCTGGGAGAGAGAACTGGAGAGCAGTCTGTGTAACAGTGGCCTAAATGAGGGCAGGTTGTTTGTTGTCCCAGTACAAGGGCTGGGGACATCAAGTGACAATATCAGAATCAGGTTCAAAGAAGAAAAAAAAAAGATGGTGTTCTTCAGACCAAAGATTATTTGAGCTCTAGAGGTACTTGCCAAAGGATATTGTGGACAATGAAAATTTAAATGGGTCAATGAGACACTGAACAAGAGAGATTAGCTTTATTTCCTTATCCTTGTTTAAAGATTTCCTAATGCATCCTTTTTTTATGTTCTGCCTTTCTTGCTTTCATTGGACTGTGACATTCTACTTAAAACTTTCTCATAAGTGCCATAGAATTTATTTCCAAACAGGAGACCGACAGAATGGCAGGGTAAATAAATGCTTCTCTCTGTAATTATCCTAATTTCTAATAGCTCCATCATATTGCCTGGGAAAAATGTTGATAGCTGTTCTGTGAGACCTTGATTGTAAGGAATGTGTCCTTAACAAACTGTTTATTAACAAGTCAGCAGAAGATAATATTAGTATAAATAAAAGATTAGTGTGCAAATATTTGCAAGAATATAATTGTCAAGTGGCTTCTAACAAATTTAACAGCACGCCTGAGGCATAATTAATAAGAGCTGTAGTCTATATCATGCACAAAATTAGTGTTGTGTCGCAGTCATTGGGGCTTAACACTAATTTTCTTCCCCGGTTTTGCAGGTTGTACTGTGTTTAGACAGGAGTGATGAGAATAAGCG
Organism: Calcarius lapponicus; assembly: GCA_039654755.1. NCBI lineage: Eukaryota > Metazoa > Chordata > Aves > Passeriformes > Fringillidae > Calcarius > Calcarius lapponicus. The sequence continues at coordinate 95,141,283 of CM077464.1, read as the reverse complement.
GAGACGTGATTAAATCTGATCTGGCACAATTCCTTTATAAGTAAAACAAAAAAACCAAAAGCCAGAAATGAACGAAACCCCGCAGAACACCGCGCGCCCCCTCAGCGCCGGCCTCGGCGCGCGGGGCGGGAGGAGCGCGGCCCGCGATTGGCTCGGAGAGGGCCCCCGCGTCACGTGACCGCCGGCGCGCTCCTTATAGCCGCGCGATAGGGGCGAGAAAGTGGCTGCGTGCGCGCTGTGGGGTCCGTGCGGGAGCGGCCGCCGGTGAGCGGGGCCTTGGGCCCGGGAGAGGGGCGGGAAGGGCCGGAAGGGGCTGCTCTCCATCTCGGCTGAGCCGCCGCCACCGGCGGCGGGTTGGGGCCGCAAGGTTCCGTAGCCGAATTTCGGTGTTGGCGGGCTCCTGCCTCGCTATTCCCCATTGGCCGCGGCGGCGCGCGGGGAGGGAGGGGCCCTGCGAGCTCCTGGCGGGAGCAGAGCCGGGGAGATGGTGTGGGTGAGTGCCGCCTTCCTTACGGCCATTCCATGTGGGTGTGCGCCTGGGACAGCCCCGCCAGCCCTGCGAGCTCCTGGCGGGAGCGGGGTCGGGGGTGTGGTGTGGGTGAGTGCCCCATTGCCCCCCTCAGCTGTTCCGGGGTGCGCCTGGGACAGCCCCGCCAGCCCTGCGGGCTCGCCTGGCGGGAGCGGGGCCGGGGGGTGGTGGGGGTGAGCGCCCCGTTCCTCACAGCCATTCCGGGTGTGCGCCTGGGACAGCCCTGCGAGCTCCTGGCGGGAGCGGGGGAATCACGGTGTGGGTGAACGCCCCGTTCCCCTCCTCAGCTGTTCGGTTGTGCGCCTGGGACAGCCCCGCCAGCCCTGCGGGCCGCTGCCTTCCCGCCGCTCGTGTCTCGGGTGCGGCCTCGGGAGGGGCCCACTGACCGCGCCGTGCGTGGCTGACTGCTGAAGGCAGCCATGAAGGCCGATAATCCGAAATTGTAATGTTCTCTAACTAGTGTTTCCCGAGCTTCGGGAGTAGAGGGATGCTGTATTAATTTTAGTGTTTTTCTATTGCAGTTGATCTCATGAATTCCAAAATGAAACAGAAACTGACCACAGAAAAGTCCTCAGGATCTTTGCAGGTATAGGCTTTAAAGCCTTGAAGCTGGTATCTTTCTGTGACACAAGCTTCTCTGTCCACTGAAGGAATATAAAGGGATCTGTTGCAATGTGCTTCCACCTGGCTTATGTCCATTTGGCTCGAGTAACCTCCTGGCAGACATTGTGGCTTGGGAACATGCTGTCCTGCTTGGGTCTATGTGCTTATGACTACTTTTTTTCCTATTGCTCAGCAAGTCCTTTTTATTTTGACACTGAGCTTACTGTCTCTCCGTTTAATTTTTCAGTGTTGGCTTGGTTTGTTTGTCCTGACTATGTGCCTTTGCTTACTGAATCTGTCTGGCTTATGCGTAGGGGTTGTAGGGTAGGTTTTGGAGGCTGTTCTTTATGTGTAGGAACTTCTGAAGAGTTCTGCCTTATGTTGGACTGTTTTAACTGAAGTATTCAAGCAGGCAGTTCACTTTCTAAAGTCACCTTTGTGAATAATAGCTGCCTTGGAATTGGTGGAAATGCTTAAACAATTTAGATTTTTAAGAGTTAACTGATTAGGAACGAACCTTAGTAACTTTAGTAACTTTTCTTGGTAAGTCTTTTAATGTAGACCCTAATCAGAATGGTACAAAAGTGTATAAAATAGAGGCTAGTGTCTCTTGTATGATGAGGCCTAGTGACTGGCATGGAAGCTCCAGGTATTAATGAAAATTGCTAATTGATAGGTCTGGTTTATGGCACTCTTGTCCCATAGCGTCTCTAGGGTATGAATTGGTCGGTGTGGCTTTTTGCACTTTGACTGGGTTAACTTGAGTATTGGCCAGTAATTTCTTGGCAGAGTGTACCTAACTCTAATCCTAAGTAACAGCAAGCAGTGTCTGACACACGGTGTGATTCTTGTTCCCACAGCAGTTAATGTTTGTCCTTTAGTGGAAGAGTAGGATAATTGGCGGCAGAAACTACCGTGGGAAACGCCAGCTCTTGTCCCATGAAGCACGGTGTGAATCGGTGACTTTCTCACGCTGGTGTGGCATTGTATCCTGGCTGCTCTTGCTTGGTTGTCTGCCATTGTTTGCTATCCCATGGTGGCAGTGTAACCAACCCAGTCAGAAAGCTTTGATGCAGGAAAGAGGCATTTATGCATGATAGCAAGGGTGATAAAACATACTGGTTAGACAAAACAATAGCCTCTCTGGATCGGGGCAAGGAAAGTTTTGATCCATTTTAATGGATAATCAAAGTAACATCTATTTAAATGAACACTGTTGGATGGTGTGTTCACAGGTTACCAAAACAGCTGCTGCCTGATGAGCCTTTAGTACCTAACCTTGCAACTGCAATCACTTTTGTCCCTGTCCCCAAGGGTCTGAGGCTGCTGCTCTCAAACTCGAGTTTGTGAGGTCCAGCTAAAGTCACTGGCCTTGAAATCTAATCAGAGTATTTCTGCTGAAGTTCTTTTATGAAAGGTAATGTTTCCTAAGAGGCAGGGATTTATCGTAGCTTCATATGATTAAGATCTATCTCTGGTAGAAATAATTAGATCCCCTTCCTTACAAAAGCCTTAATATAGGCTACAGTGTCTTTTTTTTGTCTTGAAAAGATGAATTGTGTTGCCTTAACGGAAGCATGATGGATTCCTAATTTTCAGTTGAAGTAAAGAAGAGTGGCTGCTGTCTGACCCATTTTTGTCTTTTCAGAAGTACCTCACAGATAGCACATGCAGTGCTGCCCGAAGACCGACCCTTAAAATGATCCAGCCTTCAGCAGCTGGTAGCCTGGTTGGCAGGCATAATGAGGTATAAACTGAAAGATAATTTGGAAATATGGAATTATTTCTAGTCAGAGTGAAATGCTTTTGAGCTGTTATATGAAAACAAATATATTTGAAAAAATATAGTGTGCTAACTAGGGTGACACAAGCTTACTATTGTTCTAGTAATAAACAATATTAAAACATAGCAATTTCTGAGTTCTTTGGGTATTAAGGAAAATGTTTAAACTAGAACTGTGATGTGAGGAAAGCAGGACTTAGAGACTTGCATTCTTGAGTGTGCAGGCTCAGAAGTTTGTATTTTTGTGTAGGCTGAGATATTCCTCTAAACTTAAACCTGCCCATGTTTTATGCAGAAGAAATCTTCAGTCAGAAGGAAGCTCTGGAATAATAAATTTGCCTCAAAGGCTACTAAAGCTGAGGTGTCTGTGGACAAGGAGCAAGAGAATGAGAATTATGTCGTTCAAGCTGAAGATCTCATGATGAAAGGTATGTGCTAATTCCTAAAATGTTTTCTTGCACTTTGAATGCTATGCTGCTGTTGGAGTGCTACTTGAAACCTATTTCCTTTGTCATTCAGATAAGGGCTTTGTGGGTTTTTCATGATGTCTAGCAGGAGTTGATGATACTTATCCTCTATATTAAATAAAGTATAGATGTCTAGTATTTAAGAAGGAGTTCATGATAACCAGAAGGTGAGAAGCATTGTGTGCAGCAGTGTTAAGGAGTCTTGTAGTCGGTTATTTTGGCTGGGCTGTAAGTTTTCCAGTGACTAATAATTAAGTTGGAACGAAAGCCTGTTCTGCCACAGCGTGTTGTTTGTGCAGTTTCTCAGAACCAGTGTGGACAGTGACTTGGAAGTAACACTTCTGTCTCTCACAAAGTGCACATTCAGAGCCACATTTGCAAATGTGGCCATCTTGCAGAGCCTGCTGCTGTGCTTGAGGCAACTTCCTGAAGGCACTGTACAGCCATTAATGCAGTGCAGGACCTGTTTCCTGTAAGCTTGTGTCACTAGTTGTAGTTCTACAACTAATCTTTGAAAGCAATATATGGACTGACTTTTTAGCGTCACAGCTCACAGAATACTTGTATACAAGTTAGATATCTTAAGGTGCTCTTAAGAAGTCAGTCTTACCACAGACTTAATGTAGCCTTTTAAATTCAGGAGATCCTTCATCTCGGTATTGGAAAGAAGTGGCTGAAGAAAGGAGGAAGGCTCTGTATGAAGTGCTTCAAGAAAATGAAAAGGTAGCTACTCAGAGATGCCTCACTAAGATTACCTGGCTATTGTCTTCCTCTTCTAACATTTTGTTATTTGAACTCAGCTGCACAAAGAAATCGAGCAGAAGGATGGTGAAATTGCTCGCCTAAAAGAAGAAAATGAAGAGCTGATGTCCCTTGCTGAGCATGTGCATTATATGACCAGTGTGATTGAGGTACTCACAGTAATTTCCAGTTAATGTTGCGGAACAAACCAGTGAGAAACAAGCCAAACTATTTATAATGAATCATGACTTCTGTTATATGTGCTCATGTGACTTTTCATTTTAAATTGGTCTCTGACCTCTTTACTGCAGGATAACTCTAATTCTAGAGTCAAAAGGCTCCTTCTAGGGGATGAATTTTTCCCATCATAGAACCTATAGGAGTAATGAGAGTACTAAGATGGATGTTTTCAGAAGGAGGAATTCAACCTATTCAACCTAGCAGAATTAGGATTTGCATGTTGGAGGTTGTAATAAGGGAAGAAAGAGTTGATTTTTCACTTTTTTGGGTTGACTTAAATTCATGTGCTTTATAGGTTGGTACTGGCTATGTCCTTTGAGAAACTGAGCTTGAAACAGAGTCACAAAGTAGAGCAGTGAGAGGGAGCACCATTCTCTTTAAGGTCAAGTTTTTCTTGTCAAGGCACAGTGCCAGTTTCACTGCCCAGAAAGGGCTGTACACAGAGTCTCTAGGGTTCATAAAATTTCCTAACAGCTCCCACTAAGAGTTCCTTGGGTGAGTAGTTGTCACTAATTCCATGGCTCCTTCAGCAGGAGAGGATTGTTTGTAAGAGCCTCTGAAGCTGTGATAAATACGTAGGTAGGTGTGGAGCCATGATGTGGTTTCAGGTTGTTTTTTGCAGGAATTAAGCTCTCATTAAGCTGGGTGCCTGGCAAATACTTTGTCTGTGATGACTAGACTGAGAGGTGGAAACAAAATGCAATATTATTGCAAGTAACTTGTGTAATCAAGAATTAAATTTCATCAAGTTACTTTTCAGTTAGTGCAGTTATTTAGATCAGCCTTGAAAGACTGTTTTGCTACACTTGGAATTTTTTTGGTGGTTGGGGAGTACTGCTTGGTAGTGACAAACCCACTGGCAGAAATTACATTACTTGAGGACTTGAACTAATAGATGGAAACTTCTCTACGGTTTCTCAAAGTTAGGATCACTTATTAATTGTAAGGTGCTCCCTTCTGAGGCTTAAATGAGCCTTAAGGGACCCATCAAACAACCAGAAGCTTCAAAACCAGCCTCTTCACAGTCCTGTTTATCTCCCTTAGATCAGGTTAGGTGAGGAACTTCTAGGTTGATCAAGTGCTAGAGACTGCTGGATCTTAAAGCTCATCTCGACTTAATGTAGCTTCATCTCTAACTAAAAACCGAGTAAATTGATTGTACAGTAATTTTTCTAAAATTAAAATCTATAGGGTACTATAGCAAATACTTAACTTGGGAACCAGTTTCCCATGTTTTAGGTTGCCTGAGATGAAACCTGTTCTACCAAAGAACCTAAGAAAAACTGAACAAGCAACTGTGGTTTGCAGGTTAAGAGGTAGTAATTTGAGTTGAACTTGTATCTTAACGTTTTTGTAACTGAGCAATGTTTTGATTATATCAACAACCTCCCAATGAAGGTAATTAGGTTGCTTAATTTCATATGCAGGGTCTTATTTCACTATTTCATAGTTAAGTAGCAAAATACTAAATTTGCTGTCCTCTGTTTCTTTGTAGAGGCTAACTGGGCAAGCACCTGACAATCTTGAGACACTGGGGAGTCTGGCTCTAGAGGAATCCAGACAGGAAAATGAAGAGCACAGCTGTGGAGATGAGGCAGACAGCCCTTCTGCAGAGGAGCCATCACAAGTATTGTCTGGTTTAAGGGAAAATAGATCAGATGCTCCTTCAAAGGAAGCGAGCCATTTGCAACTGGAATGACAACCTTTAAATAGGCTTATGTATGTGGCTTTTAATTGCAGACTTCCTCTTGAAAGGATATACTAAACCTCAGGTACAGAAACTCTTGTGGGAACATTACAGATGTTGGTATTTTTAACTGGAATTATGTAGCAGTGGGAGGAGTATCTGAATACTGCATGGAAAATTTACTACAGGCTGCATGTAGTTGCCTGTAGGAAATGCAAATACTGTGTATTTCAACTGTTGTGTAAATATCTTTCTTATCAGTTGGTCTGACATGATGCATGAGAATTGATAAATAAATCTTTGCATTACCAAAATAGTGTCTTAATTGACAGGGGAATGGTTAATTCTTGGTTTAAATCAGTTATGACTACTGTAGATGGAAGCTTTCAAGTTTTTGGGGAAAATGCCTGGGCAGTTTTTAGTTCTTTTTAGATTTGCACAATTCTGGAGAACAAAATTGCTTTTTTTTGTGGATAGAGGGGGGGAAAAGGCAAAAATTTTTGTGCTGTTGGTGAAGTTTCAGAAAGTCTTCCTGGGTAATGAGAGTCAAAATCTAAAGGTCAGTTTTATGATTTTCAGGTTTTTTAAAATTAATTTACTCTGCCTTCTAAGGAAATAGTTGCAATCTGTGTAATGAGAGCTTAAGTAGGAAATATTAGACCATTTATTTTAGTAATACTTTAATTGGCTTATGAAGAGAAAGTGGTATGTTCTTGGCCCAGTAGCAGCTGTGCTGAAAACTAGGTGGAGACAAAGCAGCCTATACTTCAGAGCCGTTCTGGAAGGAGACTCAGTGTTCTCAAGGTACTCCTCTGGTATTTACCAAGAGATGGGACACCCTTTTACCAAGGTAGTTAGGTTCTGAAAGTTTTACAGGAACAGAAAAGAAAGGTCTTTAAAACCTTGAGCACCTTATCTGGTATCTGCATGGGCTGTGATGGAGCAGGAAAGTTTGGATACAGATTTTCCAGTACTGAGTGAAGTCGGGGCAGTTCTGTAACAAGGCTTTAACAATGGGGGCTGTTGCCATATCTTGGGAGGAGCTTAAAGCTGAGTGGCTTTCAGGAGGCAGAAGTGAACAGAAGCATCCTGAGTTGTGGATCTCTCTGGCCTTACCCTGAAGCAACCATCTTTGGCATGTGTGAATGACTCTGGAGCTATCAGATTGGCACCTTTATATTCCTTCTGTTTTACTTCCCGTGGCTGTTGATCAGTTAACAGATGTTTTACAACTGATTTCAGTTGTGACATCCAGGAAATGTCAGAAACCACTGCAGGAGGTAATACTCCTGGCTGCCATTTTACCTCAAGCATGCTAACTAGAAAATGAGGCATCACAGTTTCTTGTGAACTTTGTAAGCACAAGATTGTATCTCCCAGTGTGTGCTCCAGGGGCTGCTTAGACATATTCCTTTCCATCGCAGGATGAAAAGGTGAGAAAGGTGTGTCCTTTGTCTTGCACTGATGCTGTCTTGAAGAAGAAACAAAACTGGGTGCTGGGCAAATGCCTTGTAGAGTAACCTTGGTTTTCTGTTAAGGAGAAGTGGATGATGCTTGTCAAGTCACTTAGACCTCTCCTATCTCACATTCTAAGCAACTTTCTTAACAAAGTAGTTCACCATTAGTAAATTAGGAAACATACATTTCATTTTGATATAATTGTTTTTTTCAGTTCAGTTTAGTTTAAATTATTGATTGTTAGCTCAAATTTTTTTAGAGGTGGCTTTATTTTTAAACATCAGGCATATTGTATTTGCAGAGGCTGTAGAAGGGAAGAAAGGACTGTGGCACAACTAGCAGACCAAAATGAGACAGCAAGTGCAACTTTTCCACTATTTCACTTCATGCTGTGTCAACTGCTGCAGTACACGTGCTGTTGTTGGAACAGAACTGCCAGAAAGAGACAAATCCAGAATTTGTGTGCAGTATGTCTGTGTTTCTTACCTTCAGGCTGATCAAGAAGAATGCTTATTAGGTTTAAATCTTATGCTTTTTCTGGATTGATTTTTTTTAAATAAAAGATGCAAAAGTCTCTTGATATGCTAGATTCTTCTGTTGAAACAGACTATGTACAAATAAATCATGGAAGTTCTGCAAGTAGGCTGATGGATGTATTGCAGCATTTGGCCCACCTCTAGTAGAGTAAATTTTTACATCAAAAAGGCATGTGCCACTTAATCATACATACAGATGTTTTAAACCAAAACTACTATGATTTCATTAAGTGCAGATAGTTTGCTGTACAAATGGAAAAAAAAACCTGTGATGCCCCAGAGGGCTAGGTGTGAGAGCTGAACTGCCACAGTAATAATACCTATACACATGCTTTGTCACAGATGCACTGAACCTTGACCAAACACTGACTACACCTATTCTATCAGATATTAATGTATGGAAATGTTCCCAGCAGTTTTAGGATGCTGCAAAAGCTGCTGTTTAAAAAGTTCTAAAAGGATTGAGTTTGTTCTGAAAATTCTCGAGTGCTTTTATGAAGATGCATGCAGTAGCACTGTGCTACATATTAAGTCTAGGAACTTGGTATTTATGTGCTCACAGCTTGTCAAGGGTGTAGAAATTATAGAGATTTGTTTGTGATTAGTTCTCTTAAAACCATCTGACATTTTAAGTATATAGGAAAACTCATTTATCACTGGAACACAGCTATGTAGCAGCTGAAAATCAGCGTCACCAAAGACAACCTTTATGTCCACCTAAGTTATAGAGAGAACATTCTATCTAGCACAATAAAAGTATCAGTTCTGGAACCTAACTACAGAATGTGATTCTTTCCAAGAAGTCAAATGCATTTTTGCTACCAGCAAAAGGAGTCAACACTCTTTCACTGCAGAGGGTACAGACACGATCTTGTCTTTCTCTGAAGCAGGCTCAGGCTGTGTGGAAGTGGGATGTATCTACAGTGTCCTAGCACTTCTCCCATAAAATGTGCATGTCTGAACAGGGCTGAATTTCAGCCATGCAAGAGCAAAGTGTGGGGAGGTGGGTCATTTGCAGGTGTCAGATGTTTCAAGAATAAGCAGCTATTGCAGGGACAAGCAAACCATGGGGCAGGTGGATTATTTGTGTGAGGAAGAACTCATAACTGATTTACACTAAGAATTGTTATTTTTGCTAAGCACCGATTGTATATAAGAAAATGTGTGGAGAAATTAATTAGACCATAATAGCTATTTGTTTGGGCAGCTGAAACTCACTTGGTTTTTGGCATGGGCTTGCTTATGTGAGGGCCTGCAGCATTGTCCTGTGCTGCAGCTTATGGTGCAACTTCTGCATAAGTCATGAAGTTAGTGATAGGTTATTTTTTGTTAAGAACATATGATGCATGTTCATTTACTTTTCCTCAAGGCCCATCTCGGGTTGTTTTCAGAACTGGATTTAAGAATTTAATAAGGGGATGTGCAAGCTTTGCCAAGGCTGTGCTTTTCCAGCACTCCAATGTTCTTAGGACTGAGTTGCATGGTCATCAATGTTTTTTTTTTCAGCAGAAATTGTTTATTGTGTTACTCATTTATCTTTCCATTCTTGTAATAACACAAAACAGTTTAGCAGCTGATAATGGTGTTATGAGGAACTGTAATTTGCTGCTGTTTGTTGAACTGCTGGGAAATGCCTGTAATGAAATGTGCTCAGTTGTGAGGACACATCTATCCCTCCCTCAGGGGCACTGCTGCCATTTGAAGCTGGGTGCTGTGGATCCTCTCCTCAGGACAATCCACTGCAAAGCAGGGAGCCATACTTAAGACAGTGTGTCCGGCAGTTGTTGACTCCTAATTTTGAAGTCCACATTAATGATAAGCATTACTTATAAAGTCTAAATTATAACATATGTATCACAGACTGCAGGACAGGGTGAAGCTATAGAGGGTAACTTTTCTGAAGGTCTGGTGGATACAAAGCCTTGTCAGTAGCAGTGTGAAACTGGGCAGCTGCTGCTGTAGCTACAGGAGTATAGGGGTGCTACAGGTTTCTACTTATGGGGCCACATGCTGAGACAGTGACAGCATAGCAGGGAAGTAAAAACCACCACAGCATAAGTTAAGGATACCTTTACCACCAGATAAACCCCTTTCCCAAGCGGGAAGGGAAATAATAGTGAGCTAATAATAGTGAGCTAATAACTAATAGTGAGCTACCCGTCTCTTCCATCTGCACTGCTGCTGAACTACTTTGTATGGGAGCTTTTTCCTAGCACACTTTCCTGGGGTGGCTCTGACCTTTGAATACGTTCACGTAAGTGCTGCAGCCCAAAGAGCTTTTGTAATTACTGCCGCTGCTTCCTTATTGGTTGGTAAGCACAAGCCTTGTGATGCTCACCTCTGTGCATCTGGTTTTTTCCACTCCACCAAGGAGTGTGTTAATGTGCCAGGAAAAGGCAGTGTTGTCAGCTCTGCAAGCATAAAAATGTACAAGCTTGGAGACAAATAAATGGTTTAGTAATTTTTCTTTGCCTTCAGGTTTTGGAAGCTTTGTCACAGTTGTCATGAATCCTGGTTGCAATGGTGTAGCTGATCAGCTGTAGGCTAGTGAACTTCTCCAAGGGTGGCTTTAAACTACAATGAGATGAGATAGACCCTCCATTTGATGCAGTATCTCTGCATGTGAGCTGCTCCCTGTTCTCCGTGGCTTTGGCTCCCTGCTCCATAGGCAGCTCTCCATTCCCCAAGGTGTGTGCTGTAAGCCTGAATGTTTGAAAAGGGAAAATGAATGGAAGGAATGTCTTCTGTCTGAGGAGAGTCTGTCTTCGTAGAAGGGAGGAGTAATCAGTGCAAGTTGGGTAACAATCCTGCAGCCTCTCCAGCACATTTTCTGGTAGTGCCTGTGGAGCCTTTCTTGGTAAGTATGAATGATATGCAAAACTGGCTTGCTCTGAAGTTAAGTTAAACTCTGAGCCTGATAGTGAAGAGGCTGCTGATGGAAAGGGTGACTATACATATGGACTGATGTGCTTAGTAATTAAAAATAATTTTATTATAACTTAAATGTGATAGGAAATATGGTGAGTACAAATGCCACAAAACTAAAAGAAAAAAAATTAAAAAAAAAAGTAGATATAAAAGGACACCTTGAAAGAATTCAACTGATGGGACAGGTGCAGTATAAAAACCATAACATGGCTATTTCACCTTCTGCAAAAAGAGTTTATATCCCTCAGTAAACAAGTAAGCATTTTGCACTGTACAAAATGTACTTTTTAATTAAAGGAAGAATATATCTATTTATAAATATACAGATATGTACATTCTTGTAACATTCACAGTAAAAAAAACAAAACAAATGACCCCTGCCTGCCAAAGTGTTTGGCTCACAAGGTTTCCTCTTGATGTGAACTGTTTGCAATATTTTCTATGTCATCTATGCAAATTTGGATACTTCAATTGACATTTAAATAGCATTTCATGCATAATGAACACAGTACAGGAACACTCTTCTGTTAAATTCTATTCACCTCCTCTGTTACCTTAAGGCTTGTAATCACCAGTTTGAAGCACTCGCTGTCTTTGAGCCTTGCAGTGCAGGGAGGGGAGGTGCATTCACTTCCCCCTCTGTTTATTACTGCCTCTGAGGTCCACTTGAGTTTGTTCTGTTCTGTATATGGAAATCACTCTATAGAAACTACGCTCCTCTAATTAGAATGTACGAAATCCAGTCCTGCCTTGCAACTTGCAGGACAAAATGGTTTTGGGGACTCATGCAATTAGTGGTATTCACTGCTTCTTCTCAGAATAAATAAATGTACTGTACCTTTTCATTTAGTTTTCAGAAACCTACATGATTGTTTGATCCCCCTCAGAAATCGCTGGATTAATGATGGTTTGCTGCTGGAGGGCAAGAGAAGGGAATAAAAGACCAGTGGAGGCATTTAGAATGAGTCACCAAAGTGACACCTCCCAGGGTTTACATCACGCTGTTTCTCAAGGCAAAAACTTGTGGAACTTTCCCTGTATTTCATTACCAAGACACAACTGAGAAAGCTGTGCAATGTTTCCTGCCACTGGAGTGTTGCCAGGGACACTGCATGGCAGCAGACACTTCATTTGGGATTCAAGGGAAAACTTTGCATGCCTGCTCAGGTGGCCTCGATTGTCCTTGATAGATACGGTATCACACGTCTCAAGCTTTCACAACACCTTCAAGGAAGTAAATATAATAGGAAAATATATGGAGATGCCAAATTCTAAAAAACCTCACAGAAGTCCGTGGAGGCTGAATAACTACAATTATATTATTTGTTTAGAATCAGTCAATAAAGTATTGTTCCTCAGCATCCAACTGTTCCATCATGAGCTGCAACAAGGAGCCAATAGGAATCCTTAATCTGGATTTTAGATTTTGCTTTTCTCGAAGAAGTCTGTAAATTGCTACATTTTGGAACATTCTCATAGAATTCTTTAAAGTCTTCCTTTTGTTCCCCACACTGAAGTGCAGCTCCATCCTACTTTAATGCCTGTTAAGTATTAGCAGGTTCTTTTCCATCTAAAGAGCTGTGGCAGCTTCAGTTCCACGGCGGCTTCCAACTTTAACAAAGTCTCGGGGAAATTTGTCCAGCTGTTCATATGCCAATCTCCCATCTTCACCTGAATGCAAAATGATAAAGCATAACAGTGTGTTATGTCATTACCCTAGAACATTTAAAATACTGCATTCTCTGCTGTTCGAAGGTACTGATTGGCCAGTAACTGCGACCCTTAAACTTTATCTTGTTAGAAGTAATTTCAGAAATTATTTGGGAAAGTTAAACATGCTCTGAATGTTCAAATTATTTTTTTTTAACTTCCCATGTAACTTGTTTGGTTATCTAAAGCCAGACAGAAGCAGATGTGGCTTGTATGATGAGGTGACAGCATCTTGCACACTTGTCATACTGAACGACCTGTTGTGCTTCTCAAGGTCTCAGCTGCTGCTGTGATGTACTTGAGGTAAATGTTTATCCACTTAAACCTTGGAAAATATAAAGTTTATCCACCTCCCACTTCCTGGCGCTTTAAAGAAGTGAGTCTATCCACAACGTTACTTCTATACTGCTGAAAATGAGGAAGCAGTATGTTTGCTAAATATTATTGTGTCTTTCAACCCCTTTTTCCTTAGCTACTGCCATCTATATATGCACTTCCACAAAGACAACATTGAGCCTAATGTGTTGAGCTGGCAATAAGGAACCAAAAATGGTCTCTGTATGTTGTCCAGAAGAATGGCAGAACAAAAGGAGTTTTCAAGTGTCTCTGGGCTAGTTGTTTTATAACCTGAGCAATAACACGTCCAACAGCAGACTGAATTCCTGCTGAAGTGGTCAATGGAAGAGAGCATATTTGAAGGGTTTGCATAATTAAAATAACACAAGGACACCTCCCCCATGGAGCAGAAATTCATGCCTAGCCAAAAGGCCAGAAAAACACCATTTTTCCACGTCACTGTAGTACTGGTGCCCAGAAACTGTGCAGATTAATTATCAATTCTTTCTGTTTCTCAACTTCTCCTTTGCTATCCTTCCTTTTACTACTTCCCCCTCCAGACTCACACAATTCAATTTCTGTTTTTAGCTCACTTTCAAAATGAATTACTTTTAAGAATCTGTATTTTCTGACTTGTTAAGTCACTGTAAAGTTTTGTTTCCATTTACAGTCTCACATTTACATAGCTCAGGTGTCTTACATGCTGCTCTGTTAAAAAATAAAATTAAATACTGCTCTAAACCAGGCAACTCACCAAGGGAGAGCAGGGTTTCGGATGCCACTTTTCTGATCTCTTCATTGTCAGACTGGCAGAGCGTGACCAGCATTTTAATGCTCTCAGTAGCCTGGGAAGTGCAAAGAGAACTCTATCAGCAACACAGGACACTCTGGGGTTTTTCCACAACCTTGAATGTAAGTAGTAACCATCCTCTGCACTGCCCTTCCCACTCCAAGCAAAGGGCTTTGGTGGAGACAGGAGGAATGGGGTTTCCCTGAGGGGAAGCGTTTGGAGGAGGTGTATTTTCTGCTGCTGGTGTGGAGCCTTTCTAAATTTCCTACCCTATGCACTACATACATAAATCTGACAGACCAGCTATGTCTGCCACTTCTGACTGTAGGATGGGTGATGGGCTGTGGACCAAGGCCATAAAATGCCGAAGTAAGGGTACAGCAGGGAAATGAACAGGAGACAGGGGTCTAGCAAATGGGTTTCCTATAAAGCATGTCAAGCCTGTGCTCACCAGTATTTGCAGACTTCTGCCTTGCCTCTGCTGTTTATGGGAAGAAAGCAATGAATAATCCTGTTCCGTGATACCAAAGTGTCAGGTCTTTGGGGAGAGCAGCTGTCATAGTGTGTCTGGCTGGCTATTTAATACTACAAGAGAGATGAGTGAAAGGAAGGGCAGGTATTACTGCCCCAGTGTGACACCTGGAAGAGCCACTGGGCCACAGAGTCAGTATTTGTATGAGCCCTGTCGATCCAAGGGGCATAAGGCCTGCTCTGCATGCTCTGAATGAGGGCTTTGCTGCCAGAGCCATCACATCTCACCACTTTGTCTTCAGTGTGGCCGCTCGTGTGTGACTTGGGGTGAGGCTGAACTGGTGACTACAGCTCAAATGCCTGTGAGTGATGGGGAACAGCCACATGGAGCTTGCTGCCACCTGAAAAACCCCTCAGAGATTCACTGGGCCCTTTGTTTAATCCACAACCGACTGTGGATTAAACTGCCCCTGGGTTACTCCATCCACAGCCACCTACCCACTGTAGCATTTCCATCTCTGAAATAATAACTTCCAGCTTCAGCTTTTTCTTTGGAGATTCCAAATGATGATACTCTCCCTCAGTAGCTTTTTTCCCCAGCCATTCTCACTATTCAAGACTCACTGAAGCCACATTGCTCAAGTTAAACTTGACTAGCTGCAGTTCCCACTACTGGTTCCTAGTCTGAGTTTTCCTGAGCAATCAAAAACCCCACTGCACCCTCAGGCAGCAGAGATGTAATGTCCCTCACCACTGCCTCTCAGAGATGCCTGCTAGCTTCTCATTTAAGGGAAAGGTTTTTTCAAATTTAAACAATGTTGGATTATGTATTGAATGGCACCAGTTGTGACTGGGATGAAGTTACAGTTTAGAGCTGCCTTCCAGGGGACAGACTAGAGGGAGAAATAGTCAGTCCAGAAAGTGCATCTGTCTCATGGAACACATTTTTTGCCCCAGCCAGGCTTGGGTGGCTGCTGTCTCCCATGGCTCTATACAACCAAAACTAAAGTGCATTTTCCCATCCTGTCACAGGCTGGAGTGCAAAGATGGTACCAGATGCTAGCTGAAGCTGTAGTGCCCAGATGTTATGACCAGTTATTTGTCACAAAACAAGCTGTGATCTTCCTTTTCTGCTACTGCAGCCCACATGCATTAGAGCTCATTTTATCCTGGGAAAGCATTTTTTTTTCCCCTTCTCAGTCAGAACTTTATGGATTAACACTTTTTTTCTCCATGATGTGGAACTGAGTCTCCTAAAGTCAATATGAGAGGGAGGAAAAGATGATATGCAAAAGATAAAACTTTGCCAAGGTCACAGAACCCAGATGTTTGTGGTTTAGAAGGTTCTGAACCATTCTCTTTATCTGAAAAGGGATGGAGCGCAGCAAAACAAAACAAAACCACTACTGCTGCTGTTATTGAAATTTCTGTTTTGTTGTTTGTACCTATCAGATGTCCTTTCAAAAGCCAAGCCAAGCACCACAGTGTATTCCTTGTCTCTTACCTTGAGGTATCTTAGAGCCAAGCAAGCTGCTTTCTGCAGCTGGAGGTTGGGCTGGGTTAGTGCTTCACAGTAATAAATCAAGGCCTGAAAACAGATAAAGAAGAACAGCAATGAAAATGTCTGTGCCTCCATAGAGAAGGGTGGAGCATGGAGGTATTGCTACCCTGTTAAAGGACAGCAATTGCAGCCTGCCTTCCTGGTGGGATGGCACAGGTGGGATAATTCCCTACAGCAGATCCAGGCCAAACCACCACTCACAGATCAGCAGTGTCAGGGCAGCTTTTGGTGAGGAGAAGTTCACGTTAAAGTGAGATGCACAATCTGGCACCTTTGAAGGGACATCACCAAACAGCTTTGAATGGAGTCTAATATCTCAAGAGGTGGCCCTTGAGATGGTCTCTTTAATGCAGGAATAATAATGAACTAGTTGGTATAGACCCTAGGGAGACTTAAATAATGATTACAATGTCAGCATGAGCTGCTAGACCAGTTTACTGCTTGACCCCAGAAATTAGCAGCTACTACTGAGCAGCAAATCTCAGCAGCACTCAGTGGTACAGTGAATTCATCTGCAGCATAAAGCTGCATAATACCCCCACAGAAGCCACTCTCTGGTCCTTCCTGCAGGCAGTGGACCAGGTATCAGCTACACATGCCAGTTCCAGGAGAAGGTTATATCTGCCCTGAGATGCTGCCTCCAGGAAGCTGGGGATGGGAGAAGGATGGTATGAAATACCAAGAGGCTGCAAAAATGGAAGATGAAGTGGGAGGGCAAGCAAAGAGGGGACTGGATTGATAGACAAGAGAAGCAAAGACTTTTTCTCTTCCCTCTGCCTTCCTTCTGCCACTCTTCCTCTTCTAGCTGCCTTTTCTTTTGCTCTTTCCTGACAGAGAGCAAGATGGATAGTAGGGAAAGGTCTGCCATGAAAGGGTAGGAGCCAATCCCTAATTTCTTCTTACTCCTCCTTCTCCCCTCTATTTAATTTCTGTGCTTAACTTGCCCCTGCTTGTTGCATTTGGTATCAGAGATGGACTCAAATCTTAGTTCTCACAGCTAGTTCTCTCCAAGGCAGTCCGTCCCCTCTGGAAATGGTGGCAAGTCCCATAGCTGGCAGACTCCTTTGGGAAAAAAAAAATCTGAGACCTACATCTTTGCATGTTGGTGGTGCTGGGGACTGTTACCTTGAAGCCTTGGACTGAAGCCAAGTCTGAGACAGGGCAGCAGAAATGCTGAAGTGTGGAAGATAGCTGGAGAGCACAGCACTCAGTAAGTATTTGCAGTTTTGATTGGTACCTGTTTAGCGTAATGACAGGTAGAAGCAGACTGGCATAAAGACAGAAACAGACCTGCACACGTGCAGAAAAATTAGACAGGATATCCCTCTGGATCAGTTTAAACCAAGCTTGGATCAGTTATTTCATATGCACAGATATTTGAGACATACAGGTAGAAAAAAGTCATGATGACACAGGTCTCTCAGGTGACAGGTGATTTTCTGCCACTTACCTTCTCCCTGAAGTGCCTGTTTTCTGCAGTTGCTGTCAGAAGTGATGCCACAGTCTCACTGACTTCATTTTTATTTTCATTGAGAAGTAAAGCCAAAGCTCTCAAAACTTCCTGCTGTGGTGGAAGGTTATTGGAGTTTATTTTGGACACGTTGTGCTGCAGTTTTCCGTCTTTCACTGACTGCAGCACCTGAACCACAGAGGCTAGAAGTGCAAGAAAAAGGTCTGTGTTACTTACTTTGTCCTCTCAGTACTTTGGATTGATCCTTTCCTTGCTAGCAAACCTTGATTTATACTACACATACTGAGGGATATGAAAATATTCCCATATGAGCAACTGCAGCATGGCAGTGTGTCTGCATGGGGAATTATCTGGGCTTTAAGCTGGGCCAGTTTGTCAGACCTTCTTTGAGTGAGAAGATGAATAGATGGTGCCCAAGTGCAGCACTTAGGCCTACCCAGAGCTACAGGCACACGTGTCAAATCTTTGCTTTCTGCTGGAAGATGTAAATTCTCACTCTAACAACTGAAACCAAATTATCCTTGCCAGTGTATTGACTTTCAGCGCAACTTTATGAGAGCTTTTCCTGGATAGATTGATGTCTGCCAACAAGAGCTAGGACTAATATGTTTCAGAAGTGAGTTGAAATGCCATTTTGCTTCCAGGCTTTTGAGCAAAAGCTCCCTCGTATGCCCAAATAAAAAGGAAAACTAGGCAAGGTTCTTCAAACTCCCTCTCAAACAGAGAAGAAAACTTGGCTTGCCAGGGACTGCAGTTCAGCACACTTTGTGCATCATCTGCTTCTCTCTTTAGCCCTTGGTGGCAGAGCCTGCAAAACTCTGAGATGCTGTAATCCCTTGGTCCCTGAGAATTGCTCAGCACTTCAGAAGGCGTCTCCATAACAGGTGGTGAAAGACCAAGACATCATCTGTCACAGACATATTTTATGAAAAATCCTTTTGCTACAATTTTTATTCCTGAGAAGCTGAGAGGCCTCAGAAACAAAATGTAAACAATAATTATCTGCTGCTGTGGAATGCAACAGGTGCATCTTTGATTGGTCCATGTTGGTTGTTTCTAATTAATGACCAATCACAGTCGAGCTGTCTCAGACTCTCTGATCAGTCACAAGATTTTATTATCATTCCATTCCTTTCCTTTCAAGCCTTTTGATGAAATCCTTTCTTCAATTCTTTTAGTATAGTTTTAATATATCATTTTATTTTAATATAATATATATCATAAAATAATAAATCAGCCTTCTGAAACATGGAGTCAAGATTCTCATCTCTTCCCTCTTCCTGCCAGCCCTGTGAACACCACCACAATCATCCAAGCTGTGGGCACAGAAAAATTCCCAGACCTTGGGCTCAGCCCACTACCATCAGCCATTCCCTGAAAAACAGTGCTCTCAGAACAGTTTTTTTCCATTTTAATATGGAAATAGAAATTATTGAGGGTCTATCTGCATCAGCTCCTTTCCCTTGACATGCACAACAATTCAGGCGCATTCACTTAACAGCCAGGACACTTCTTTGTCTCTTTTCCCTCCTCCTTTTGCAAAACCAACCTCAGGGCTGGACTGCCTTGTGTTGAGCTCAGAAGGACAGGGATGTACTCCCTAAGCAGCCAGCAGAATTTATAACCCTACCTTCTTTTGCAAGCTGCAGCAAATAGCTCCCAAGGTCACTGACGCTGTGGCTGGCAAAGTAGCTGTAATACTGAAAGACAGTAATGGTCTCGGAGGACATGCTGGAGTAGAGGACAGGCTCCGTCCGGTCCAGGATCTGAGACACCAGGATCCTGAAGACTGCAGGAGACCATGGACAAAGGGACAGGTTAGTGAGAGCAAAAGCTGCTGGCAAAATTACACAGTCCACTTCAAAACTGGAAAGAAAGAACCTCATCTGCAAGGCCAGATAAGTGATGTTTCTAAGTGATGTTCCCAATGTTTCTAAGCTCAGCTGTGGTTAGGTTAGAAGCTGGACAGGCCTTCTCCCTATCTGGGTCTCATTACCAGAGAATATCTTTGTAAGGATGAACCTCTGCCAGTTTACAGAAGGCTACTGCAGCTCCCTGTGCAATCAACAGAGCATCATTTCTACCTGAACAATATCCTGCATCACAACCCCCTCTCCACATGCACTGCCTGTACATCCCCACAGTGCCACTGAGGCAGGATTTGGCTTTGCTATTTTTCATGTTCCTGCACTAGTGTGGCATGCAGAAAGCTAGTCTGAGGCACTGCCTATGAGAGCTGTAGCATGGAGGAGGAAGGAGAACACTGCCCTGTGTAGGCATCCACAGTGCAGGTGGTCACACCTGGGCAAATCAGCCTCCCATCCCCACTCTGTCCAAGGGAGAGCTAGTCAGTATAGCTGGAGTTTGAGGGGTGGTACATCACCCCACAAGATAAGAACCTGTGCTCAGACAAACTCACTTGAATGTGAATTAGTTTCATCCCAGTGCACTGTAATGGGGTGTGGGAATTATACAGATACACAAAATTAAGTGCAAGGATTCCTGATTCACTGAATCACTGACAAATCTGTATTTAGGAATAGACTTTCTGGTTAGGTCATAAACCTTAAAACAGTATTTTCTTTTCTGTTAAGCTCACCTTTTTTTTTTTTGTTTAATTACTTGGGGCCAAAACTGTTTCAAGAGTTGTAGCATTAGTTTTCAAATGAGATCTTGGAACTGTGGTCAAACAGAATTCCAAGGGGTTGGAAAACAAAGCTCAGTACACAACTGTTCTCCATTTTGACACATATTTTTGCAGCAGTTTGTACCTGTTTCTGCAAGTCCTGGACACTCCTCATTCACAGTGGTGGCAAAATTGATATCCAACTGCTTCATCATCTTGTCTGCAGAGGTGTGATACACTCCTGCAGGGCCAGTACACTTCATCCAGAAAGCCAGCAGTGACAGCTTCTTGTGAAACTCTGGAATTGCTGGGGAAGACAAAATGAATAATGAAACAAAGCCATGCTGGAAACATCAGCTTTGAAAAAAGAAGGTAAGAATAAAGGACATCTCACCCAATCCCACTGATAAACAGTTACTGTTTGCTGGGTCTCCCTGAGCCATCACCCTCACAGAGCATGATAATGTGCTCACCCTAGGTTTGTAACATGTTTTTTCTGTTTCCCATGGTAATGTGAAAAAATTTGCTCCTGATCTAGTTTTTGGCATTGATGTCTCTTCCTCTTAGATAGCACAGAATACTAGGGGAACACCACAAATGGTCTGCACAAGTTTGGTCCCTGTCCTAGCACTACACATGGCTTCAAGTAAGTCACTCAATTTTTGCCTCAACTTTCTGATATAGTAAATACACCTTGTAGTATCTACCTATCCTGCCAGAGTGTACAAGAGGGTAACTATGTGTTTGTCAAACTCTTCCAAGTATTAAAATAGATACAGAAAGAAAAATAACTAGGAAGTTTTCCACAGAGACGACTAAAAATGAAAATGCTCAGGAAGCTGTATTATGCCTTTGATATTGTAATGCAAATCCTGCCTTTCCTCAGGAAAGAAAGGTGGAAGAAGAATTTGGGTCTTCAGAGGTGGAAGCATCCACATAACACCAATGACACCTGTCCATCTTCTGCACATCAAACTGGATAAGAAGTCCTTTCTTTTTTCACTTGTGTATTTCTGGATACCCGCACCGAGGACAGATGTAGGTGACACCTGCCTTGACTGCTGGTGACCCTGAGCCAGCCCTTACTACAGTGGTCTCTCCTGTATGGCTGGTGAGCTCTGCACAGTGATTATTTCAGCAGATACATATGCCCAGGCAAATCCTTGTCCAAAGGAAAGCCCCTAAGCTGTTTCTTACCATCAGTAAGAGAGGTGATGTTTCCCAAGTTCTCAGTGCTGATCTCTGCAATATTCTCCACCACGAGGATCTGCCTGGACAGCTTATCCAGGAGGTCTCTTGTCACAAATGGGGTTTTACTGGAGAACACAATTTGCTGGTGAAGAAAAATGGGAAGATACAAAAAGGAGTCACTGAACCAAAAAGAACCCAGCCTCAGAAAAAACAAAAAAACTCCAAAACACCTGAAGTGAAATGACAAATTCATTGCCTTGAACCACAGGATCTCCTTAACTTAAAACTTTTTTTTGTTGTTGGATATTTTTTGGTCCTAGTTGATATGCATCATTGCTTGTACCTTCAATATCTACATCCACATCCAGACACCTGAGAATCCAAGTAGCCATTTGTGTAAGTAATTTCTAATTTACACACTCCACAAAGCTAAAGAAACCCATCACCACAAGTCTCAAAGCCAGGCAAGAATATCAGTCTGACTTTCACACAACACAGGCTGTAGACTTTCAGGACAACCCTGCATAGAGGGAAGACCACAAGTTGCTCTTTCTCCACTCCATTTCAGCTTTGATCAATTACTTAGGTGCCTTTATTAATTTCATTAATTATTCCATTATTTCATTCATTAATCCTTGCTTATACTCCCTACTGCTGATATCGGCATCTTCTTCAACAGTCTATGTAAATAATGTTCATATCAAATCTGCTTTGTGTGTGGACATGGTTTAAGTTCACCTTGCTCAGCTGCATATTTACTGTACACTCTTGTATTGAAACCGAAAAGACCTCCCTTTTCCTCACAGTGTGAATCAGCAGAGTTTCCAGCTCAGCCCTAAGGGTGCTGGAATCAGGCTCACGCTCTATTGCTTCAATGAGCCTTTGGGAAAATAAAGCTAATTATAACTAAGATGGAAGAGTAAAATAATTGTGAATAGGAAGTTGCAGCATGTTTTATTTGTCAGGAAAACCCTGATAACCTCACTTACTGGATGTTTAAATTCGCATTTGCCGTGCATGGGCTCTGAAAAAAAAAACCTACAGAAAAACCCCTCTAGTTGTGAGCATGAACTGACAATTTTGATGTCCCAGGGGGGCTGTCTCATGCTGCCTTCACTGTGCCTTTTGCAGGCAGATTCTCTCTGCCTCACGTGCAAAAATTCATCTCTGCTCTGGAACGCTGCAGTCTCATCTGGGGTTCAGTTAAACAGTGGAGACAGGGTTCCTGTTTTACCTCTGAAGACAGAGGTTGCTTTAACTGGGAACTGACTTCACTCCCAGCAAAACCAGCAGGAGTTTGTAACCCAGAGCAGGGGATGCCCCTTTCCCCCCCTGCCCTGCCCCTCAGCCCTCCTGGGCAGCTTGTGCCAAGCCCCCCATAGTTCACATGTCAGGTCTGCTCCGAAACCAGCCAGGATGGAAACGACGGAGGCACCTCTGGCTGGTGTCACCATCCTACCCCAGCGTGGTGTCTGTCCCAGCCCTGAGCTCCCACTGCCTCGCAGGAGCAGCGCTGACCTTGCCAGCCTGCAGCCAGGCAGGAATGATTTTAAAATAAATGCCCAAATGAGGCAGGGCTGGTACCTGAATGAGCTGGGTGCAGTACTGCAAGTGCTTAACTATGGTTATATCCAGGCTGTCGTTGCCTGTGGTCAGGGGCAGAGGGCTGCCAGCCACGCTGGTGCCCACGCCCGTGTCCTCGGTGAGAGCTTCGCTCAGGTGGCCTCTGGCTTCTGGGTGCTCCGTCCTGTAACTGGGGAGGAGGCAGGAGGAGGAGGTCAGTGCAGGACCGGCAGCTGCCACAGCAGACACACAGCCACACCCACAGCCCCACTCACACACAAGGGGATGAGCAAAGGGCACGGCAGAAGAGCTGAAAGTGCACAGAAACCTGGTGATGAGCACATCATATCACAAAGGAGCAGGGCTGCCCTGGCTGGGAACAGGAGGGACAGGCTCATCTAGGGGACAGACCTGTCCCCTGACTGGCTTGCCTTGAGTGATGTGATGTCCTCAACAGCAAGGTTTGTCATGATTACTGTCCCTTGGTGGTGACAGCTTTCTCCCATCTGTAACGAATCACCTGCCCAGTCACTCTCGATTAAGAACCATGACAATTTGTACCTTCCCAAGCACTGAGCTGCTAAGAGCAGCTCTGTGCTTGCAGAGTCCTCCTGCTGTCAAATTTAAGGTTCCTTTCCTTCAAATTGCAGAAGGAAAGGAAAACCACTGCTGAAGTAAGAGACATGATGTTTTCATTTGCAGTTTTAGACACAATGTGTACAGCTTACTTTGCCAATTGTTTCTGCAGGAGCGTAGAGCTAGTCTTACTTTGTTTTAAATCATTATTTCAAATATTGTCTTGCTGAACAAATGATCCTCCCTGTGTTTAAATGCAAAGCCTGAGGTCAGTCCCCAGATGGCAAGTGTGTTTGGCTGCAAGTTCAGAAGTTTCAACACTTGCAATCTTTACACTGAGTCACACACTTACACATCTAAAAATGGAAGCGGGAATCTGCACTGTCTGGGGATGAGCCAGAGGAGAAAAAAAGAAATTTAATTTCTATTTTAACTGGTTGAAGCTAGATCCTTAAATCAGCACAGACCGGACTGAGGTCAGAATGCCAGTTTAGCAAGCAACACAATTTCCCAATTTTTTTTTCCCACCAAGTCTTATTCTGGAATGAGGACATGAGATGATGGGAGCTGCATGGTGGTTGCTCGTTGCACTCAGATTGCTTTAAGCAAGCTGTGAGTAGTACAGCTCCCTGGCTGGAAAGCACAGGCAGGGAGGGAACTGTGTCCCTTTCTCTTTTTCCAGCTCTAGTGCCGCTTACGTGCCTGCTGGGCATCGTGTCAGCTCAAAGGAGGCAAACATGCTTTTAAGATCTAATGATTGAAGCACAGCATCTTGAAGTCACACAACAATGGCAGGCCACGGCACAACACCACAGCTTTTTTTGTTTTCTCTTTTTTTTTTGCCTTTTTTTCTCAGAAAGACCAAAAGTAATGAAAGAAGGGCAGGTAACACGCAGGGCCATGAACAGAGTACCAGTCATCACTCTTACATTCCAAAGGCAACCTACATCATGCTGCTTAAATCTGGCCCTGTGTTATTGTTACTGACAAGCTTAATCCACTGCAAAGACTCATTCGGCTAGAGAGAAAAGACAAAGGGAGGGGGGAAAAACCACAGAGGAATTAGTAATTACATCCAAGGAAAGCCAGGTCCAAACCTATGTCAAGGAAGAGGCTCTGCCAGTATTGATGTCAGCCTAATTTAATTTACCCTTCTCCTCTGGAGGACAGATTGCATATATTTGAACAGAGGAAAAAAAATGGTCCTGGAAACTAAAGATTTTGTATGCAGCATCCATGGGGAGCCCTCTGACCCTAAAACTCATCAAGGATTAGTCAGTCTTCCTTGAATAAATTGTGCACCAGGATCCCCTGTTAGTGACAAAGAGCCAGGGTGTCAGTTTGGCGTAAGCACAGCTGGCAGGTACTACAAACTTACCTATTCTTCTCAATCTCAGTATCTGAAAATACCGAGTCTGCACCTCCTCCACCATTACAAACCTCCACACCACCACCATCCTCATCATCAAAGTCAGAGGTGTTCAGGAAATCAAAGCTTTCTAAAGCACTTTCAACTGTTAGACTTAAACTGGAGGACCTGCTTCGGCTTACTGCTGGCTTGCACTGCAAAGGCAGAATGAACCAATGAAAACCCCAGATATTAGCTACTACAAGAAAGATAAGAAAAAAAAATTGATAAAGCTTAAAACTTCAAATTCTTCATTTTATTTTTAAAACTTCATTTTATTGGGTGTTTCATTTCAAGCCTTCATATTCATAGCATATACAATCAAAGCCTGAGAACTGGAGAAAGCCTTTCATTCCTCCTCCCCTCCTCATGCTACCCACTCTCTTCCCCAAAGGAAAACCCTCAAAGGCAAAATTCAACATGTTTTATAGAAATGAGAAGTACTTATTGAATCCAAGTTTCGCAGCTTTCGGCATTTTGCAAAAGGAATGACGGGAATTAATGCAATGGAAGTTGAAAGGGGAAGGCACATTCCTTAATTGCTGTTCTAGCTACAGAAGCCAATTTATACATATCCAATGGCACTACCTGATTTATTCCAGACGTAACTCTAACAGACCTTAGCCAGGAATGAATTTCATCCCATAGCTGCACATTTGTAAATGGAATGAAAGGAGTTTTGTGGCCTTTGAAGCCAAATGGATTACCAAGGAAAAGCCAATAAGGTATCAGATTCCTAGGTGACAGAGAAAGGCAGTATTGTAACTCAGAAATTAACAGTGCTAGAGAGAGGGGGGAGACCATCCCCACCTCACTGCAGGGAAGAAATGCAAAGGAACCTTGCTGTTGCTGTAGGAAGTATGAAATATCCTGGCCTCATATGGCAATTCATCCACATGTGCCCACATAATTTCTTCCAGAGTTATCCTGAAGAATCAGATGTACCTTGAGGGATCATCTCCATTGGTTGGTGCAGCGACTTCAACACCTTTCACACCATGTGATTATTTGATCAGACACAGCCATGAGCCACTGGTGCCATTACACAGGCCACATCCTCCAGTCCCAAGCAGAAGCCATGACTTTGTCTCAGCTCACAGAAAAATGCATTGGCCTCTGAGGAGTTCAGATGCAGCACCAGCTGCTCTAGAGCTGAAGGGAGCTGGAGTTCCATTTGTAATTCATTTGCACACAATACTAATGGTCATACATTTGCACTTAGGATGTTTGAGTCCTTAAACTGACTGTACAGTCAATAGCTGAACAGACACAATTCCCAACACATCTATGACAAGGATGAGTGCTGTATCCTGCTTCTTGTGCAGCACCAATGGTTTCAGCTTCCATTTTCTTCAGGGTTTGGTAGTGCAGCTTCTTCAAGCAAACGGGAACAGTAACATGTGGGCCATTTTCTTTGCTCATCTAATACGGCCAAGAGAGGTTTCTTCAGCCACAGCTGGATTCCAGCTCAACCCTTCTGCATGAGGAGCCCTTTTCTGCACGGCTGCTGGTGATGCTGAGTGCCAGTCTGTGAGCTGATCAACTGGTGACACCCAGACTTCAACAGATCTGAAGAGGCATCCATCTCGAGTGTGCAGGAATCCTGTCTGCACACATCCACCCTCTCTGCCCCCATCCCATGTCTGTCTGTTTATAACTTCTGATCAAAGCAGCCTAAATAAACAGTCTCCATTGTCTCTCTGCCCTTTGGATAGTCAACCTCTTGTACTAAGATAGAAAATAATAGTAATGGTACCTTTACCTGCTCGAACCTCTCTAGGAATAAATAATGCAAGGAATAGGGGCTGCAGGCCGTCAAAGAAAAGCTTAATTTGGGAAAAGTACCATGCAATGGAAATAAGGAGGTTAACAAAGTTTCTTTGTAAAAAGATAGTGCAGAAGAATAAATTATTCCCTGCTTCTTCCTCAGCCATGTTTTTGAATAATGAGGCTTAAATGACTAGGAGACCAACTTGCATATGAATATGAAGCATTTGAAATGATTCTTTCCCATATAATACTGTTTGCAGAGTAATGTGTCATGAGTTGCTATTCACGAGGGAGATACAAATAAACATATTAAGAACACACATGCAAACCCCTTTTCTTCTGATTTTTAACATTATTCTCTGCATCCTGATGTGATGGTAAGATGTCTTCCATTATGAAAATGGATGAGGGAAAGAGGAAAGTGAAAAAGGCCATGCCTAGGAAACATGGGGACAGCAACCTTCAGTGACACTTGTGCTTCTAAATCCCTTTGGCAATTTAGAAAATTCAGCTTCTGTGGCTACAAGGCCTGATCCTCAACTGGTGTAGTTTTCACAGCTCCATGAAGTTCAGGGGCAGTATGCTAAAGTACACCCACTGAGGATGTGACTCATAGATTTCAAAAGCAGAAGTTTGGCTATATTTGATCCCCAGTATGGCACAAGCAATGGGTTCCAAGAGGTGATTCACAATGGTTCACAAAGTGGTCAGAGAAGGGTATAATTTAATTACCCTTCTGTCACAGGACCTTTTTCTCTTTCCCCTAGGTTTCGATAAAAGATCTGTTGCTTGAGGACACAAGGCTATGATAAGCACATTGCTGAAAGAATTTTAAAAATGCAATATGGTGAAAGGATGCTCCAAGCAGGAGCAAATCTACTGCTACCAGGGAATTCTACCATTCTCCAGAAAGCCTACTTTGATGTTTGTGAGGCAGGCAAGGAGAGTCTACCTGCTCAGATTTTCTTTAGGGTAGCATTTTCTGAAAATGTACTCACTTTTAGGATGTCATCTAGATGCATCACTTCTTGATCCAGGTCCTGAAACTCTTTATACTGCTCTTTATGTGGCTCAAGAGCTAAGAGAAGCCCTTGCAAGGCTTCCTCAATGCTTCCATCGAGATAAGACTTATATCCTTCTGATTCCCCACTAATGGATCCCTCACAAGGCAGCCTCTCTGGGGTCAGGGGTGTCTCTGCTGATGTAAGCCTTTTGACCAGCTGCTTTGTGATATTGCCCTCATAGGTATCCAGCTCCACAGGCTTGAGTTCTGAGCCTTCATCCGTGTCCTGCAGGAGAGACACCGGGACACTTGTTTCCACAAAGGCATGATCGCTCCCAGCATCAGAGACCTTTTGGCAAACTTCGGGAGCTGCCCTGGGGGTGCTCTTGCTCTCAGCCACCGCTCCCTCTCCGTAGGACAGCAGGTCCTTTGGCTCAGCAACAGAGTCTCTGCGGGAGTTGCTGCTGCTACAGTCTAGGCTTGAGCTCTGGGAGGACTCCAGGGCTCGGTGCTGGGTGGGGGTGGCAGTGATGTCAGGGCTGGAGCTGACGTGAGCACACGAGGACTCTGCTGAGTTGGCAGGGGGCACGGCATCTTCGTAAGGCAGGTCTCCAAAAGTGAAGGAGAGAGGCCGCTTCTCAGTGGCCGCTGTGCCGTTTTCAAAGACATCATCTGGCAAATTCGACTGAAAAGATAATAGGGAGAAAGTGTTTATCAATGCAGCATTGGAAAGAGGAAAAAAATAACAGCATATGCCCAGGAAAGAAAAAGGCAAGGCAAAAGATTAAAGAAGCATTCAAGACTTGAGAGATGGAAAAAATATTTCAAGTCAAACTTCTGCTTTCATCTGGCACAGCTCCTTAATTTCAGAAAGCATGAAAACTTCTGAAAAACCTGGGCTCAGTCATGCCTCTGCTAAATAGAGAGCTCTAGGAAATGATCTCCAGAGAGTCATGAATTCTGCTCACCCTACTATATCCTCTCAAACAGCATTTCCAGTGCACTGCTCTAGTTCCTGTACCATGGCTCTTTCTAATGGGATTGTACATGAGCCACCTTGTCTCCACTTTCCTACTCATTACAGATTTCTGTTCTACTTATTTTCTGACTTCTAAAGTAGCAATTCATAAAATGTTAACAGTTTGCTCCAAAAGTTTCTCTAGTGTCATAGTGGTTAAGTGGTGATAGTACTATGCTATTTCTTATTATCCAATGTCCTGCATGTGGCATGGATGTCTCTAGCAATTGTTGAACAAGAGTTATACAGGAGTCCTCTCCAACATGAGTTTCTGCTGAAATGAGTCAGCCAAACTGGTGGTGTATTGAGCAGGACACTGATCATTAAAGAAGCAAAACCAGCCTATGCAGACTCCAGACTTCTCAGGGCAGATATATATATATATATATATGTGTGTGTGTGTATATATATATATATATATATATATGTGTTCATCTCTGACTGACATATGGGGAAAAATCACTATAGGAGTGAAAACCTGCCTATCTAACCTACAAACCTTGCTTTGTTATGTGGCCAGCTCATGGAAATGCATGGCACAGATGGAAGGCAACTACTATTTTGCTGACAATTTGCTGGAAAGAACTGTAACATCCACATGTTGTTAAGCTTAAGCGTTAAGTGTCCAAAACTTGAAATTTTTTCTAGTATTATTAGCAGCTTTTTTCCCTAAACATAATCATAGTCAAAGGTTTATTTCTTCTTTCCCTTGACACAGGTATGCTTTTAGTTTCTGAAAGTCATGTTACTAGGCAAATGTAGAGCGTCAATCAGTGTAACAGGTAATTTTTAAGAACACTGGTGGCTTGTACTCCTGCCCTGCTCTCTGCCCACAGATAGTTGACTTCTGATCATTATCTCTGTGGAAACCAAGAGGAATTTTGATTTAATGCAAACTGCATGGGCTCACAGTTATGTCCTGCCCTCTAATCAGTCAGCAAAATGAGTGAGTTGCAACAGAGAGCGACACACAAAGCATGCGTGGGAATGGAAATGCCACACAGGAAACTGAAAAAATCCTTCACCAAACAAAAACCAGGACTCACATATAGCTCTAGCCCTGCTTTTGGGCTTAGCCTGAGCGATGGCAGGTCACTAAAAGAGCGACTGCGACGAAGCTTGTCAAAGAAAGTGTCTTGAAGAGCATCTAAGATAGTCAACTTTGGCCTGTCTTGCAGGGGATGCAGCCATTTCTTCAACAGTTAAAGCAAAGAGGGTGTGAGGAAGGGCAAGTTAAGTGAATGCTTTGCAGCAGAGTACTAAATTACAGGCATGGGATGCAGCACTTGCAAAGTTAATCTCTGTACAGATGGCCTGATTAAGCATTCAGAATTTGATTCATGCAAAATGTAGGAATACCCTGTGAATATCTTCAGTACAGGGGCAAATTTTATCACAGGATACTTAAAAATACTTGTGCTATACTAGTTGCTTAACTACTGTTGCAAAATGAAAACACATTTTTTAAAGGTTATTCAAGCATCACAGCAGTCAGGCAGGAAGGATAGGTATGCATTAATTGGCCACATAGTTTCAAAGATGCCAGGATCATAGTCACCTTCTTTTAGGATTAGCAGCCAGGAATGCACTTGCTTTATAAGTATTTGTAAGGGTAACATGCTGGAACCAGGGCAAAAAAAGCTTAGACATGTAAAGCAGTGAGATGTTTGTAGTGTTTGAACTTCCCTAAGGTTTCTCATTACATAAACACGAAGCCAAGCAGAGCTTACAAAGAATGAGTGGTCCTTGAAGGTTGGTGTTTCAGGAGTGCCTTGGCTGTACATGGACATTCTCCTCTGGAGAGCAGATGCCTTGCTCACATTTCCTGTGGATGGGGTCAAGTCTTCAACATCAAAGGGGCTACAGATACACAAGCAAGAGGGGAGAAAATAAAAGGTTGTTAGGCTGAGCAAGAGGGACTTTCAGGTCCATAGAAAGCATTTTCAAAAGGGTGGTTTATTAGCACATCAAAACCCAGAGGTAGCAAGTTTTTAACTGAAGTGTTTAAAGAAAATGTTGTTAATTAGACAGCAGTCTCAGAAGTGTGGTTTTCGGTTCTGATAAAAGTGTTCCCTCAGAAATCATTTATGTAGTGTAGTCTGATGTTATTCTTCTCACATGAAAAGTATTCTTGCATTTGAGTTGCCAAGCGTCACACATACTAATGAGAAAGGTGCTCAACTATTAATAGAGCTGTTGCATTGTGAAGGAAACCAGGAGCTGTTATTGCTGCCTTCATGTTTATTGCATTACAAGAAACAGCACACGTGATTGTAAAAAGCATCAATGCTTCTTCAGAAATGACATTTACTTATTTCATTAAAATGCAGTGAGAATTGGTTTTGTAACCTAAGGCTACCAGCTCACCTATGCTGACCAATGTGAATAGAAAACACCAAGAGATTTCCCATCACTCTTGTGGCGTATGAAGCCCTTAAAAGCCAGCTTTTCAAGATGGGCCAGCTCCTGAACTTTGCTATGTTACTGTAAGTCCATAAAATGATTAAAAAAAAATTGAATTTATATATATATATACATATATATATATATACACACACACACACATATATATATGAGCACTCAGTTATAAAACCATTTTTAAGCTTTGAAGTAAGCTTTAGGCAATTCTGAGATCTACCATCACCAAGCAGTTCCCATACCTTGTAACGTCAGTTCTTACCAAACCTAATTTAACAGCTGAAACTAGGCACAACGCTCTTTACCACAGGAAAAGCAGGCTAACTGTGGCTGATCATGAACTATTTCTCATATACTAAACTTGGGCCACAGTTCCTTCACAATCCTCCTCAGCAGGGAAAAATACGGAGAGAACAACCCACATGGATGAACCATTTTTCTTTGGTTGAAGTTTTACAGCTGATTGATTGATTGATTGACCAACTGACCAACGAGTTCTACTTACTACCAGGTGATCTCAAGGTTCAGCTTTACTGTGCCAAGGTCATTAATGTCTACTGCAACCACCTGAGGCCGAGCTGCAAACAGGTCTTTTGTCTCACAGGTTACACTTCCCACAAGGATATGAGTAGCAAGCCCTTTAACTTCTGTGACCTGTAAGAGACAAGAACAGGATATTTAGGACCACAAAAGGCATTGCTATCCCTGATGCCAAGATAATAGTTTTGATTGTCTGGCCTGGCCCCCTTGCCAAAAAGCTTTTAAAATATGATTGTCTGTTGCATTACTTAAGGAAAAAACCTAGGTTTGGTGGTGGTTTTGTTTTGGTTTTTTTTAGGATATGCATAGTTGCATATGATCATGATTCCTTGTTTTCTTTATGTTTTTTATAGGAGTCAGAAGAGGACAACCATACTGGCTCAGACCAAGGGGCTATCTAGTCTTGTATTTGATCTTTTATACTAATGATAACCAGAGCCCAAGGGAAGAGTGAGAACAGGGAGGCCATAGTGTGTCTCAGCAGCTGACAAATTCCTGACTGGGAATCTCCTGATGTAACTTGTCTAATTAGTAATTCCCAAGGCAGCTCTCTTCCAAGTATTTCTCTCTTGTAACTCTGAAGCCATTTAATTGTTTGCATCAAGGATGGCCTTTGGTGAGGACTTCTACAGATCTACTGTTGAGGAACCACCTCTGTGTATGTTGTTACAGTAGGAGTAGAGCACTATTCATATTTAGAGATATATTTGCCTGGGAATTCAGAGTGACAGTTCTATATGCAGCTCCTACACAAATCAGCCTTTGGCTGTTTGCTTGAAAGTCAGTTCTTGAGCCTTTTATGTGAAAGTGTTTGGACAGAGTCCAAAAAGGGAAGAGAATATACGCATTAACCTTAATAATACTGGGATTCTTGTGTACTATAAAAAGGGGTTCTCTCCTAACTTTCCACCTTAAACCTGTGTGCTAGATTGAGGAGAGTGACTCACCATGTGTCACAACTTGCCTTTCATTGAAAACCTACTGTCTCACGCATCTGGGATTATTTTGGTTGTGGGTTTTGTAATCTCCTGCATGTTTTTTCATGAAGTCTTTGCAGTGTTCTAAGAGAGCCATTTCCCCAAAAACCTTCAAGACATTCTTCTGCTTAAGCTTCCTAGCCAGGGACATCTGGAATGGTTTCTAGGAGCAATTTCTAGACAGGGATGAGAGAATAGGTATCTCTAGGTTGAAGGCTTACTTACAGAAAAGAAAGCACACTGACTTCCAGCCAGGAGAAAACTGTGTTGGGACACTGAGGGCAATGAAGATATGGAACAGTGATGGAAAGACTCCAGTTTGGGAAGAAAATCTCTCCCACAGCTTTCACAAATGGATTAGCCTTGTAGTATGTAAACTGGACAATACTACAGCACTTTAGTAGGTGTGTCAGAAATACTAATTATGGCTCGTTTCTAAAGAGTTTAATGACCTGCTTCTGTGGTTTTGCTGATGGTGCATGAGAAGGCAGGTGCTTGACTCCTGCCTTGCTTGCAAGCAAAGGAGTCAGCATGCATACCTTAATGGAGATAAGTCCAACAATGAGAGGGAGGAAAACCATCTCTTCTCCATCCCAGCTTTGCTTGCCATTCACTTCTATCTTGCCTTTCAGTTTCCAGCGCTGGCGACCATAACGCATGAAAATCTGAAAAAGAAAAATCCTCTTATTTTCTTGAGAAATCTGTTCTCATGATGGACAAATATCAGAAACAGAACTGGGGAAAGAGTCTGAGAAAGGCTGGAAGAGTTAGGTGGAGTAGGTGCTGCCCCCCTTCCACTTCCCATCAAGTCAGAAGAAAAAATCTGCTGGAGGATCTCTATCTCTCAGCTCTCCTAATTGCTCCTTTTGGTAGTGGGCCCCCCACCCGTTTTTAACTTCCTGTAACTTGATTACTCATAACAAAGCCACAAGGCGTTTAATTCCATTTACAGGGAAAGTGGCAGGGCAAGGGAGATTTGGGAGGGCCGGATGAAAGCACCAGTGGTCTATCCTAACATCTACAACTTGTTGAAGGATCTCTCTTTCCAGCAGGTGAGCTTTTGGCCATTCCCCATCAGAGACCTCCCCAGCTGTGAGGTTTTGGCTGTCTGATGATGGAAATGAATGACATCCATAGTGCAATAACTCAATTTGAAGCATCAAGAGCAGGAAGACCACTTTGGGCCAGCTGGGAGACACCTGCCTGCACCAACTAACTGACCCCACAGGGGAAGCAGGAGTCATTTGTCACAGGGAATGAGAGTGGGAACAAATGAATCTTTGATCGAGGCAGCTAGGAAGCACTGGTTGGAGGGATCCACTATCAGTCTCCTGCAGATTTCTTGCAAGGTTGGTTCTGTTCTGGTGGAGCTGGAGGATTAGAGATGGATTTTATTTTAATCCATCTCTAACGAACACACTCCTGATGATCTCTACTGAAACACTGCAATGACCAGAGATCCTCATGCAGCCTCACAGCAGGTAACATCTGGGTCTTGAGAAATGGTTATTCAGTGTCTTTCTGCCACTTAGCTCTATGATGAAGTAGAGCCTATGCATTCAGTAAAGGATGCTTGCAAGGATGTGTTCCATTTGCATGGGATAGGGCATATGCTTTTTTCCAGGGGAATTAGATACTTTTGTCAAAAATAAGATTTTTAAAAGCAAAAAAAGAACAAACTCAAAGTTCTTCTAACAGCTATCAGATGCCCTGGCAGATGCCCTGACAAAAGCAGACACACAGAGAAAGCAAGATTTTTCAGAGCACATATGGGAAAAATAATAGCTGTTCATTGAGGTGCTGATGTAAAAAGGTTTTATTCATCATGATGTGAAAAGCAGCAGAGGTATGCCTTCCTTTTGATTCTTTTGCTATTTAATAAACAAACTGATGCAGACATACCTCGTATTGATCTCCTGGGCAGAGCCGAGCGAAGCCAGCCAGACCTGAGAAGGAAAGACACAGAGGGACTGTGGGAGGGCTTGGGCTGCCAAGCATGGCTGAGCCCAGAAGTGGGGTGCAGTGAGGTGCCCAGGCCACCACTACCACACTTGGACAGAAGAGACCAACACTCTCCTGCAGCCCCCCAGCTGCTGTTTATATCCCCCCTTGTACTGCTGCCTGTGCATCCTCCGAACCAGGATAACCCTCCATCCTAATTTTCTTCTTTATTTTGTGTAAAATTCACTGGGCTGTGGTTTCTTGCACAAGAAAGATTTATACCTTCCAGCTTTTTTCCCTATTAGAGCCTAAAGTTTCCTTTTCTGTAGTAACTACAGAAAAAGGAGAAACACCTTCCTGACATCATCTGGCTTCAGACCCTCAGCTGAGAGCCCCTCCCATGGCGAGGTGTAGGTGAGCTGCTGATCCCCCTGTAGTGCTGCTCAACACTGTCTGACCAAGCTCCACACTTCAACACAGATCCCTTTTTAGCACATCTTCAGAGAGGCACAGCAAGCAACAGGGGCTCCTTCTGCTTGGTGTTTCCATAACATTATCATTCCCATAATAGCTGAGTGTCTTTCAACAGTAAGCACATCACAAAATATGACTGACATCTGTAATACCAGATTAATCCCATTTTTCCCCAGAGCAGGAGAAGTAGCACAGCAAAGCACTTGGGATCTGTGTTTGGTTTTGGGGTTTTTTAAGGTAGGACAAAACAATGCTATTTTTATATCAGCACTGTGCATATGAAATGAAAGTTTCCTGAGGCTCCACGCTGAAATCCAAGGGGAATTACCACCCCTCTCCTGGCCTGCTGACCTGCTTTTCCACAGGATTCAACTGGTTGTTTTTCCCACAGAGGGAGCTTCTCCTTTCTCACAGATTCCCCTCAGTATGTAGCCACTGCACTTGTTTTGGTATAAAAACTTACCCAGCGTTGCCTGTGTGAGCCTAAATCTATGCTTCTAGTGTTGCAGTGCCCAAAGAAAGCATCTTGAGGCCACATACAAAGCCTGTGGCAGAGAAGGGATGCCCCAATGGAACACACAGGGGTGTGTTAAAATCAAGGCAAGTATGAGGAGCCCTAGTACTGCTGGCTGTATTTGCAGGGATGAATTAGTCCTGCTAGCTGTACTGTAGGAGCAACTCAATCCCTGCATGCGGTCATGGGCTGTCCCTGCTTATCTGCCTCTTCCATTTCTTTGACCAGAAAATAATTTTCTTTGCTCATCTTTGTGTTCAGTAGAACAGAGAGGCCCTTGCATATAGCTTATATTACCAATTCCTTTCTAATTTATTTACTGTTAATAAATAATTTAAGATTACTAGCACTCTACCACTGCTTCTCTCTCCCCAGCTGCGCTTTTATAAGTGAATTTGATCTCTCCTGGGACACATCACCGAAAGCGTCTGAGAAAAATAAAAGGTCCTTTTTTTGCCCAGTGTATGGGGTGGGTGGGTGAGGAAACTCCAGCTTAAAACTCCATATGGATGTTGAAGTCTGTGAGCTGTGACTGGCCCAACCAGGCTGGTCAAGTCTTTTCAGCATGATGGAGAGGAGGCTAAAGGCTGACTTGACAATAGGACATAAGTACTTTCATAGGAAACAACAGGGGACAGGGTCACCTCAGGGCTGTGGTAAGGAGGCAGGGCCACCTGGAGCTCATGCAGCACGTGCAGCTCTGCTGGTGCGCAGGATGCTGGACTCCTGGCTGCTGGTGGTGGGCTCCGTGTAGCAGAGCCACCAGTGTGTCAGGCCAGCAAATTGCTCTCCCTTGAGTGAAACATCTGGGCTTTTCACCTCCTGCTGTCCTGGCTCTTCAAACAGCTCTAAGGGCACTTTCCTGTACATCACAACAGGACACACAGGTTCCATACCAGAATTTCCACACTGGGTTTCCCTGGTAAATTTCAACAACTGATTAATCCTGACCAGTTTGCTAAGCCTGCTGGTACATTTATTATCTTGATTCTGAAAAATGATTAGGCTTTTATTTTTCTATAAATATCAGTCATAAAAGCTCTGTGCAGCTCCCCTGCTTCCTGACACCATTGTGTAGGTTGGCTTGCTTTCAGTGTAAGTGACAGAGGGCACAAAATAAAAATAACTTTCACTGGAATGGCTAGGAACAGATAAGCTTTGGGGAGAGGAATGCTTTGATTTTAAATTAGATCCTAAAGTTAGCTGGATATGCTGCAGTATAACTTAAGGGGGAAACTTGCTGTGTGATCTGCAGGCTTTTTTGCCAGAGCTGCTGCAAGCCTTAGTAATAGCAATGGCTATATTGTCCTATAAGATTCCTATTCCTAGGGAAAACTATCTAGATAGAAATCTCAGATGCCCTAATTAGAGAATACTTAGTATGGCATTTCTCTTTGCTGCCTTCTAATTTGGGCTTCTTTACATGATGCAAACTGTGCTCAGAAGCAGCTGCTGCTTGTGCTCTGCGCTCTGCTCCTGCCCATGAGTGCAGTACCTGCCTTCTCCAGAGCCCTTGAGTCCTGCCAGAGGATTTGGCATCCAAAAGAGAAGGGGCCAGACCTCTTCAGACAAGACATTTGTGACACTGTGACACCTTCTGCAACATGTCCCACTGCCAGGAACTGTGCATTGCATTTACGGCAAGTAACGAAATGCTCCAAGGGAGATGGAAAATCCCTTTACACACTCTGTGACATTGCTTCATTCAACATGTCCATGCTGTGGTTCTGCTGTGGGCTCTTGTACAGAAATTATCTGTCTCAGTCTCTGTGTGTTCATCTAAAACCTGAGGGATGGAGCTAGGAGAACTCCAACATCTGCTGCAATTGTTTTCTCTAATATGAGAGCACAGAGTAGCTATTTTAATTTAATCTAAGATTAATCTTAATCTTATGCAACGCAATCATAGGAAACAACTGTGACAAGGCAGGCAGAATCAAAACCTTGTATGAGATTTGTGACCTCTCAAAACTCCACCAGCAATACTGTGGATGTTTTAAATGGCAAGATACCAAGTGAAGAATTAAGATGCTGACTTTGTTTTATAGAACTATTCTCATGCCAGTGACTGAAGATCCAACAAAGATATCCCCTCCCAATCTCTTCTTTAAGACATTGAGTCTTAAAGGGGTAACAGCATTAGCAATACCTGATGATCCATTGGGGGTTCAAGTAAAACTGATTCCACTGTATTCAAACCCATAAACTCCCCTGTCATAAAGACAAGGAATAAAATTAAAAGGTGAACACCATCACAGAGTTATCTAGGAAAACTATCCCCAGCTTTTTGCTTTTTTACATTTGGTCAAAAATAGTATTGGTCACAATTAGTAAAGGAGTTAGAAATAGCTGATGTCAAATTAAAAAGCGATTTTAAATTTTGAGTTCAGCTCCATGGAAATTCAGATAATTTCCCAGTCACCTTCTCAAAGAATTACTGAAAATAGAGGCAAAAATTACAGCAGTCTTCAAAACTGAATTGCTTTGGCTTGGCTGTTGGGAGGAGTCTTTGTGGGAGGTAATTAGTCTAGAAAACAAAAAGCAGAATCTCAGACAGCCTGTAAGCATTGTTGTTTCTGTTTCTGTAATCCTTTCCAGTGGGCAGGGGTGTAAACTGGGGGTTTGAAGGCTCAGCAATGGGTGAGAGACCCCACCTCTCATAAATGCATGTCACACAGCATGTCTCAATTCCCTCACCAATGGGTGCAGCAACTGCTACTGTTTCTGAGAAAGTAGGGAAAGGTGAAAAGGCACTTACCTTTCATCTTAATGCAGAACTCCCCCAATAGGTTTTCCAGCTCTGCTTCTATGGTACACATGTTCTGTGTTGGAAAAGAGAACAGTGAGGGCAGACAAAACTTCTTTGGGATTTTTTTTAAGGTCTGTTTGTAAGGATAGATTCAAGATATTTTGCAAGAAAATCAATCTCAGAGACATCCTTCTTGTTTAACTAGGGCTGGGCCTAAAAATTGGCAGCAATGCCTGCTTTTTTGACACTTCAACCAGCAGCTTCTCTGCTGCTTCATGCTAATCCTCATAATGGCAAAAGGGAAGCTTTGGCCCTTGGAGCGTAACCGGTTCACTGTTCTGCTCCTCTCCAGCCAGGAC
The DNA here is from genome assembly GCA_039654755.1 of Calcarius lapponicus. NCBI lineage: Eukaryota > Metazoa > Chordata > Aves > Passeriformes > Fringillidae > Calcarius > Calcarius lapponicus. The sequence continues at coordinate 95,102,845 of CM077464.1, read as the reverse complement.
TTGTGCCAACAGCAGCAGCTCTATGGCAAAGTGGTTCCCAGCATGATTTAATCTCTCAAAAAACATGGACTACATTAAGAAATAACGCTGTGAGAGATGGGTATTAGACACTATCCAGTTTTTCCTTCAGGTTTTGGAAGGTTGTCACCACTTGTGTGTACTGGGAAGTCTGCAACACTATTAGACTTGTTAATCATCTCCTGCTTGTTTAATAAAATAGATTCTGAACACAGCAAGTACAACTCACAGGATGCAGCACATGTCTGTAGGCACATCATTTCCAGTCAAGCTGCCACCCCTACATCTGCAGGTGGGAAGGAGGTAGTTGGAGTTTAAGTAGGTTTGGGGCATATTTGTGCTCTTGTGCTGCAGTTCCTAGGTATAACCCTGCTCCCATAGAGTCTAAACTATTATTTCAAGGAACTCTTTGGGCCCATGTAACCTGTCTTTGTCAGTCATCAGGTATTCACCTGAAGAAAAACAAATACCAATTCTCCTTTGACGAGTTTTCTTTTATTTCTTCTATCTGGATGAAACTCTCCCTGAAATTAGTGGCAAAGTTCCCATGGCTTACAAACAGTGTGAGAGTGAAAACAATGAACTGAGGAGGATGTACCTCTGTGTACTCCTTGTAGCTCCTGTTGATTTCGGTCAAACTCTCTCGAGCTGCTTTGCTGGCAGGAGACATTGCAAAAGCTTGTTTCATTTTGCTGGCACCATCACAGAGACGTCTTTGGATACAATAGGCTTCATAAAGCTCATCCACCTAGTGGGAACAAGGACAGTGTACTGAAAAAACCCAGAAACCCCCGCAAAATAAAGCCAACACAATGAAGTAATTTGCATGAAAAGAAAACTCAGCCAAACCATTATATCCAATGGAGGGGCTGAGGAAATGAAGCTGTGATAGTGTTACAGTCTGTGGAAAAGAAACACAAGGAGAAAGTAACTTCCACTGTAAAAATCTCAATAGAGCAAAAGTAGATGCCAGCAATTCACCTGCTTGCCCTGCATGCCTCTAAGCACTGCTACATTGCTCTCCCCATCATACCAGTGAGGCAGGAAGGCAGCGAGCTTCTCAAACATCTCGCTGTGGAAGAGCTCTTTAAAGGGCAACTGCAATGCCCACACTGCCAAATGCAACTGGAAGCGGTAAATGGCACCTTTAGCAGGGTCAGCAGTGGCTCTGGCTCCTTAATATCAGCCATGGATCAAAGCTGTTGCAATATCAAACCTGTTCCAATACTACTAATAGGTAGTATTGGAAGCTGGGGGTGATATTTTGAACTCTTACCGTCCATCCTCCAGAAACTGGAGTCGTACTAGGAATCAGCACAAGTAAAGGGCTTACAAACAGCTGATGTCAAGTTAAAACAGTATTTTGAACTTCAACCCCCCCAGACACTTATATAGTCACTTACATATGACTATATATAGAATATAGTAATATTCTTACGCTCCTTTGACACAGCTTGGGGACCCAACATATTGTAAGTGCTCTGAAGATTTGCAAAGCACAGTCACACAGTTTGAAGTCTCACCTGGATCTAGCTTCAGAGGAGCAATGGATTTAGACACCTCATGCTTTGGTTTCCCTTTTCCCTCTAATCCCTGTACTAAACACACACATTTACTCCAACTGAGTAATACATGTACATATATACATCAACTATATATAGTGTTTTTTTATTTTAATAAACTAAATCTGCCAGATACAGAAGATGTGGGTTTTCTAACCTATCAGGGTAAGAAGAAGGACAGGAATGGAAGAAGCTGTCTCTTCTTTCTGTTTCTAACATCCCTCCTAAAACAGGCTATTTGGGTTTTACCTAAAATAACTCTTTTTCCACTGTTATTTGTGAAATCAAGAGGTCACTCTGTGTCCCACAGTGCTCCTGCTCAGCAATGGGTTTTCATGGCAGAATTTCTCTCAATGAAAGCATCCAGCACCTTGGCTTCATCATTCTGTGACTTTGTGTGCTGCATTAGAGATGAGCCTGATGTGACAATCCAGGCATGTTTCAAATCCCATTTTCCAAGCCTGCTTAACCTCTAACAAAAAGTGATGTTGCTAATTTGTTTCGAACGGGACTTGTCTTCCTGATGGCTTCAAAGCCTTGGATCAATTTTTACAAGGCTATCTTGGATAACTGGTGGCTGAAACCTCTGACCTGAGGACACCCCACCCAAAACAGGGATGCTTTGCAAAGTGAAAGAGTTCAGCAAAGTTAATGAAGACACAGGTAGCATTTTACCATTTTGAAGTTACAAAAATCCCTTTCTGCACTCATACTCACTCCTGTTTCTCTTGCTAGCCAGCAAGCTAAAGACAGCTACTATAAATAGCTGTCACTTGGTATTTACTTCTGACATTGGAGTGGAGCCTTGGTCTGGGATTGATATCCTGCTCCTGCCCATGTGAGTGTAGCTAGGACATGCTCATCTGCTCCCCAGGTATGTGGGATCTGCTGTGGTGCACCCCATTTTCCTTGCTTTGCTTCCTTTACAGAGCAGTGGCAGGTAAAAGACAGAGGGCACCTCTGTGTTCCTGATTAAATACTGCTGAAAAAACCTTTTCCGTCATAAGAGACAAAGATGTTTCTCCACCTGCCCAAGCCTGTGGGCTTTAATGCCACACACTTGGTTCCTTTTGTCTCTGTTGCTATGGGTTACAGAGAGTGAACTCATGTAGCTGGCAAGCCTGAGTAACACTGACCAGCGTTACCTCTTGCGTTTGGTGCTTTTCACTCTTATTATAAACCCAGAAACCATTAGCTCTGAACAGGCTGAAGTGGGAAGGATTTGAATGAAAATGTTCTTCAAGTACTAATTTTTAGCATTAATGTTGCCAGGAAGGGAGTAGGTGGCTTGGGGAACAAAATCTCAGTCTATCGCCTCATGATTTATGTTTTTATTTTCTGCTCCAAGAGTAAGAGAGGACTGAAATTAAAAGGTTTGTATAGGCTGTCATAATTAGAGGACTTGAAGCCGCACAAATGCTTTTTAAATGACTCTCAAAAGACATTTCATCTGTCAAAAAGAATTCATTCCTTTGTCAGGCTCAAAAAAGCAACTAATCACTAGCAGATATGTTTGTAAGTAAGAGAATACATGCCATGGATTTCATGCAGCTCTAAAAGATATTAGTGTAAATCACAAGTACCTGCACCGATATTCTCACCGATGCCTTCAAGTGGATGTGGGCCCCAAACCATGCAGCAAAAGCATTAGCCGTGAAATCCAGGAATAAATCCAAACTAGCTGCTGTGTGTACTAGAGATAACTGCTGAATTAAATTGCTTTCAGATGCAACTCTCCTTCTACCTCAAGTCTGACAATAAGCATGCTGTGAGTTAGATTTTCCCCAGCAGGTCTCCAGCCCAATGTTCTCTCTGTACCTAAAAGTACGTGGGAGTGTCTTGGGGCATGGCAGGACCTTGGGGGTCTATGTGGAAGCCCTTTTTTGGCTCTGACCACCAGCCTATCATGGAAAAAACAGCCAATCTGGGAGCGGCCTCCCCAGCACAAACAGGTAGCAGGCAGCCAAGGGTTTGTTTCCTCAATAATATAGGAACAGATGCAGAAGAAAGATGATAGGAGAGAGCTCATTACCTTGCTAATGTGGAACTCCAGCCTTCTCATGTATCTCTCAACTGCTTTGATTTGCTGAAAGAAAGGAAAAGGCAGAGGTGAGGCACCTTTAAATAAATCAGTAAGCCACTGCCATGCTAGCTCTGCTAGTCCCCATGGGTCCAAGATATTCCTTAAAACATACAGGATTTCCATGACCATGAATCCAGAATCAGTTGTCCCACCCTACCATTGTTAAGCTGCTGCTGACAATGGAGCTCCTTCATTCCTTTACCTAATGTATATTTTAAAATTACATTTTCTAATTATTTTTAAATATAAAAATAAAACAAAGAAAGCAGACCTTTTTTTAGGTTGAAAAATAATGTTTTCAGTACTTTGAAATCCCATATTAATATTGATCAGGTTTTGCATTTCAAGATCCACTGTCTTCCTTAGCAAGCTGGTTTTGAGAATAAACTCAAGCTTGGTATTTTGACTGAAAAAAAAGCCAGACCTTGTCAAGAAATGTTTTTGAAAGATTTCTTTCACCCAAATTTTCCTGCAGGGAAAATGTACTTTGAATTTTTCTTTCTTCAGAACTCGCAGGAGCAGGAATGAACTGGGGTTTGACCTGGATCCCCGCCAGCCCCTGTGCACTGCTATCGGCCCCCATCTGACTGGAGCTGGCTAAGAGAATTTGTACAAGGGAATGGATTTAATGGCTGTCAGCTAACAGAAAAAGGAAGTCCCTCCTCTGCTTCCCTCCTTCCTTGCCTGCAGGGGTCTGTCTCTCTGTCTGTGCCCATCCCAGAGCCAGTCTGACCTGGCAGACCTCAGAAAAAGGGTTGGTGGGGTACGTTTGACACCAAATCAGTGAGCACACTGTGTTTGATGCTGCATTAGTGGGCAATACCAGAGCCCCTGGGAAGAGGAGGGAAGTGGGACTTCTTCCTTTGAAAATGCAGGTGTTGGCATGGCCAGCAGATCCCTCTGAGAAAGGTTTCCATGTACACTGTATGGATATTAATGCTTCCTTGCAAAATGAGTGTTGAAGGGAGTAGCATACCTTATCTAAATCGTACAGGACTCCCTGCAACAGAGAACACAAAACTGATTAATTTTGCAACACAACAGCACCATGAGAAAGTATTGTTTGACACTCAACAGAAATCACAAACAACACAATGGCTGGAAGGGAAGAAGAGCATCAGCGCAAATTCCCTGTATCCCACACCCATCCCTTGGCTGCTCCAGCACCTCATCAAGGCCACTGTGCACCTACACATGAAAAAGCATGGCACATACCAGGCGTGAGTTTCTTTTCATGTCTTTTAACTGAGTAGTCAGCTTATCCAGCTCTGTCTGGTGAACTTCCAGATACTCACTGCAAACACAAACCAGAGAACAACTCTGCAGCACATACCAAGCTGGCTGATGACCATCCTAAAAGAAAATCTGCCTGACAAATGGCTTTCCTCACTGGATGTGTTTACAGACAAAAAACTCATTTAGGGTGGATCTGTCCTAAAAGCAGTTCTCTGCTGCTTTTTTGGGAATAAATAGGATCCCACTTATTTAACTGTGTAAGAGCTCAGTGTTCTCTTTACACTGAACAACCAGTTTCAAGTAAGCTAATCTGCTGCTCAGTTTATGGGCTGGTGCCTTCCAGTCGCTACGCCTGTATCTGGCTGATTAAAGCCCTGCTATCATCTGGGATGTTATCTGAAAGGCAAAACAAACCTTTGATAGGACTCTAGGAAACTCAGAGGGAAAAAAATTCTGATGCTGAAATCCCAGACTTTGGGAGCTTTTCTCAAAATGTGGATTCTGCCCCTTGTATTCCTGTTTCCCATACAAATATTTTAGATACTAAGCGTCACAATCCAGACTTCAAGAGGTGCATGTTCGTCTCTTATGAGGAAGGGTCCCTGGTTTTGTTTCTCTAGGTTCTAAAATGTCACAGAAAGCTTCAGTCAACAAGCAGGATAAAAGCTCTTACTCCAGGCCACTCTTCAGGGCTCGGTAGACCTCTTCCATCCTTTTAGGCTGGGGTTCTTTGGGCGTGGTGCTGTTCTTATGGCCCAAATTATGCATTTTCTTCACCTTTGCTTGGGGCTTCTTGAGTGCTGAGGAATTTTCAATAAAGGAGTTACACCTGCAAAATGAACATCAAAGAAGAAGAAATCTCTATAAATCATAGAAATCTCAAAGGAGTGTAGCTTGAAGAAATCTTCTGATATTATCTCTGCTAGCAAAAAATGAAACTGCTTCTGTGCCTGCCAGTTAAAGCTCTGCATTTCTTTATGGGTTAAGAATCTGAGCAGCCTGGGATATTTGCTTCCCAAGAAATAAGTGCTTGTCTAGAAATGCAAGGCCAAGTCTGAGGCTCATCAGACATTTCTCTATCTTACACTATGCCTGTCCTAACTCACATTAGAGAGTCCATGAGAGAGCTGAGCTACATCCAGATGCTAAACAGAAAGGGGAGCCGAGATAATATCAGGTGTAAAGCCTGCAGGTCCTAAGGAAGATTGGGATTTGATTAAGAGAGTTTCTGGAGAACAGCATCACACCACTGGTCTTGAGTATGAAGTGTGGACAGTTGTGCTGCATACAAAGTGAGGACAGTTGTGCTGCATACAGGTGCCTCTTTGGGAACTTTGCTGGTGGGTAGGTCAGCATCTAACAACCATCATTGACTTGGGCTGACAGTGGGAGCCCCTTTGCCTGCTGTTACTCCTCAATTGCTAACTGGTGGTCTAGCACTGGGAGAACTATACAAATTAAAATCAATTGTAAAGTAGCCTCTGGGAGCATCCAGGACTGCATGGCTTGGGCATGCCTGATTCAAAGCCCTAAGTCCTGTGTAGCTAAGGGGTAGTGCACAGAAAGGCTCCACAGCCAAGCTCAGGGAAACAGCTTTGTTTTGGATTCGTAGTGGTGCAGCAAAGAGAAAACTGTCTTTTAGGCAGCAGTGGTCTTAAACAGGAAGTGATGGCAAGTGTATATGTGCAATGTTCCTGCACATTTCACATGTTGAAAAGATCACTGCGTAAGTTAAAACTGTTCTCTGAAATTCTCTCACAGCTCTGAGGCATGTGAGGAAGCCCTGCATTAATGGGGGAGAGGCAAACAGGCAGAGGGGAACACCTTAGTTATACAAAAAATATATAGAGACATTTTAGCCTAGGACATTTTATTTGTCAGAGTCAGAAAGATAGAAGTCCTCTCTCACCTCCTTTCCCCCTTCATCCCCTAAAGCCCAGAACTCCCTTACAGCCTGATTTTGAAATTCCCCTTAGAGAGCAAGGGCACTTGCCTGGACCGTCTTTCCTGAAGCCCGCTGAAGCCAGCGAAGGACTGACTTCTAATAATCCCATTAGGACCTCCTGGGGAGAATGAATGTGATCCTATTGACATGATGTCAGGGAGCCTTGTAGATATTCCTGAAAAACAACAGAAAGCATGTCAGTGAGGGTGGAATTACAGTAAAAGGCAGGCAGTGAGACACCAGACAGCCTGGTGTCCATCTGTGACATTAAGGGGTACCTGAACCCCATGAGGGGCTGCAAGCCAGGGCACAAATCTGTGTGCATTTCCAAATGATCTCGACTCAAGACCAAAACAATCCTATTTTAACTTCCGACTTCCAGCCCAGGGTCTACTGAAAAATGTACCAGAGACACAAAGAGGGTCCAGATGTGGGTCTAGAAACCAGATACTTCAATGTGATAATCCCAATGCCATCCCCAATTTCTGCCATGCCTGGCATGCTTCACCCCCAGCCCCAGCATCCCCATCTGTCCTGGGAATTGTTATGGGAGCGTGCAGAGTTCTTGGAGGCGCTCACCATCACTGCAAACTGTGATTATACACAGTAATAATTTTTAAAAGGATTGATACATCATGAATGCCCTGCAGCTCCCCTTTGATCCTTGCTCCCATGGCTGCTCAGCCCAGGGGCTGCTGAGAAGGAAGACACAGTGGCTGTGTGTGCAGCCATGACACGCCGTGATGAGAGGGATGCCCTCCACTGTGAAGAGAGAGGAGTAAACAAGCTCCAGGCACTGTATGCTCTGCATTTCATGTGTCTGGGGGCGGGGGGGGGTGCTCAGCAGGGAGGAAGTCCTTGCCCTCTGTGTGCTCATTTCCAATGCCCAGCTTGGCATCTGCACTAAACTAGGATGATTTCAATCCATCCACAAATAAATAGCAGACAAGTGCTACGGTTCACAGCAGCTCTGTCTGCTGCCACAAGGGAAAAGGGGGATGCCTTTGTCTTCCTTTTCTCCTTAATCCACTGTTTTTCTTGTCTCTGTCCTGGGCAGACAATTAAATTGATTCTTCTGCTGGCTTAGTTTTGTGCTGCTCTGGGTAAGAGGAGTGGCCCCACCAATTTGTGAGGAGCACCATGGCCAACAAAGGCCAGGCAGCAGGGCAGGGAGCAGGAGGAAAATGGGGATGCTGGAGAAGAGGGAGACGGTCAGTGGGTGCTGCCAGACACAGCTCCCCCATCCTGCAGGGCCCATCCTCTCACCGCCTCCATCCTTCCTGGGATGTCAGTTCAGCTGATGACACCACTGCGCTGTGAAATGGACTGAGAAACTAGGCCAGCTTAAAAAAAAACCTGACAGAAAACTGAGAAAGAGGGGTTTTAGCAGTTCTTTTCCATCTATTTTAAAAGCTGGACCCAGCCTGCCCCATGGCCCCAGTTCATTTCACTCCAGTAGCCGGGCTGAGGGATGAGCTTGGTAATGAAGCAGGGTGGTATGGCAGGGGCTGGAGCTGCCTGCAGGCAGTGGAGCTGATGTTCTGTGAAACTCTGACCTACAGGGCTGAGGGGGTGACAGCAAGTCTAAACAGCCCTCTCATCCCCACAGGTCAGGAATGACTTAGAGTGCCCAGTAAAACAGCCATTTGTGAAAGCCAGACATCTACACTGTGAGCTTTCACAACTGAACATATTTATTAATGATAAGCACCAGAGCTACGTGATGCTTGCATGGCAAACATTCACTGCATAAAGCAAATATGTGGGGAAACATTGTGCACTGCTCAGTTATATTTAATTTGGAGCGTTAAACTGGGCAAATACTCTTTGGGGTGGCAGTAGGAAACTACTGTTTCTCTTTGGAGGAGACTGCATTGCCCAAGGAACAGCTTTGTCAGAAATATTTCTGCAAGAACACTGCCAGAAACACTTCTTCCAGTCCCAGCATTGCCAGCACTACTGCTAATGAGACATTTTCTGTATTGCACAACCCAACCAGAGTACATCTTCCTGTTTTGGAAGTGAGGGCTGTGCCCCTGACTGAACAGCCTCAGAGATACCACATGGTGAAAGACAGTTTTTTCCTCCTCTGTGGTCAGCAGGCAATGGTACTTCACCCTTCATGTCCCTGCCTAGGCCAGAGGCAGCCCACTCAGCTCAGGGCTCAGAGAGTTTAACCACAGCAAGGATAAACCCCTGGGACACAGAAGTTGCTCTCAGGCAGACCAGGACCATGAGCACCTGTGTCGGGCGGAAACCCATGGAAAGGGGAGAGCATGGAGGAGCAGAGAGGCTCTGGAGCAGCTGCTCCTCACAAACTCAGAAGATACCAGAAGATTCTCAGAAGATATTCTGGCTAGCTTACACAGGGATAAACACGCTCCAGCCACAGCTGGAGGTACTTGAGTCTTTGCTCACTGAGAGCCCAAGTTTGGCTCTGTACTCACCCCTACATGCAATAAGGCTCTCTGCACACCTCTGCAGGGCTGAGCTGTGCTCAGGCTTGCTGATACCTAGCACAGCACTTGCCAGAAGGCATTTTGCAGCTTCCAGGGTCAAACCTCACATCCCTATAGATGGTAGAGAGTTTCCCTGGGTCAGCTTATGCCTAACAGTTCAAACTCCACAGAGAGCCACCTCTGCGAGACAGAGCGGAAACCACCCGACCACAGCACTCTGGGGGCTGCACAGCAAGTTCCCTTTGGGTTTGCAAATAACCTTTAGACAATTAGGCTGCAATCTGCATGCTCCCATACAAGGATTTGCATTAAAAATCTGGTCCAGAGTGCCAAGGAGGAGAAAGAAAAGCCCCTGCAAGTGTTCAGTATTTGCATGGCTTGACAGGATGATTAACACATGCACCCTGACAACATCTGGAGACGCAGGAGGAGCTAAACAACACTGACAGTCAGAGGAGACTTAGCAGCATAAACACCAACAATTCCTCAAAAAATAAGAGAGATAAAACAAAACTTGAAGTTGGGTGCTAATCACAACCACACTGGCTATGAAAAGGGCTTTAGATTCAAAACTGTTGCGAAAATGCTAGCATCTTTTGCATGATGTCTCTTCTCTATTAATATGATCAGAACACTAATGGCTTTCACTCTGAACAGAATCTTAGTGTCCAAATCTGTGCAGAAACACTGGAACTGTTTTGATTTTCTTTTCCTTTGGGCAAACTTAAAAAATAAATAATCTTGGAAAAGGAATGTACTTATTTATTTTCTTTATTTTGCTCAAGCACTCAGATGGCTTTGAAAGGCTTTAGTAGCTAAGACTATCCCCAAGATACTAGAAAAAATGTGCAAGAAGTGCAGTTGAAATGCAAATTGAAGACCTGCCTGGAGCTACTTTTGCTTTGCTTTTGCATAAAATGGTCAGAACTCAGAGCCCAGATAGGCTTGTGGCCTCTCCCTATATATTATATATAATCTTGGTGAATAATGTATGTTTAATTTCTGTACAGAAGAAAACTGAGATAAAAGGAGGTAGCAGTAGGAACTGGTGTAATCTCCCAGTTCTGTTCACTTATTTTCCATTGGTCAGGTTAAAGGTTGACTCTATTGTACCAACACCATCTGTTCTTAAGATTTAAACTAATATTCATAATATGACATCTCAGACACTTCCAACCAACCTCAGAAAATTGCATCAGCCCCTTGGCCCAGATTCCCAGAGACAATGGCTGCATATGGGCACTGCATTGATGGATTATTAATGATATCCATCTCACAAATATACTTTGAGTGATGAGTATCTGTCATGTTGTTGTGATACCCTCTGTTGAGAGGCGTTTCTTTTCCTGCCTCTTAAACCATTCACAAGTCTCTGTGCTATCAACTACACAAACCTACCTCTGAATTTAACAATACAGCTGTATCCTGATGATATGCATGGGTGCAGTTGCTAGTACAATTTCAGCAAGGCTCAGCCCCTGAGGACTCACCCAGATCTCTGGCTGACCTGATGGGTATCCCCACAGCTGAACACCGCTAAGGACATTCTGGTGCTATGCCAAGGGAGCAATCAAGTTTCTCAGTCTACATTTAGCACTTATGTGATATAATGCTACTGTCTTCTACATGCTGTATAAAAATTGCTCTCAATATAATGCAAGTTGTACATCTAAAATGGTATTAAATGCTTCTGTGATTTGAGAGGTCCACTTCAGCAGTGGATATAATGACTACACTTACACTTTAAATCTATATAGTTAATGAGCCAGGGATGTTTCATTTTAAAAAGACAGCAGTCTCCTTACTGCTAATATAAGCATGCCCTGTGTAGAAGTATAATTAATATAATTAGTACTGCCCATGCTAAGTGCACAGCAGTTGAATGATGAGCCCATCAGTGAGTCAAGGGATAAGGTGAAATCCTATCAGTACTCCTCTGCCCTATTCGCTGACAGCTTGCAGCACAGAATGGCAGATAATTGACGATGTCTCTGTCCCCAGGGAAATAAAAGTCCCCTCTCTCAGCTCTTCTTTCAGTCTGGAAATGGGGAAGCAGCTGAGCCTGAGCTAATGAGTGGGGAAGGGAAAATCACTTTCACAGGGCTGCCCTCTCTTCATCACCCTTAGCACAGACCTCTACCTCCCAGTGCCAAAATATTTTATAAACAGTATTTGATTCAAGCTAAGAGGGGAAATTCAGGCTGAAACATATTTGCTAAATCTAGTCTAACTTTTGCACAGCCTTTTTTTCTTTGCTTCTTCCCCATGACCAGTTTGGAGATGGTGTTTTTGCCACATGACGAGGGGAAGTTAGTTTTGCTAGACATGTGCTAACAACCACGTAAAGCTGCAATATACAGTGGTGATGCTGCCCTTGATTCCCCCTGTTCTCTCTGTGTAACAGCTACAGTTATGGCTCCAGGTTTAGAATTTGCTGTAAGGTGTAAGGGAGCTGTCTGCAGCTGAGGCTTCAAGGACACTTTGGGATTATGTATAATTGCTGATTAAATGGGAATGTGGGATAGGACTGAATGACTGAAAGCATCCTTGATCATCCTTTCTTCCTATATCATTTGTTGTGTGACACATAGTTCAAGGTCCGTTCTGGATCTAAGGAGAGGTAATCCCTGCACTGAGGTGGTTTGTATGTTGATCTATGATGGTCTGTAGGCTGCCTGTTACAAAATCAAGTGATAATTATCTAGGTTAAGGTGAGCTGAGGGGGTCCACTAACTAATGTGAGTGGATGGCTACAAAAGGCAACCAATTCTGTTTGGTGTGCTAGGAAAATTTCTTACCTGCAAACCTGGGGTCTGACAAAATATCTTTGTGACTAATGAAAGAAAATAACATTTTCCTCTCTCATCTATGCCAAGGTCTATATTCTGCTTATTGGGCTGGCTGGCCTATAAAGGAGAAAAACTTTTAAATGCAATGAGATGACATTTAGGACCATGCATCTCTCCAAAAGACAACCACAATAAGGGAAGGAACTGTTATGCCCTAGTAGTCATGTCATCCTCCAAATCAGCCAATTCTTTCTGCTTTGCACTCGTAAGTCCAAAGAACATAATGAAATTCTAAACTTACACACGCTTAGCTCAGTGCCAAGCTCATTCAGTGCACCTTCAATTCATGCTGCTTGCTTTTGTAGCCTAAGTCTAGTAATTTTTAATATTTCTTTTCCAACTTCCTCCTTCTGATTTAGCTGAATCACTTTGGCAATACAAGGCCAGCATGGCCAGTAGCCCAAATAACCACCTGGAATTTATGATTTCCATGCTTCCTTGGCTCCCAGAAGGTAAAGAGGCATGCATCTTGGATAAGAAAACAGACATCCTTTTGGGTTTTTAAACATAAAAATTTGACAGTGCTATGTGGATTAAGAGTGCTTAGGAACACTATAAAAACTTTCACAAGAAATTTAATTCTTGCACAATACTTTTTACACTTTCAGGACAAAAACTCTTAAGCATGAGTGAGCAGGCTCATAATTTCTGTCTGAGTACAGGTGGAAGCACCTGTAGAAAGGTGTCTTCTGTTGGTCACTCGGTAACACAAATTACAACCTTCATGGCACATTTTATGCTCCTAGTGTTTGGGCTGCTCCTCCCTTGTGCAGGGCAGCATTTGCTAGAACTGTACAGACATGTAAGCTTCATCTGAAGAACTATTCTTGGTTGCCAGAATAAAATCATGTGCATTTGTTCCACCCAAGTCCAAGGTTTAAGAGATATTCCTAAATAGTAGCATATGGCTGCACCGACAAGCACACTTCCCAAGCCTGCATCAGCCGGTGAAAGGCCAGCACACCCGTGAGCTCCACGCGATAATTTTAGCGTACAGAACGAGCCACGTGGGCTTCCCCACATGGCTGAAGAGCAGTGCTGCAGAGAGAAGGAGCTGCAGCTGAGATGGAGCCCCCTCCTTCAAACAAGACCTGTGAGAGCACATGGGACACGCTTGGGTAGGCATCAAAGCCATTGGCAGCCGCAGCACAGGAAGGGAAACTTCTGCCCCGCCTCCTGCAGCGGCAAGAATCTTAGCTGAGCCCACGGCAGCTCATCCTGCTCTCCCTGAGGTGGTCTCCCCTCACCATGGACATCCTCGGCAATGATTATCCAGCAGAATCTCTCTGAAGGCTTGAGCACACTTCTCACTGACGACTTTATGTCCATCAGGGACACCCACAGTGATTCTTGTATTAGCTGTATTTCAATACCTGCAGTTCAGGTGGATTCTGTTCTTACAATGCACAAAGAAATGTTTATGCAACTGATACATCTTTTATAGCTCCAAAGCTCACAGCTGGGAGCTTTACTTTTTCATGCAGAAATCCCCGCACGTAAGCGCAAGGTGCCATTACCTGTTTCTAATAAATGAAAATGTAGTATTTCAGTACCAAATTTCAGATTTTGTTTCAAATTGTAACAAGCCTTAGGAAAAAGGCTTGTACTTTATGGCCTCATTTCTGTAAGAACACTTTAAATCTTGCATGTAAGGGCATTTTCAATTCAAATGCTAGCCCATCACTAGACACCCTGACCAGAAATACAAATTGTCTACCATCTGGAAGAGCCTGTGTTGTTCTTCTGCTCCTCCTACCCAAACTAGATGATGCACATGAACCTTTTTATTGCATAAAAAGCAACAGTAATAGTAAGAAGAAAGCTAACAGTCCAGGTCAAGAGCAAAATCGATAAGTAGATATGGCTGTAAGTGTATAGAACCTGATAGATTATGCTCCCACTGCAATATATTAGCTCCATATATTCAGTAAGTTATCTCTCACACCAGTCTAGGTACCAAAGTCAGTGTGAGGACTTTGCATTTAATTTTATTTTTATTATAAAACACGCCTTTGGCTCTAATTCTCATCACCTCACTAGAACACAGAAATAAGGATTGGCAGTGGCTAAGGTGAAAGCAGCACCCTTTTTGTCTGATACCACAGACAGCCTTCCTCCTTCCCTTTTTGCAGCTACTCCTTCACCAGAGCTCTCAGTGCAATGCCCCCGTTTCTCTGTTTTTGTTGCCAGGGAGCCTCTGCTTAACCTCCCTTCAGAGAAGGATCTACATTGCACCTTCCCCCTTAGTATAGCTGAAAACCCAAGGAGAGGGAAATGCAAATTAGTTATTTCACTGTAATAAACCCAAGGAAAATAAACTTGATCCTAAATGGCTCCGCACACAACAGATGGGTTCGTGGCAGCTGACCTCCTTTTTTTTTTTTCAGTTCCAACATTTATTTCACACTGGTGGCTGGGGTGAGCATGCGCAGGAGCCCACATGGAGCCCTCCCTAATCTTGCTCCCTACATCATTAGAGACATAGGGCAATCATATTCAGCTGGCATTAGCATAAATAAGCAAAATTTGGTCTTGTACTTATGAGTGTGGCAGAGGGATCAAAATCTGACCATCTAATTACATTTGACATTCATTTATCTCAAACCCACCCCAGTATGCAGAATTATCTTTGATTAGAAGTCAACTCCAATTCTACTCATCACTGATAATTCTTTATGTCAATGTAAGATTTAATTAAAAACGAAGTCCCAGTGCCGTTGAAGTGCTGGCAAATAATCTAAAGAAAAAGCACTTCTGAAAGCCAACTGAGAACAATCCTCTCATGCTTTAAATCAAATCCACCTTGCACAAAATCCCTAACAAGCGGTTCAGCAGAGTGGCCTGAGCACACAATTAACCACACTGTCATTCTGGCAGCACTGCACAGTCATATAGGTGCAAGACTTTGGGCAGCTCTGTTATCCATCCTTGCATCAGGAGATAAACTACAAGGAGCAATCTTGTGAGCAGTAGTAAGACTAGCAGGATGCAAAACAGGTTGTGGGAACTCCTTCAGCCAGGAGCAGCCTGGCTACTTCTCTACCTCTTCTAGCATATGCCTGGTTGACCACAAATGTTGGGCAGAATTTAAATTTCTTAGCTCAGACCACAAAAAGTGACCAACTGATTGCCCATTTTGGCAAGCACGAGCATTAGGGGAGCCTAGGAACCTGTGAGTGCTGCGGGTGGTCTCCCTTCACCCTTTCTGACTAACAGGAACATCTGGAGTAACAAGCCCAGGAGTCCATCTGAGCACAAGTGGAGTAAGACAGCCCTGATGTCAATAGATGCAGCTCCAGTGGGAGTCCTTCGGCAAAATCCATGATGAATCTGAGCAGTGACCTAAATTTGCATGTCAAGTGTAAGCAGCACAGAGTGGCTTCACTTTCTCAGACTGTGCAAAGAATGAATATAAAAAATCTTCTCCGTGACAGGAGAAAAGAGCAATGGCTAGCAAAGTTGTCCTTGAGAATGCTGATTTCTTTAATTACTTTGCACCAATATTTTTGCTGCTTTACAACCCTCATTTAATACAGATGGAAGCAGCACAGGCAAAGACAGCAAGCTGAGGATACCATTTCTTTGCATCTGCAGGAAAGTAAATGCATCAAGTAAACACATGCAGGATGGTTTGGGTAACCAGTGGGCTGCTCTAGAGATTATTTGTTTTCCCTCAGCCAAGACAGACAAACTGGCTGTTCTCAGTATCCACTCCAGGTACGCTCTAATATAAGCATGACTGAGCTAAATTAAACAAGTATGCCGGGCTTTTCATCCCTGAAAGGAAAGTAAAACATCATTGTTGTCAAATCCCTTCAGCCACTAATGAGATACAAACGCTTTGCTGCTCCTCTTTAAATACATGGGATTAGGGTGACTTAAAACTCTGTGGATGTTTATATGATCATTCTATTTCCAGGACTGTCGTAATGGCACACTGCTCACTAAAATGCAGTTCAAGATACACTGTTACATGTCCTAGGATGAAGATCTTTAAAGCTGGATGTTCTTCTCCCAGACATGAGCATTGCAGAAACGGATTTATTTAATCTTTCTGACACCTTAAAAGTGTGGCCACTTAAAAGAGCATTGCCATAAAAGTCCTGTGTTACTTCATTTACATTTGGCTATAGCATCTGTCTGAAGCTCTCTTCCAGTACATCAAGTAGCTGAACACTGTCCATGCACAACCAAGAATGGCGGTCTGCTCTGATGCAACTCGCTTGTCTCCTGGCTTCAGCTCATTTTCAAATTCAAAACTTCAGTCTTCTTACATACATGACCTCAAGAAATTTTATTTAAAGTTATGGCAGAGTTTATTATTCTCTTGGCTACAGTATTTTAAGCTTCAAAAACCTCTTCAAGGCACAGGATATAAGAATACATATCTAATACCATAAAACAGCCTAAACTTCTCCCAAAACACCACCATTTTCTCTGGTCAGGATCATTAAAGGCTCTGTAAGAAGCATCTGGAAGAGCGTAACGGGGAAAGGGTATATGCTAGGGTCCCTCTTGGGAAAACCTTGTGTTAGTGACACTGGTGCTAGAAAAAGAGGGCTGATGACCAATGGGGCAACTGAGCAAAATAGAAAAGGTGATTGCTTTGTGCAGATTGCCAGAAGACACAGCTATCCCAACAACCCTGTCCCACACAGTTATCTTATACCAGGTATCCACAAAAAGAGCAGAACAGCTTTATAGACACACAAGTGTTTACAGGAACCACTTGAAAAAACATCTAGAGTTTTAGGCAGACCTTCTCTCCTTGCCACCACTTTCTGAAACCACATTTCATTTCAACACTTATCAAGATGACTCAACAATGTGTAACTGGAGCCCAGAAAGCCAGCAACATTCTGTGCTGCATGAAAAGCAACATGGGCAGCATGGTGAGGACACTGCCCCTCTGCTCTGGTGAGACCCCATGTCAAGTACTGCATCCATGTCTGGGGCCCTCAGCACAGGAAAGACATGGACAAGCTGGAGTGAGTCCTGAGGAGGCCACAGACATGATCAGAGGGATGGAGCACCTCTCCTACAAAGACAGGCTGAGAGAGTTGGGGTTGTTCAGCTGGCAAAGAGAAGGCTACCGAAGACTGGATTTTAGCCTTTCAGTGCTTGAAGGGGGTTTGTAAGAAAGATGGGTTTAAACTTCTCAGCGGGCCCTGAAGTAACAGGAAGAGAGGCAATCTTTTATAACTAAAAAAGGGTAGGTTTAGACTAGATACAGGGAAGAAATTATTTACAATGCAGGTGTCGAAACACTGGAACATCTACAACAGAGCAGCTGCAGATGCTCCATTCCTGGAAACATTTGAGATTGACTTGGACTCCACATTGAGGAAACCTGGTCTACTGGAAGATGTTCGTGATGGTGGCAGGACTGGAACTAGATGGCCCTTAAAGGTCCCTTCCAACCCAAACCATTCTACAACTCTGAGTTTCTCAGCACAGAAAAGCTGTTCCCTCTTGACTCTGCAATGGCTTTCTGCTCCTTGGAGCAACAGGAGGTTACGCTGAACAGTCACTGGCACAGTTCTGGTTTGGGCCAGAGAGGGCTTTCTTACACAACTACTGTGCATATTTTGGGAAGCATGGACCAAGGATCATTCCCAAAGCAGTCCTGATGTACTTTCCTTCTCTGAAAGGCAGGGGAGCTTAATGCCATAGATATAGGCTGGTCTGTGCCTGCTGCTGCTTCTGCCCAAAAACATTCACAAATGCCTGTAGTTTGCTGTCACAGACAAAGCCAGTGCAAACCCAATGACAGCAGGTAGAGCTAGTCAGGGTTAATTGATACATTTAATTTGTAGTGGACATTAAAAAAAACCAAATCCTGAGTTTAAAATGCCATATCCTCCAGCTATGCTATAGGATTAGTTACCATTTTAGTTTTCTAGACACAGAGACATTATGGATAAACCGAGCATGAACCAAAGAGATCTGACAAGGCTTTTGTCACTGAACTACAAAGTAATTATCTTGTGTAACTTTTCATTACACAAATTAAGGCAGTGCATCTTGGCACATCCCTGCTATTCCACAGTATGCCATTTAAAAGAAAGACCTACTGGGGCCATTGCAGGTTAATGACAAGCTTTTAGGAATGACCCCATAGCTTGTCCTCTGCTGCCCTTCCTTTCTTCTTTCCTTCTCTGTTGATTTCTGCATTTTCCTATTCATGTCATATTAACAGACCATCATTAAGGATATAGGAAAAGGAGGATATCATGGCTTTTCATGAGGATGGAAAACTATTTTGCCCCTTTGCCAATGGAGGCAATTGTCTTCCTCAGCTGGTGGCAGCATGGCATGCCCAGAAGAAATACAGTGCCTGGAGGAACCCTGTGTACAGGGTTCAGTTTAAGATGGGAGTTGCTACACTGGATCCACTGCTGCCACTTTCTCTACTAGAAAGGGTTTTTTTTTTAAGGGTAGAGCTAGGAGAGAATGGGAAAAAAGCAACCCTTTGCTGGTTAACTGCATATGAAAAGCCATCTAACATTCAGAGAACTTCTGTTTTCAGCATATGGCATGGAAATCAAATGTATTGAAAGCACTTCCAGTTCAGCACCTGCATGATGGAACAAATCTTTGTGGTCCAGCTGTCATCTGGGGAGATGATGACAACATCTCCCTCTGATTTCAAAGAAAGCAAAACCCTAGTTTATGCAGGCAGAATTTTAAGCTGATTATTCTCTGGCCTCAGCTGAGTCTTAGCATTTTTAATATAGCTTTGGTTTGGCTTTGTGTAGTGCAGATAACTTACTGCAGTGAGCAACTCCAGCTCCTGGCTTTATTAATCTGAACATCTAATAAACTAAACATTCTTCTCTGTTTTAGCAAACATCACTTCTCACACACAAGATTTTATGTATATCTAAGTAGATGTGACCTGCATCACAGTGAATTCAAGAAAAAGCCTTGTGAATCAAAGAGCACCTCACAGCCAACTCTTCCAATGCCACCAGCACCTCTTTGTGAAAACCCAAGTCCTTCTTTGAACTAACAGAACACTGTTTTGTGGATGTACTGAATGAGACAAGGAAAGGGCAGTCAGTCATGCAGGGCAACACATTACACACTTAATTGAGCATTGGCAACAGCACTGTCACCCACTGACGTGCCTCTGTGGTTGGGAAAGTGCACAAGTTGCTGCCACGATCCAGCAATGCTTACAGGGGTGACCAGAGAAAAAGGTGTGTCCACACCCAAGGAGACTCACTGACCAAGGACAACTGCAGGGATATTATGGCACAGAGCTGTAACATACACTACTACTTCTGTACCACAGTTGAAAAGTTTTAAAACCAAACATTTTAAAATAAAATCCTAACAGAGGATGTTAAGCTTCTTAATTATGAAAAATACATTTTCCTTCATGTTATCCAACAAGAAAATGCCTATCAGACTTTGAATGCAGAGCAACACAGTCTGCCCTACCTGCCTGCAGCAGTATCACAGACCACTGTCACCATCTCAACCCCAAGCACAAGCCTTGATCCTCAAGGCATCTTCTAAGGCATCCTCAAGGGGTGCATTCACTACAAGCAAAAATTTTATTCCTCCGTTCAGATTCAGACTTCTAGCAGATGCAAGACAAGTCTGACAATGAAGAAAGACACCTCACTGAGGCACAAATCAAGCAGTTTTGGCTGGTCAGACAGCAAGATGTTAATTTGAGGAAAGAGAAGGGAAGTTCTGGTGTTCAACTTTGCATGGTCTGTTGAAATACAAACTTTCTGCCACTATGTACAGATGCTTATTTGCCTGTCTCCTACAGATTTCACTGAAAAGGAGTTCCTTCTTTTGGTCAGCTCAAATACAAATGTATAAACAGTAAAAGATAGGGTTGGTCTAGACTGGTGTTTTGCAGAGGCAAAGGCACAAGCTAAAACCAGAACCTTGGTGATGACCAGATAGATTTTTCTCTGCTGAAACTGCTTTTTGAAGTTAATGGATGACTAGAAGTTTTCCTGTTGATAAGGCTTTTCAGGACAAAACCATCTACAACAAATCTCTGGCCATTGCAGCTAGATGAGGTTTTTGGATTAAAAAATAAAAGGTTGATTACAGAAGTGATTGTTTGAAACAGTTCTGGTGTTACTGAAGGGTTACCAGCAGGCTGCACAACCTGGAAAGCAAGAGCTGCTGCCGCAGCTAATCAGGCTGTTTGAGGGCCAGGACAGAGGGCAGGCTGTGAGCAGTGGGACAGCAGTAATGAGATGGTTGGCTCTGCCAGCCAAGGTCAGCTTACTGGAGGCATCAGAGACCAGAGAGCTTCTGATGCTCTAAAAGAGCTGGAAGATAAAATGTATTATTGTTACTACTTCATGTATTGCACTGGTTCCAGGGAACTGTCAGCTTCAATTTGTTCCTCCCATTGAAAAGAAGAAAGATGCTCGCATACTTCTGTGCTAATCCGTCATTTCTTTTGTGCTGGTCGGGAAGTAAAAATTACAGGATACCCTTACAACATGAAAAGACACAAGAAAAAGATAACTTCAGGATAAAAGGCCAGGTACTTCTTGTGTCATGCTAGAGGACTCACTTCTTGAGTCCACTGGGTGCAGAGCCTGTATGCAAAGAATAAGGCAAGGTCTACAGTTGTGGCTACCAAAAAGCAATTCAAGTACACCATAAACCTGCCCTTCTCCACATCTCCCAAATCCTGTGGGGCAGCATGTATTGGGACTGTCATTTTTTATCATGGCTTGGTTCCTGGCAGCTCCCTAACTAACCTGGATGGGACTGGGGAGGTGGAATTTTCTTTCCTCCAAACAGCACCAGACCCAGCAGCAAAAACACTTCAAAGCTAGAGCTGAAGAGCAAAAATTCAAGGGATTTAATCCAAATCCCCTGGATGCAGACTTGTAGTGATAGGAGAAGGGGTAATGGTTTTAAACTATAAGAGGGCAGATTTAAGTTGGACATGAGAATTTTTCTTTTTACAATTAGAGTGGTGAAACACTGGCACAGGTTCCCCAGAGAGGTGGTAGATGCCCCATCTCTGGAAACATTTAAGGTCAGGTTGGACAGGTCTCCGAGGAACCTGATCTAGTTGAAGATGTCCCTGCTCAATGCAGGGAGCTCGGACTAGAAGGCCTTTAAAGGTTCCTTCTAACCTAAGCCATTTTGCAATTCTGTGAAGGTTGAGATAAAACTGGCACCCACCTGCTGTAAAACAAGAGCTGAAGGTTGTCTGTCCCTAGGCTGCCGGATGGGGATAACAACAGTTCCCAGAGAAGATTACCAGGTACCCACTGCTTCCTTTCCCCTTGAAATACCTGCCTGGAGGTATTCCAGGTGCCAGAGCACCAGCTTTAAGGGAAGGGACAGGACAGGATTAATCCCCAGGCCAGCCGCACAGCCTACATGGATGCAGATAAGTGAGGGCATGAGCAGCGTTTGCACTGAGAAGCAGAAATAAAGCTGCAGAAGAGCTGTGGACAAGAAAATGCAGTTTCTGCTTTGATTTGGGCCATACAGGGAAGGACAGTCACAGAGCTCACACTGAGCTGACTGTCCAGCCTTAGCTAAGCCATCCCTGACATTAGGCAGAGAGCTATAACATGATCCAGTTTATTACACCCAGGGCTGGCTTTTGCTGCCGACCTCCTTCCAGCTCTCTCATGGGGAGCTGGCAAAGCCCATCAGGCCATTCCTCCTCCAGCTGCCTGGCTCCCCTGCTCACAGACTGCCCTTCTGCCTTTGCCCTGGTGTAACTGAACTGAAGGACAGCATGGGAAACAAAGATGTTGGCAACTTAAATTCTCATTGACACTGCGATGCGTTTAACGTGCAGCCACCATGGTTTGTGAAATCTCCCAGGGCAAAATTGCTTCTGCTCTCAAAAGACTTCACATTTGACTTTAAATTCCAAGTGGGCCCAGTTCTTCCTCTCTGCCTGCTAAAGGGGCAAGCACATCTTGGAGCCAATGCAACAATCAGTGCAAAACTAGTGGAGGGAAAAAAAAAATATCAGTGTGTGTTCTTCCTGATTAATTTTGAGAATCTCTTAGTAAGAAACTCCTCCAGCAACCTTCCTTTCAGAAAATCAGCAGGCACTGCAAGCTGAGTGAACAAAACAATGACCTCCAAGCTCCTGCTAAGTGAGAAAGTAACCATTTTCCCCCCTCCCATTTTGTTAATAGAGTCATCCAGGAACCACACAGCTTCAAAGCGATGTGACAGGCCCCTATCTGATACTAATTCGCATCCCAGCCCTCTCTAACAAGCCCGTGCCAGGAGCGTGTGTTCGGGGCATTGCCGTCCTCACTTCCTTCCCAGTCTGCTTTCAGCTGATGCTGTGTGCAGCTGAATGGCCACAGACACAAGCTGTCTATCTCCCAGCTGCTCCCTGCCTAGCTTGCCTGATGAAAACTACCCCAGTTAAGTGGGTTGTCCGGGAGCAGCTTGTCATTGCCACATGTATAGCATCAGGGAAAAAAAGTGTCAAGCCAGCCATCCCTTTTTTGGAAAAAGCCAATGCTGCTTATAGCTCTCACTCCTACTTCTCCCAGCAGGAAAGCAAGGCGGCTTCCCCAGACCTTTTCCAGCAGTGCACTTTGTGTGGAAGTTACCTTTCTGCCTGTTTGGGTTTAAAAATATCAAAGAACAAAAGGTAACCCTGCATGGCACGTAAGCATGCCACTGTGAGCTTTGAGGCTGTGTTTGATACCACTCTTAGCCCAAGTGTTTGCTTTGTGATACAGGTGAATAAAATGGTCATGTGCCTTGAAAGCACAAGGGAAGAAAAACACCTTTTTCACTTACAGATGCTCCGTCACAAACCATACACTTCTCCACTTACACATTCCCAAGCATTTAAGGAATACTAATTCTACAGCAGAAAAACCTCAAAGGTATAACTGTACTGTCATTCTAGAGAGGAGTAGCAACATGCCAAAGCTAAGTGCTCTGTTTCTTGTGCATGACCCTGGAAAGAAATTCAACATGCTGCTTTTTAAAAACAATACAAAACAAAGAAAACCCCCAAAGCCCACACTTTGTCAAGGAAATGCTGCTTGGATGCCAAAAGTTAAACCAGCATCGGGTTATGAATGCTGGGATTGTCAAAGTTCACTTTGCACAAGTGCCTTATCTGCACTTGCAGGCAGCACAGACACCATCTTAAGTGACTGTCCTAATCTTCAGCTACTAGCTTAGAAAACATTGGATTTATGGGAAAAAAAGAAACTTTGCTTCCTTTAGACTCCCACTGTGCAACATATATACCCACCCACACTCATTTAAACGTGGAACAATCTGTCACATTTGCCCATTATGGTTATAAAGCAGGGCTCTGAACCCATCCCAGTGGATACCTTTCTGAGTCTGGCCACACGAACCACATCACGCTGTGTCTCTTCCCACTGTGTGAAGATCTCCAAGACAGCTGGGCAACCAGCACAGGAATCTTTCAGGAAGTACACCTTCCTCCTGTCTCCTTCCTTAAGCTCTCTGTTTGGGTATGCTCCTGCTTTTGTTTAGGCAGGAGAGGGATAGTTGTGAAACCTAATTAACCACCGGAGAAGATGATGTTTCTGTTTGGGAGCGTGTTCCCTGCCCCGGGCTCCAGCTGCGTGACAGCAGCTCAAACACGGTAATTAAAATGAGCGTGGCTGAATGCATGGCCAGATTAATGAATGCTGAAATTACACTGGGAATACACTCAGCTCTTCCCAGAGAGACGGATGAAAGGGTGCAAAGGCAGCATGGCCACAAGCACACAATTTCCAGAAAGCGTTTTGAAACTTTGAATGAGAGACAGCAAAATGCTCGGCTAACACAGCAACAGCAAGACCAGTCACAGGATTCGGGTGACCTTTTGTAACCAGGGCATTCAAAGGTAAACCGAAGAGCAATGCCAGTGTGTAATGGGTTTGCATCAGTCCTTGGGAACGAGCCAGAGGGCTGTAAAGGGAACTTAAGAGGGTCTAAGCTCTCCTCTAACCAGTAATACCATAAAAGCCCTCTGGAAATAGAAAGACAAGACCTAAGGAAACGCCGGGACCTTTTTATGGAAACAGGACTAAGCACTTCCACGCTCTGCGAGCAAATACTAAGCCAGTTTCATGTCCCTCAGCGAACAACCACGTTCAAGATTTTCTTCGCAATCACAGCCTAAAAGCATGCCCGGGACGCCCCAAAAGAGCACCTCTGCCCTTCCCAAAACCTTGCCGCCGCCGCCGCCGGCAGCTGAGCGGGGTCGGGACCCGCTCCTGTGAGCGCGGCTCTCCAGCCCCGCAGCCCTGGAGCTGCGCTCGGCCACGTCCCCGCTCGGCAGCGCCCCTTTCCTTCCTTCTTTCCTTCCTTCCCCCGCGGGCTCGGGCCCCGCACCCCTCCGGGAGCCCGGCCGGGTACCTGTTGCTGCCGCGGCTCACAGCCCGCTCCGGGACGCCGCTCGCCCGCCGCCGCCCAGCGCTCCTCGGGCACCGCGGTGCCCCATCCCGGGCGGCAGCGCCCGCAGCTGGAAAACTAACAAACACCGAATAATAATTTCTAAAAACGAAAAGGATAAACTTAAAGCTTTAAAATAAAATTTAAAAATAAAAAAAAACGAAGAGAAGCGAGGACAGCTCGCCTCCCGCCGCCGCGCACCGCCGCTCTGGCAGAGAGCGGAGCCGCTGCCGGCTTTTCCTTGCGGAGCCGCGGCGGGAGGGAGGCGGGGGCGGAGGAGGCGGCGGAGGCGGCGCTGCTGCCGCCCCCACCCACCCGCGGGCAGTGCGGGGGTGCGGAGCCCCCCGGGCCCGGCCCCGCGGCGCTGCCGGTGCCCCCGGTGCCCCCGGTGCCCCCGTACCTTGTTGGGAGAGGCGGCCGTGCGGCTCTTCCTTTTTTTCATTCGATGCGTCTGGCCGCTCCGGCCGTTTGTCCCAAAGGCGGAACATCTGCAAAATCCCTCTGACCCTTCCCGCCTGGAATGGGGCAGGGAACGGGCTGCCGCCGCCTGCCTTCCCCGCGGCCGGTGGACCACTCGCTGCAGCCTCTGTTGCCGTCAGGAGTGTGTATGAAAGCTCTAAATTTGGATGTTGGGCGGGCTGAAGACAGCAGTTTAAGGCGAATATAAATGAAAGAACATTGCGATGAATGGACCTTGCGTTTCTTCCTTTAAGCATCTTTTCTGTTACCTCAAGAAAAAAGCAGGCTATATTTTCCCAGAGACTGTGAAGTATTTTCTTCAAATTTAGCGTTCCTTCCAAAATGCATAGTCCTATTTACTATCAATATATCTCTCTAAAGAGATAAGGATTTTGCATGTATTTGTTGCTACCCTTAGGACTTCTTAATTTTTCTTTTGTGACCTTTTTTAATACTAGACTTTACATCAGCCAACAGAAGTACCAAACACACGTTGTATTTTCTATATGATTTGCTGTTCCTCTGCCAGCATTTAAAGCTGTTCTAGGGTCCTTCAAACAAGATCTCCCTTGTGCCTCTTAAACAGCTGCAAATGGTTCTTTTTTGGGGGAGGGGGGAGAGGGAATCCCTGGCAAATCTATGGGGTTGGTAAATAGACACAATTTGGAAGGAGGCTTGCAAAGTCAATGCTGATACCCTCCCCATATCCCTGTATCTTTCCCCATTTGGGTCAGGATAGGTAGACTCACCACTTTGTTTTCATTGAGTACACTGACCTGTCACACAGAGGCTGACATTGTATGAAGAAGTTAAGCAAATGACAAGGAAAACAGAGCTAGGTTTTGTGGAGCACTGTGCATGTAAAACAACCCCCAAAACTGTCCCTGAATAAAAAATCCAAGCTGCCAATTCCAGATGACCTATCCTCTTAAGTAATTTTTAGCAGGAACAATGAATATGAGTTATTTATATTGCGTGCTGAAAATAAACCCTGTAGCCTTAGAAAGTAGAAATGAGACAAAATTACTCCAGATTTAGTAAAAGCAGAGAAGCATGCTCTTCACACTGGTGTGTGGACCTCTGGGGCCTAGAGGCCGTTTCCAAGGTTTCTGAGTTCAGATGGGCTCTATAGCTGTGGTATTTCCAGAGGCACCCATTTCTCCACTAGAAAAAGTGTAGGAGCTATTGCCAACACAGTGTCACTGCCATAGCTCCAAGGCAAAATTTTAAGGGTGACCTTTCTACATCTCTGACTGAATCAACTGTTCCCCCATTTCATGTGTGTCACACAGGATGTGAACTCTGAGGCAAAAGCGGAGGAATCGCTTTCTGGAAAAAGCAGCTGTGCACTTTGGGCTATGGAATGCCAGGGAAAGAGGAGAGGAAATATTTGTGGCAACGCTGAAAGCTATAAATGTCTCATCATGCACACTTAATATGTGTTTGAGTCCATTTCAGCCTTTTAGGGGGTGGCATCTCTCACTGTGGAAGCCTGGTTATCTGTTAAAGGTTTTCAGTGCCATAGACTAATTGCAACATCTTACTTCAACCTGGAGCCTCCTACAGTCCTGGTCAATTGTTACCAATTCCCTCTGGCCTTTTTGATCTTATCTTGCAGAAGATTTTTTGAACTTAAGGTTGCAGATGCAAATTACCTCATTCATATTGCAGCCTCCTCTTTCAAGGAAATATCCTCTATCCTATGCAAATACATGTGGTAGGGATGTATGAGCTGTTTCTCTTGGTTTCTCAATATAGTTTAGCATAGCAAATGCAGAAGGCTACTCTCCTCCTCCCCATCACACCAAGCCCTACACAGATTCCCACTTCTCTGCCCCCAGTGCTTGTTGAAAACAGCTGGGAGACTGAGTAGGTTGATGGATGCTCTAGATAAAATCTTTGCCCCACTTAGTCCTTCTGGACATGTATTCATCCTGACACACATGCTTTTGAAAGGCTGGGACAGTCATTCCACGTGTGTCTTGTTTTGCTAATTCAGTGGAAATTGCCAGAGAGCTCTGTCTCCCTCCATCATCTGGCAGGAACTGAAGCTGCCATTGTATTGTGGCTGTGATCATGCTACTATGCCCATAAATTATTCACGGTATTGCAGCGTAATCTTCTGTTATGTTAAAAATAGGTCATCATGAGTGTCCCCAGTGAAATTCTAAGTGACAACAGCTGATTTTAGCTTTGTCTTCAGAAAACAGTGACCTTTTCAAAGCAGTAATTGACAATTATGGTCTACTTCTGTCTCTGAGACAACTCCAGTGCACCTTCACAAACATTAATTCTCAGCACTGGTAACCCCATATTATACTTGAGACAACTAAACCAGAGCTACTAAATTACCTGCTGAGCTTTGCCGAAGCACTTTGCTTTCTATTAGCCTTTGCTTCCAGGCCAAAGAGTAAATCAGGATTATCAGAGAAGAGATTATAGTCTGAGAATACCTAAATGCTCTGCTCCTCCCAGGCACTCGGAAAGCTTCTTGAAAGGGCTGAGCAGGATTTTCTGGCTGATATGCATCAGTTACACATCCCTCTGGAGGGGTGGATATATTGAAAAGTACTTCACTTTTCCTATTGCCACACAGACTCCAGCCCACTGAATCCCCTGGATCAAGAGAGCAGGAGGCTTTCAGGTCCATTGCAGACTAGACAAACCTGGAAAGGGGGAGCACAACCCAGGAGTCTGGAGAGAGGTCCAGGGGAAACTCTCTTTTCCTCATAAGATACTGTGTGGGAGGGCTCTGTGTGGACCCACCCAAAAAAGTGGGATATTGTTGAAATTTCCCTGCTTGCTGTGAGGATGTGTGTCTGTTATGCAGATAAAAAGACTTAGGCCTGGGTGACTTCACTCACCTGAAAGCAAGGACTGGTGGTGGGTGGCAGGCCTTGCAGACAGCAATTTGCATGGAGGTCTCTTGTTAGCATGTTCAGAGCAGCAGGAGGACAAAGAATGTGGGGGATGGTTGGGCAGACCACAGCTTTGAGCTCTGGATGTCTGAGGTAGATCAGGCCTGCCCTAGCCTTTAAGGAAGACAATTTATACCTGGTTTTTCCTGATGTAATATGTCTTTGCTGTGTTTCTGTGTAACTCCCATGCTTGGAAGATACACAAGGCACCTTCATATTGCTGATGGACATCCCACAGGACATCTCCAGCAGGTATCACACCCAGGAAAGTCTTCTGTGAGAACACAGGGTGCAAATCTGACTGCTCTTACCTGGGGATCTTGGTCCAAAAATATAGGTAAATGATCATATTTGAGAGTGGGGGACATGGCAGGTGCTGGAACCATCACTTGGAAAAGCTTTTAGGGGAGAGGTAAAAGACAAGATCCTGACCCCTGCTATGAGCAATCTGGGCAAGATGTGAGCTTTAACATTCTGACTGTATGCAAGTTTGCCATTACTCTTTCCAACTATGCATATTAAAGTGTAGCCACAGTTCTCCTACTGCACCCTGCCCATGCTGCTCTTTGTATTGACTCCATTCCTGCACTTATAGCTTCTCTGTCCAGTTTGTTGCACATTCATTGTCATCCTGTAGCACTTCTTGCTCTCTTTCCAGAAGAGTTTGATGCCCACTTGTTTTTCTCTCTTCTAACCACTGTGCAACCATTTCCCCCCTTTTACTTCCCATCACTATTTTGCTGCTCCACCCTCAAGTTCCTCATTTCTCATGATAGTGCTTTTGCAAGTCTTTCCACTGGCTGCTCTGGGGCACTTTGTGGGGAAAAGCTACTAGTGTTGATCTTCCACAGTGATTCAGGAACAAATTCCATTTGGGACTTTTGGCCAGATGCTCAGCACAGCTGGATCTTTGGGAATGACTGAAGCATAATGCAGTAGTTGTGTCCTGTGGCCTGGAGGTCAGGACACACTTGGTATGTCAAGGAACAGTTATAGATACAGAGGGAGAGGGCCAGGGACAGAAAGGGGAGTCACCTTTAGCTTTTCTGTACCACAGAGACAACACTTTCCCTAGGTAATCCTTCTTTTATCTGTTCTTTGTCCCACCTGGCTGCATTTGTGGTGGTCTGAGATAGCTGCCTTCAGATCAAGAACAATTCCCACAATGGCCTGTGCCTCTGGCAGCATTTGATGTTTGGGAGGTGTATGCACAAGCATACATCCTACCTATCCTCACATATATAACTTGGGGAGCAGCACGAAGGAAATATCAATTGCATTTTTTTTCCCCAGAACCTTTTTCAAAATCAGCACTGATGCCTCTTCTGGGCAGGTTTTCTGTGGCAATGTTCATGCAGGGCTGGAGGGAGCAGCACATTCCAGTTTCTCAGACTGCTTAGCAACAGGGCTGGCTGAGCTGCTCTTACGTGCACACCAAGTGTATGGATGGCGTGCCTAGTACTGCAGCTCTATCCTTATTTTTTCCCTGTCTTTTGTTTTTGAAAATCATTCCTTGTTTTCTAGTTAAGGCACTTGAAAAACTGCTGTAAACTAATTTTTGCTTTCCTGGACAGCTGGAAGTCAGCCACACTATGAGATGATCAATATGAGCTACTATAGGAGGGATTGGAGACTTGGAGAGACAGGTATGGCACTATCAGCCTGCTTTTTGGGAGCATGACTGCAGGACAGTGTCATCCATGCTGCTGGTAATGGGCTGGCTTGAAGTCCTGCTGCTGGACAGCCAGGAGACCAACTTGCCCAGAGGAATGCAGGCAGCGGAACACATTGCTTTCCATGGGTCTGCAGCATATGAGATTCCTGCTCAGGGCTACCTGTCTCAGTACAACCAACATGCTTAAGGTCAAGAAGACCCTGTTAGACCATTTCCAGGAACAGTTTCAGTTTTGTAGACAGAAATTCAATATGTTCCTAGCTTCCTTGCTGGGATCCTCTTGAATCATTGGGTAATCTCTTGCCTCTTACTTGTTTCCCAGCTCTCAAATGCCCAGACCAGTCTCCCTGCCACAACCTTCACCATCCATCATGACAGCAAGCTGAGATTCTGAATCTGTTTGGGTCTCTCTTAGGGACTGTGCCCATCTCTTCCCATATTATCAAGCAGTAATACCTCCTGCTGGAATTTGCTGCTGACATCAGGACTACAGTTAAAATGTGGCCCCAGCCCAAGTTCACCTCCATACTCCCCTTGCACCCTCACCGGCATTTGACAAACAAATTTTGGGCAAGCTCTAAAGCACAGAGGAGAAAACCTTTCTTTATACATGCACGAGCACACTCTGGCTCTCCTCCACCCCATGATGTGAAGCAGAGAATTGGCCTGGAAGGACCAAGGATGATGAAAGATTGTATTATATAGGGCAAGACACTATAGGACATGTTAGCAAACATCAGAGGTGTCCTCAGTCTATGACTGAAAGAGCAAGTCAGGAGCACCCAGGACTTTGGCCTGCCTTGCTGTGACCCTCAGCAGCAGCACAGAGACAGGCCCTGCCTTCCTGTGGCTCTGTGAGCCCCACAGGCCATGGCAAGAAGGGGAGGAGCTGCAAGAATGATGAGCATGGTCTAGGGAAAATGATGGCCAGGTAGAAGAAGGCTGCAAAGGCTGTGGTGGAAGCAGGAAGCAAAGGAGCAAATAATGCCAGACATTTAAAAATCTAGTTCCATGTATGAATTCTGCAGTGCTGCACACCAGTCTTCCTGCATGTCCCTAACAGGGCAGTTTCATAACAGAAACCCTGAAGGAGTCCTCAGGTGCAAAGACTCCAAGCAATTTCCATCCTTACCTACCTTAGTGTAGCACCAGATTTGCCTTGTAATCATTCTCAGGTAAACTGCAGTATGGGTGACCGGTCGAGGTCCCTGGTGCAGAGACCGTGCTCCTCTTTCCTTCTTGTGAGCCAAAATTCTGCACCAGAGGACTGCAGCTTTGAGAAATTATTTTCATTTCTTCCCTGCCTCCAAGATACCACCACTTCCCTCTTTTCCTCCCCAGCGCATATTTCTGTGGCTTAAATATAGCAAATACAAAACAAGTGCAGCACACACAGAATGCCATTCGGGGGAGCGCAGTGAACATGCTGCCTCTGTAATGTAATGAGCCCCAAGTGCATCTGCCAAATATTTGGACTGAGATTCCAAGGGAGAGAGGGTGGTCTGTAGCACAGAGAAGCTCCGACCAAACCCTCAGATCAGTGCCCCCAGGCATCTCTTGGGGGGATACGCGTTCCTTGTCGGTCCAGCCTGCCTTCATCTGGAGGTGATTGACCATTCATAGCAGTTCTTTCCTCCAGGAAAGGTGAAGAGCAGCTTTGTGTGAGTGGATTTAAAATTCATAAATAATACGTAAAGCAAATAAGAAGTGTTTATTTAGGGGTGTGTCCTGGCTTTGTGGCTGAGGTTAAATGACACCAGTGAAACCATGCCAGTTTTTGAACATCTGACCCTGTGTACTATTTTCAGTGCAGTGATTTTTGAAGTGATTAATGACAACAACTTGGCACTACTCAGAGGCTGGTGTTGCTGATTAAGCTAACTCTTCCTTGGCTCACAACAAGCATCAGGAATAGAGTGGGCAGGAAGCTCCCCAGAGTGACAGAAGAGGCAGAGCACATCAGGACCTCCCGAGCTGCCTGCGTTTCAATGGGGAAATTAGAAAAAAAAAACTACTGACATCCAACTCCACAGCTGAGCTCAGCAGTGCTGGACTGCTCTGCTCCTCCTGTGGCTTTCTTTTTCTTTAAGAATATTTTGTATGGATTCTTTTCAACATTCCCACCCCTCTCAATTAAAAAAAAATAAAAAAGAGCCTCGCTTGTTAAGTGTGCACTGGGATTGCTATGTGGCACTCCTAGCATCTGTTTGGAGGAGGATCTCAGAGATGCTATCTGGTTTCAAATCTATCTACATCTATAAAGTATCTCTCTTCTACAAGACCCTCAAGAAAAGGAAATCTGTTAGTTCAGAGTGAAGGCAGTGAGCAGGACTCCAAAACTTACAGGAGGTTTCAGGTGGCAAACTGCACTTCTACACAGTCACAACCAACTGCTAAAAAGAGCATGGTGTCTTATAGACAATATCCACATTCACAACAGAGCTCTTCCAGTGCTCTGAGCTACCATGAAATGAGAAGGATGTGAACAAAGCTCCAGTTATGCCATGGAGCCTGAATGGTGGCCAGTCTTGTTAGCCACTGGCATCTTAATCACAAATTTGAGAAAGCCATGGGGCTCATGTGTGAGATTTTATAAGCTCATCTCCCTGAGGTCCTGCAGGGGTCCTTGAAAATTTAATGACTATGTTAATGACATATATTGAATATATTCACAGAGCTTTTAGCCATCCTGCCAAGCTCCTCAGAGAGGCTGCCCCTCTCTCTTCTGCCACAGGTGACTGTGACACCCCTTCAGGGAACCTCCTGGATACCACTCAGCTGCTACCTGAACCATAGGTGCACTCCTCGGGGAGTGAGGAGGGCTGGGGGCTTTTCCCTCTGGTGTTACACAGCATGAAGAGAGGATCAGTTGCACAAAAGCTCATCATTGCAGGTCACTTCCCCTAGGGCTAGACACAGGGAGGGCAGGAAGGCAGGGCTGCCCTGGGGAACAGCCTGGTGTGATGAAAGGAGACCTTTTGCAAGCCCTTGTGTGCACTGCTATAGTCACCTCAGATATCTCTGTCTGAGTTTTTGGGGCAGTTTTGGGGTTTCCTTCCCAGGGTGGTCATTTCACCTGGGATTTTGGGCTTGAGCATTTATTTTGCTGGACTATTTTGAGTGTCTTTTCTTTTCTGTGGAATGGGTTGTGGTTAATTGTGGCAGGCTCACACAATGCCATGACATGGGCAGTAAATCCAGGGCAGGGCTCTGATTAGTGAAGCTGCAGGAGCAGCCTGTGTGCTGAGCTCCCCCACCACAGTGCAACAGAGCAGCAGCAAGTGCAGGCAGTTTTCCCAGTGGGGCATGACTAAAAGCATCACTGTGCACTGGGGAAGCCTAACCCAGACCCATGTGGGCATTACCTTAGCTACTGGATCATGGTTAGAGGCAAAGCTTGAGTAAATATTGAGCTTTAATGGTAAGCAGCTGCTGCGGGGCTTCCTCGTTGAACCTGCTGTCTCAAAGATGAGTCTGCCCCACTCCTGCAGTGGATCTGCCTCCTGTTGCCCTGTGGGTGGGAATGCTGGGCTGTGGACCCCAACAGGCACCATCCACACTTGTGCCCACTACTGCCAGGCTGGCACCAGGGGACTGCCCTGGTCAGCAAAAGAGCCCAGGTCTTCCAGCAGTGAAGGATCCCTATTTTCATGCCCTGAACTGGCACCTGGAGGGGTTTCTTGTTTCCACCCTTGCCCTCCATCCTTCTCAAACACACTCACTATTGACTAAGAGGAACATAAGGTAACCAGTTTGAGGAGCTAGAACACTTAATCTCAGAGAAGGCTGGAACAGAGGTCATTCAAACTGCCCCAGATTGGGTGCAGAGAGATGTGTTTATCCACTGTGTTTATCTATTCAGGCAAGGGCTTGGTCACAGTGGGCTTTTCCCCAAAATACCTCTCCATGGCTTCATATCTTTCTACTTTACTTCTTGTCTTCCAACCTTTTTATCAACTATTAGAACTCAAGGTATCATTTCCAAGCTCTGCATCTCTGAACTTTCCAACTCCCAGACTACCTGCAATTAAACCAGAGTAAGCCAATGCCAGGCCCCGTAAGTTATGCAGATTGAAGCCTTTTACGCTCAATATTTCTGTAGCAGTTTTGCTTCACCTGTTTACCAGTTCCCAAAGACACAGGAATATCAGAGACTCTTACAGCATAAACCTCAGCTTCAAACCATCTCCCTTCTTCTGGATGCCAGATCAACAACTGCTTAAAATTCTGTGTGGCCTGACAACACCCCTCACCCCCACAAGCAATGCTGAGATATAGGAGAAATCCTACTATTGGGAAATCTTCCCACCATCAGCTTTTTAGGGCCTCTGTGACATTGTCAAGTGCTTGACTACTCTATCCCTCTCCCCCCCCCCCCCATCCATACACACAGGCTGTTTTCACTCCTCGCCTTTTAACTCTGCACTTCCTGACCCGCTTGTTTTGTGCCTGTCACACCCATGGTGCACCAACCACAAGGCTTTGGTTCAGCATCCAGGCAGGCGGAAGCTCATTTCACAGGCGGCTGAGCTGTGCCTCGAATTATTAAAGGGGTGAAGTTGTTTACGCCACCCACTCACGTTGGCCAAGACACATTTATTTTGTGAATTTAATGATGGGACTGCGCGACAAAAAGCTCGTGTTTCTTGGAACTTTGTAAAGATGCTCTGTAAAACCAGGAGAGAGAAAATCTGTGGAAAAAAAAAGGCAGCTTTGCTTCAGCCTTTGGTGTGACACTTGTTTTGCAAGCTTAGAAGGCGCCCCAAGCACACCTGATCAGTGGTTTCTCTCTGGCTGGTACATACCTTCCTCTTTTCTCTAAGGGCTGGTTAAATGCCACTTGTTTATTTGGCCTGGATTTTCCCCTCACTGTTGTTATTATTAGTGATCTAGAAATATCATCAACAGATATGAACCAAAAAAGCTGCCTTCCAGAAATGGAGAAGGAAGCACCAAAAAGATCAAAGGTTTTAATTAAAAAATAGGGAGAGAATAAAGGAGAAAGGGTCTCTCATTTCAATATTTTTAAATTTTTTTTAAATTTTATTTGGGGCTTATGGGCTCAAACTTTGCTGCTCCATATATGGAGTGTGATACCCTGTTAAAAATAATCCTCCAGCTGCCCACGACAGCTGGAAGTTCCAGAGCACTGCGGGTGGGTCAGTGTGGGGGCGCCTGGGGTGGGGATGGGTGTCTCACACGGACTCCTCTGACCACAAAAAGCTCTCACCCCCGTCTGCATAACTCCAAGTCCACCCATGGACCACAACCAGAATGAAGCAGCTGCGAGAAGCAGGTGAGTGGAGCATTTAGTGTAAACAGGAATAACAAAAATGCTCCATAAGGCAGCACCCTTTCTTCCTTGCCATCCTTGTCCTGTGTGTTAAAATAGGTCTGATCATGCTCTTGCAGGAAGGCGCTTCAATCTGAGTTTACAGGCCAAATATCTCACTACAATCCATCTATCTGGATGAAGCAGACACTGTTGCCTTGGTGATGGAACTTCTCATCCTCTGGGCTGCAGCGAGTACAGCACTCACTTTCTCCAGGAATGTGAGATAAGCCAAAAGGACAAGTAGGGCTGGTGGGACCTGTAAATGCTTTCAGGACACTGATCTGCAGTCTCCCAGCAGTCAGGAAGGAGAAGCTCCCATGCTTGATACATTGCAAGGCTGCTCATCCTTACAACAGCCTCCTGAAGTATTGGGAACTGGTATGCTGAATAAAAAGTAGCCGTGTCAAACTCTCTGGGGTGAAAACATAGGAAAAAAAGTATCTCTGTATATCTCTGAGGTAGGCATCTGCTGGAATACCATACTGATATGAACACATGAGTACCATTAGAAAACAATTCTCTTAAAGCTACACCACTTTGATGTACTCTGTGGGGAGGGGTGATACCTGAGAGGTCTCACCAAAGCAGGGCTAGATACACCATGGAAAGAAACCTGGTCCCATGGGTCACAGACAAGCTGTGACATGGATGGCCCCATGTGACATTTGACAAGCCACTGCAGTTGTATGTCCAAGAAAGCACAGTGTCTAGTATTGCTTCAGGGAAAGAGAAAAGTTGCTTAAGCTGAATTGCTGCTGAATAAAGAGTCTCAGCTGTAAGTTACATCCAAGGCTTTGTCCTCAGTTTTCTCTAACATCTCTAACCTCACTATGTGCAGGCAGTGCACATAACCATGTACAGCAGCTACCTTTCATTTCAGCTAAGCCTCAGAGCTGGTCCCAAACCCCAGAACTAAAGCTATTTTCTCTCTTATGAAAGACAGGCAGGCTTTACAAGGATGCAAAGGCATCTGGTGCATTTTTGAAGTGCACCTTAAACATCTGATACAGTTCTGTTCTCACAGGAGTCTTGATGGGCAGCAGTGCTGGAATGTATCTGTATGCCAAAAGGAGCATGTCAGTCCTGGACAAGGAAAGAGCCCTGGAACTCTGACTCGGTGCAGTGCACCATCTAAAATGGGGCTGTGGTCTACTGAACTGGAGCACACCCTTAATGAATGTAATGAAAAATACAGTGTTGGTTTTCCCCACCCCATTGTTTGGAAACACTGATGGGATTTTGTGTGGGCTTTGACCTGAGAGGGAGATTATGGTTACCCCATGTACAACCAGAGGGCACACACAGGAAGTGGGAAATGGAGGTGTGAGGAGAGGTCAGTGTAGAGCAGCTGCATGAAAAGATCTGCAATAAATCACAGCTTAATTTCTAATTTTCCTGTGCATTCTCAGCGTGGGTAGGGTGGTCAGTGCTAACAAAATATTTGGACCTAATTCTCGGAGGAATACCAAGCAAGTTTGCCAACAACACAAAATTGAGGGGAGCTGTTGACTCCCTCAAGGGCAGACAGGCCCTGCAGAGAGACCCCAACAAATTAGAGGAGTGGGCAGTCACCAACTATAAGAAGTTCAACAAGGGCAAGTGCTGGATTCTGGACCTTGGATGGGGCAACCCTGGTTGTGTGTAGAGAGACACAACCAGGGTTGCCCCATCCAAGGGGCAGAGAATGAGAGGCTGGAGAGAAGCACTGTGGAGAGGGACCTGGTTGATGGCAAGTTGAATCTGAGCAGTGCCCTGGCAGCCAGGAGGGCCAGGGGTGTCCTGGGGGCATCAGGCACAGCATCACCAGCCAGGCAAGGGAGGGGATTGTCCTGCTCTGCTCTGCGCTGGGGCAGCCTCACCTCCAGTGCTGGGGGCAGTTTTGGGTGCCCCAATATAAAAAAGATATTAAACTGTTAGGGAATCTCCAAAGGAGGGCAATGAAGATGGTGAAGGGCCTTGAGGGGAAGCCATGTGAGGGGCACCTGAGGTCACTTGTTCTGCTCAGCCTGAAGAAAAGGAGACTGAAGGGAGACCTCATTGTAGATAGAACTTCCTTGTGAGGGGAAGAGGAAGGCCAGGCACTGATCTCTTCTCTGTGGTGACAAGTGACAGGACCCAAGGAAACTGCAAGAAGTAGAGTCAGGAGAGGTTTAGGCAGGATATCAAGAAAAGATGCTTCACCCAGAGGGTGTTTGGGCACTGGAACAGGCTCCCCAGGGAAGTGGTCACAGCACCAGCCTGACAGGGTTCAAGAAGCATTTGAACAATACTCTTGGGCACTTGAGTCATGCTCAAGGTATGACTCTTGGAGGTATCCTGTACAGGGCCAAGAGCTGGACTCCATGATCCTCATGGATCCCTTCCAGCTCAGCATATCCATGATTCTGTGATGTGCTGGCCATGTTTGCTGACTGCTTGCAAATTCTGCTCATGGATGTGTCTGCTTGATCCAGGAGCTCCTGCTGTGCCGAGCCTCTGGTCCCAGTCAGAGGCTGTGCTGGTGCAGTGGCATCACACCTCTGTGTGAGCCCTCAGCTCTCCTCCCAGGGAAACCAGGGTCTGCCAAAAGAGATGACTTGTGCTCAAATACCCCTCACTCTCTGGACTTGGATCCTCATCTTAAACAGAGTCAGGGAAAATCCACACCATCACTGCAGGCTGCAGTGACGAGGGGAAGCCTAGTGCTAGTGGAAGGGATTTCTTTTTAATGAAATATAACTTCAGAATCCCAGGCACTTAGAGTCACTAAAAATTAAACAGCATTTTTCCCAAAATGGGTATTTGACCTAACAAAATTGTAAAAGTAACTGAAGGCACTTGCTTTGAGTTAACATAGTGAGTAGGGCTTAAAAGAAATTAAACCTATCACTCCCTGTGCTTTCAGAAGGCTAAAAGAATTTATTTTTAAACTTTTCCACACTACAGCTGTGCTCTGTTCAACACTGACCACATTGCAGAGGAGAGGGAGTTCTTCACTGAACATAAGCACAGTCACTTGCAAAATCTCTGCAAAACCTCTGAAGGAGAGAACACCATGTCAGTGCAAGGCACTGTTATTACAAAACAAGGGAAAGAGCTAACAAAGTTTCTTTGAGGTTGAACATTTTGAAGCTTTGAATACATGTTGCATTTTTGTGAGGATAGTTCTAGCCTATTTTGTCACATCCAGCTCTGTGACTTGCAATTTTAAGGTATAATAAGGAAAAGCGAGGCCTAATGAAGCACAAGTAAAAATTGTGGAATTATGGATTACGCTGAAGAAAACACAGACGTTTTCAACAAATGTTTTGGTTTGCATGTGAGAAAATATCAGTGCCATCTGACATTCTGTATCAATGGGAAAATATTTCCCCCTTGATCTTTCCCAGAAGACATTTTAAAACTCTAATTTTGAGAAGAGTTATCCTAGGAACTTCTTGTTGATGTTTCAGAAAACTTGCAACATCAGAGTAATTCCAGGGAGCTGTAAAGAATGAGTGGTCTTGGCCTCATCAAGGAATAGCTGATGTGGAAGTCATATAAGCAAAATTAAAGGAGATGGAGTACAATCAGTGGCAATCATTAGGATTTTAGAGAAAATAATTGTATTGATAGTGTACTCAGACTTCAGTAAGAAACAGAACTTGGTACTGCATGAAATCTTTACACATATAACCCAGCTGAGAAATCATCAAAGATGCCAGTTTCTAAAGAGGACATGCAAAGATTGGTTCTCCCCCACGGGATAGACCTATTTTTATGTCAGTAATCTGAAAGGGAACTTTAAACAGTGATTGACAGAGTGTGGCACAGATGGCACAATGTCTGGAGAGGTGGAAAACAGGCTACTTGAGGAAGTGAGGTGAATCATCTGGTTTTAGTATGCGCATAGCTGGGAGCAAGGGAGATAAGCCATCCTGACAGGATAACATTGACTTTGTCCTGAGAAATTTTACTCTGAAAGACTTGAGGATTAAAGAGAAAAATCTGAGAAGAGCAGACCCTCATGTGATGCTGCAACCTGAAAGGACTTCAGCAGATCCTTGAACTGATCCTGATATATTATACATACACTTAAGAAGTATGAGTAAACATATCATGTAACTTCTGGATTTGTCCCTGGTCTGACAGTTTTGGAGCACTGGGCTCCATGCTGGTGTCCGCACCTCTCCAAGGGACTGGTCTCAAGAACCATGAAAATGCTTAACAGATTAAAACTTTGTAAGGAAACAGTCATTGATAACAGTCTGCTTGGCAAAGGATGAGAGTGGTCTGAATATTGGCTGTATGTAGTTATATGAGATTTTTATATGTACAAGCAATAGTGAGATCTTAGCTCTCCTGGACAGGAGGGAAACTAACTCCAAAAAAGTAGAGACAGATCAGTGCTAGAAGAAATAAAATGTAGCTGTATTTTACTGTGATGATCCCATCAGCTTGGGATGAGTTAAAAAGGCGGACAGAGATTTGCCGTCATCTTTTTCCAAATCAAGGTGGATGTGGCGAATAATGAAAAATAGGTCATGCCCTAAGAGCTGAGGTCTGCACTGAGCTGGGAGTTCAGTGCCTGACAAGTGCCTCCATCTGGCCTGAAAATCCACCACTAAGTTTTGGCCGTGACTAAGTTTTGGCTGGCGCCGGAGGCTGCAGCATGAGCGGGGCGGGGCTGCCCTGTGACCGAAACGGGCCCCGCTCCTCCCGCCCGGATCCCACCCAGCCCCAGGGAGTGCACTGGGTTGTCCAGGGTCAGCAGAGCTCCAGAAAGAGCAGCCAAAAAGTTAATGTTTCCTTGCTAACCCGTTCCAGAGAAAGGAGAGGGGACTGAAGGGGAAGTCTAGCACTATGCCTGGGTTGTTTGGGCTCTCCAGCTGGCAGGTTTGGGAGCCAACAATCCCTGTGTCTGAGAGAGCAGCTGGGATATAAATGTTCCTAGTTATGTGTAGGTGAGTTGAAGAGGACGTCACTAACTCATAGACTCGTAGGATACCTTAGGTGGGGTGGAACCTCAGAAGATCATCTCCTCCTCCTTCAAGAAGGGTCATGGAGAGGTTTTTAAAATATTCCTGCCTTTGAAAAAGCAGAGCCTCCTCTAGCTGTTTCTGGATCAGCCCTGCCAGAAACAACTTAGCTGAGAGACTGGAACAGATTTTTGAAGTGGTGTATCATTCCCTTCAGATAACACAATATATATGTCAACTAACCTGCCCACATTTCTCTCCTTCCCTTCGACATTTCTGATTAAGAACATGAGCTAAAGGTTTCAGAAACAGCAAAGAAGCTTAAAAACCCACTGGTTCAGAGCAATTGCAAATGTCCATATCAAGTCAGAGCACGTGGATGATTATCCTGGGAAGCAGCATCCACTTGTGTTGAATGCAGGATGCAGCAAATGCAATGGGGTACTTTCAGTGCCAGTTGATTTGCCCACTGGCATGAGGTGTTTCCTGGACTACCAGGATTTCTTCCACAATGCAAATGCACTGACCTCTCCTGTCAGCAAATTCATTGCCCTTCTGAGCCCAGACTGGGATACAGGGTGAGAAGTGGGGGCACAGAGACGTGAGAAATATATTTGAGTACGGAGAGAACATCATTGAGACTGCTTTCTTTTCTGAGCTGATGCCTTTCACTGGAGCTCAGATAACTTGATTTGGCACTATTCACTGCTAAGTTTTCCATACCAACCGCAGCTGAGCTTCGTTTAAATGAGGCTTGCTGAATCTGTGCTGAAAGTGAGTTTAAAGGTTCACAGTCTTTGGAGTGCATCCAGGCTGCTCTTTGTGCCTTTAACTCCCTTAGAAACTGTGGAGGGCTGGGGGCCGGGAGAAGATTTGCATGAACAAGTTCTCTCCCTGGCTCAAGTGCAAAGGGGAGCAGTGAGCAACAGCAGAAATTGAACATCATGGGCCAGATTCTTCCTCCTCCTCCTCTGGACTCTCTTATGTGTATTTCTGCTATTTTGACTTGATGGGACTCAGTACTCATGTAAATGATGGTACAGGATGCAAGCAACAAGGACACCAGCAGAAGCAGTTTTAGGGATAAGAAATTATGACACTGGCCACAGGTTGTGTCAGTTGGAGAGGAGGATGCTAATTCTGCTTAGATAATTTAAGCAGCCCCTGTAAAGAGCCCCTACTATTTTAACGACAGCTGCACCTGTGCTGTTTGCTTTGCTACTTTGCACAGTGCAGCCACTGTAGAAAACACACTGGGTGACCCCGCCCCGGCTTTCTTCTGCAGTAACTTCCTTGAAGCTGCTGAACCAGTGTGAAAGTATTTTTATTGTATCTATGGTCCCTTTGTTCTCCATTCTCTAAGGAGAAAAAGAGTCTGGTCACCCTGTGAC
Organism: Calcarius lapponicus; assembly: GCA_039654755.1. Lineage (NCBI taxonomy): Eukaryota > Metazoa > Chordata > Aves > Passeriformes > Fringillidae > Calcarius > Calcarius lapponicus. Next base: position 95,061,573 of record CM077464.1, on the reverse strand, counting down.
CTTGAAGCCCACAGACAACTTCAGATTTACACAAGAAATACCACCCAGGCTAGTAACCGGTCTCTAGTCTGAGTAGGAGAAGGATTAGTTTAATAAAAGATGACTTTACCTTCCCCAAAGGAATCATCTTCTTCTCCGAGTGCAGTCAAATCTTCTTGGGAGTGCTGCATCGTGGCAAGGATGCAGCTCAGGGCGCAGCCAGAGCCAAATGCTTGAAACCTGTTCCTGTGCTACAGCTCGACTGTTTCCTTTCACCAGTTTCCTAAATACTTTGGTGGTAACAGCTTCCGCATCTGCACTTACGAAAACAATCTCATTCATAGAAATGACACCTCCTGTTTTTACAGTCAGCCTTTGAGATGAGCTTTGAGGTGGGGTGTCTTTATTACTGAGAGAGAAGTTGATTTTGAGAGCAGAGGAAGCAGGACAAGCTTGAAATGCACCCTACCCTGTTGCTGAGTGCCATAACTGCACAGCAGCGGCAGCCCTGTCAGCCCGGGGTGTTAAAAGCTTTGCATATAAATGGGAATGTTTTCTGATGGCAGAGGTAGAGCCGGGAACAGCTCACCCTGCTCAGACTGCAGAGCAACTCCTCCCTTTCACCCCAGGGACAGTGTGACAGGAGGAAACCCCCAGGCTCTCTCACTGTCGTGTGTTGATGGAACTAATTTTTCTTTTAGCACGGTGGCAGTGACATCACTTTCTCACCCACGCTGGGGTGGTCCATAGCAATGGACACATGGACAAGCTGGAAACCATAGGTGATGGCAGCTGTCCCATGGGCAGATGCCTTGGCAGGGACATGATTCTCACAGTTACACTCATCTGAGTCACAATCTGTGGTGCACTACCAAACCTAAGGACCTTCCTGATCATCTGGTGTACAACAGAACAACACCAAAGTAAAACTTGCTGTCTGCCAACAATAGGCATATTATTTGAGTATCTCTGCCACTCCTAATTCAGCATCATACTGGTCTGTCCTGTCACTGTGTTTCTTGAACTTTATATAGCAAGTAGACTCCTTTGTGCCAGGTCCCTCAGTTTAGGAGAGGACCTGACCTACAAACTAATTTACTCTAAACTTGTACAAAACCACATCTGGCCTTTAAGTAGTGTCTGAGCCTTGCATAGCTCTGCTGTCTTAGTGGTCCACTCAGGGATATGTCTGTCCACTGTGGGGCCTAGCACAGTCAGCTCTGGTATCAGAAGTTAGAATGCAATGACAGTAAACCTGAGCTGAGCACCAATTTCTCAGTCTAGTGACTGCACGTGTCACCACACCCTTGGAAGCGAGACTCCTGGCACAGCAGTTGTGTTCACTGCAGCTTCCGGCAGATGAGTCACAGATATAATGAGCTCTTCTCTAGTTATTATGTTGGGATTTTTTGAAGCTCTCCCAGCGGGTGTCTGCAGGCCCTGCACAACTTGAACTAAGGATGGGACAAGTCCATTTGAAGTATCTGATCTCGTGCCAGCCCAGGCCATGTCCATTAGCAAATCCTATGGCGGCACTTTGGTCATCACAGGAAGGTGAAAAGACCCTTCCCAGCTCAGGCACAGCTCTCCTCTGGGTGCAGGGTCCCTGCAAAGTGATGCTGCATCCCACCCACTCATGCTTCCCCCTCGCTGTCACATCAGGTGTCTTGGTTCCACAACCTGTGAGTTGCTGCCTTGCCCAGGTTGCAAAGCTGTGTTTTCCTAGGTGGGTGTGGTTGAAGCCAAAAGCATCCCAGGACTGGTTTTTAGTGGGACATTGTGGTTTATCCACTGGGTTGTTCCTCTGCCACAGCAGCAAGATTCCTTAAGGAACTCCGTTCCCAACAGGCCCCCCTCAAACGTGGCTTTGTTTTAAAATTACATTTGTTCAAATCCCTGCGGACATGCAGCTTGGTCCAATGGGCAAGAGAAGAGGACTTGTTTCTGGCTCTGCCAGACAGCCTTAGGGAAGCCACTCCTCCTTTCTAGACATCCTCCCTCAGTCTTTTTCTTGCTCTGCTTATTTGAAATTATTTTTTTAGGCAAGGACCATCTCTGATTAGATGGTACTCAATGAAAGCATCCCTCTGCCTCGGTATGGCCCTCCTGCCATGGTGCTGAGTAGATGAAGAAAGTGATGAAAAGAGAGAAACACCATTATTGGGTGATGAGGGGAAGCAGAGAAGAAGAGGGGATCAATGAGAGACAGAGGTACGAAAAGAGGAATAGTAAGGGACATGAAAGCTGCAGAGGAGAAGCATCAGTCTGGAGGGAAGGGATGCTGGCCCAGGAGGCTGGGACCTCTCCTGGCACTGCCTCCCAGGGTCAGGGCTGGGAACCCCTGAGCTTGCAGAGGCTGGTGGGGCCAGCATGTGAAATGACTGCTGGGGGTGAGGGAAAGGAGAAGTGCTGAAGGAAAGACACCCACAAGGTGTATCTTGTCTTAAAGCTTCCTGGCAAGGCCTACTGCTGGCAATGGGCAGCCACTGCCCATGGTTTCTCTGAAACAGCAGGAAGTGGTTGGCAGAAATCTTGAGCCCTTGTAAAGTCGATGGCTAAACTGCCCCAGGCTGCTGTGGAACCTGTCAGTCGCTGAGGACTGGGACCAGAAGAGGCTTCTGCTCTCCTGAGGAAGGTTTTTGGGCTTGACTAGAATAAGTTGCAAGATGCTACATATACAGATACTCAAATCAGAAAGACAGCCCAGCAGGAAGAACCACAGAGAAAATACTGCAGCTCTAACTCTCCTGCATTGTCCTGCAGTTGGAGGTCATTTTTAACTTGGGCATGGGAAGTTTTAGCTGTTTGCTGCTTCCTTCAGAAATGAGAAGGAGCAAGCCACACTGTCCTGGTTATTGTGGCAGCTCCCTTTTATGCTGCATTTCCCTGGGACTTAAAGCTATTTCCTTACCCACTGTTTCCAGTCAGCCTCTCAGGATGCCTGTTACCTTGACAGCCCTTTTTTCTTTTATTTTCAGGAATTAAAAGGCATCAAAAGCTGTCCTCTCTCCCGAAAACAACTGTCACCAGAATTAACACACCAGTCAGGCTAGTGATGAATGGTAATGACTCAGCCTCCATTGCAGATGCACAAAGAGGAGTTGCTTTGATTCTTTCCAGTTTGCCACATCGTCTCTTGACAGCAGCCTCACCTGCACTGCTCCCAGCATGTGATGTTCCTCCAGAGACCTGTTCCCCAGAGGAGCACAGTGCCCTTTCCCTTGAGACAGGATGAATTAACACAGACAAAAACAGTCCACTTCACATGGATGCCCAGGTTTCCCTTCCTCCTGCTCCATCGTTGCCTTTGGGGCAGCAGGATTTTGCCCTGGCAGTTTGTCTTTGCTGCTTACTGATCTCAACCATCAGCCTAACAAAGTGACTTCCTCCCTGTTTTGTTTTGTAGCATATCTAGGGTGTTTCCCTTCTGTACCCACAAGAAGTATTTTTTTCTCATACTTGTTGAGATGCTCTGAAACACAGTAAGTTCTTTTCACCTGTTGGCTTATAAAGACCCACGCCACACCAAAAATAAAAGCCCCAATCAATTCTGCATCCACTGCAAAAAAAACCTGTCACCTGCATATTTTTCATGTAACCACATCTGATGCTGTTCTCAGAAAAAGCCACCACCCATTTTCTAAGACCCTGTCAACAAAAAGCAGGGGAGACTGGGGAAATGTCAAAAACAAGGGTGGATCAAGCAAAAGGAGACAACAGCAGCTTCTTCAAATTACTCCAATATTACTCTTCTTCCCCTGCAACTTAGTTTATTAAGATTTCTAATCCAGGAAAAAGTCAAGCCTTATGATGTTTTATCTCCAAATACTAAAAGCTATTCCTAATGAAAAAGAAGTGTAAAAAATTGTGTCATTTAGAAGTTTTGGGGATGTTTTAATTCAACTCTACCTTAAATTACCAACACCTCCACAAGCAGCAGGAGAGATGAGTTGGCCATTTTCTGCGTCTGAAACAGCTCTGCCCTATTCACATCTCCTCCTGTTCCAACACTAGAAAGATTCTCAGGATACAGAAAGTTGCAGATCACAGGGGTAGTTAGTGCCCTGCTTTGAGGGCTCTAAATAGCCCCTCTGAGGCTATTTTGGGAGTGAAGATTACACTTGATGGGATAATCTACATGGAAAAAAAAAGGAGGGGAAGAAGTGAGGAAGGAAAGGCAGATGACTCTGAGGTGGAGACAGTATGAAAGAGAACATAGAAAAAGGTGGCTGATGCTGGTCACTTTGGGAAAGTGAATGTTCATCTGCATTTGGAATACTTGAAAAGTTTTGCTCTGGATATTGCTGCAGTGTCAGTCCTCCAGCAAAACATGCTCCTCAGAAACCTGATAAATAGAGTTACAATAACTTGTTTAGTTGTTAACTCATTTGCAAGTTACAGGGACTCCAGGGACTTAGATTATGTTTAGACAGTCTGTGTCAGTGTCTGAGTGAGCTTAGTATAATTTTTTCTTTCCAGCTCTTGAAACTTTATGTACTTTTTTTGCCAAAAAATCTAAGCACTTTTTTTTTTTAATTTTATGTAGGGATATTCAGTTCCAGAGAAAACCTGGGAGAATTTCTCCCTTTTACTGTCCAGAAGGAGAGTCAGCAGGCCAGGCCAGCAGAAGACATGACTCACAGCATACAACTTCACAGACATTAAGAGCCCTGTGCACAATCTTCACAAGGCTGTGAAATATACACCATGCATTTTGGAGAGCTGAAAAAAGGGCTGGCTCCAGGAACCATTCACACAGCAGACAGAACAGTGGTTCCTTAGGACCCCTGTAGTCCATTAGCCTTTTGCTCAGTTCCCCAGCAGACACACACTGCAGTGAGCAGGAAGCATGGCACACGTGTTGTTGGTGCTGTTGGTGCCCTACTGGTGTCCATTCATGTTCCCCACCCTGCTGTGAGCGGAGAAGTCATGGCATGCCCCAGGGGTGAGCGGCATTTGTGTGCACTCAAGTGTCACAACACTGCAGTCTACAACACCTAGCACATCCCACCAGCACATCAAAGGCAACTTCGGCTTCTTCCAAGACAGCATTTTCTCATTCCACTATCACTTGGCCTATTATCTTCTCATAGCAAAATATTATTTCAGTTCAAAAGGAGAAAGCAAACCATGCTGGATGAAACCCTTACAGAATGAATACAATCTTGAAAATTATACTCAGTTAAGTAGTTCCCAAGTGGCTCATTATCAAAAGATAAGAAAATGGTCAAGCATGATTTTGCAGGGCTCAGCCTTGGATCTGGTATTATTCAATATATACTTTAATATCCTAGATAATATTTAATATCCCAGAATAGATATGATCACACTCATTACAATTGCAGATGCCAGGCTTCCCAGAATATGTACACTGGAGGACAGAATCAAAATTCAAGCTTATAGTTACAAACTGGAGAAGCAGTCTGGAAACAATTAAATGCAAGAGAATGATCTGTGAAAGTATTATGCTCCAGCAGGAATAATCCTTATAAATGCAGGCTGAGGGATGGCTACTTTAGTAGCATGTTTTCAGAAAGAAGGCAGGAGACAGCAAATGGGGGTTCAGCACCCAAAACCAGCACACAGCTGCCATCAGGTGTGATCAAAGGCAGAGACACAAAGTATTCAGGCAGCGTTTGAGGTTAGGCCTCTGCCAAGGCAGGACACTGCTCTCAGACATCTCAGTTCAAGGAGGATAGAGACTGCTGGGTGACATTCCTGAGGGGAAAAACCAGACTGTTCTGAGGGCTAGGAAATGGGAAATCAAGGAAAAGATTGGAGAAACTGTAGCTACTTCATTTGAGGGAGAGAGAACAAATACAGGAGATAAGAGCAGTACTCAAGCCCTCTTCTTCACCTTTGTTGAGAACAAGGTGTCAGGAACTGAGGCTGCAGAATGGAGGAAGTAAATGAGGAGGCAGATTAGGTAGGAAACAAGCAGAATATAGGAAGAAGTTTGGGAAAACCACTTTCCAACAGCCAAGTGAAGCAGCAAAAGCCAGTGCTTGGGTGAGTCAGTGCTGAGTGAATCAGAGTGCTGCTTTAACCTACAAAGCACATCCAAGGCTCTTGAAGAACAGAGCAGAAATGTAGCTATTGGGAATAATATAAGAATGATTGATTCTGAAGTCTTAGGGGAGGGCAGTGGGAATAGGGGATCTCTTGAGGTTAGACTCAGTGCTGTATTGCTAGAGCAGCTATTGAGTAATACTGGATTTCTGCTTGTTAAATATATTTCTCAGTGACACTTAGCCAAGTGCTAAACTTTCCCACTGCTTGAGGGGTCCAGGACATTCCAGGCTCTTGACTGGGACAGGAATATTTTTGCTATTTAATTTGCTATTTCAAGCAATTTAAGTATCCGTACTATCTTTCTCCTTCTGTAAGAAATCTTCATGTCTGTTGCTTTTGTGTTCATTCTTTTTTCCCAGTTCTTTTGTCACCTATTCCTCTGTAATCCAGTGAGGTCATTGTCGTCAGCAAAGAATAGAGGATGGATTTTTCATCCTTAGATGATTAAATCCCATGGGTTTCTCTCAGAAGTACCTCAGGATGTTTCTATAAATTGTTAAAGAGCAGCAGTCTGAATACTTTAATAATATGGGAGCTTGCTATCCCCAGCATAACTAACAACTGTGCTCAATCCTGCCAAGCATCACAACCTTGTGTCTTACTAAAAGTCAGGTATCAACTATATAATACTTTCATTAATGTGAACAAATTTTACAATTGACCCAAGAGGTCTAGACAATATTCTAGTGCCTATGCCAAAGCCAAAGACCATCTAAATTTTCTCTACCACAATTTTTGTTAATAATACTTTTTTTTCTCCAATACTGACTACCTTGGGTGTTGGAGGAAATACAGGCAAGCAAGTCATCTCATTGTTCAGCTGCATGTCTTCCATCCCAGGCAAAGGATAGTGAAAGGTGATTCACAACATTATTTTAGTAATATTTCAAAAAATATATGAGTTGCCCTTCTTTTCCTTTAGGTAGACTGTTGGAAATAGAGTGAAAGCCCCAGGTCATTTATTTTAAACTCTCAGGTCTATCAAACAAATGATGTCTGTGAATGATCTGCTTTTCCTTCACATTAATAATCCTGCCTGTGGACTATTCAGTTTGGGGGCCTTTATTTCATAGTTTACAGAATGTTTCCAGTTTCTCCAGCTACTGGAAGGACTTCAGGTCCTACTGGTCTTCTCCCCTAGTCTTTGTTTCTTCCAGCTCCAACCAGCAGCGTTCTTTCTGCTTCTGGGAGATAATTCTTGACAGAACTTATCTGGGGTATTTTGCAAGACAGTGTGGGGTTTTTTCCTTTTCCAAAGGGTGTTTTTTAAAGACATTCTCCCATATTTGGGCAAACTGTGGGTCAGATGGGCAGCTTCAGTTGTGAGATGGCTCAGCCCCTGCCTGGGGCTGCTCCCAAAGGAGCATGAGTGTATTTCTCTCAGGCAGCTGCTTCCATCTCCAGGACACTGCCAAGTCTTAGAATTTCCCCCTTGCCTGCAATGCATTCTTCTCATCAGTCCCTAATATGCTATAAATTACTGTTTAACATCTCTCTTGCACAGCACTTAGCAGAGACAAGTGGACATAAGGAATTGCTGCTGCAAATAAAGCCACTGCACGCAGGAGTATGAAATTCAGGCAGTGTGAACAGCAGCTGCATAGACTGTAAGGGTATCAAAGCCCAGGAATTCCTTTGTTTGGGATCCCCCTGACCCCTGGCTTGAGCTGTTAGTGTGCCACAGCACCACAATGAAATTACTCAAAGAAGGCAGATGTCTGGGACTTTGCTAGGGGATACTTAGGACTGAAGGGACAAGGGAAACTTGTCTGTGTGAGCATGGTGCATGGATGGGGTCAAATGGGGGACCCATTGGTTCAGTGAAACTTCCCCCTGTGAAGGGGCTTTGGGCTCAGCAATTAAATCTTGGGCAGTGAGAGTGTGACTGTCAGAGTGGCATCTGAGTAGTCAGGTGGGAAAGTTTCACTAACACACATTCCATGTCTCCAAGAGCTGAAACAGCCTTAAACCTTGAACTTCCTGTTTTGTAGGAAGGCATCACTTCATTGTAGCTCACACAGGTAATGGCAAAGATAGTGTAATATCAGCTTTACCAGTGAGGTAGTTTGGTTTCTAGCCCAGTCTGTTTTCTGTGAAACTTTTGCTGATACTGGCCCTGACTTAGGTGCTATCTCCCAGGCCAAGTGTCCCTGACACCTGGTGCCAAGGTCCCAGGGAATCTGAGCATTTAATCCTAAATAGTGGCAATTTGAGCATTCAAGCTTTTGATCCTTCCCCAGTTCCAACCCATACACTGCAGGTGGCCATGGCACAGTCAGCAGTGGGGTTGTATTAAAACTGGAGCACCTTGGCTGTGGAAAAACAAGGAGCTGTTTCCAAAGGATGGATAAGCTTTCATATTGCCTACTGTGCATGTGTCAGCAGAGGAGAACACTTTCATTAAGGACAAAAAAAGGTTAAATTGAGATGGGCTTATTCTGTTCTGTATTTCAGGTAGCTTTTTGAGAAATTGTTCTGAAAAATGTCCCTGTTTTGTGTTTGCAGCCTCTTGGTACACTGGTAACACTCTGGGACCGAGTTCTCTGAATAATTGCAACAGCAGGATTTACTTCTCCTTTATCTGAAGCCCTAGGAAAAAGCACAGCTGGGAACGGAACCTGTGGTAAAGGAAATGGCTCTGCAAGGCATCCCCGCCCTGCTTGCCTTCCTCCTTGAGCAAGTGGTACCAGGCATGTGTAGGGGCTGGATGCGCACAGGGCTGGTAATAGCTCTCCTGGTGGGATTGCTTCATTTTTGCTCCTACAAAGTAGGGCAGAAAAGAAGATTTTTAAAAAACCCAATATTCTTAGCACAGTGTCTCACTTTTTGCAATTTGTTGAAGTGATTAGTAGCTCAGAAACAGTGTAATGACCACAGCAGACTTATTTGGCATTTTTGGGTTTGATTACTTTTAACTGAAGAGCAACAGTTAGTTCTCCCTTCCCTGCAAACACAAGGGAGTCAATTGAAGGAATGTGGGCTTGAGGTCCTTCAAGAGAAAGTGGTTCACTGCTTTCCACATCCACATCTTTCAGGAAGAGATTCTGGCAGCTGGGTGGACAAACAATGATAGCATTTGTGGAGTACCTTAGAATGAGGAAATCTCTGCAAACATTTGCATGCATCTGCAGTTCTCTACCTTGAAAATATAAAGGAAGCAAAGAGCAGATTTTCCACCTTTAAATAATGGCAGTTGTTGGCTATGGTATCCCAAACAGACTACACTTATAGAAGGTACCTAAAACCTTCCTTTTTCTGTACATGGCCAGGATTTTGGGTCCCTCCTGCTGCATTGCTGCACTAATGCTTAGCTGGCTCAGGGGAAGATCACCACCCACTGCATCAGTGATTCTTCAGCAGCCTTGATTTTGCTAATCAGCCTGTCTTTCATCCTGGCCCTGTTTGCTGAAAGAGCAACTTCAGAGAGAGCGGTACAACACAGAAGAAGTAAAAATAGCAACAAGAGTTTCTGCAAAATGTGGCACTTCATGCAATTACTTTTCTTCCTGTTTGCATCTCCTGAATTTTCTTTTTCTATCAAGTTTAACTCTTGTTTAGAGACTGCGCACACACATTTTGAAGCCAGTATGAGGTTCTTCTAAACAGCAGTGCACTGTCGAGTTAGTTTCTCACAGTAAACAGAAAATAGTTCAGTCTGATGTTAATGAATTTTAGTATTTTGCACAACAGGAAATTCAGAAATCATATTCACGGCTGATGAAAAATAACAAGCTGGCCAAAAAGAAGGAAAGCAAACAGCATGTTCCTGTGGGGAAAGTCTTTCTTCTAGGACCGGAGAGTGTTACGGTTGATCTAATAGCCTCGGCACAGATTTCAGAGCTGCAGAAGAGACAAGAAATTTGTGATAACAAGTTTGTGATCTACACTGACTGACAAAGCAGCTACTGTGGAAGACACACCGGCATGCCCTACTTCATGCTCTCTGCACAGAGTGCTGCAAAAAACACTGTGAAAAAACTTGGGGGTGAGGGGGGAGTATCTTTTATCTCTATTTGACTTCACAGTCCTAGAGATGGGCAGAGAGATGATACTGCTCAGGGAGCATGGCAAGGATGGAGCAGCAGAGTGAGGACTGGTGGTGGGCCTTGCCCAGGACACAGCAGCTCACCTTTGCCATCTCTGTGGTGTGAGGCAGAGCCCCAGGAAGAGCCTCTCCCCACCTCTCACAGGGTGTCTGCCCCTTGCCACAGCACCCTTCCCTCCTGCCAGATCCTGGGCTGGAGTGCAAGGGAATGGTACCCCTCCTCCCTGCTCCTCTGCAGAGTATGGACAGGATGGGAATAAAATCAAAAGAAGAAAGGAACTTTTTTTCTCCATCATGCATCTTAGCAACAGCACCTACACAAAGATCTAAGTATAAGATCTTTTACCCCCCACCTTTCCAAGCAATTAGCATGCTGAAATGCAGAAAGAAACAGGATGGCAATGTCAAAACCGACACGTAGGAAGACCATTTCCTTTTTGCAAGGGTTTCACAGTGTGGACCAAGCTGGCTGAGAACAATTTCTGAACCTTTCTCCTCCCCGTGGAGAATTGCCTCTGCAGCAGCTTTGGTAACCCTCCAAAACCGCCTGCTTTTGGTGACTGGCACTCTCCTGGTGGCTGATGCCCAGAGGGTCTCACATTTTCAAAGTAAGAAACCCCAGCCCCCATGGACTGCTCTCCAGTGAAACTAGGTTGCTTAAAAACATCTGAGAAGGTGGAAAAGGAAGGCTGCCTGTTTGAAGTGGATAGGCTGTCTTTTGGAGCAGAGCAGAGAAGAAAGGCAGCTGGTGACATATTCAGTGCAGCGCTGGCTCCGTCTGAGCCTTCTTTTGTCGGCCAGATTTTAAATTAATCTCAATCTGGTCTCTGAATCTTGCTGGCAAGTTTTCTGGTAAATTTAAGACTTAGAAGAGACTAAAGAAAGATGCTCGGCAGACAAACTTATGTTAGGTTTTCCAGGTGTGGCCAGCATTGCCTGGGAAGTTATTTGTGCAAACAGAGGCTGTCGTGGGAAACGTGGGGGGATCTCCAGAGCCATACAGCTCCTCTGTGCAGGGGGAGCAGGAAAAGCCCCCTGGCTGAAACACAGCCAGGCCTATGCAGCTGGCCATGAACCAACTCTGGTTACTCTCACGAGCTGATATTCAGGGCTTGCATTTTGAATAAAGGGTTGAGTGAATCCAAGACCTTTGGTTTTGCTGTGTTTTCCTTTCTAAAAGCAAATAATGATGTTTTTTCCTCTTAGCATTCGAGCAATGTTATTTCCACTCAAAAAGTATGCTGTTCCAGCCTGCAGATGATGAATGGAGTAGACACATTGCAGGGAGGATGTTTCTGGGGGCAGTAGGGAACTGGAGGTGGGAAAGAAATACCTGAAGGAAACTTCTCATACATGTACGAGCCTTGTCATACATGAAACCTCCACAGAGTTTTAATTTTTATTTCTTCATGTTGAGTGAGATTTTTCCCTCTGAGTGCCTTGTCAGAGTGATAGCCTGATTCTGACTCTCCTTGCACCACAAGGCAGGGATGCTGCCTAATGCCAACTCACCCAAACACCTCTTCCCAGAGTGCCCACTTGTTCCTGTGCCACACCTGGGGATTAGTGACTGATTAAAGCAAAGCAAAAGGCCTTCTCTTGGAGGTTTTAATGAAATCCCCTCTGGTCCCCTGTTGCTTTAGCATTCACTTAAGCAGTCCATCACTACTATGTTTGCAGGCCCAGCTTACTGTAATAAGTGTGTCTGAATACAGCTGCTTCCATTTTCTAGGCCAAAGGCAAACTTTTGAGGTAGGCTATAAGCCTCCAATTAGGACTTTAGAGTAGATTGTGTTTTAGAAAATGCAGTAACTTGTGGAATGAATCACTGAATTTGAAGTTGCTAGATAATTTTTTTCCTTGGTGGTCAAGGTTAAGCATAACAAGAAAGAAACTCAGCGTAGGAGGATCACAAAATATGTTAACAGCATAACAGCAACAGAAGGACTGACCCAGCCCTGAGAGTTTTACTTTTTTATGTGGATTTTACTTTTTAAATTGCTTTTTGAGAGTGAGAGCGAGCTACCAGAGCAGCAATACACTGAGCTTTCAGCCCATGCTCTCCTGTTCCTTCATCTCTCACCTTCAGTCACAGTCAAGTGACTCTGCCTGACTATAGTGAGCTCCAGCAAGTGGGGGTGACGAATCATTCTTGCTCAAGCCCTCTTTCCTGGAAACTGGGAAGGCACAGTAAAGCTGTGCTGCCCAGGATACCCTCCATCTGTCAGACCTGACTGTGGGTGAGCTGTCACCCCTCTGATGCTTGCTCCACAGCCCCATAAGCAGAGCAAAGTCACCTGAGGCAGGGACACGTGTTCCTCAGTGGCTGGCTCGTGCTGGTGGAGAGGACTGCTACAAGAGCTGGGGAGCTCCTGTGATCCAGTCCCCAGCCCAGACTGCTCTCCTGGCTCTTAACTGGCCTTTCCTAACATATACATGACAGTAAAATTACACTCATTATAAAAACCTTGCACAATCCAGAAGCAAAATGTCACCAAAACACTCCACTGCACCCATTTGTCCCTTTGGGGATGGGAAGCAAAAATAAGGGGGCTATGGCAGCTGCCAGCCACAGTGCCTGCCATGCCCCTGGAAGGTGCAATTGCCATGGGGATGAGCCCAGCTGGAAACCTCAGCAGAATATAGAACAGAGCTCCTTGCAGGCTTGCACTGTATTCATTTAACCTGAATTTGAGGGAAGCATATTGAGCAAAGCACTTTGCATAGGAGTAGCAGCCCATCCTAAACATCAGGGTTCTCTTTATCTTCCATTTCATAGCCAGTGCTCAGGAGATCCAGATCACAGATGCTCTGTGGGCAGTGCCCACTGCCTGTGGACAGCATCACCTCGTGATCTGCGTGCAGGAAAGGCATCGCAAAGCAGAGCTGGGCACTGCTCTTGCCTGAGCTGTGTTTAAAATGTTGCTTTCCGTGCTTTGGAACAAAGAGGTTCCCAAGAGCACATAAATATATTATAAAGCAGCAGAACACTCAATAATTAATTTTCAGCAAGGAGAGAGTTTTATTTCAACTGGAATGACATAAAAAAGCCTTTTAGATTCTCACAGTCAGTAAGTGAAAAGCTGAGGTGATTCAGTCCAAAGACTGTTGCGCAGAAAGCTCAGACAACATGACCCAATCCCCATGCACTGACACCCTGACTCTATTTGGCAAAAATGCAATTTTCTGCACAGAAAATACAGTATACACCAAGCAGCAGATCACTTTTCAGTCCTTTCCTCTTACTTTGCAACTAGGAATGATCTTCCAGGTCTTTCATCCTTTCAGTTAGAGTTGTAGCATCCCAGAGGATCATCCCACTTATTTCCACCAACAGTAAGCACTCTGCTCATATGTGATGTTACTCCTTTTTCATATCCAGTCGACTGGTAGTTGGGAAATATAAGATTTGGAGTGTATTAAGGCAGGAGTGGTTGATTTATGGTATTGCTGTTATTTTGCAAGTGTTGGGAACAGATAAATAATTCATTTGATTAATTACCCAAATACAAATGGAAGTTCGTGAAGAATTCACTGTCTTAGGACAACTGACTCAAATAACTCTAGCTAGGGACACATAACTCTTTTCACCAGTACTTTGGGAGGCTGAGGGCAGTGAAGCAGCTCTGTTTGTGTCAGGAAGATGCCTACATGCCACAGCTACTTTAAGAGAACCAACAAAAGACATATGAGATATGCTGAAAATACACAAAACTTTCACAATCAAGGGTAGTGCTACAAAGCTGGTTGCTATGAGAACTTTTCTGCATGCAAAGATACGTAGGATTCTCACTGAATGACTTAAACTACTTTATACTAAATTTCTCTCCTAATTTATTGTCTTTACTCATTTCACTGCTCAAAATCCAACATCAGATAAATGACTGCCTTTACACAATGCATTAATTTTGAGACTGGCTTTTTTAGTGCTTCCACTCTGTTGCTTTGTCTGTCATCCCTGGCAGGTCCTGCCAGAGCAGGATAGCTCAGCATCAGGGTGATGGGGCAATACACACAGCAACTCTTCCTTGCACAGGCAGCACCTTCCTGCACACCTCCTTCCTCGGCTCTGCCCCACCAGACCAGCTGAGCTGCCAGCAGTTTGTGCTAGGGACAGACCCCCTTGTCACCTAAGGCACTGAGAGAGGCCCAAGAAAGCTGAACCAGCTATCTATGCAGCCCCTAGATCACAACCTAAAAATACCAATAAAAGCCAGCTGCACTGGCTCCTGGTGCCACTGTTGAGGCTGAAGCCAGGGAGTTTTCATGTGAGGCTGGCATTCCCTCACCGATTTATCCAGCAGGTGTAGAAATTAGGGATGGAGAGGCTCTCTCTTTCTGAGCACACTGTAATTAAAGTGCAGTAATAAAAGCCCAACTATTGTGTCACTGTGGGCCAGCAGCGGGGTTGGTGCCTCACAGCAAGGACTGAAGTGAGCTCGTCCCCTTTGCCCAGCAAATCCAGGAGCAGAATGGGGTGTGAGGTGCTCCTGCTGGATCTCACTGCTGCTGTTTCTGTGTTTCAGTTACTGCAGCTTTTTTCCAGTTGCCTCAGTCTGCTGATGCTTCTGGTGGGAAGAAGCCACCTCTGTATCATACCAGCCTTCTGTGAATTTTTATGGCAGCTATTTTAGAACTCATTTCAGTGAGTTTCCTCAGATTTCTTGAGTCTGAAATGCTATGTGTTCCTGCAATAAGGATGCCACTCATAGCTAGAAGCATTTTTCCTACATTATTTATTCATTATTCTATCTGATGAATGTGGGATGTGTTATGAATCCATGGTAGGAGATCTGGAGGTAAACTCATTTGCTTTTAGTACTATGTGATTAAAAAGAGACTCTCTGCTTGCGTAGGCAATGAAGGTATTGAATTTCTCTTATCACCAAGATGGTGAAAAACTTGATTCCTTTAATTTCCTCCATCAAGGAAGCAACGACTGCCAGCACAAGCACATGCAGTGTGATCTACTCAGAAGATACAGAGTTGCTAGACTAGATACGTTCTCATCACTTGCAAAACGAAGAGCCAGGAAGTAGGCATTAAAAGGATAAGATCAAATATTTAGAAGATAAAATCTGCACAAAGTGTAAAATGAAAGATTTAATCTGAGTCTTACCTTAAAGAGTTGGGTTTGTTTTCCTCTCTAGTATCTGCTGCTCAAATTCAAATGAAACGTTAGAAGATATTACATTTGGGTACAGGCAATAAAGAGTTCAAAATTTCCTGGCTCAGGAATGTTGTCACTCAGGGTTTTGTTTCTGCCTGTGACAGAAGTACAGGCCTTAACAACCAGGTGAGGTGGTCAGAAGTTTCATGCAGGTTTAAAAGGGGTTAAATGAAGAGACGCAGGTTTTTGGTTTCCTTGTAGTCCTACAGCTTCACCCTACCCTTCCAACAAAAGACCCCAAACCAAAAACCCACAAACCTCAGCCCACTTGATAAAACAGCCCATCCCTTCTGAAGGTGAGCATGTGGCTGGCATTCAGGAACTGCAGAGTGACAGACATGTAAAAACAGGACTGGTGCTCTTTCAAGAAGGGTATCAGTACCTGCTGGGCGTGGAATAGAGAACAAACAAAAGATGGTGCTGCTTGGAGCACTGCCAGGACCTGCACAGAGTCTCAGAACCATGGAGACAGGAGGAAGAGTCAGATGGGCATGACCCAAATAGCCAAGAGATGGCAACACAGAAGGCAGTTCTTTTCCAGATAGCTGATGCATTCATTCAGCAGTCAGTCACAGGCCCTGGGAGGCACTGGACATATTGTGCACCAGTGTCCCAGGGGACAGACTGTGTAAATGTACTGATGGGAGCAGGGCTAGGAAATGCCCTGCATGCCTTCACTGCTTGCTCAGTCCTTCTTCACTCAGCCCTGGGCTCTCCCTCTGCTTCTCACACCTCTGCCTGAGCCCCACAGCCCTGCTGTCACCTGCCCTGGGCACAAACACACTCCCAGGGCCAAGGACCCAGTGGTAGCTGTTTTTGCCTAGAGCTCTCCTCTGCTTTGCTTGCATGGTTTCACTTCTGATCATGCTCACAATGTTCTCTTTAATGCATTGTGGCACTTTGTTTCTCAAAGTATTACTTGCACAGCTATTTTGCTGAGTATCTTCGTGCTGAGGAAAGAACTGGTACAGGAAGATCCGAGAATATAACATCCTTTATTCAGTTGTCCCTGGAGGCTAGGAAGACTGCAAGCTTCACAGCCCAAGTAGCACAGAAATAGCTGCTTTTAATGGCCTGATGCACCAAAAATCTGTGCTGGCTGCTGAAGCTAAGGTGTCTCCTCTGCTCCCAAGCCCTGGACAGGCCAAGGAACCAACACAAACCACTGTAGATGGAAACTGAGCAAACACTCGTCCCACCAAGAGTAATGCATGATGTACATTCTTGTCAGCATTTTGGTTTTGGGCTAGCCTCCTAGCTTTTCCTGAGGGTGAGGAAGAAATCCTTCTCTCCCACACTCCGCTACTGCCCCAAGCCCATCCTGGCACTTGTGGACACTCTGCAGACAGCAAACAAATCCTTCAGCCAGAGACTTTCAACAAGGTGCCAGTGACATTCCTCAGGGCAATCCAGCAGTGGTGACAGCTGGGACAGCCACCTTGTGAAGCCTCACAACCTACAGCAGAGAGGAGCAGGTGAGGCTGATGAGGATCACGGAAGGATGTTGGCTCCATCCATCTCTGCTGCTTCCAGAGAAGCTTGTGGAATGCTACAGCATCACACCCCAACTGCAGCATCCATAACCTCTGGGTACGAAACAGCCTTGTGGTTGACAACAGAAGGAAGGAGGGTGGAGAAATAACTCTTCCCCTTGTGGCTGTCTATATGGTGGGGAGGGAAGGAGGACAGCAGAAGGAGCTGGGATATATGTGTCTTCAGTCACTCCAGAGAAATTGGGAACTGATGCCTGGCAATCAGCCCTATTAAAAGGAGTGAAATTTCAAACTGTGTGAGAAGTAAAAGTATATTGGTACAGCTTTCTGAGCAAAACTTCACCAATGGAAATTCCCTCTCCTGCTAACTAACAGTAGGAGGTTTTTTTACTTTGGTGTCAGGAATTGAAGTCTTAAAACAAATTTTCAATTGTCTATACTTTTAAAGGATGCAAAAAAACCCCTAAAACAAAACAAAACAACAAAAACCAACCAACCAACCAACCAACCAACCAAAACACCCCAACAAAAGAACCCCCTAAAATGTCCATGGTAGGAATACAGAGCTGTACACATTTTGGTATACAGTTAATAAACTTATCTAAGAACAGAAGACATATTTTTCCTTTTAAAAAGGTCACGTTTAACTAACATAAATATACTATGCTGGAGAGCAAATGCAAATCCAATGAAATCACTGTTAGCCAAACACCAGCTCCTACTGGCTATGCAATCTCTTAATCTGGTTATGGGCTGGAAACATAGTTTTCAGGAAGACAAGTTAAAATTTGTAGATAAATCATGGGACTGTAGAACTGCAGAAGCAGAGTGAGAAAGACCCACAGGTACCACAGCTAAATCTGGATATATCTTTGCCAGATTTTTCCACTGAAGGAGAGGATGAAGAGAAAAGGGACAAAAGCAAGAAGGAGTTTGAAGAGCTAGTTGTGTAGCATCAGCTAAATTAACCTCCTGACCCAGGTAAGCCTCAGCAGCTGTGTAGGAGGCCTGAAAGAGACACCTCCTGACAGAAAGAGATGCTGAAACCCTAAATGAAAGTTCACATGAAGATGAAAATCTCTTTCTCAGAGAAGATCCCAAATAACTTTCTGACAAGACATTTTGTACCATCTCAGTGAAGTTAAGCAGTTTAGCACTAGAGGCAGAAATCACCATCAGTCATAATTTCCTCTTGATCTGAAAACTGGGGTCATGTGTGGAACTGGTAGGGCCCATCTCACCAGCAAACACTCAGCAGCCACATAACTCTTTTGTGAATATTTGAGAGTTGAAAAAACTCAGGCACAGATGAGGAACAGGTTTACCCAAAAAGGTTTGTCATCAGACAAATCCATGGCGTTGAATAGAAGAGAGCGATTTCTTGCTGAAGCTACTTGGCAAAATGTCCTCTCAGGGCAGATGCTGAGCATGGTGGTGCAACTGCCAGGAGGTCACTGCTTGACAACAAGTTCTTTGCCACATGTAAAATTCTTTACTTCTCCTGACAGTAAGTCAGTCTTTAAAGAGCAGGAAAAATATTTAAAGACAGCACAATGAAATAAATACAAATTACTGCAGTTTGTGCTCAGTCACCTTATGCAAATCCCAGGGTGCGTTCTACATCATGCGCCCTCTCGCTACAAAATAAACCCTCAGCAACTTTCCTCATCAGCAGAATTGTGGCAATCCAGGAAAATAAAGTGCTCTAAAAGCTGAGAATCTCATTCATAGGGTAACTTAAAAGAAGAGCCCTTTGGCATTTTTATGTATTTTCCTTTTAGCACAAAAGCCTGATTGTAGAAGCCACAAAGCCAGGTGGTGAAGACACCAACTGATGATGATGGTGATGGAGTCCTGGCCTGTGAGGTACGGTCTGGAGCAGCCACACCTCCTCAGCAAGAGATTGTGTTTCTGCCTCCATCACCATTCCTGTGGCTTAGAGAGGGCATGAGCTCCTGGAAACTCCCCTCCTGGCTCCTCCTGTATCCCGCATGGCATCGATCTCCCACCTCGGCACCATGCTGGGAGCTGTTGCTGGCTGTTACCCTACACTGAATTGGGACATTTGTTAGGGACAGAGGTACAAAAGAAAAACCTAGAAGCCTAGAAAATTAAAATGGAGTTGGAAGAGACAGGATCACAAAATCACAAAATTGTTAGTGTCGGAAGAGACCTCTGGAGATCATCTACTCCAACCCCTCTGCCAAGGCAGGGTCACGTAGAGCAGGTAACACTGGAATGTGTCCAGGTGGGTTTGGAATGTCTCCAAGGAGACTCCATGACCTCCCCAGGCTGTTTGTTCCAGTGCTCTGCCACCCTCAATGTAGAGAAGTTCTTCTTCATGCTGAGGTGAAGCTTCTTGTGGTTTAGTTTATGGCGATTGCTTCTTGTCCTGCCACTGGCCACCACTGTAAACACTCTGGCACCATCCTCCAGGCACCCATCTTGGAGATATTTACATGCATTAATGAGATCCCCTCTTCAGCCTTCTCCAGACTAAACAGGCCCAGCTCCCATGGTCTCTCCTCATAAGAGAGATGCTCCACACTCAAATTACCTTGGTGGTCTCCAGTGGGCCCTCTCCAGTAGCTCCTTGTCTTTCTTGTACTGAGGAGCCCAGAACTGGGCACAGCCCTCACCAGGGCTGAGTAGACAGGGATGATCACCTCTCTTGACCTGCTGGCCACACTGTTCCCAATGAATCCTAGGATACCA
Organism: Calcarius lapponicus; assembly: GCA_039654755.1. NCBI lineage: Eukaryota > Metazoa > Chordata > Aves > Passeriformes > Fringillidae > Calcarius > Calcarius lapponicus. The sequence goes on along the minus strand of CM077464.1, from coordinate 95,042,099 downwards.
CTGGCCCTCCTGACCACAAGGACCTATTGCCAGCTCATAGCCAGCTGGTCACCCAGCAGGACCCCCAGGTCCTTCTCTGCTTTCTGCTATGTCAGCCTCCAAACTGTGATGGTACTTGGGGTTGTTCCTCACCTGGTGCAGGACCCTGCATTTTCTCTTGCTGAATCTCATTAGAACTTTTCCCTCCACCCAATTCTCCAGCCTACAGATGCTACTCCAGACCTGCAGAAGTTACTTCTTCTGCCCCAAGATGAGACCATGTTTGCTACACAGATGTTTGCTAAATTGTTCCCTAACACCCTGGGTTATTGGGATCTTGGCCTTTCTCAGCAGCCTGTCCCAGTGCTCTGTGGTCATCACCCTTAAAAAAACATTCCCTAAAATCTAAGCCAGCTCTGTCCTGCTGCAGTTGAAGGTGAAACATCGATGCAATGTTTACTTTTAGCAAGTAGGTTGAGTTGATGTACATTTTAAAGGAAATATATTGATTAGGGATTTTTTTCCCTTATTTTTATTGAGCAAGATATTTAGGAAGCTCTTACTTGCAATAATGTCAAACCTTCCCCTCAATTTTGTTGACAGTCACTTGTCAAAGGGACAACACAAGAGTTAAATGAATGTTTGGTTTCATATCACACCCTCAGCTTTACAACAGAAACGGACTACACAGCAGGAACTGCTGGGTTTGTGCCAGGGGGTGGATGCAAAGTGTTGATCAGACAGGTTCACTGCACACTGGCTGGCTCTGGGACCCCAACCAGGTGGGCAGCAGGATGATTATCATGTGTGAGCAGCCCCCTTGGTGAAATCAAGGCACAGCTGCTCCCAATCCCCCAGCCCAGTGCTGCCTGGTACCCCCCACAGGCAGCTTTCTCCCTGTCCCCAGTGCCCCTCTGTGCCCAGCCAGGGGCTCCTCCCACGTTGTCCTGTCCTGACCTCACAGCTGGGTCTGCACACACACAAAAAAAACAAACCCCAAACGAACCACACCTGATAGTTGTTGCTGCCAGGAGGGGAAGTTTGGGATGCTTAAGTGTTGCTGCAGCCCCTGTGCTTGGCACTGGTTCAGCTCTGCTTGTAGCTGGCCACTTATGATAGCAAACATATCTGATATCACATTGTACATGAGCTGTACCAAGCACACAAGCTGCTGGGAGGTACAGGGCACAGCAGAGAGCAACCATGCTTGGAGGAAGCAGTTTTGAGTGGGTCTTGGTGGGAAAGCTCTGCTTGGACATGACATAGAGGGGCAGAACATATGCTATATTTGGCGGGGAATGAATTGGTTAATTCAGCTGAATAACATCACTAATCAGCTGCTGCCGGTAGTTTCCATAAGAAAAGGAAATACTTTACATAAGTAAAAGCTTACTAAAACTAGTAATAAAGAAAATAGAAGACAGGGAGGTTCATATGTAAGCCAGCCCACATTCTAGGACATGCAGTGCCCAGCTGCAAGTGCTAGAGCTCTCCAAGTAAGTGCAGAGAGATGATGCTATTGCTTTTGCTATTTGCTGCTTAGAAATGTCTCACTGAGAAAATCAAGGGGAGTCATAAAATAACAGTGAGTTGTTTATTTGCATGACTGTCCCAGCAGGAGAGTACTGGTTTGCATGCAATTTGAAATCCCAGGGAGGATGGGATATAAACCAGGGAATGCTCATCCAAGATTGCCAAGTATGTTCCAGCAACCCTAGCAGCTCCTAGGGGAGAAAAAATCTCATAAATTAATGATTTACTTGTCTCACTAGTATCACATGGAGTTTTTGACACAGGGATTTTCTGTGCGTTATCAAGATTCTGGCTGATGTAAAACATTTCCTAAAGCTTTTTGAAAGCCATTTCTCCATGGCAATAAGAGGTAGGATTCAGAATGACTATCAGGACCCCACTGCTGCTGGCTTGCTTCATGAGGGTATGAAGCTCACTTTCTGTAGGAGATGGGATTGGTTATTCCATGTTAGCACATGGTGTGGCAGAGCTATTGATGTCCAACTGTGTTTGAGTATTTTCTTTAGCCTCTCATTCAGTGCCTGGTGGATCATGTAGTGCTCACCCTGCCATGGCACAGTGCCATCAGTGCCGAGGAGCAGCAGCCGCAGCTGCTCCCAAGGTAGGTACATTAGACACTCTGGGTTTATTCTCTGCTTTTGTCCGTGACCTCAGCACCTCACATTCCTGCCTGATCCACGGGATGGTCAGAGTTGCCAAAGCTCTTCTCCTAAAGCCAGTTTTCCATTGGTTTCTCAGTTAGTTTCTGCCTCCATCTCCCTCAACATATCTACACAAGTACATTTTGTGCCAAATGCATCATTTTGGTGTGTAAGGTGTTTCATTGATCCAAAATACACTATGGATGTTCAAAGAGTCATAGTAGAAGGTATGCATCCTATCTTGTATGCCAATCCTTGAACCTAACTCAGGATGTGGAGGTCTCTGAGCATGTGAGTGGAGTGCAAATGAATCTATGGATTACAGTGCCTGAGTCTCACGAGGATTAATGTGTCTTCCATTGTCATGCAATGTTCTCTCACATGTGAGAGGCTTGGTGTCTAAGAAAGAAGGCAGAACAGCAAGCAGTTAAGAAAAGGTGGTAAAAATCATCAAATTTGTAATCCTCCTAAAGTACACAATGTTCTTCCCCATTAAGGAAGAAGAGCCCCAGGATCAACATAAAGATTTGGGCTGTTACATGATGTTCTCCATCTCTGAGTTAATCTGTGTGCCAGGAGCAAAGGCAGCGCAGCTGTGCCGGAGCTGCTGCGGGTGTTTCCAAGCGTGCGGCTGGCAGGCACCAAGCGAGCGGAGTTGTCTTCAGCAGCACAGCTGAGGATGGAAGGCAAGGCTGTGTCAAGGGATCTCAAACCATCGACGCCCTTGCTATGCAAGGCAGGCATTCCAACAAGCAGTGAAAAGCAGCTGCTGGTGGAACTCCCTCAGGACACCCCAGTTCTACAGAGAGCTTTCAGGAATCAGGAGAGGACATTTACTACCTATTTGTGCTATTGCATCATTTAGGGACACTAGTCAAACCCTTCTCTTTTATACCCTTGTCAGCTTGGCTCTCTTGGCAGAACTTTGCAGCTTTTAGACAAGAAAATTCTAGGATTGGTTATTAAGATTTATACTCCAAACCAGATAAAGTTAGAGGGGTCATCTTTATGTGTAACATGTGGTATATTAAGGTCTGGGGAGCCAGACTCCAGCAGCTCAAACTGTAGCTACAAAATCTGTGCCTCTCCTCAAACTGAATTTCTGGAGCAGCCCAGGTAACTTTTTGCTCAGTCTTCATTAAACAAGAGAGCTCTGGACTGCATGGCCTGTGTTCACAGATCCTGAGTGTAATTGTATGCAATTTCTGACTGTGATAAAGAATCTTTAACGGTAAAGTGCACTATGGAAACAACAGAGATAAGATCAAAATAACTTGAAATTGGAACACTTGAAAACTTGGCAGAGAATCCGCTTAGGAAGTTTACATGGCAGGAAGGAGTGTGATCCCCCAAATGCTGGGGATTACATTTCCAAAATTACAGCAGGGAAATGCAATAACAACTCCATAATATTTTGATTAGGAAGGAAGCAAATAACATACTGCAGGATGCTGCTGTCATAGCACACCCCTTGGCATCATCCTCTTTAAAGAAAAAAAAAAAAGGTGGGGAAAAAAGGCAATCATCCCACTGCATATAGATAGACAGGGGTGGAAGTCAATGCTTGGAGAAGGCATTTGCAGGCTTTCCTTCCCTCACCACCATTTTCCTCTTTGAACACATCAAACAGAAAGTCCATGTTTACCAAAATGCAGTTGTAGCCAAGTAGAAAATCTCATCTTCAAGTCAGCTGCAGCCAGTGACAGTTTCTTTGGGATCTAACTAGTCTAACAGGCTTTCCTCCCCTTTCATGGAAATTCTCAATGTTCTTCATTTCTGGTTAATCTCATTAACTCAGCTCACACCTTTCACTGGCTCCAGGCACTCACACAGTGATGCGCAGAGAGGAGAACTCAATAATAATGATCACTTGTGATAGTTTTGGGGTTGAGGACATTTGAGACCGAGGCTGAAGATGCAGCTGTAGCATGAACTGTTCTGACTTTGTGCACTGACTTTTTTCTTGAAACTGGGGTGTTAAAACAGCACTATCAGTTCCTCTCTCATGAGTGCCCACCACATCACCTAAAATAGAAAAATGTCCCAAAGCCCATGTGTCTGCCCAGGGCACAGCAGGAAGCTGATGTGCTATTCTTTGCAACGCTGAAATATCAGCACTCTTTGCATCTAGGTTCTGTTTTCATTCTGCAGAGACTTTCTTGATGCATGTCATGACATATTTTAAACATAAAAAAACCCTACTGTAGGTCCACAAAATATTTCCAAATACTAGACTGGGAAATAGAAGTCATAGTTCTACTATTATTAAAAAATAATAAATGCAATTGAGACACTGATTTCATAGCAAACAATAATTCTTCCATGTCTTATCCCAGTAAATCCCTTAACATGATAGTTTCCTATTTCTTGTCTGTATGATGGAGGCTAATGATTTAATCACCCTTTTTCTGTCTAGCATTCCCCATTGCTCCATGGTTACAAGGCATGCTCTTCTCCTGAGATATCTAAAGGATTAGTATTGTTAGGATAAATTCTGCAGTATTACTCAGCTCTCAGTACACATGACTTGGTTTTAGTCTGCTGCTTCCCACCCGAAGAAGAGCTTCTGTGCCTAAAAACATGTGTTCTGCATTTTCAATTTTATCTGTAGGCTGAAAAAAGTCCCCTTCAGTCTTGTCTCATTGCAACTATTAATTTGATTCTTTGAACTTATTAACTAGCATCATTGTTAGTGCTGAGCAGTTTTAATGCGGCAGTGAGAATATGTCCTTCTCTCCTGTGAGGAGTCTTATTTCAGACAGAGCAACCACCTCACACAGAGAGAACAGACTTGGGAGATGCTGAAATTATGAAGAGCTGGGTTATATCCATGACCCCTCCATTATACAGTTTATATAATTAGACATAATGACAAAGTTACTGCTTGGTATCTGGCATCCGGTCCTCCCACAGATTTCAGCAACTGTGTGGATTTGTGGCTTTCCAGGTTCTCCTCTCTAAGTATTCCTATTGCTAAATACTGAACATCAGCAGTTAGCAAGTAAAACCACTCACAGATATCCAGCAGGAAGCCTTCCAATCCAAACCAAACATTTGGTCTTATTTTCAACACTTCAAGACTGTGTTTTAGCCATAACTAATCTACTTGTAGTATGTCACTAGATAATACAAAGGTTACCAATTACACTATATCATCCTCCAAAATAAAAGCGGCTCCAAAGTTAATTTTACCAGTCCTGAATCCCTCACGACTATTGTTGCAATGCTGATGAAGTGGCAGAGGGAACAAAAGGGAAGGAATATTTTCAGAATCTCAGGAGTTGTTACAAACATAAGTTAGGCACATGAAAAGAAAGTGAGTGAAGTGCAGTGGAAACCTATTGCAAAGATCTCAAAAAGTGTTGTGAAATCAGAACTTCACCTGCTTTCTTGTGTTGTCCTCTGTGCTTGTGCATAATAGAAAGGCTAAAAAAAAACACTAAACCCAAACAAAAAAGAAAAAAGGTTGTTTGACCTACAGTGCAATTTTGGTGGAACCTGCATTCCTCAGTCCCTGGGTAGCATTGAAACTCAGATGAGCCAAAGCTCCTCAAGGGTTATAGACACCAGTATTTTCACCAGTAAGCACACCCCCACAAGGTTTAATACTGACTTCCAGAGAGGCTACCAAATATCTCAGCACCTCTCAGACATGAGACCATTTTCAGTGCAGCAGCCTGGTGTCTCCAGGCAGTAGAAGGAGGCTCCCGCACAGGATAAAGCCATCTATATGGGCCTTATGGTAGTCCTGTCCACTCTGCTGTTGACACCAGTACTCATCTTCTCCCACAAAGAGCCCATTGATGGAGCTCAATCAGGAAAACCTAAGCTACAGAACAATTTCCATGAGCAGCTGGGTCTTCTGGGTGGGTTGTTGGACTTCTAATGCACGCACCAACTTGTGTGTACTGCAGATGCACAAAGCAGCTGTGCTACTTTTGTTATTCAGCATTTACATATGTCAGGAATTTTAGTCCCACCTAAATCCTTTTGTAGCTCTGGACTTTAATTAGCAACATGTTCAAAATACTTTGAGTGCTTCTGGACGATAGCTATAGGTGCTTAGAGAGAGTGCTGCATGGTGCCAGAAGCCTTGTTCTGTAAAGGGAAATCTAGCTGGGTGTTAATGAGTGTCACAGGGAATTAGGCTCACTCAAACAATCTAACAAATTCATTCCGATTGACATCTCCATTTATAGCTTCCCTGTGTATTTTACAAAGAAACATTGGTGGTAAAATAATGATACAAAAACACAGGACTTGCATTAAACAATTGTGGCTAATGTGCATGAAATCGGAAACTGAAGTAATGAGACCAAAGTCAGCTTCCTCCAGATCATGCCAAACCTTGACCACAGTAATGATGAGGTACAAATTGCACAAATGTGGAGGAGCACTAGCGTGAATAACTCCAGCTGCACATCCAAGTGCATTTTCCTTCCACTTGTGCATAAAGCTCTTCCCTGTGAAGGATCAGGACAGTGCTAACAGAAAACCAGTGACCTTTTCCTGGTACCCAGTGCTGTTCACTGCTCTGCTGTGCTTCCCTCATGCTTGTCATCCTTTTCTGCTTTCTGAAAATGGGTATTTCTAGGGCATGAGCAGTCCCTGGCCTGGCTGCCTGCATGGGTACAGGGCCAGCACAGAGCATCCACACTGCAGCTACCAGCAGTAGCCATGCTTCTGATCTGCTGGAGAGCTGTGCTGTTATAAAAATCACAGCTCTCAGAAAAACATCTCACACAAGATGACAAATGCCTTGCTTACAGGCTGACACACTATCTGAACAAAAATATGTTTATTTAGCCTATCTTGCATTTTAATTTGATGTACTGCAACATCCTAGCATGGCTTTTTGGCTTCAGTTGATAATTGTGCTATTTTTTCCACCTAAATTAAGCTCTGTAATGCTTAGGGACAAAAACAGTCAAATTAAGATATGTACTAGAATCATGTTGTACAAATACTATAAGCAAATCCCATTGTGATAATTTTCAGCAGCCTTTCTTACAGCAAGCAAACAGGAAGACATTGGAAACATGGCAGGAGTTTTTTCTCTGCAGAATCAAGAAAGGGAGCTGGAATTGGTCCACCCAGGCACAGCAGCTTGGAGGCTCATTTTTGTAAGGCTGCTGATGGCTCTTCCTCTTGTCTTCCCCAAATGTCCTTCTCTAGATGCTATGTAATGGCTTGGGAAGGGTCTCACAGAGACAAACTTGTTCCTCAGAATTAGTGGGCAGGAGGTCATGTCATCTGTGAGGAGGTGGCATGAGATTTGAACCCAATAGGGGGTGAGCTTGTACTGAAAGTGGTCTTTGTAGGAGCCAAACTTTGGTGATCCCTCTCGAGACCTATGGCTAAAAGTCTATGTAAGTTTTGAGAAAGATAGTTACCTTTCAATTTCTTGTTTCGTGTAGCTGCACAGGAGCAGCTGCACCCAACAGAGTGCAAAACTCTGGCAATAACTGCAATGACTGCACACAAAACTAGCAGGGTTTGGCTTCATCTGAGAGAAGATCTGGATCCCCTGTCAGTGGGCTTGAAAACGAGGCTCCTGCAAAGTGGTCAACTGTGATTGTTACTAAGGAGGTCACAGCAAGTTTAACCTTCAGCAGACAGAGCAGGATGTTTTAGTCCTTTGTCCTTTTATGGCCTCGTGTAAACCAAGGATGGGAGAATTACATCACTCTCCCTCAGCTTCACAGGGTGGTTTGTTTGTTTTGGGTTCTTTTACATTCAAGGACATAAATGCTGGACAAATTGTACCTAATTCCACATAACCTGGGGGTAGCTGAGTGCCAGATATATCACACTGAAAATCCCAGCCCCTGGAGTGCCTTATTGTCTTCCCCCTCAAAGGGGGAAATATTCCTTTGGGACACTTTAGGATTTTGTGCTGCATTTTTGATGAGCCAATTTCAAGTCCACCAGTGGAGAAAATAAGCAGTCACAGTCTCTGGTGGGACTCTCAGGGACTGGAAGGAAAAGGTGTCAGGTTTATCTCACAAGTCAGGGAGCATGAACCATTCAATCCCCTGATTGTTTGCTGAAGCAAAAATGTGCCACCAAACAGCCATGACTTGCTGTACATTGTGTTAGTAATCCAAGTGGATTTAGCAGCACATGCAGGTTTATCACGCATGCAATTGATTTGCATTTATTGAGCCTTATCCTGCTTCCAATTGGATATTTGCAATACCAACCTGCATACTTCTCTTCAGACATACTGTTTCTATGTGACTGAACAATTCTCATTAAGTAACTGAGACTAAAAACAGCCTTGTTATTGGCACTTTTTATGGAGAGCTTGATTAGAGATGTCTGGCATAAACAATTCAGCATCTCTGCCCCAACCACACTTTAGTATTTCCACACAAATGAAATCATAAGTTGGACACACATTTTTGCCCCAAAGGAATAAATGTCCCCCAAATCCCATCTGCCACCACAGCAAGGTTTTAAGCTTCTGCTTTTCAGCAATAGCAAGAGCAAAACCTGCAAAAGAAATAAAAAATCAGAGTAGAGAGCAATTTCAGGAGGAGGATTCTCCAGGGTTGTGCAGAAGGGCAGCTCCCCCATTCCTCTCCAGGGGGAGGTACAGCACCCCAGATCCCCCACTCCCAAAGGTGTGCCCACCAGAGTAGCCCTTAGTGCACACACAGCACGCCACCTTGCTCATGTTACCATCGTACACACACACCAAGCCCATGCTGGAAAAAACAGGCTTCGAAGAGCCTTGAAATCTGGTTTTGCCACTGTTTGTTTTTGCTAAAGTAAATTATATTTAATGAAAATACCTGAGACACAAAGTACCCTGTTTTCATCTTAATTAGCAATTATGGTTGCTAATTAAGGCAATACCAAAATAATTGTGTCATAGTACAAAGGAAATGCCCATGTTTCTCTGTGCCAGGTAAACAAGATTATGATCTTCAGCCATAGTTCCAGAACAGATAATACTCTATTAATAATTTTTGCAGGGCTTAATTTAACATGTGTATGAGAGAGGAGAACTGTGTAGCTTTTGATATATGGTGAAGGCCACCATGTCATATAAAGATGGAGGGAGAAATCACAACAGTCCCTTGTCTTAGAGTTGAAACACAATTACCTGAATAATCATCTTCAAGTGATCTCACATTCCTCACTTTCTACAGTTTTTTAAATCTTCTTTGTATGTTGAAAGAGATACACTATCTTATATGTATTACATATAAAGTGTAATGTATAATTCTTTTAGTATTAATTTTCTTCACCTCGTGCCTTCACATAGACACATCTTTGAACATTTACCCAGGGAAGCACTCACTGAACAAGACTTATATCCTGCTACCAACTAAATGGTCTTTTTTTTAAGAAGCAAAGAAAGGCATATCTTCCACAAAAGCTAATTCATGCAGCATGACTCTTTGAATATATAGTGTAGCAATACCCAAGTGTTGGAAGTAGCACAAAAGATCCTTGAAAACACTTCTAATTTATTACTTCAGCAGGGTAGCACCATGGAAATGATTGATTTCAGTCTACCAGACCTCCCTCTGACCTTTTTAGAGCCTCTGTTGATGGGTACTTGAATGGAAAAAATTTAAATACAAATGACAATATAACAATAGCACCCAAATTCCCATCATTTTAATATATCAAATTGACTGCAACAGGTTTAAGATGCCAAAGGACCGAAGCTGGTTTTTTTTATATGTATCTTTAAAATAGTGAGAACTTTAATGTCAGTAGTAATGACTGATCTCAAATGACTGATCTGACTCACAAATAATAAGTGACTGTGTTTTCTTAGCTAATGATGAGGTGTAACAAACCTGGTGATAATGACTATTAGAAAGGGTAGAAAAAAAACACTGTGGTACATTTCTCTGAGGTCATTAAAAAAAATTGAGGTCATCAGGCTAGTTTCCTGTATAATTGTGATTTATTGCAAGGTTTGCAAACCAAACTAAGGGAAGGTACCTTACCAACACTTACTTAAACTGAAGCTGCCCTTATTTTGCCAATCAATGTAAAAACGTAAATAACGTGGGCTGATATTTCTGCCACTCATCTGGAGCCTGGGGACAGGTGATAGCTGCACTGAAGGCATACAATTATGAAATATCAAAATGAGAGGGACTATTTCTAAGTGTTTGATCCTTCAGAACCAAGCATCTCCTGTGGAAATCCCTCCCTGCACACTTGCTGCCTTCTCTGTGGCTTTGGTCACTGTGCAGGGGGGGTTCGCTAGCTGGCAACATGCTGTGATGCTTTTTTCCTTATCCTTTGTCCCTTGACAATTTACAGCTTTCCAGCTGCATGTCAGAGAGCTCTGCATCCCACCTGCATATTGCACAGAAATGGGATTTTCCTGTGATCCTCCTTTAGGTCCTTGCTGTTGGGGGCCATGGCACTACACTTCTCAATATTCAGCAGATAACTTTCTTCTTGGGGCTGCAATAATTTAACTTTTTTTCCCCGTACAGGTGCATAGGAAGCACAATGGAAGTATTTACAAGTGCCTGAGTCAAGCTCCCAAGTCAGTCCCTGTCACACTGGCTCATGAGAGTGTACGAAGGGCAATCGGAAATGGCTTAATCAAGCTTACTACCACAAGCACAGCCTTAATGAGCAATAAATAGTTCACTCAAGAGCTCTGGGCTTACCTCAGGACAGTTTTCATTACAGAGATATCATCAGCTAACGCTCAGCATCAAGAAGATGGCAGTGGGGTTGAAACCAAGTCTTTTCCAACCCAAACCATTCCATTATTGAACCAGAGGGAGGTCAGGCACTGGAACAGGCTCCTCAGGGAAGTGGTCACAGCACCAAGCCTGACAGAGTTAAAGAAGGATTTAGACAATGCTCTCAGGCACATGGTGTCACTCTTGGGGCTGTCCTGTCAGGAGTTGGACTCGATTATCCTTATGAATCGCTTCCAACTAGGATATTCTATGATTCTATAATAAAAGATGGTAGTTTCTCAATTGCAGCTGAAAAACTTGATGCAATGCTTCAGTGTTTCTATAGAGCATCTGAGCACGTTAAAATGCCCCCATATGCATGTGTAGGTAAAATATTAATTAATTAAGTATTAAATTACACTGAATTTATCCAGAACTCTTGCACTAGAAGAGCAAAGGAAATAAAAGCAATTATAGGCAAACTGAATTGCTCTGTCGACATTCTTCTAAGAAGTTTATATTTTTTCTGCTTCAAGGTGATTTGACATTTTTGGGTTAGATTTTAGGAACTCAGTGCAAAAGCCTGGCTTTGTACTGCCGCTCCAAACCAGAAACTATTCAATTATGCATCAGCCCATCCCTTCCCCAAAATTAAACCCTCTCAGATACTGAACTCCCTTCAATACAGGTTTAAAATAGAAAGGGTAAGTAGGGTAAAGCTGGTTGTGGGAATTACTTTATCTTCCATATTTTCCATAAAGATGGTTCCTCTGACCTGGCCAGACTCTGAAGTCTGTTCATCTTATGAAATGTACATAGCACACTTCTACTAAGCAGTTTTGCAAACTTGGTGACAAAATTATTGCTATTATTTTACTGCAAACTTTTTCCTTGATAACTGGAATATGTTCATCTTTTTTTTTTTCAGTTTTGTTCTGGTGTTCTAAAATCTGTAGGTTAAAAACAAAACTGGAAATTTGAGCTTCATTTCTGTATTATTTTTGAATATGCTAGTTTGCATGCAGAGAATTTATCCCAGCAATCTGATTTCAGAGCAAGCAGTATAACACTTTTGGAAATGGAGAGGTTTGCTTGTCACAAACATGAAAGCACCTTTTGTTTGCTGAATTTTCTTTGTAGAATAACAGATATGAAAATTAGAAGTGAAGAGCTCACTTCAGAAAATTTGGCAACTCTAAGTAAAGTGAAAAGTATTTTTCAATTTTAATAGCACAGTAGAATTATGTCACTGGAGGTCTGTATTCCTCCCAGAATTTGCGTGATGCGTATTCCCTACAGCTGTCCATCACTTAGAAAGTAGCTGCTTTCCATTATTTAATACAATGCTTTAAAAATACTTCTGCAACTTGGATTCTCCTCAAGAGGAACACCCAGTTCTTGCAGAGGTGCAAGAGTTCAGCCACAGGCAACTGCAGCCCATGCTGGTTTTTCAAGGTGACTTGCAAAGAGGACTTCAGGATTCAGTGTCTTTCTTGGAAAACTGCCACCAGCACTCGGGAGCTTTGAGAAATACAACTTCTACCTATGGCACAGGATCATAATCCCCAAGGTATTAAAACTATTTCATCATAAACACCATGCTACAATGTCTACACTAGTGACACATTTATCCTGTTTGGCTTTAAGTTTTCATGTGACAAGGCCTAAATTTTGTTCTTTTTCATATTTTAAAATATAAGTTACATGCTCTTATCTGGACTTCTCAAACCAGCTGCTCAGTGTATTGACCACTCCATGCCTGGTGACTGTACTAATGCTTTTAAGGCTCTTACGTGTCCTGTGCATTTCTCCTGCCCTGATGTCCTTCACCCTGCACAGGCATAGCCTGTTCCTTCTCATAATTTTCTGTTTGCTTTCCAATTTAGTTTTCCAATATATCACTCCTTACTCTGATCAAAAGGATTAACAGAGCTAAAAGGCTTAACAAAAGTAGACATTATGTTTGGCACAGGGTCACTGGTGCCTGTGCTGTGGGCACTGTAACCACACTGTCTGAATGACCAGCTTTGGAACAGCTCACTATTATTATTTTCAGGTACATCCTTACCTGTTTTGTAAAAAATGTTGAAACCTTCTTTAGAAGATCACTGCAAGAGGGATTTATATTGACTAATTTTATCCATCTAGGTTTTGGGACTAGATTAGGCCCACACAGTTCTCAGGGAGGAGAACAGCAGCAGTGATATGGAAATACCAAATGTCCATTGATCCATTCCCTTTGTCTTCAGAGCAGGAGCTGAGGATGTTATGCTCAGAGCTGGAGGTTGTGCTGTGCCCTCTGCCTGGGAGAAGATGCTGTTGGGGGCAGTTCCCATCTCCCCCATGTAGTGCAAAGCTCACACCCCACCCCTAAGTACAGTCTAAGAGGGTTTAAATGGCACTGGCCCTAGGCACACTCAGGGATTTATTTCCTTTGGATTTATGTATGGATTTTATTTTACAAAAGCTATTTAGCACATATTAGGTAAGCAGCCTGCTCTGGAAATTTAGGGCTTGTGGGTTTTACTAATGTCCCGCAGAACAGTGAAGTCCTTACTTTATGAACACAGCAGTTTTAATGCAAGGAAAAAGGGAAACATTTGGCTGTTGGACAGAGTTATATCCTTGCAGTTCCCCGTGTGTTTGGTTTATTGTATAAAACAATGTATTGTTTTATACCCAGGTGAAATTCATAAGACCCACAAGTGCTAGGAGAAGGCTGGTGACTGAACACCTTCCTTTCACTTAGGAGTTGTCTCCTAAGGTTAAGGCATCCTTGACAAGGCTTCACAGGACACCTGTAAGCTTGTGCTGTATGAGAGTGAGGAGCAGTAGAGCCATCCCAAAAGAGCCATTGCCCCAGCACAATACCTTGTAACTGATGCTGAGAATGAGACTGCTACTGCTCTGCATGAGAATAACCAGATTTGCTGATGATTCAGCTGAGAAAGGCTAAGGTTTTGTTGCATCCAGAAGGATGAAATGAAGGAGGGTTTGTTTATACGTTAAGCATATAATAATATGGCAGAGCATAGTCCTCTAAAAGAAGGGGTAAAACACGGCAAACAAAATAACTATTGCTACTGGTTTATTTTGTCTCTTTTCCTCAGGTAATTGCAGCCATCACCTACTTCCTTGGAAATCTTAGTATTGGTACTTGTGAATTATTGCATGCTACACAAAGTAATCTGACTACATTTTCATCACCAGCTGCCCTGCCAGGGGTCTGCTGCAGACTCACCATTAAGCTCCCAGGTTCCCCAGTTGTAATGAATAATGACAACAAAGCTCCACCTTTTCTGAAATGCACCAAAAAATGAATAGTTGAGGGGTGACACTAAGAAAAGCAAAACAAACCATGCAAATGTTCTTGAGGTTGCTTTGAAAGACTTACTGACGTGAAACTCTCAGTATTTAATCATTATTCAAAACCTTGAATCCCATTATGATTTTCCAGTCACTGAAGGATGGAGTCTAAGCATCTCACAGGTAGAGAATTAAGAAAAGCTCTGTGGGAAGAGGTTTTTCACAGCCTTGGGTGAATATTACTCATACTTGTATATTCTTCTTTCCACATGTCAAAGGTCTGACGAGACAAAGAGCTGTGCCCCGGATGGTTTTGAAATCCATCAATCTCCACTGGTCCCAAAAGGACCCCTTTGAGGAAAGGTCTTTTGCCCACGCAAATATCACAGCTCTTCAAGGGGCCTATGCCTTCAGGTACATAACACTGTGTTTCCAAAGAACATTTTCCTGAGGTAAGAAGAAAAGTACAGCTGTCCCACATTGCATGAAGTCTACTCCTTTCCAGGTGTCCTGGTTTGAAAAGGAAGTGAGTTTTTTGGGAGTTTGGTGGTCAAACCAATAGGTGCTCAGATTTGAATACTGGCACCTGGCGTGGCCACTGAGGACATGGATACGCCTCTGAGAACACAGGGGGTTAAAAGCAGAGAACTCCCAGGAAAACTCTCCTGGTTCCAGTCCATGAAAGAGGCCAGCCCTCCCCTGCCTGGCTGCGGGCTGGGTGGGCGAGGGGAAGCCATGCGGCTGGGGTGAGGTAGGCCAGGGCCTTGGACAGAGAAGGGAGGTGAAGGCCCCTGCAGGATGGAAGGGTGGAGGAGCACTGAGAGGCACTGGGCAGCCCCCCCAGAGAGTGAGAGAGAGCTTGTGCCTGTGCTTGTGCCGCCTTGAAATTTGGTATCATGTGCTGGCAGCACGGCCGAAGGAGAAGGGGGGGTTGCAGCAAGGGCGCAGCGAGAAGGTGCCCGGCAGGGCAGCGTGGGAATTCTGGACAGGCAGAACCTGAGATTTTAACCCTTTTCTTGGAAGATGGAAACCTTACAAATGTTGATCCTCCTGGAGCTGAATGAGAAGAGAGACAGAGATGAAATAGGAGGAAATGGGCCAATGTGATGCAAGTTTGTGCAAGTGAAAGATGTCCGAGAGAAGTTGAGAAGAATCCTAGGTGGGAGGAGATGATGGAGTGGCCTTTGGCTGGACTTTTCTTGTATAGCCAAGGACAGAACCCTTTTTTTCCTGTGACACAGAGGGGGAGGCTATGGCTTGGAGCCAAGAGAGTGCAGTGATGTTATGTGAAAGAGTGCGTGAACTCAGAGGTTCACAGAGACAACAGGTGAGGGTGGTGGTGCCTTCGATTTTAGGGAAGAAGATGATCTCTGTTTTCGAGACCCCTCAGTCCCAGGGGGTGAATTTGGGGGGGACTGATGTCCCAGAAGTGAAAGACTTGCTTTTTTGGAACTGGGCGAAGCATCCTTAAAAGGGGAACCCTAGAAGCAGCTCTGGTCCATGTGCAGTGGTGAGAGCACTGGACATGGAAGGAAGAGGTCATGATGGCAAGTGCTCTCCGGGCGGTGCTACGTGTGACATGGAAACACAAGAGGTTTCAACTGTGTTTCCAGGGGAAGCCTATGGTACAAGAGGAACTCCTCTCTTCTTGATGAACTGAGAATTGATTATCTGAAGGGTGGTGATGGACTGAGAGTTGGTGATCTGAGTGAGGGGTGGTAACTGAATTGAGAATCCAAGGTTTTGTCCTACTGTGATGTATTGGAAATTTGGTGGAGGGAGAAGGAATGTTTTTGGAAGGTTTTCATTCTGAGTTCTGTATGTGTTTCTTTTTACATATAATTGTAGGTTAATAAAGTTTTTTTTTTTTCTTTATTTCCAAGCTGGAGCCTGCTTTGCTCTATTCCTGGTCACATCTCACAGCAGACACCAGGGAAAATATATTTTCATGGGGGCACTGGCACTGCGCCAGCATCAAACCATAACATTTCTGGTTCCCTGACCGGGAATCGAACCCGGGCCGCGGCGGTGAGAGCGCCGAATCCTAACCACTAGACCACCAGGGACAACAATCTCCTTCTCTTTTTCCAAAACAAAAGCAAAATTCAAAATTATTACATTATTATCAAGAATGAGTAGGACAAACAGGATACTTTTTAAAAATTACCATTCAAGTGTAGTTTAAATCCAGACTTGTCTATTAGCTTATAGATTATTTCCATTTATGAATATAAACAATATTCTTGCCTTCCTTCCCTAACACCAGTGACTCACAGGTTAGGGTTTTTTTCTATAAACCAATAGCACATATCACAAAATAAGGTAAATTTTTCTATTGTGAGGCTATGTAGTTCATGTACAAATTATGCTTTTGCCATTTTTCTTTTAAACATGACATTTTTGCTCCTGGTTTCTTTCTTTTCTCAGATTTTTCATGGCAATTGATTTTTTTTTTTCAGTTGGAAACAAACTGAAATACAAAGCAGACCTTTTTCTTTCTAAATTGCACAGCCAGTTTGGATCAGAAAGAATAAAGGACTCTTCACAACATTACTTTAGTAGGTCTTGCTGGTGAGGAGAAAATGTGCCTAACAATGAATACTTAACGAGATTTTATTAAAGCTTGCCATCAATTCCTTGCCTTAAATGTTACAGGTTGTGAAAGTACATTAACACCAGAGGATACAGCTTCTAAGGCCCACCCTGCACAATAAACACTATGGCTGGATCCCAGATACCTGGCAGCACTCCAGGATGAGTTTGTGCTGATGAAAGTCAGCGCCGGCAAGGGCCGGATCCAGACACGGACCCAGAATGAGACCCAGACCCGTGGGTGCCGAGGGTGGCCAGTGCTCATGGGGTGAGCAGTGGACAAACACCCTGTGCCTTGCCCCACAGCCCCACCTGGGGTTATGGCTCTAAACAAGTCACTAAATATTTCTGCTGTGGCTTCCCCAGCTCCTGCCTTTTCACCAAATGCTTTCAGCAATATGTGAAGAGGTGCAGATGGGCCCAGCCCTGCAGAATTGCTGAGACCACTCACGACCAGACCTTGCAGCCTCTGAGTATTGGGCTGGTATGGCAGGACAGCAAAAGCCATCCAAAACAGCCCTGGGCCACAAAGCCAGCACAATTTCCCTATTTGCTGACCTGCATCAGGGACATACAATCCTTTTTCTGGGTGTGAACTCTTAATATTTTCTGTGGAAACCCCATCTGCTAAGGTTCAGGCAAACCCAGAGACACCTCCTCCCCACAGATCCCCAGGGCTTTAACATGCATTGGTGGCCAGAAGCCAAGTACATTTTGGGGAGTAGCAGCAAACAGCTGCTTTTCAGACTCTTCACAACACAGTTTTAAGACTTGTTTCATGCAGTTATTACTAGCATGATCCAAGCTCAGCTTCCAACCTTGGCATGAGCAGGACTTATTAGCCTGTTTTCCTAAGGAAACATTATGCACAGTGATCATTAATATTTTTTAACCCACTGGCCAGCTTCAATCAAATTTGGCAGCCAGGCAGCAGTCTTGGAGACCTCAAGTTCCTACAAGGTTCATGAACCATATGTGTGGCTGGGACAGTGGAAATGGAAGGAAAAGCAGGCCAACCTGTATGAGACCTCAGAGAGCCCAGTGAGACTGAGATGCTGTGGATGACCTGCTCCAGGAAAGCTTCTCAATGTTTTTCCATCTGCATGGACACAGGAATGTCCAGAGGAAAAGCAGATTTCAGTATCTCCAGCATCATTTTTTTACAGCAGTATCATGAACTTACACCCTGTGTCCAAGGTCTCTCTGTTGCAACCAGTCCTTGCTGCGAGGTGAAAACAGAATTAATTTTGTGAATGTCAGAAGCCTCTCAGAGGGTTTCTCTGGTGCCAGCTGCAGTTGCTTCCCCTTGGTTGGAGGGACAGCCACATCCAGCCAGGCAGTGAGGAAAATGAGGAACTATTGCTCTCGATTTGAAAACATGCCTTTGTTCAAAGCAGTGTTTTTGCCATGAGCACACGTGCCTGCAGGGAGCTTCCTTCAGGGACTCGGCTGTAAAATGAGGCCACAAGGGCAGGCACAGACGGATTGCAAAGTCCCCCGGCTGTTTCTTTGAATGGCTGCCTTAACAAGGAGGTACAACGACAGCCTGTGCTCACAGAGACTTCAAAACCCAGCCAGCAGTAGCTTCCTCACTGGGTTGGGTTTTTTTTGCTTTTTTTTTTTTTTTTTTTTTTTTTAATTCTAAACTGCACATTTGAAAACAGAAGATTAGCATGTCTCCTGTAATAGCAGCAGTTTTGCTTCAGTGCCTCAGCAGAAGGTAGCTAAAGAGGACAAGCTGAATCTGGACAGGAGGAATTTGCAGTGAGCAGTCCTTCCTCAGGACTGGCCTCAGCACAGATCACAGAAAGCTGTGCTTCTTCACTGATCCAGGCTAAAGCAACCTAATTAAAGATGCCAGAAGTTATTTCTAGTAACAAAGCAAACAAACACTCTTCTGAGTGATTAGCATTTTTCAGACTCATTAAGAAATAAAAATAAAAAATCTTTATCCCATTCTTTTGGTTCAGTGCTGCAATGTTTCCTGAAGGCACAGGCCAGCTAAAAAGAGAGGCTTTGAGAGATGTGCAAAGATAGCACCATTGTCAACCAAAGAAACCTCCTTCAATTATTCAGAGCATCTGCTGTTCTTGAATTTCTCATTCTTAGAGCTCCAGCTAAGTGGTGCATTTGGCAGTTGTTCTTATTAACTCACAGGACAGCACAACTAAGGAACATATGTATTCACAAGATAATTGATGCTCAAAGCGAATATTGTGGTAAGAAGTTTCCATACACATTTGCAAACTATCTGCCAAATACCTATTTTTGAAGAGTAGGAAACTTCATATGGAAAAGGCAAATGTAATCCTAAGTAGACAGGAAACAACACTGTCTATTTTAATACTTCATTAACAGCCAGAAAATTGACCAAAATACTCACAAAGGTGCAAGCACTGAAAACCAGTGAACACAGCCTACAGTCAATTGACAACCAGGAAAATCAGTCTTACTGACACCTACCAGTAATATTTTGCATCTGAAAGGCACGATGGAGTTGATTTCATGGCAAAACAATATTTAAGAAGGTAGTTGTGAAAGCTTTGTGTCTCTACTGCCATGCTATGAATTAGAAAAATTCAAGAAGACCTTGTTATCTCCATGGCTAAACTAAGATACTGAAATGACATGAACTTCACACAGAGTTGACAGACAGCATGCTCATTTTATCATATTAATTCTTCTGGAGTGTATTCCTAATGACATTCTAATTCCAAGATCCCTTTCACAAAATATCACCTTGATGGGAAGACAAGATGCCTCAATTGGCTGGCCAACCCAGCCCATCATCCCAAGCCATTGCATTGCATCTCCTCAGGAGTAATTAGACACTACAGTTGACTGAACCAAAGAAATCCCCTCTGTTTCCTCAGTTGTCACAGATACACTGCCCTTTCTGTGTCTCTGCAGAACTGCTGGCAGTATCTCTGCAAGCTGCCAGCTGAAAGGGAGCCTGAATAAATCAGCTAGAAGTGGCTGGATCTCCATATATATGGTCTGTCAGGGAAGGCAAGCAAACTACCTCCAGGAAAACCATGATGAAATGTGGAATAATATACCCCAGCAACCTGCAGTAAGGCTATACGTATGTGTATGCATATACACACACACATATCAGTGATGTGCATGGTTTATAACCAGACAAAGGAGTGGCAGGTTCAGAATGTTGTCTGCATTGTGACTCCACAAATCACCGATCTGGTTATGTTCCTTTCAATCAGAAATTTTTTTGATTCCTTCAGCTGGTCAAAAAAAAAAAAAAAAAAAAAAGTAGAGGGTATTATTGTGCATTTTTTTCCTTATTCCCCTTTCACCGCACAAACCATCCCGTCTTCAAACTCCCTTAGAAAAGTGAAAAAGTGCTCAGCCGTGTTAGGCAGGGGGCCTTTCAAAGCATCCCGTCTCGACGACGATCCCGCAGCCGCAGGGCTATGGTTGGCAGAGCCATGGCCGTGCCCTCAGCAGCCAGGCCCCGAGCCCTGGGCCTGGGCGGGCAGGTGGGCTCAGCCCGGCTCAGGGTCTCTCTCCACGGCCGTGGGATGGGTGCAGGCTCTGAGGGCAAAGGCAAAGGGGTGGGAAGGGGTGCGCGGGGAGCTGAGACGCGACACTTACTGCAGAACTGCCTCCGCCTGACCCCGCAGCGCCAGAGCCGGGTCCGCACCCAGTGCAGGCACGGGGACAGGTCCATGGCTCCAGGGGCCGCCCGTCGCCGGGGCCACCGGGCACGGCCCGCTCCCCGCCGGGCAAACCTGCGGCAGCCCCCGGCCAGCCTCCGGGCCGCCGGCAGGATGCGGCGGGCGGCCGCCGAGGCCCTGCCGTCCCTTTGTCGCCATGCCATGTTTTATGCATGAAGGTAATTTCATCTCGATTCTCCGCGCCCGGTGTCTACGTGAGCTCCTGCGACGTGGAGGAGGCCCGGCACCAGTCCCTGGGGAGAGCGAGCGTCCCCCCCCGGGCCGGGGAAAGGCGCCCTGGCAGGAACGGGGCCTTTCCCAGAAGTTTACACGTGTAAGTCTGCGGGAGCTACCCTGCGGGGATCCTGGAACGAGGAGAGATCCGAAGATATTAGGGAGCCCTGCAGAAGCCCATGTGCGCTCTGGGCACAACATCATGGCCCACGTTTGAAACACCAGCCCCGTTGCTGCCTTCTGAGAAACAGGAGCATGTGGGCAGTACAGCTTTAGCATGTCCATGTCAGTGCTGCACTGGTAGGGGTGGTCAGCATTTGTCACATTCTAATTTCACTTTTGCTATATACAAAATATAATTCCCAGAGTAATTCCCAGAGTGACTCTTGCAACAGTCTCACTGCTGCCTGAGGCGCTTGTTTCTAACCTAACCAAAAGGCTCCTTCTCTGATGAGTTCGCACCACCACACAATTTCACAGAATAATCTGAGTCTGAAGGGATCCATGAGGACCATCAAGTCCAGCTCCTGGCCTTGCACAGGACCATCCCCAAGAGTCACACAAGGTGCCTGAGAGAATTGCCTAAGCACTTCTTGGACTCTGTCAGACTTTGTGCTGTGACTGTTTCCCTCAGGAGCCTGTTCCAGTGCCCAGCCACCATCTGGGTGAAAAATTTTTTCTCAATATCCTGTCTAAACCTCCGTGACACAGCTTCAAGCCATTCCCTGGGTCCTGTCACAGAGAAGAGATCAATGCCTGCTGCTCCTCTTCCCCTCATGAGGAACCCATACACTGCAATGAGGTCTGCACTGAATCCCCTCTTCAGGGTGAGCAGACCAAGTGACCCCTGCTCCTCCTCCTATGACTTCCCCTGAAGGCCTTTTACCATCTTCATTTCACTCCTTTGGACGCTCTCTAATGGTTTAATATGTTATATTGTGGCACACAAAACTGCCCCCAGCACTGGAGGTGAGGCTGCCCCAGTGCAGAGCAGAGCAGGACAATCCCCTCCCTTGACTGGCTGGTGATGCTGTGCCTGATGCTCCCAGGACATCCCTGGCCCTCCTGGCTGCCAGGGCACTGCTGACTCAGGTTCAACTTGCCATTGACCAGAACCCCCAGGTCCCTTTCCCCTGCACTGCTTTCTAGCATCTCATTCCCCAGTCTGTACATGCATTTGGCAATTTAGGCCCTGCTCTCACACCTTTAAGTTTGCCTTAACAAATACATTTGTAGGATTTACTTTAAATGTTCCCTATATCACAAGAAAGAGGTTACCCCCCCATCCCCCACACACACATACTGCACACCTGCACACCTTTTGCCAGTCAAGAGCAAATCTAAGATGTGGGTCTGGAGTACATAGGCTGTGTTGTAAATGTATAGGCTGTATCCTAGCCAGAATTCCAGAAGCTTTTCCCTTGCCACATGCAGCTGAGACCACTGGAGGCTTGACTCGAGGACAGCAAGGCCTGCCACATGCGCCAGTGTAACTGGAGAGTGGTGGATGGCCAGGTTTCAGATTTCCTTGCCATTTGAATCTCACAGCAGGGTCATCCAAAGGGCCATCGTTGATTTTTTGCTCTTGACATAGGCAGGTAAATCTTGTGCTCTCATTGTAATGATAGGTACAACCCAGCAGATGTAATTGAGCTTCATTTTAAAGCTCTTTTGATTACTCCTGATCCAGACTAAATGTAGCATTTTGAATCCCTATTGGGAATATGAAAAACTCACTGTTATTTGCCCCTGAAGATTACATTAAACCCCAGACGTGAGCCAATAGCTCATCCACACTGGGAATTCACACCGGATTCTGCATGACAACCCCAAGCAGCCTAAAGATTTACAACTAAACCCACAAATCACTGTCAAATCAAGATATGAAATTCTACAGACACTCATTACATTTTGCCAAGCAACAGTCATGCCAGACTATTCATTTGGAGCTGATCAGAAATGAAAGGAATGGATGGTGCAGAAACACTTTGAAAAATATGAAGAATCCACGCTGAGTATTGTGTCACTGTGCATTTGGAGACACCATCACCTATTTCTATCAAGAAAGACTCATCCAACGATGCTTGAATGAGCTGAAATTGTGGCTGTCTGTACCAGAGTGAAAGGGATTCCTGGGTCACCGTGTCCACCTTCAGCTGCTTTGACAATCCCAGCATATTTCCAGATCTTTAATAAATGATATCTCAGAATTAAGCTTCCTGTCCTCTTTTACTTGAGGCAGAAGGAAATAGGAGTGCAGGGGACTTTAGCTGATGAAAATTCACTTCTTGATTAGAATTCAGCACAGCTGTGATCTCAGTGTCATCAGTTACTTGCACTGATGCTGATGCACATAATTTACAGCAATAAATGAGATTTAACAGCAGGTGTGTGTGGGCTGGAAATAGAAATTAGACCTGAAGTGAGAAAGGTATGACAGCTTTAGTGTATTTTATGCTTTAATAGTGCTTATAATTGTCCTTTTAGAACTGTACAGACAAATAGAATAATGTAAGAGATGGGGTAGGTAGGATTCAATTTTGCTTGTTTATGGAAAATATATTACAATGACAAGTATATTTGTGCTGATGATAGCTTGTTTTCTTCAGTATTTGATGTTTGTCTTCCTCTTTTTTTTTTTTAAACACAAACACGCCTAAGCTTAGAACTGGCTATTTGTAGATGTATTTTTTAGGCAGAAGTCCTAATTTTTACACTTGGTTGGTTCCAATTCAGTATTATTTTTTCATAACATCCTGCATGATTTGCGTGCAGTCCTCTGGCACCAGAGCACAGAGAGATTCAGCGAAGCTTAATTATGCACATCATTTTTGACACCACCACCCCTTCAGTTTTCCTCCTGTAAATGAATGATGACATGTCAGAGTCACAAGGCAGGGCACTCAGCATGTGTGTCTTTCTGCATTTTCCTTTAAAACCTTGGTGGAGAGGAGGAGACATGCAGTTGCACGGAAGAAATAGGAACTGTTGAGCTGGTTTGCATCCAGTCATGGTGCTCCTGTAACTCCAACCTACAAGAAAAACCTTGGCAACAGCTAATGAAGGCATCAGCCAACAAAGGCAACATCTTTTAGTCATCACAGAGTTCCTAAGGTTAAATATAACTGCTCAATCTGATGCTTGCCATTGACCTCCCAGTGCAATGTGGTTGTCTAGCAGCTGCTGCTGTTCCTCTGGAAAGACAGAGACCTCCTGCAGATCATGACAACCACAAACTGCTGCCTCAAGCCCTGACATGTGGCTCTACTATTTTCTTCCTTAACATGCTGCTGGTAAACCAGCACAGTGCATGAAACCTTTTCCTCAGCAGAAGGGATCTGTTGCGTGGCTATACTCCTCCCAAGACTCTGAAAGGCTTTGAGGTGCTCTGCAACTTAAGCAAGAACTTTTCAAGATAGCAAACCATAACCCTGCTAAATGTTGGAGCATTTTAGTTTGTCATGTCATACTTCTGTTTTGTTGTGCCCTGGTTTTCAGTCTTGTTTAATACTTGAAAGCAGTGATGTAGTGATGTTAGTGGATGTCAAGAGTACACAGTGCGCTCTGGGACTGAATAAGGAGCATTTCAGAGAAAGGTTCCACTTAAGCCCCTCACTCGGTGTGCTTCAGAGCAATGATTCAGTTAGCTAAATCTCTGGCTAACAGGGTTTATAAATACTGCAAGGGGGGAGCCGGGAGAAGGCAGGATCGCTGGCTCGGGATACAACCCTGGCCGCTCAGATCCCATACTGCAGTGCAGTGCTGTGCTCTTCTTGTGCCACCTACTGACCAGTTCCTCCTGGCTTTCAGTTCGGAAACTGAACATTTTCCAGTTTATTTTTAAATGCAAGTATTTGATGTTGCATTTTGCCCAAGCAATTAATGGCTGGTGAATACAGTCTTCATGCCTTGATAACATCCTCTAATTTAGAGCTGAGCCACCCTATCCTGCACTAGCTGGCTCAGTGCAAGTAGGATGGGATGGAGTGGGATGGGATGGGATGGGATGGGGTGGTCTGTGTTATCCACCATGTCAGGTCTGACAGTGCTTTCTCTCTTGAAATATGCAATACCTTGCTGAAATCATTACAACTGGCCAGATGTTCAAAATCAGAAGCTACCTGGAGAGTTTGCCCTCTATCCATAGGTGCTGAGCTATGGCAAGGGGTTGAACTCTCCTTCCCATATCAGGGAGTGGTATTGAAATGCAGCCTTCAGGTTCTCACCTGTGCTCTGTGTTAATAGAGAATCACTTTTCTTTTGGCTCACCAACCCTCTGAAATTTGGTGCTACCTGGCAGAATTAAGATAATACTTTCAACAATTTTTTAATTAAAAATGAAGACAATGGCTAAATGGGTGTGTGTTTAGGTGTAGGTTAGGTTTAGCTGTAGGTTTAGCTGTACAACTGCCCATTTGCATTTATCTTGGGTAGATGGTGTTGACCTAACATTGTGAGTTGTTCTGCCAGAGGTGAAATGGGGGCTTAAACAATTGTAGTAGGCTTGGTATTGGTATTGCTCTGCAAATGTTTGTGATAGCTACTGTCTTCCTCACTCTGGCTGTGGCAGTTAACCTTCTGACAGCTTCAGGTTGAAAAGAGTGATTCCAGCCCTCATCAAGAGCTGACTGAAACCTGTAAGGAGTAGCACATTGATAGGCCAAGGCTGGGATTGGGAGTCTTGTATGACTGTGGTATCAGTAAGTAATTTCTCCACAATAGTACCATCAGAGGACTGCGCAGGCTGTAGCATTTTCCCCATCAGAGCAGGTGGTTGTTGTTCTAGAGCTTCTCACAAGGAAAAGTGTGGTGAGAATGACATTTTATTCTACATATGATTTTAAATGACCACTTTGCTCTGGGCCCAAAGCAGCCTTGACCAGACCAAGATGTGATGGTGGAGAAATTGCTTCCAGCTGCAGTTATTTCCTCCCACTTGTGCTGTCCTCCAGCTGCACATTTCAGGTGGGCCATGACATCAATGTGTATTTTAAAAAATATGTGGAAAATAAGCTTTCCGTTTTCTTCATTGCTAAATGGGCTGGCTGCCTCTTGCAGCTCTGTATTAAATGAGAAGATATGGCAGGCTTGTTCACCCTATAATAAAAGCATGATGTAAATTTGATATACTCTTTAAAGGGTAGACCATGGATAGACAGAGAGACCATGGTAGACAGAGAGACCATAGATAAATTTTGTATTTGGGGACACAGTATTTTCTTTCTAATTATTTAAAGCTCAGTATGTGATCTTAATTAATGCTTTCTTCTTGCATTTTGCTTGTTGGCCTGCAGGCAATTTCTTCTAAAATTAATTGGATTAATCATTCCAGAAATCTCAACTGGATGATCACATATATGTTAAATATTTTTAGAAACAATTTCAAAGATTGGCAAGCATTTGGATTTTGTTGCCAATAAACTTGGCACACCACTGTACACGGAGAAGTTTTTTTAGGTAGCTATAAGAGATTTCCTGTTCTGGGCTCAACTATCCTACAGGACCTGCCACAATGCATCAAACATGTAGGATTTAGAAATCATCTAATGCTTCCCATGTGCACACACAGATTTGAGTCAGAAACACTGCAGGAAGCTCACCTCTGAAAGAAATAAGAAGCTTTCAAACTAGGTTGCTGGCCCAGAATAATGGTGGGAGATGTGACAGTCATGCCTCCTGAAATATTTATCTTAGCTTTTTCTCATCAAACAGAAAATACAGCTGCACCACTTATGGGTCAATAAATAAATATTGTACTTCAGGCAAAGTTCTGTTGTTTCCTTAATCTTTTCCTAAACTTCCTTTTTTTCCACTGAAAAGTGGAAAAAAACCTTTTCCACAGAAAGTTTCCCAGTGCAGTGAAACCCAGTCCATTAAGCCAGACTTCCAGGCTATTCAGCCTTTCACAGGTGTGAGAGTTAAACCAGCTGCAAAACCCTTCCATATGGATAAACCCACGGTCTATAGGACTGTCCTTCTGCAAAGAAGGAGGCCTAAAATAGGAGTTGCTGTGAGAGTGGGGTTCAAATGGAAGCTCCCAGTATGACTTTACTATAGTCTTCCTTCTTGAAAATCTGCACCCAAACAGAACACCAGAAAGTACACGGCAAATTTGTTCCGTTAAGCACCTTTGGAACACTTTATTAGAATGCTTTTATTAGATAAGTAGGTCTCACTCTAAAGGCCTCTTAATTAAGACTAAGTATGATTTTAAGTGATATCCATTCCCAAATTTATTGAGCTGCTTTCAGTCTTTTCCTTTGAGACCTGCTCCCTTACTTACTCTTTTAAAAAAAGTATCATTTTTGATAGCCTTGTTAATCAACTCACTTGTTAATTTCATCTCAAATTTTCTGGGTTTAGCTGTACTCTTTATTCTTGTAACTATTTCTTCTCTTCTTACTCCTTTTAAATATATGCTGATTGATTACACATTGCTGTTTTCTCCAGCCCTGACTATATTTTATTATTCTGCATTTTTCTCTTTATAGTTACCTTTTGGCAATTATGACTCCTGTACCAAACACAGTGCCACAGGAACGTCACAGGCCAGAAATTTATGTCTTTCAATTTTAGAGTTATGCTCTTGCAAGCACCGTGGTATCTAGTCCCATATCAGGGACTACGAGGAAAGCTCCCACCCTGCTTGCATTTTGGTCTTCACAATTGACCTTCTATAAGCAAATTTATTTCCCTGGATTCAGATTTCATATTTATATCATGGTGATTATGACTCTGCTTCCAGAATTTTAATAATATTCCATAGTTTAAGAAGTGGTTAATTATCTCCTATAATTATAACATACTTGGTTACATTAAACCAGAGAAAGAGGTGGCACTTAGTCTAATATTTTCAAAGATGAGTTATTATTTACCTCTCATTATCCCTTAAGATAATTTGTCTGTTTGAATAATCCTCTCAGAAGGTGCTGCTCACATCTTGGAATGGACATAAACTAAGATACACCACCTCTTGTAGCTAATATTATATGGAGTCCCAGTGCAGTCATTTGCCTTCATGATTTCTGATTTTATAAATTTGATAGAGACCCTAATGGCATGACTCAAAGCTAAGGAAAATCTAAACTTGTATCCTAACCTATTGTATTCTCAAACTGAGGTTGCACAAGAGACCAGGTAGCAGGCAAATGGGTTCAAATTTCTCCATAGCTTGACAGAAACTTTTTCTTCCACTGGCTCATGACCCAGATACTTTTACTAACTGACTGCCTTAGAAAAGCATGTCTGATTAAACATTTTTGGGCATTGTTTCTGCCCCACCTTGCTCCCCTCTGAAACAAATTACTTTATAAAAATAATCTTTTAGGCTTATTGCAGAGAATCAAAGACTTGAACTTGGTGCACTGCTGTGAAGGCACATCACTGGTCATCCAGAAAATACAAACAAATAATTGAGTCTGAAAAATCATGTTTCAAAAGTAGTTTGCCCCAATCCACAGGCACATTCTTTTCCTTCTGAAATTCTGAAACCTTCAGGCTTCAAAAGCTGAAACTTGAAAATTGTGTTCCAAATATTTGTAATAAAATTACAAAAAGAGGTATTTCACGCATCCAGCAGCATGATAGCACTTGCATCATTATGTAAATAAACTGTGAATTAGGCTTGAGTTTCTCTTCAAAATGTAGGCCCTGATCACAGCTTTATGGACAACTTTCTGGTCTGAGACTTGGTTTGACATGTCACACAGCTTGCTTAGAGAATGACAAAAATTAGGATTTGAAGGGGCTTCTGGAAGGCATTTCACCTAACTCCATGTTCATATTGGTTTAAATTACATTCCTCAGGGCCCTTTCCAACTGTGCTTTGAAAGGTTTGTGTATCTTGGAAAGATATGTGATGTCCTAAAGGGCTCCTGCCACAAGCTAAATATTCATTCAAAACATATTCATCCAAACTGAGAAGTCCAGAACAAACATTGCCCTTTGCTTAGGAAAGAGGTTTGGATGAGTCTTTCAGCTTTTAAGTTCATAAAAGTTCATTAAAAGGTGATCTTAAAGCCCAAAAAGGAACAGAGCTCAAAATTCTGGGTTTCTCTGACTTCATTTGTTGCATGGATTAAAGTGTCTGATATTGTCACTGTGGACAAGTGGCCATTTACATCATTATAATGGTCACATATGGAAAAGTCAGTGATTTCTTTCCCCTGGGCATCTTTAAGAGATGACTGTTGTACTTTGGGAGAAGTTATGCCCTCTGCATGGACAAAACAGACTGAGCTTGAGTCAGGTAACACTTTCATTGCCAGCCTCTGGACTAGCCCAGTGAACTTTTCAAGAGCAGGAAGATGATTTGCATTGTCTTCCTCACTCTCTTTTTTTTTTTTTTTTTACTTGGGCAAAGCTCTCAGCCAATACCTGAAGAAGTTAGACATACCCTCTCTGGCATCTCTGCTCAAAATTCACTTTTGCAATGCTGAAGTACAAATCATTATCATCTGACATAACCTAAACTCAATGGATGAGCAGAAATGCCTGTTTTCCCTCTTTCACTCTGGTCGTCCCAGCACACATCATCAACTGTAACCCATTTTGCCTACCGGATACTTCTTGTCCACGATGTAGACACAGAGGGCATGAGGTGATGTCTAATTACCTTTTTACCTTTGAATATTTTGTTAGCAAAAAGCCCAGCACACTGAGTTCCTAGGAGCTGGTGCAATTTAAACAATAAAATAAATAACCACATAGGAAGAAATGCCAGGTTGGAGTGAGGGGTGTTTCAAGCCCATTACACTTTCATTTCCTTGAGCTAAAAAGGTTTTGAGCCACGTTTCTTGCTAGTAGGAGGACAATTAAGAAACCAGTGATTTAAAGAGAATCTCAAAGGTTATTTGTTAAACTTTATGGTTTATGTTAAACAATGTAGTGAAGCCAAAACTCATCCTGTCCCCAGATTAGGATGGCAGTCTCACACATTTCTTCTGCTCCCTAGGCTACGGTCTGCCCTGCAAAGGTCTGACAAGGGACTAGGGGACCAGGGCTAATAGTCTCAGAAAAGTCTGCTGGGAGATCATCCTACTCCTGCCTGGCCAGTTCTTGCAAATGGTTTTATGGAAAAAAATAGTTCCTCAAATTCCTGCAAAGGACTAGGAGTGAAGTCTCCCAGTGAGATGATCCTTGTGCTAACTTCTCCTGAGGCACAGTCTGGCTGGAGTAAAGAAACTGTGTCTGGCTGCTAGGTGAGCAAAGCCTCCAAAGCTATTTTCTCTCTCCTGGAGACAGGAAGTTTAATTGTTCTTAACCATATAAAAACATAAATGAAAAAGCCCAAAACCAGATTTATACTGATATTTCTTTGGCTCCTCAAAGAAATTACAGTTAAAGAAAACTTTGCCCTATAGGCAATGGGCAGATGATTCAGAATGTAATAGGATTATTTTTATTTTGGCACTTTACAGCCACAAGGTGTCATTCCTTACTCACGAGAAGAGCCAGTGGCTGCTATACTGCTCTCAAGCAGAGCTGAAGAAAAGTTTATGGCTCCTCCAGGAGCAAGAGCAGCCAGAGAAAAAGAGAATGAAAAGCCAGTAAATGCAAAGGACAAGCATAAAACTCAACTGCAAAATCTTCTCTTTCACCTCGTGAGGAGATCACATACCTGCTTTGTAATATTAGATACACAGCTCTCCTGAATAGCTAATGGATGGAATAAAAACTGAATGCCATTGTTATTTTCCTGCAGTATTTCAGTTTTTATGAGATATATTAAAAAGTTGCACTTTCCTCAACATGTTTCTATTTAATGAAGATGTGAAAAAGATCAGCAAAAAACAAGAAAGCTTTAGAGACACATCCAGAAACACTTAACACTTCAGAATAACAAGTGACAGAAGAAAAAAAAGTGACAAAAAATGAAAAGTCAGGCTTTCAAAAAGCTCTGCATTTACACATTTGTTAAATAGCCAGATTTTTCAACTGTGCTTCAGTAATGAAACATCTTCTTGCCAACTGATGCTTTATAAACAGCATTTCTGTCCTCAGAAGTCCTAGCAGGAATTCAGCAGTTCAGCTGAAACACAGCAAAGACATTTTTCCCTTTTACCCTAGCTAATGGACACTGAATTCCCTCTGGGTTCCTTGGGTGGTGGTTCAGCATTCAAGTACCAACACTGAGTGCTAGCAGGAGAGAATAGCACAGATTTGCCAAAGAGGAAAAATACAAATTACATGGCACATGTAATTTAGTGGCATTCTGAACTGTCTCTTTTAGTGCTGCTATATTTTCCCCCCTGTGAGTAAGATTGTGTCTGAATATGCATGAATTTATGTTCCATGGTGTCATAATAGGGAGGAGGAAGACATTTTGGTCTTCCTTTAGGGATTTCTTACATGTTTGGAAAGAGCTGTAAAGGGGAGAAAAAATTTTTCTGTCCAGTCCTCAGCAACATAGTCTTTTAGTGCATTCACACTCTGAAAATTAATTAAAGATGGTGTGTTTTCACTTGAGTAGGTATTACCAAATCTTAGTTAGTCTTAAGTGTTTTTCCTGCCTCTTAGCACCTCTCTGCAGCACTGGCCGCCATCAACCCTGCTGGCTTCATTGCCGTGGGTTCCCGCGTGTGACAGAGCCACCAGAGAGAGCAAGCTGTCACTTAGAGCGTCAGCTGGTGGCCACTCGGTCACACAGGCGCAGCCGGAGCCTGGAGCTTGTCAGCACGACCCTTGATTACGAGCGTCATTCCAGCTTATGGTGGAAGAAAGCCAGCTCAGCTGCTGGAGACTTGACTGGGCTGGCAGCTCAAGGAAACACTTTCTCTTTCAAATCAAGCCTATTTCATGGGGAAATCATTGGTAACAGGAAAACATTGCAAGCTCTGTGAGAAGTCTCTAGGGAGAAGCTGCACTTCACTAGGGAATTAGCATAAACTAGGTGGGTCATCCAAGGGAATAAGAAGCAAATGATAATTTAATGCCCTTGGAAAAAAAGGGAAGGAGGATTGTAAGTCTGGTGAAGCAGGAAGTTGCTTCAGGAGAGATTACTTTGTGTAAGTACAACAGGGAACTCAAAAGACTTCACTGGGCAGCTTCCATCCCCTGGGGTGAGCATCTCCTGCTGTCTCACAGCTCAGCAGCTTTGGCGCATTCTGCACTCAGAGCGCTGGCATGTGTTGTGTTAAATACATTGGCAGATATTGCATCTCCCCAAACTAACTGGTGTATGCTGTGTGCTCGTCTCCAGGCTCGGCCCTTGTGCAGCAAGGACATCTGGCACATTTTCCCTAACAAAAAAACCAAAAGTTTTATGGCTGAACATCCTTGTTTTGGAAATAACAGCATTGCGGGGGCCTAATTCCTTTGCTGGGAAAGGAAATGAGTCGATTGGGTGTGTGCAGCTGGGAAGAATGAGGAGGAGTGAAGTCTTTGTGGCAGTTTTTTCCCTCTTTTTGCTGAATCACGGCTGAATACTTAAATCCAACAATACAAGACAGGATGGGACAAAATGTGAAGATCACTCTTAGTTGCAGGTAGAGCATAAAGGTCTGACTTTATGTGTGTTCACCCTGAGATGATGACAATACACATTTTGCTGTTTATTAAAGAACATTAATTTCAGATGCTGTCTGATGTAAAACTGGAAATAGGTACAGTTACTCCCAAGGTAGCAGTAATAAAGTAAAGGTTCACAGAGCTCCTACTTTCCTGGAAATCTGCCCACAACACTGCCCTTGGAAAGGATCAGTCAGCCTGATTTGTATCAGACTGTTCATGCTCAGCAAGGGGCGGAAGGGCTGTACTCCTCATAAGGAACCCCCCAAAACTCCCTGGAGAGGCATGAAGCAATTGTGGCTGGCACATGGATTAGAAAAAAGCTGGATCTCCTCAACAGTTTCAAAATATTAGTGTGTTTTTTCCTGCCATCCACCTCTGCCCCAAAGGAATGGGTTTCTCTTTCTCAATCCCTGTCCTTTGGGTGTCCTGCTATTGCTGCTGCAGATCTTAGGAGTCATTCTGATTTCTCTGCCAGGGCTCTGACAGTGCTAAGGTGAATGCTAAATTAGCTCTTCAACTTCTATTTTCACCCAAAACCACAGTTTTTTACCTCAGCTTCCTCCCAGCCCTATCTGCAAATATTGCAGTATGCATATTTTACTGCATACTCACTATATAGGATATTTTTAACCAGGTTGTTTCTATCTCTAATTCTCCTTATTTTGGTTTCAACTTATTCCAAGTGCTACACTTAAAAGAAAGGTAGGAAAACCCCTATATCCATGTCTGTCTGCAGCACAAGGAGCGTCACTGCCAGCTTCATGTGTCCTTGAACTGAGCTGGTCAGCTGGGCTCTGCTCCAGTGCCTGGGGACATTGGCAGGGTCAGCACAGCCTCTCAGTCACTACAGACCCCTCTGTCTGCTGCCAGGCTCATTTCAGTTCTTATCACCCATCAGAAACACAACCGTGCTCACTGAACAATTTAATGCAAGTTTTCTGACAAAGATTTTCAGCTTCTGCTACACTGAATGCCAATGAGTGTGTGTAACACTGACCAAGGTTTCCTATTATGAAGCTACCTGTGAATAAGAGAAGTCACTTGTCTGCCCAGATAAGTTCAGCTGTATAGGAGACTGAATAAAGCCATGCCATGAATACAGAAATAGATTATATCTTCTCTGGTTATATATAAACCCAGATTCTTGCAACTTTCAAAAAGCCTACAGCAATATTTAGTTTAAAACCATTTTTAAGGCAGAAAAACAATGCCAGGAGCCTCTGTGTGAATTTCAAAATGGAGAGACTTTCTTAAGAGTAGGCAAAAAAAAAAAAAAAGAAAAGCAAGCAAGCAACCAAAGTAATCAATCAGACTGGTGGTAGACTATGGTCCTGTCTAGGAAAGAATTTTAGCTGCCTGTGTCACTTGGTGTCTCACCAAGCAAACCCTCTCTTCCCTCTGTGCCAACTGAGACAGCAGCCTAGCTGTTTGAAATCAGAGAGCAATGGAATTTTCCAAAGCACAAAATTTAATGGGTTGTTACAAAACAAAAATAATTTTTGACCTCTTGCTGAAGAATGGGGGACTAATGCTTTCTATCAGCAGAGAGCTGTTAATGTGTTGAAAAGATGACGCTGATTCCTTGATGGAGGCACGAATGAATTAGAATGAGGGAAGGAAAATTGTCATCTTGTACTGAGCACCTCATAATTTTGCTGTCAGTTGAAGAGCTAAGATTACTGCCAGCAGCAGATAATACACAGTGAAAGGAACCAAAAGCATCAAGTTGCAGGGGAAAAAAAAGAGTGTGTGTGCAGTGAGGCAGGGAAGGAAGAAAGGGTAATAAAAACCTGTTCTGAACACTACATTAACCACTTAGGGGCAGACTGAAGGCTGCTAAATGGATCCTTTCTGTTGAAATGAAGAAGAGCTTGTCCCTGACACTGTTTTGTTTAACTGCACATAATCATAATAATCCAATATATTTTTTGTTTTGAGAAATGGTGTTATAGCCAAGGTTGGTGACTGGGAAAAATGCTTCCAAAAATCTTCAACTAAATTCATTATTCCCCTGGGATGGTAGCCATTAATTGTTTTCAGAGATCATTTGAGCACTTGAACTTAATGAGAACTGGTGCTTCTATGCCAAAAGCAAACTTCAGGCTGATTGTGAAATAAGTTGTTCTTGTTGTACTAGTTTGTTATGTAAATTGTCCAGAGGGGTAACAGAAATAATACCATTTGACCTATACTGCTGACAGAAAAACACAGTTGGTAAACTGTGAATATTACAGCCAGTCATACAGTTTTCTATCTGCAATCTTTATGTCCTGCCTTAAATAATGTGCTCTTGTTTCTGCTCCCCTGACTGGGAGGCATCTGTAATTGAGATCAAAATGGGGGCTGGAGATTAGAAACTGCAGATGGTTATTCATAAACTTGTGCTTTGCAGATCACTGATTACATTCTGAAGACCTATGTGGGTAATTCTTTCCTAATAGTAAATACATGCAGTTAATGTGTGGTCTTTCCAATGGTGATTTGAGATCAGAGAAAGGGCAGAGCGGTCTAAAGCATTCACAGCAAATTAAAAGATGATCTGTGATTTTTCTGGAGCATCTGCTCTTTATGAGTGTGATCTCAAGATCATGATATACTGATTTGGTTTTGATATGGATCTCCTCTCCTGGATTTCAGTACAGCCCTGCAAAGAGTTGCAACAGCCTGGTCTGTGTGTCAGCCCTGGTGGGCAGCTCAGCCCCACACAGCTGCTTGCTCACTCCTACCATGGGTTGGGGAGAGAATAGGAGGGGCAAAGTGAGAAAATATATGGGTTGAGATAAACACAGTTTAATAAGTAAAAAGGGAAGTAGACTAAAAAAGAAACAAACAAAAATCCACCACAAACACACATGCACACACACAAAAGCAATAACAAAAAACACACAAGACAACTGATGCAAGAAATGGCAACTGCTGTCCTTGAGCCAAGTAGTGCCTGGCCAGTCCCCAGCTTTTATTGCTGATCATTATGTTGTATGGTATGGGATGCCCCTTTTGTCTCAGAGGTCAGCTCTGCCCTGTGTCTGTCCTCTCCAAACCTCCTGCCCACCCCCAGCCCACTCACTGGTGCATCAATGTGAGAAGTAAAAGCAGCTTTGACACTGTGTAAGCACTGCTCAGCAATAGCTAACACATACCCATGTTATTATCAACAGTTTTCATCAAAACCCTAAAAGATAGCACCATAGAGGCTGCTGCCAAGAAAATTAACTCTGTCCCAGCCAAAACCAGTACAAACCAGTCAAGTGACTATGAAATGTGGTAATAGGGTGAGCAGAAATGTCTTAGGCTGTTTTTGCTGATGGCATTCCATGGAACTTCAAGGCAGGCTTTCCTTCCACAACCCCCTCATATTTGTGGCTTATCTCAGGAATTTTACAAGTGTTTTTCCTTCTACTGTTCTCAAAGTGTTCCCTTGGTGCTGCTGGCTTCAGGTCACTGCCTCTGCAGCAAAACATCCAGCGATTTCATGGTACTGGAGAAGTTCTCTGAGCACCCTTCACCACGCAAGGGAGGAGAGACTGAGCATGCTTAGGCTTAGAATAAATTCCAGAAATAAACTGTGCCAGGAACTCCTCTCAGCCCTGGAAAGCAAACACTGCATTAAAAACCTGCTCCTGGATTTGAGCTGTCTAGTGCCAGCTAGCAAACAACTCTCCATCACTGCACAGTGACCAAGGTGCTTGAGGGACCCTTTGAAGTCTGAAAGAGCTCATTAGCACAGACACAAGCTCCCACATGCTCATCATTCTTATCACACAGCCACAGAGCCATAGAACGGTTCAGGTTGGAAGGGACCTTAAAGATCATCTAGTTCAACCTCCTGCAATGGGCAGAGATGCCACCCACTCAACCAAGTTGCTCAAAGCCTCAGCCAGTCTGGCTTTGGACACTTCCAGGGATGGGGCATCCACAACTTCTCTGAGCAAGCTGTTTCAGTGCCTCGTCACCCTCACGGTAAAGAATTTCTTCCAAGTATCTGATCTAAACCTACTCTCTAAATGTTTAAAACCACTGCCCCTTATCCCACTGCATGCCTTTGTACAGGTCCCCCCTCTCTGACTTTCCTGTAAGCTCCTTTTAGGTACCAAAAGGCTGCTATACAATCACCCTGGAGCCTTCTCTTCTCCTGGATGAACAGCCCCAATCTCTCAGCCTGTCTTCAAAGCAGAGATGCTCCAGCACTCTAATCATCTTCATGGTCCCCCTCTGGACTCACTCCAACAGGTCCACGCCTTTTCTGTGTTGGGGATCCCAGAGCTGGTCTCAGTGCTTATCACTGGGCCATTCAAGTTACTAACAGAAAACCAGCTTTTCTCTTCTCACATGTGGCGTGGCCATGTTTCTTCTGATTTTTTAAAGCTACTGATGTAAATTTTACCTCTTTTTATTGCTGGTAGGCAGAACACCTAACTGGGATGTGAAGTAATAGCCTCAGTCATTGGTAGAATTCCTTGCAGTACCCTGAGGGCCACCATAAATGGCAAGAACTGTTTCTTGCCCATTTAATAAACCAAAACCTCCCAAAACATTTGATTCAGTAGTGGCATTAATCCCCAAATACCAGCCCTCTTAGGAATTAAAAATAGGGTTTGGAATTAGTACCCTAAAGATACCATTTTTCACTGAGAGTGAAATGGCCATATGTGGAAGCAAACCTACTCAGAGGAACATATGCGTGTATGCTGATGAAAGGAGGTTGTGTGTGTCGGTGATAATCCTATTGCACAGGATTTTTTCTTCAGGCTTGAAGAGTGATGATTTGAATATGAAAAAATAGCACTTTTAAAAATAATTTTCTCCAAGTCATTGATGAAGTATATCCATCCAGAAAACCTGATGTGACCTCAACTTTATTGTGTTAGTCAACTCTTATGTTAATATCCTGTTATGGCCAGACCCGGAAATGGAAATCTCATTTTGCCAGTAAATTCCTATTACATTGCAATACCACATCTGATGCTGTTTTATATTAGAAACATGCAGCTAGGACATTCTTGCAGTTTATTCACATTGCTTCCCCTGCTTGCTAATTTCCCTGTATTTTATTTGTAAAACTTTCATAAGCTGTCCAGAGATGACTGGTGTTCCTTGTTTTGTTTTACAAAACATCTAGGACAACTCAAGCACTCTGGAAATGGCAAGGATCTTTCTCTAGAAAGATCTCATCCTCACAGGAAGTTCTCATGAATCTAGAGATAACTGTGGATTTTCAAGGTGGGTGCAAAGATGAGTGAAAAAAAAAATAGCGCCCCCACGTAGTACTGTACCAAGCTGAGCAATTTTCCAGTCCAACTATGAAAAAGACCAACATAATTTAGTTTAGAACACCATTCTGCAAGAGTTCTGTAAATTGTTTACCAACATAAGTGTGCAGAGGTTCTCAGACTACACCGTGCAAGCTCCTCCATGGGAAGAAGCTCGTGCAAAGGGAGAAGTACCATACCAAATATTACTGCTACAGGACACATCAGAGTTCAGGTCTAGTGTGTGGAAGGAGACTCCTGCATGTTCTAGCCACATCCCAAACTTTTCCAAAAGTGGCTGCAATTCAAAAGGTTGATAGCTCAGTGTACCTAGAAAGTTTGTTTCACACTTAAAATTCACATGTAATTCCTGCTAGTGTTCTCTTTAGTCACTATATATTCCACCTTTTCTGGTCCCAAAGCAATATAGTCCAAGATAACTTTTCCTACACATTTCTCACCCTTTCCCCCTGTCTCTCTGGCTATCACAGTGTGAGCTGGAGAGTTATGTCTCACCATTTAGGCTTAGCATGCTCTCTTAAAGGCTCTTGACACGCCATATGGTCAATGACCTCTCCAGAATCTGCTGCTTCTGAGAATGCTTTTTGAGATTGAAAGAACATGTTTTTCACAGCAGAGGTTGCTAGGTTGAATGGAAGGTATTGATGGAAGGACTGTTAGTAGTTTCTGCAGGGGAAGAAGTAAGAATAATGAAGGCTGAAAGAGAAGCTCAAACTACTAAAAAGGAGAGAGAATCATGCTCAGTTTGAAATTTAGGTCAGAACTACTTCAGATTTATTTTTATACAGGTTCATTTCATCCACTTCACTGCTACAAAGAAAATCTGTCTTCTTCAGTTACCTCAGTCAGTACAAATAATGTCTGTGGAGTTTCACCACCTCGATTACAGGTGCTAGTTAATATCACAGGGCTGGAAACCAATCAGGGAGCATTGATTGATTAAGCTGGAGTCAATGGTAAGAAAAAGAGGCTTGCCAAGACATCTGAACATCTCCAGTAGAGGAGAGATGAGATTTCACATACCCTAAAGATGATGGAGCTTGCCTTAGGGACAGGTGACCCAAGTAACTGCAATGCTCACATACCTGTTTTAAATGCTTTAAAATGTTACATTTCCATTCAGTATCTCGCTCAGAGTATTCCACATGTTGCTAGTAATACCTTGTATAGAACAGAGAAAAACAAGATGCCGGTATGGACAGCTCATTTAAGAATGATCTGCTTTTGCCCCTAGTTCAGCATCTCAAGTTACACAAATTCTAAATGTCTAAGTGTGATGGGATATGCAAAGGATTATGCTTTCATGAGAGAGAGCTAAGTAGCAGAAGCAAATGAGCTCTTTAGCAACAAAGATCCTGGTTTTACACAAATATGCCAGCTAAAAATGTTAGAAGCAAGAAGAATATGGAAATAGACGATAAAATAATCATAGCATCATTTAGGTTGGAAAAGACCACGAAGATCATCAAGTCCAACTGTTAACACAGCACTGCCCAGTCCATGACTAAACTGTGTCCCTAAATGCCACAACTATGTGCCTTTTAAATACCTCCAATGAGGGTGACTCCATCACTTCCCTGAGCAGTCAGTTCCAATGCTTGACAACACTTTCAGTGAAGGAATTGTACTTAATTTTCAATCTAAACCTCCTATCTGCCAAGACAGGCTTCAGCTATCACGTCACCCACCAATTCCTCTTCTGCTTAAAAGCTATCTGTCCAGCAGGCACATTCCCTAGTTGCCTTCCTTGCCAGCCTTGTCTTCCACACAAGACCCTCCTAGACTATTTTCTCTTTGCTGTATTTCCAGCAGACATCTGGTAAGTTGAATTCTGCCACGAGTACAAGGTCCAGTGGTTGTGAGACTTCTCCCAGCTGCTTACAGAATATTTCACCTGCCTTTTCATCCTGGTTGTATGGTCTATAACAGGCTCCCACCAGGATATCTGCCTAGTTGATCTTCCCCCTGATTCTTACTCATAAACACTCAACCCTCTCATCACCATCACTAAGCTCCGGACAATCAAAACACTCACCAACATACAGGGCTACCCCACCACCTCTCCTTCCTTGCTTACACCTTCTGAAGAGTTTGTAGCCTTCCATTGCAGCACTCCAGTTGTGCAAGTCATCCCTCCATGTTTCTGTATTGGAAATTTGTCATAGTTTTCTTGCTGCACTGGTTCCTCCAGTTTATTGCCTGTGCTGAGTACACCGGTGTAGACGTACCTCAGCTGGGTTATTGATCCTGCCACCTTCCTGGAAGGAGAAGCCCTGTTTCCTACCTGGCCATTGCAAGCATTTCTGTGGTTTCTGACATATCAATGACCCTTGCATTGATCTCCATCTTCTCTCTCTACTGAAACAGCAAGCAAGGACCTTGCTAGATCTCTGTGCCTCAAACACTGGTATGCTCCTCCCAGACTTATCTCCAGTGAGCCTGGTTTTATCCTTTCCCCCCTCCAAACACAGAGGAGTAACCAGAATTTTTCTGAATAGATTTTTTAATTTTAATAGTTTTATGAGGCATCAACTGCTCTCGGTAACTCTCTTCTTAATGCTACCATCAAAGTATGCCTTAGCAAAACATACATCTTTGCTGCTGCATTTATATTCACCCTATTTAAAATCAAGACAAAACACTTTATTTTGAGGGCAAGGTACTAAAATAATCATAGGAGCATACAGAGGAAAGGGTTTGAAAAGACTCAGTCACAGAGAACAACAGGAGACTACTTACAAAGTCTGACATTTCCTTTACCAAACTAGGACTGATGTAGGACACACATTTCTCCCTATGAATTTTGTATCAACTGGTGAAATGCAAAGAAGGCATCCAATCATTGAGCAATATAAGACATATCATGCAATTAGCTAGCTGCTTGTTTTCTGCTCTTTTCCTAACTAAAGGTTCATGTCAAAAGATCCCTAAGTCCTGGAATATTTACAGGTTTCCAAACATACATGATCAGTGTGAGGGGCCTAAATATCACATTTAATGTTATCACCACACATAAAAAATGAACAGAAAGACATATATTGGGTAAAAATTTTAACAAACAAACAACTGGAAAGATCCCAAAACTGGAAGTGCTATAAATTATTTTCAGGCTGAATAGAAATAAAGCCAGCATGAATGTGTAGATTTCATGAACAATTGGGCTCAGAAATAGTTGGAAGCATGTATCTTAATTGTGCTTCATGTACTTCTAAAGAATGGCAGATTAGCTGCCTTTTGGTCTTCAAAATGCCCATAATAATTGCAGTGATTGAAAAGAAACACTTCCTTAAATGACACTACTCTAGGAAATGCCTGCCTGGCTAGTACTGGGGCATATGAGACAATATGGCCCTGTTCTGTCTGCCTTCAACCAGGGCAGGAAACAGAATCTATGGGGTTGTACAGGCATAGCTGGGAAAGAGTTCACCCCTTCAAATCTCTTAGAAATGCAACTGGCAAGCCTGAGTAGTTTATACCTACAATTATTTTTTATGAGACATTCTGTCTTTTACAGGATGTTCCAAGATTATACTCCAGGCTGCAAGACAGTTTTGCAGATCAGATTGGATCACCTGGTTTCTGCCACCTTGATGCAGCAGGATGACTCCAGGGTGTAACCTGAATGTCAGTCTGACACCTGCTGTTGGCATCTGAAATCTTTTCACTGTCTTCAGGAGGATCATTCAATTAATCATTTCCTGATGTTGATAGTATCATTCTACTGCTTCTCAGGAAAAAAAAAATTAAATTCTTCAGTGCTGAAGCCATTATACAAGGGCCAGAGAAGTTGCCAGGGAGGACATGCAACACTTGAGACTATAAATACCCTGCCTTATGACAGTGTACACGGCTTGGCAACAACTCATATTGACACCTGCCTTATCTGCAGGAGATGACAGGATTTAGGCTGAGAAGGAGGACAAGGGCAGCAGACAGGCAGGGAAACAGGAATTTGTTATACTGTGTGTCAGTACAGCGTGTGAGTGCTGTGATAACATAGACCTACAAGAGGTGGAGTCAAGGGTCCATCAAAAGTTACTTCGTGCAATTAATGGTTAATCTGATGCATAAAGGCTGCAGTTTTGAAGACATTTCCCCTCCACAGCCCTTTCTGTGTCAATGTCTTGCTGATCAATGTCTTCTGAAGCTCTTAGTGCCTCCCTCCCTGCTCTGTTACTGTCAGTTAAATACAAGCTCTGAATGCTGCAACATCCCCTGCAGCCATCTAACCCACACACAATCCAGCCCACTGCTCTCGTCAGCATTTCTGTCATGCCAGGAGCTGCAACAACTTGAGCAGCCTTTAGAGAAAAAGTGTCTTCAACAAAGCCACACACATCCCATTCTTTTGTCAGACAAATCAGTTATCCTTTGAAAGACTTTTAAAATTACTTCAAAGATCTGCTCTGGCAGAAGACCATGTAGCTTCTTTCCATCTCCATGCACCTGCTGCACGTGTGATATGCAATGTTGCAGTGCTACTGCAGTGCTCCAGCTACCTGAAAGGAGATTGTGTTGAGGTGGGAGCCAGTCTCTTTTACTGTGCCTACAGTGGAAGCACTAAAGGAAATGGTCTTAAGCTGAGACAGGAGCAATTCAAATTAGAGATTAGAACAAAAATTTCATTGTTAAGATGGTCAGACCAGAATAGGTTGGCTAGGGATGGTGGAGGTGTATAACAGGATTCTGGAATCTGGTGCTGGGTGATGTGGTTTTGTGGTTTAGGGTTTCAGTGGTAGTGCTGGGCTGACAGCTGGACTTGATGATCTCAAAGGCCTCTTCCTACCCTGATGATTCTATGATTCTTCTGGAGTGTGATCCTAACTAGGGCACCTATTTTGTGATCATTTGCATCAGTGCCCCTAAAGTGAGGTTATGAGGCCCTGCAAATATAGGCAGGACCGCTTGGGAGCAGCTAGGGCATGAAGTGCACCTAAGAGTTAGGGGAATGCCACTGAGATCAGACAGGAAATCCATCCGCATCTGCTTCTGTTGTTGCGGTTTAAATTGGGCACCTCCTCAGCTGTGCCAATGTGCCTCTATTGGCAGGCAAGGAGGGATAAAAGACAATTAAAATTCAGTTTACTGAAATGACACAAATCCCCTTTCTGCCCCCTTCTGCTAATTCAGGTTACGAGGCAGTAAAACAATTTCCCACACTGGCACAACATGGAAAGTGGTAAAGCCATCACAAGTGGTTTTGGATGACTTGCCATAGGGGGCTGAACTTCTTCAAGCATCCCTGCCACTGGGAAAGATGCCAGTGACACCTGCATCCCTGCTGAACTGACAAGGGAGAGTAAGGGTCAACAGGAAAAGATGAAAATAACACCTTCTTACAAAGCCAGCAAACTCTCCATGGTGAGGCTTTGCCTGTAAACTGCAGAGAAGAGTCTCTAGAGACTCAGGGATTTAATTGTTTGGGATCTCTGCAATGGTGGTCCAGTCCTCTCTGCACTAGGACATAGACCCTTGGGATTAGAAATACACTTGTATTGACAGGGCAGACTGACACTGTGATAGTATCAATACCTAGGCATTACTGTAGCTAGAGGAGCAGCAGCTTACCTAGGCAATCACATTCTACCTCCTGACCAGGGAACAAGGAATGGGAAACCATGCATTTTGCTGTTTAAACCTAGTCTTGGAAGCACTAATCCACCTGAGCTTAGTTTGTACCTTCCCTACCTTGAATCAGGTCCAGTCTCCCAAGCACCAAAGCAGGAATTATACAGTAGCCTTGGCAGTAGTGCTACCTCATTAATCTGTAGTGCTGCTAATTAAAAAACACAAACCAAAGCAAAAAAAAAAAAAAAAAAAAAAAAAAAAAAAAAAAAAAAAAGCTGTTGTCATCCTACTGCAAAAGTTCCATACTGTTGTCTCCTATTGCAAAAG
Source organism: Calcarius lapponicus (assembly GCA_039654755.1). Classification (NCBI taxonomy): domain Eukaryota; kingdom Metazoa; phylum Chordata; class Aves; order Passeriformes; family Fringillidae; genus Calcarius; species Calcarius lapponicus. Next base: position 94,998,795 of record CM077464.1, on the reverse strand, counting down.
TTTCATACCTTCTTACTGTTTTCTCATGGGCTTCTCCTCAGAGCACTGACTCTTTCTTCTTCACAAAGCAACCCACTAAGACCAGTTCCCATCCCAACCAGCCACCCCACTCTTTTATAGCACTCTTCTTCTCATTGGTTACAGCTGTGGCCTGTTAAAGTCAGCCTGCTCCTAATCTTTGATAATTGCCCCCCCTGCAACTCCTTAGGGGTAAGATTACCTTCTACACTATCTTTATTTTCTTTCATTCTATCCCCCTACAAAAAGCCCTGCCTGCTGCCATCATTCATTCTTTTCTTTCTTTTTTTTTTTTTTTCTTTACACAACCTGGGCTCACCGTATGTGTCAGCTCATGGTAGGAAAGTGGGATGGAGGAGGTGATAGCAGTCTTTCAGCAGAATGCTACAGGCAGGCAGGCATGGAAGGAGCTCATCATTTTTGCAGCTAAGAGGCCTGTGGATGTCTGGCAGCAGCCAAAGAGGCAAGGTTCATGCTTCAAATACTGTGTCAGAAACAAGACAGTGGGGTAGAGCATGAGAAAGCATGTCCATGTCATGTTAAGAGGTCATAGATCCTAAAATATATTTTTTTTGTAGAGCAGGTGAATAGTGATGGAAGAAAAGTTATCTTTCTAGAAGCTTTAGCTGATAGAGAATTACACTTAATACATAAGTAACTATAAGCCTATGTGTATCCAGTGAGCAAGAAATGCAGTTTTCTGTTGAGCCATGAGGAAAAATTGGCAGAAAAGGAAGGAAGAGGTCAGCAGGTATTCTGTGTCCATCATAAAAGGATGCAGCTACAGTAAGAAAAAGAGAGCAGAGGAGAAAAGGAATACAGTGCATTTTATTGAGAGATATATATTCATATCCAGATAAGATTGGTTGACATTGCTGAATATTAAAAGCACAAAACTTACTTTATTCTTTTACTAATATATTCATTTTTTCTTTATTTTCTTTAAAGGATATGTTTATTCTATACAAGTAAACAGCAAACTGTAAGGACTGCAAATCATATCCATCTCAGTAGTAATCGTATCTGTGTTGGTAATATCACCTCTAACAATTTAGAAATCTGGTTGGTGCCAAGAGAAAACATGATACATGTATTTGATAAGTGACACCAATTTCAAAGTGGTCATGTTTCTTCTGAAGACCATGGTATACAGTAGTCTGTGACACACAGGAGTGAAGCAGCATGGTACTGTACCAGCAAAATAACTCTTATTGGACTCCCATTGTTGCTCTCACTGAATGCATTTCAGATTTTTTAATTAGACATAAATGACTTTGATCTCCCAGATCCACCACACACTTGTAGAGTCCTTGAAATATGAGGTTTATGCAATAATCCACCCCTTTAGGATGGAGGGCGGCCAATCACGGTCCTGCTGCAGTGAAAATGATCCTTGCACTGAAACCAGGCATCACTACCAGAAGCAAGCCATAGAATTTCCAGGGCTGCTCTTCCTTTGCTCTTGTCCAATAAGCATCTTTCTGTGCTTGTATTTATGAGTGCAATTAGGCAGCTTGCGTGCTGTGTTTCTATAATGTGGCTGTTAACGCATGACAAAAACTCTCGATGGCAAAAGGAAACAAGCAAAAATGCAGCAACTTGCGGATTTTAATTTGGTCCTGAGAAAGGAGGCATGTACCCCTTCAATGTAGCACAGGCTCAGCAACACCGAGGCTCCCTGCACAAGGAGTTTGCTAAGCCGTCCCCAGCCACGGCGTTATCTCACAACAGGTGCCGAGGCAGCCGCCGTCCCCATGGAGATAAGGTGACGGAGCCAGGGAGAGGCAGATGAGCTCTGGACCGAAGGTTAGCCTCTTCTAGGTGTCGAAGTGACCCAGCTTTTCTGGAAAGGAAGTGGGCAATCCCTTTCCCAGGAGGCCAGGACTGACCTGACGATGACAACCACCCCCTTGGTACCACAAACCCGTTTTAATGAACCCGGAGGACAATTCCCGCGGGGCGAAGGCTGAGGGTGTAGCTGTGGAAGGCACGGTCTGCTGGGGAGGGCCGGCGCTGCTGCCGCCTCAGGTGGTACCTCGGCGGTGGGGCCGGCCCCGGCCGGCAGATGGCTCCCGCCACAGCGCCGAGCGCCGGCATCGGCCGAAGGAGGGGCCGGCGTCGCCGCGCTAAATCTCCGAGCCCACTGCCCTCCTCCTCCTCCTCCTCCTCCTCGTCCTCCCTCGCCGCGATGGCTTCCTAAGGGCGATGCTCCCGGCCACCACCGCCTCCCCCTCTGTCGCCGGGTGCTCGGTGGGCGCGGGCGAGCGGGCGGCTCCCGGCGGCTCCCGCGCGGTTCGGGGGCCGGGCCGGGGCCCTCCCGGGGCGGGGGCAGCCGCCGCCTCCCACCGGTGCCGGGCGGGGGAGCCGGGCGGCGCGCAGGCGGGAACGGGGGAGCCGGTGCGGGGGCCGCCGTGAGCCCGCAGCGCCGCGCCTGACGGCCGCCCGCGGACCATCCATCCCTCCCGGGAAATGCCCCTCCTGGCCGCGCCGGCAGCCGTGGGCGGCATGTAGCGCGGGCGGAGCGGGCTCCGCGGGGGCGGGAGAAGCCCCTTCCCTCCGCCCGCGCTCGCAGCCGCGCACGCACCCCGCGCTCCGCAGCGAGGCGCACGGCCGGCCCTCCTCCTCCCCCGCCCGCTGGGGTGCATGCCCGCCTCGCCCGGCGCAGGGACGGCGCGCCGCTGAAGCAGCCCCGCCGCCGGGCACCCCCGGGCGCCGGGCAGCGCCGCCGCCATGGCCGAGGAGAGCTCCGACGTCCCCAAAGAGTTGATCGGTAAGGGACGGGGCATGGCGGCGGGGATGGGGGCTGCGGGGTCCGGGGCGAAGGTGCTGCGGGGGCAAGTTTGGAGGCCGCCGTGCGCGGGATGCAGCGCTGCGGGAGATGGGGCTGGGGGGAATCCGGGGCTGGGTATATGGAGCTGGGGAAGCGCCGCGGGGGCTGGCCAGGGAGCCCGGGGGGCTCGGCTCGGGTCTGGAGGGACGCGGAGGAGCCGGCGGGGGGCGGCGGGGCCGCGTTGCTGCGTGCGGGGAATGGGCGGGCGGGGGCTGCGGCGGGCAGGGGAGGCGGCCGCGGGCGGGGACTGAGCCCTCGGGGGCCGCGGCGGGGCACGGTGTGTGTCCCCCCCTCCCCAGCGGTGTGTCCGGGGTGCCGGCAGGCTGCGAGCGCTGGCGGACGCGCTGGGAAGCTGCCCCGGCCCCCCGCACCGCCGCCCGCCCGCCCGGGGCACGTCCTCGGTGCGCCTCAGGCTGGCGGCACGGGCTGCAGCTCCACTCGGTGCTGTTTTTATTTATCCTCCCGGGTTTTGCGTAGTTTAAGACTCGTTTTCCTCTGGACGTAGGAGGGAGTGAGGGTATTTGTAATTAAAGTTTTACGGCCCCGTGCACACGAGCCTCCATCCTGCATGGTTTACACTTAGGAACTCAGTCACAGGTGATGGCGAGGACCCTGAAAATGCTGTCATCTCTTTTGGGGAGCTTCCAATAAATGGATCGTTACACAGGCGGCGTGTGTGTAACCAGTGTCATTTGGGGATAACAGGTCTGATGCTCCAGGCCCTCAGCTACCTTGTTCAGGCCGAATTTCCTTTAGTTTTGCCTGTTGAAGAGCTATCTAAAGATCTCACCAGCATTGTAATGATTTAAAGTGTTGTCTTAAGGACAGATGGAAACAGAAATTTGTCAGACAACACGGTATATGTGGCTTTGGATACTATACTTCAGACCTTACTTAGGTAATTTACATTGTTGCATTTCCTTCAGTTTCTTCAGTGAGCAAGTGGTTTTAGCATTTATCAAATATTGGTAAAGTCTGAGCGGACATTTGCAACTGCTGCAAATATTTTTTCTGTAGAGTCAAAATAGCTCTATTTTGCAGTCCTTTTGGTCTCCAAATCATGTGGTTTACAGACAGTCTAGCTTGCTGCTAAGAAATGATGAGCTGGGAAGAGTTCTAGGAGTAGCTATGGTTAAAACCATGCAGTTTTCCTATTTTAAAGTGGCCAGGCGTGTTTGAGTGCTAATACACAGTGTTTCTTACTCACCATGGGTCTGCACTCTAGTGTTGTAGGTGAGGTGTGCTGCATACTACAGGGAAGAATAAGGTGAACATCTTCACAGCCTCCTCTGGTGGCTTTGAACCATCTTAAGAATTACCCCCCAGCCCTGGTGCCCTGCACCCACTCAGCTTCGTTTGGCAAGGGCTGTTCTGAGGTGTGGGGATCTGTTCATGTAGATTGATTTAACTTCTAGCAGTATTTTGGTGTCTGCGTGTTAAAATTTAACCTCTAAATAGGCTCTTTGTAATAACCATGTTTTGAGAGCAGGATGAAAGGATGTGCTTTAACACAGAGTGATTGGAGTGTGGAGATTAAACTGGGGGTAGGAGTGTTTGAGCTGCAGTTTTTGTTCTGTTACTCACTTCCCGTGTGACCTTTGTCAGGTCTCGTAGGTCATAGTCTTCAAAGAAACCCTCCCTTACTGTTGGCTTGCCTGGGTCCACTCCTCCCAGGTGTGGATGTCTGAAGCCTCCAGCATTAGAAAAGTGAACCTTAATGTTATGTTTCCATCTCTCAGTCTGAAAATTTATTTTGTGAGTCCACTTGCTACCCAATGTGGAGGGAATTGTCTTCAGTCCCATGCAGAGTAGCTATGAAATCTCTGTCTTAGCTCTTTGAAGCAGTGTTTCTAGCCCTTTCAGGCAGATAGAGCCTCGTGAGGAGCTGACATCCTGATGATGCTTTGTGCAGTCTGGGGTCCCAGGCACCTTCTCTCTCTATGGCTTGTTGGAGTAAGCGTGCTGGAGCTGAGGGCTTGCAGTCATTCCCATTTCTGCTGTGTGGCACAGCAAAGGGAAGCGTGTCTCTCCATGCTGGTGTGTCAGGAGGAAGTCCCCTGCTAGATGTAGGCACTTGGAGCTGTTTGTGGGAGAGGAGAAACCAAAAACCACAGGCTGCACGTGGAGGTAAAGTAGCAGAGACAGCAGCAAGACCTTCTGCAAGGGGACAGGACTTAATGAAAAAGACTCTATGGTCAGCTTGCTTCTGGGTTCCCAAGCAGGGGCAGAAAGACTGGAACTGGGCATTACCCATGGGAGAGGAAGCCTTGGGAGAGCAGTTCGCATCGGGCTGGACTTTCCCCCGGGTTCCGCTCACCTGGCTGCTCCGGGATCTCGCAGCCTGGCTCCGGACCAAGCGGTTGCTCCGGGAGCCGGCCGCGCTGGCTGCCTGCCACCGGGACTGCCGCGGCTCGGGACGGGCTTCTCGCTGGGCAAGCCGCTGCTACCGAGGAGCTTTTGTGTCCTGATAGGGAAGTTAAAATTCCTGGGGAAAACATGCCGATTCTGCAGAAAGAGCTCTTTCTGGTGGAGTCTCTCTGACCGGCCACGTTTCTGACTTGCACACCCTTCTGCCCCGCAGGCAGAATACAGTGGCCTGGGTTAAACATCCAGGCTTAATAAATGGTGTGTTGTTTGTGCTAACGTCTTCTGACTACCGAATGAAAACTGTGCAGAAAAGCGCTATACAGAGCGCTATAATTAAAAGCCTTAGGAATAGCCTATTATCTTTCATTTTTGCTTTTAAACTTAAGCGTGCCCGAGGGCAAAGTGTATGTGTCTGGAGAGGGTGGAGACTTTCCATTTACAGATGCCTGTTGTTGGGCTGGAAATAGGTTAATGTGTTTAAAAGATTTCTTTCTCATTCCCTTTCAGTGGGGGCTGGGGAGTGAAACTTACAAGAGGTGCCAAATTGGCTCTTCTAGATGAACTCCTCTGTTTATCTCTCAATTACATCAGTGTCAGTAGTTGTATAAGCTTTCTAGACACAGTTCCCTGTGTGTCTGTTCCCTTCAGGCCAGGGTGCAAATGTTCAGGGGAAAAGCTGGTTCGTGTCATAATTGGCAGAGACTGTGCAATCATGTGTGTGCATGTACATATTAAAACGTTGTGGCAACTAAGGTAGTTTTGGTGCTGGCACCATGGAGTGGCTACGTTGTTGCTGGGATTTGGACCAAGACCAATGTTGCCTCCACAGCATCCTCTGCATAGCTGCCAGGTGTCACTATCTGGAAGTCTGCTTGGTTTGCTTCGCTATTTCAAAGCACAGAGTGCAAAATGTGTGAACAGTTGCTCTTCCATTGCCTGACCCATTTAGCTTCCTTGATATTAATGAGAGGTTGAAAATTGTGCAATGCAAGGAGCTAATTTGCTTTAGTAAGCTTTTCAGGTAGGAGTGAGGAATTTGCTTTATTTTCCCAGAATGGAGCTAAGCGGTGCTGTGGCTTGTCTTGGGAATGCTTTTGATATGTAAGTAGTGCTGGGGAAAAAAAGTATCAAATTGTGTTTGGAATCCAGGCATATGACATCAATAATGCTATCATAGTAGGTACAAATTATTGTGTAGATGGCATACTTAGAAAATAGTACTTGTGTTAGGTTGTGTTTAGTACTGGTGCATGAGACTTCCATGAGTGCAAGCAGTTGGACAACATAGCTCTGAGTCTTTCTGAAAACTCAGCAGTGGCATCTGTTTCCTTCTTGTGTTGACACTAAAGATATTTAATGAAGATACTTTCTTTTGTTTCAGAAAGTGTCAGGGATGTTATTGGGAGGAAAATCAAAATTTCTGTCAAGAAGAAAGTAAAGCTGGAAACCAAGGGAGATAAAGTGGATAACAAAATATTGGTAAGTACAATAGAATGATTCTGATTACAAATGCAGAGGAAAAGCCAGTATCTTTTCAGAAGGCATTAATTCTCCTCTGGAAGTATTCTTTGAACTTTCTGTGTGCCATAAGATGTCCATGTGATTTATTTTCTTACTTTTTCTTGCTTTCATGATAGCCTGCATAAGTGTTGGTGTGCAGCTGTGCATGTGTACACGCACTTGTTTATCACTGAATTATTTTTCAGAGTTTTGGATATTGTGTTGTGGATAAAGCAAGCTATTATCAGAACCTGTTCTAAAATATTTTGCTGCCTTTGCTGGTTAGGTTTCCTGTTTATATCCATAAGAGTTTTAAGTGGCCAAGAAATGCAAAATGAAGTGTGTAGAATTAATTTTGAGAATCTGAAGCTGTTATGCAGTGAAGAGCAACAGTAAAACAGTTGGGCTTTTTGAACTCAAATGTCTATTTGTGTTTTTTGGTATTCTCAACATGTTAAGTCTTACATCTGCATTTTAAAATAAATGCTTAATGTGTGGGATTCTAAATTGTTCTTAAAACTGTAATGGAGGAAAGTGTCAAATTAATCTCACTGAAGTGTGCTTTCCTGTTTTCTCAAGAATAGTTTTGCTGGTCTCTCTTGATAGGAAGAAAGTTGTGGTAATGAGCTACTACATTTGCATACTATCTTGAGCACGCAAACAGACATGGAACTGTATTTCCTTGCTCTTTTGATACATTTCTGTCAGGAGAACTCTTAGAGTAACAAACACAAAAAGTACAATGCTGCCATAATATTTTGCACGATATTTGAAATTTGGTGTCTTGTGTTCATGCTGTTTCATATTTGAAAGTTTTGTTGCCAAGGCTGTTATCACAGATATTAGGTACATTCTCCATGCAAATGGGCTATTTTGTCTTTCAAAACCACAACTTTTTAATCACTTCTGAATTATCTTCTCAAAGTACATGTTGCTATCCCTGGGCATTAAGACTGTAGGTAATAGCTCACTTTTCTGTGAGAGCCACTACTTAAAGGAACTTGAAATATTTTCTGTTTAATATCTACCCATATTATATTTAGTTCCTTGATTTACAGTTTCTGTACTGGAAATAGATTAAATATGTGAATGGTGATTGATTGTCTCTATCTATTTGAAAGCCATGTTTATAGGGAAGGCCGACAGGTTTCACTGAAGTAGTTATACTTGATTGGCTTTTGGACTTACATGGAATCATAACTATTATCAATAGTGAAATATATTGTGGAAATACTGAAATATTGTTCTGAACTGATAGGATCAAGAGAATGCCGAGCTTTGAATCATCAGTGAGGTTTCTGAGGGATGTACTACTTGGCAGTAAAATGCCTAAATGTGCCTTGGGTGTTTTTTCTCTCTTTAATCTCCTAAGCTCACAGGTGGGGGACTTTTACCTTCTATGACTGAAGAGCTACTGAAAGGGAGAAAACATTTCAGAGGTCCATGAGTTAGTGAGCACTATTTGTGTACATACATGTAGGTTTCACTGCGCAAGATAAGTGTTTCAGGGGAATGATTTACTGCATGTTGTCTGGTATAACCACTTGTTCTTTGATGCAGAAATGCAGGGGATTTATATTGGTGGGGAAAAAAAAGATTTTTTTTCTTAGAGAAATTGATTATTGATTGGAATAATCAATTGGAATTGGATTTTGTGTTTTCCTTGGCTGTAGAAGGAAACTGCCTTTTGTGAAGCTGCAAATCACTAAAGATGCTTTTTTTACAATGTTTGTCTGACTGTGTAAATCTTTATGTGGGATTGTTTGCTTTGGGTTTTTTGTTCATTTGGGTTTTTGGGTTGTTTTTGTCATTTTGGGGAGTTTTTTTTTCTTTTTTGGAGAGGTGCTGAATGTTGTCTGCTGTGGCAAAGGCCTGTAGAGACTGTGGTTCACTTTGGGGATGCCAAGTTCTATGAAATGCAGAATGCTCTGAAAAGAATGACACCGGAAACACTTTAAGTTTGGTACCTCAAATTAATGGAGACTTTGTGGCCTTACTGTGTCAGCATAGTCTCACTTCTTACCTGTGTAGTAGACGACATATACCCTTCTCTCATCAAAAGAGCGACACTAAAAATAAATAACCTTGCTTCAGAAGTGAGTGCTTAGTACTAAATGCTACAGGAAATCTCCCTGCAAAACTAAGAAATTTTGTACTCTGAGCTAGAACTGAAAGGTTTTCAGTAAATAATGCATATGGCCGCGTTCTGACCGGAGCGGGTAAAACCAAGTGGCTGCGCCTTGGGTGAGCTTGTCAAATGGAATTCTGAATGAAGTGCTGGCAGCAAAAGCAGCTCAGTAATTAAAGACTGTATCCTTAAGTGAACGCACCAGAGGGCTCAGATGTGATTGCATGGGCAACCTTCATGCCAGCACTCCTTGGCTCCTGAGAGCTTAGTTTTGAAACAATAATCTTCTGAGTACTGTCTCTTGAGTGCACATGTGGCAGTGGATTGTTTTGAGATTTTGGGTTGAATTTTATTAGTAGTTGGGTGTTTATAAGCAAATTAGGTGCCATGCTTTGGGTCTAGCACTTAATAAGGAGAGAATAGCAGTTGCCCTCATCTAGGTAACCCCAGAACTGTTGTGAAATGTGCTCATAGCTTTAGAGGTGGTTGATCACAGAGGCTGGCACTGAGCCCTGACACCCAAATCTGTGCTTTAATTAAATGATCTCTCATCCTTTCTTCCTAGGGAAATTCAGCAAAATCAGTACCACTTTGAGCAAGGGAGATTATTTAAAAATGACTCCACTTGGCAGGTAACTATAAAAACACTTGACTGCTGGCCCTGTTGTTCACAGTGTATTCAAGGTACAGAGTACTAGAATATAAATGTAACCATCTGCTTAATTCACTCTGTTATAGGAAGTTCCTCTGATAATTAAGATGGAAATTAGAATCTGAGACAACAGAAAAAACAGTGCAAAACCCCTGGCATTGCTTGCAATAGGATCCCAGTATTAAACTGGTGAAGTTGGAGGATAAAGACCATGCTGTAGGGGGATACAGTATGGGTAAATGAAGGTGGTATAGAATGTAATCTTATCCCCTGAAGAGTTGCAGCTGGGTTAATTACTAAAGATTAGGAGCAGGCCTGATGTTAACAGGCCACAGCTGTAGCCAGTAAGAAGAGTGTTATAAAAGAGTGGATTGGTGGGGACTGGAGTTAGTTGGCCATTGTGAGGACAAGGAAGAGTCAGTGCCTAGAGGACCTGCCTACAAGAAACGTCAAGGAGGTACAAAACTCTAGCAATATGGAACATTTGCAATATAATGATAATAGAACTCTTGCAATATAATGACAACACTATGCTTGCCTTAAGATGCTTTGGGATCCCAGATTTGGGTGCCCAAGTTTGGAAATTATGTCTAGGAATTTTGATAAAAAAACAGATTTTTTCAGTCTGCACAAGGAGTTTGCCGCCTCAGTAATCTCAACCTGCGGTTATTTAGTTTTTTGGTTAGTCAAAACGATGCAAAACAACTAACATCATGAGCTGCTGAGCTGCCTCTGGTCTGCTGGCACCAAATCTCATGTGTTCAGGCAGCAAATGGGTATCCAGCCCTGAAAAGGCAATAACCAGCTTGAACAGGCAGAAAAATCAGTCCTCAAGCGATTAGGGCTAAACCCCAGTCCCATCTGGGTACCCTGGCAGAGCCAAGCTGTGCTGGGAAAGTGAGGAAACGTGCAGGTATATGGAGACCTTGAAAGGTGACAAGCTGCCCCACAGGGTGAGCAGAACAGACATTGTGGGGCTCAGTGGGGCACAGTCCCACTGTGGGCCAGGGAGACACTCAGCAGGACTGGGGTGGCAGCTGAGCTCCAGTGGTGACAGCACTGCAGTGACCCACAGCTGGCTCTGTGGGGTGGCCTCAGCTGGGAAAGTGACTGAGTGCAGGTGTAGTTGTGGTGCTCTCAGGCCAGGTTGAGTGCCAGAGCTCTGAAGCAAGGTGGGGAGCCCTTGTCAAGGCTTGTTCCTACTTTTGGGGTCACATACCTGCACCGTGTTGGCTGCAAGGCAGCCCGGCTGTGGCAGAGCCCTTGAACAGGTGGCCCCAGGTGGCTCCATGTGGCCCTCAGCCAGAGTACTCCTGCAGGAGTGGACCCAGCTGTGTTTGGCTTCAATGGGATCCTCACCACAGTATTTTGATTGGGTTAAAATAGATAGAGATACCACTTTTTTCTAAGCAGCAGAGGATTGCTTCGGTTTTGTGTGATTGTTTTGTTCAAACCTGTTTTTTTTTATGAGGACAAGGTTGAAGGCATCATGCTGAGTTCCTGTGGTGTTTTTCCTCACACTGATAACTTCTGACCTTCTCTCCAGTTTCAGCTTAAGCTGATGGGTATGGAGAGGTCTCAGTTGTGATAAGAGGGGAGTGGGGGAGACAGCCAGAAAAAGAAGAGAAACTTACACCTACTCCCTCTTCTGAGGCCTTCACCTTTTGCCACCATAACATCCTAAGGAATTGGGCAGAATGCCCTGCTGGTGTCTGTGAGATACTTCGATATCCTCTTTTTATTTTTTTTTTTAATTTTTTATCCAGAGGCCTCAGTGATTATCAGGTTGTCATGTGCAGACAAATGCTTTTAGGAACTGGGCTTCTTCTTAGCTTTGGTATTCGTGGTGCTGCTTTTCCCCCCTCCAAACAGCCTAGAAATCTGTATATAATTTTGTTGATAATTTCCTACTGCCTTTTCTTCCTCTCAGATTTATTGTAATTAGCAGCAAACACTGAGAAGTTAAAATGTGAGCTAAAGTCAATATGTGAAATAAATGTGACCAACTCCTTATGAAATATTGATGTTTTTAAGAGTGGTTCATGACAGGTTGGAATTTGGGATTCATCTTATTTTTTTTGTCTTTACTATTAGAAAAAGAGAATATTCCTGCTCTAGTTGCCTTTGAGATTAATTTTCCTTTCCAAAGTAGTACTATTTTAGACATGAAAGATAAGGAAATATTGCATAGTAGCCATGCTGTCTATGTGTTTGGTCAGGTTTCTTTGCTTTGTTGCTGGGTTTATTTTGATATTTTTGTTGTTGTTTTCTTCCTAATCTTAATGCGATAGAATAGTGTGATGTGACATAGTGACCAAAAGCACTTTATTAGGAAATCCCATTGAAAAGTCTCTGTTATGCTTCCGCCCTCAGTCATTTACATTCTCTTTGTTGAAATATCACAGTGTTACTTCTGAAATTGAGACAGTTGCTTTGGCAGGTGGCTCTCCCTAAAATGTACTGTATGCCCAACATAAATACACTGGGAGCAATTCATATGTCCTTGTCACTTTCTCTGGGACATATGTTTCCATAGGCTTTTAAAACAAAAAACTGAATTGACTCCTGTCAAAGAAGATTTTATTTTTTCTGTGCACATGGTCTGAGATTTCATGTTCTGCTTCTAAAAACTCTCTTATAAATACTGGAATTCTATTTAAAAGATAAAATCTATCTGTGTTTACTTTCAAAGGAGCAATTATGGCCATTTTGTGTGCTCTCCATGTGGCTTCTGAACACTGCTTGAACAATGTGGCTGACTCATGAAGCAATGGAGAAAAGCCTGAGCTCCTGTGCCTGTTCAGCTATCAGGATGGCAATCTCTGGATGGAGGCAGTAATATTTTGCACTGCCAAAACTATTTTGGGATTAAAAGCTCTGGTGCTTGTTTTCCATTGCTCATCTTTTGTCTTGATCCATCCATGATATTCAGTTTGAATAGAGATGAATTTCACTTCCTGCCTAAAAAAATGTGCACTTCTTTTGAACCACTAAGAGCATGAAGCTCTCAGGGTTGTCTAAGGTTGGTTTTACATAAAATGTGTACAGTCTCACATGTTATATCATGACAGCTGGTGTGTGATAATGATGTTAAATAGGGACATTCTTTAAAAATAATGGTGTTTCCTCTTCCCTGCCCAGAATATTGACTGTTATGACATATATCTTAAGTGTATCTTTATGAAGATGAAAGGAGGTAGGTGTTGGTACATCCCTCATGTCAGGAAATCTAAGTGAAGTGAGGTAGGGTAATCAAAAAATACTTAGATGTGAAAATGTATTTTAATACATTTACAAGGTATGTCTTAGAAAGCAACTGAATTGTGGCCTGTAAAATTGCTACAGAAAATTGAAATAAGAAGAGAACTGCAGGAAATAGAATTATTAATTCAGTCATGCAGTTGCATATGTTTCCAAAATAGGAAACATTTTAAAAAAATACACACGGGCAAGTTTCACTGAAATTTACATTTGTTATACACTGATCCATAAGGTTACTTTTAACTGGTGGGAAGATTTACAAACCCAGCATTCTCGAGTACTGTCCAGCTCTGGGACCCCCAATATAAGAAGGAGATGGACCCACCTGTTGGAGTGAGTCTCCCCAGGGATTCTGCCCCTCTACTCCATGCTTGTGAGACCTCACCTAAAGTGCTGTGTCCAGCTCTGGGGCCCTCAGTGTAAGGATGTGGACCTGGAGTGAGTGCAGACAAGTAGCATGAAGATAATCAGAGGACTGGAGTACCTCTCTTATGAAGACAGACTGAGAGAATTGGGGGTTTTCAGCCTGGAGAAGAAAAGGCTCCAGGGAGACCCTATTGCAGCCTTCCAGTACTTAAAGTGGGCTTATAAGAAAAACAAAGTCAAAATTTTTAACAGAACCTGTTGTGTTTGGAAAAGGAGGAATGGTTTTGAACTAAAAGAGGGTTAGTTCAGACTAGATGTAAGGAAGAAAGTTTTTATGATGAGGGTAGTAAGGCACTGGAACAGGTTGCTTGGAGAAGTTGTGGATGCCGTGTCCCTGCATGTGTTCAAGGCCAGGTTGGATGAAGCTTTGGGCAACCTGCTCTGGTAGAAAGTGTCCATGCTCCTTGCAGGGGGTTGGAATGAGAGGATCTTTGATATCTCTTCCAACCCAAACTGTTTTATGGTTCAATGATTCAGTGGTTCAATGAATTGCTGGTGATAGTGCATGAAAGTGTAGAAATTCAAGATGATTTCTTGCACCTAGTGTGTTCTTTACATGCTTTGAAAGGACAGAAATACAGCTTGTTTGTTCTCCCTTTCTTTAGCTCTGGGCAACTGGTACAGGCAGGGAAAGGAAAGAAAAAGGGACTCCTTTTTCAGTGCCCTTAAAGCACCTGCTGTTGACTTGGCTCATGTACTTTGCATTTGCACACTCACCTGCAGTGCTCTGGAAGGAGGAAACGTGGACATGATTTCACTCAGCATGTTCTGGTTTTCTGTGCACAGCTCTAACAGTTATTGGGGTAAAAAAAAAGTGGTGGGAGGCAGGAATCCACTGTGGCTCTGAACTGATCATGGAATCTTTCCTCCTGTCAATTTTTTGTAACCCAATTAGAAAGCATTTCCTTTTTAAACTGCCACATTCTTTCTACTTCTCTTGCTGAATATATAATGTTCCAAAGTGGTTTACTAGTAGCTTTTGCTTTGAGAGGGCCTGACTCCTTGCCACCATTATTTATGGAACTGAGCCTTCACTGAAAGCAAGGATTTTCACTGAAATCTGTACATAAAACAGGCAGAAGACTGATTATTACATATAATTTCCCAAAAGCTGAAAATAAAAATTAGAAAATTAGCATTAGGGTCAACTTCTTGTCTCATTCACTCTTTGCCATTGGTGGCTTTTTTTTCCCTAAGAAAGAGAAGACTTGGAGGGGAACAGAATGTATTATTTGGTAGATGTATATTTGTGTGCGGTTTCTTTTTTTTTCTTTTTTTCCTATTACAGCTTGTTTCATCTGCCTGACTTACTTTAGGAGAAGACTTCTCATGCAGAAAATGTGGTTTACTTTGGTGTAAGTAGTGTGAAGGAGGACACAGTAAACTTGAGAATGGCTGCAAGGGCTCCTAAGTGAAAAGTTAGTGCAGTGTAGTGTGAAAAATGCTTCTTGTTGCTCAGAGTCCCTTCTTCAACCATTCTTGTGGTGGAAAAATTGGTGAATGCCACTGATTTGTTTGATTATTAAAATACTTTAGCTTACCTAGAATTCTTTTTCTTTCTCATGTAGTAATGAGAAGTAGTAATTTAATTCTGTGTAAAGTAATTACAGGCCCAGGATATAAAATTATCCTTTAAATTTAGCTGCTGCTAGTGGTGCTCTGTACAGCTACCTTGATTCCCTAGGCTGATTTCTGCCCTTGGTCCTGTCTCACCTCTCCCCATTTCTGAAACATCTACTCTGTGTCAACTCATGAGTGATATCTTTGTCTTAGTGATAGCTTCCCTAATTTGATTATTTCAGATTACAAACTGTTAGGATGCCAAATATAATTATAAGAGCCAGATTCTTATGACCCTACACTCCTGGAACAGATTTAACCAAATTAATTGGCCTGCTGGGTGAGGGAAGAGAGACCCTGGCTCGGGGAGTTGGGGTTGCAGAATAAGATCTGAATAGCTGTGGCATGTGAAATTTAAGGCTAGCACAACACAAGTTTCTGCTATGAAGCTCAGAGAAGGAGTCACATTGCTGGTACTGATACAAATTAAAAGGGTTCATGGATCCTGTGAGGCTGCTGGAAAGGTGTTCACAGATAGAAACTGTTGTCGAGTGAGAAGTAGCTCTTATTTGAACAGGTTACATTTCTGGATCTTCCTTGCAAAGTGACCTTTATAAAAAAAAAATAAACACAAGAATTGTGGTCTGGACCTGTCAGTGTGGGTGTTGTGCAGCTTATCCTCTTGGTGTGCAAGTGACATTTGTATCCCTGCATAGACTAGAAGGCCTGTGTGACAGCAGGATGGGCCTCAAAGTGTGCATGTGGAGATGGGAAACAGAAGAGGAGATGCTGGCTCTAAATTCCCCTTAACATTTTCATCCTGCATTGCACTTTCAAGTGGTGCTTGTTCCTATGCTTTGTAGATCAGTCGATAATTAATTTTTTCCCCCTTTCCACAGCTGAAGCAGTGGTTGGCAGCATGCTGCCTGTGGGGTAGGCAGTGGTCTGTTTGGGATGTCTGGAAGCACTCTCTTAGCCAGGGCTTAGGAAGCTGAAGTCATTTGGAGAAAGCCATTTCCACTTTGTGCCTCAAAGATGCTTGCCAGAGGCATGTCTTTATGGAGTAGCCACTTAAGGCACGCATCACTTGAACTGCAGTCATTCCCTTGTACTTAAGACTTGGTCAAGCCACTGCTTTTGTAGAGCTCTGTGAAATGTTGAGGATTTGAATGAAGTTATAGATACCACTTCTTGGGGCCAGGGAGCAAAGCAAGAGGGTGAGATAGCTGCTGCAGGGTAGCTTCTACTCAGATTTTATTAGAGGAAGTGAATGGCTGTTGACCTCAATCTGAATTGGGAGACAGGGCACTGCTGTGTTTGTTCAGGGTCAACCTTTGAATGGAAAGGCTTCTCCTTCTCTGCCTTGAAGACCACTAGTAAACTATTCACACAAAACTATTGATAGAGGGAAAGCCTTTCAGAGGCTCATCTCTTAACAAACCCTAGAGGCTGATGCTTAAGAATGATATCTTTTACAGCCATGTGAGCCTCTACTCCAGTGTGGAGCTGAGGAGCCATGGGAAGGGAGCAGTGAAGCTAGGTCAAAGCAGACATTTGGATTTTTAGTGCAGCTGGCTTTAGATGGCAATCTCCTTCTGGTATTTACAACGTTGCAAGTTAATAATTGAAGAAATATTAGCTTTGTTAGGTACTGTTGCTTTGTTGAGTAATAATTTCTGCCACCTTGGTAATTTTATTAATATCTCAAAACTAAATTACGAGTTTATTGTTATAGCATGAAGAATGAATTTTAAATATAACAAGCAGTTTTCTTGACTGTTATTCTTCACATCTGCACTTTGTGAGTGGCAGAAAAGCACAGGCTTTGACCTCTTTTCTCATCTTGAGAAGGTGCTAAAATCCCTGCATTTTTGGTAAAGCATATTGATGTGTTCTGTGTACAATTGTTGCATATACTATGGGTATCTTAGTGCTCTTCCTTTTTACTGTCTTTCCATATCATCTGCTTCAAAAAGTCCCTGGAAGCTTTCCTGTGTGCAGATTGCTGTCAGGACTGGAGTTTGCTTTTTAGTTTACCCCTTTTCACTCTAGTATGTCTATTTTTCTAACAGCTCATATTCCCCCACGTCTGTTCCCTTTCCTTACAGATAAGACAAATATCCCTAAATTCCTCAGTATCCCTGCAAATACAGTAATGATGGACTGAACATCACGCTACTATGCTAAAAAGTATTGTAGGCTGCCATAAACTTACTCTGTATACATTTTTATCTTGTCTTGCTAGCCAGGTTATCTGCTTCCTTGTAGAGTTTAATTAAAGTCTGTTCTAGGTCTATGTTATTTGTGTCATGGGGGCAGTTTGGTTCAGGCTGGACATTACAGTGTTCTTTGTGTAACTCGGCTTTAATAAGTTCTTTCCACCTATCCCAAAGTAGCTCTCTGATTAAAAAAACCCCAGTGTAACAAACAAAAAACCCAAAAACAAAACAAGCAAAAACTCATCATTAAACCCCAAACCAACTGCTAGCATCTCAACAAAGTGCTGTGCAAATTCTGCTTGTCCTGAGGGGAGGCAAGGCAGTACAATGGACACAACTCACTTGCATTGATCTCTCCACATCTCTAGGTACAGGAGCAGCTGGGCTGAGAAAAGGGAGAAAGTTAAGAGAAAACAAGTAAAGAACTGTAGTGTAACATGGCAATTTGAATGTAATTAGCTGATGTGGATGGTGCCAGAGTAGTGTAAAAGATTGTAAAATAGCTTTAAAAGGGTTTCATCTGTGAATACAATGCTTTGTTACCCAAGTTTTATAGTTCTGTCTCTACTTTGGGAAGACATTCTCTATGAGACTTGACTCTGCTGATGGAATTTAACTGTATTTTATGTAATCTGTACTATTTCCTTCGCATATGATTTCAAAGCCAGTTTTCTACTGTTTACTTGCTTGTCTACACCATGTTGGCAAACTGCAGGAGAAGCTGCATGCTGATTCTCTTGAGGCTCTCTGTAGGCATGTCAGCTGAAGTTTGGCAAAGCTGCTTATCTGCAGAAGAATGTGTGGTCAATCTTTAGCCAAAATGCCAAGAAAATTCTTCAGGAGTGACCTCATACTGCAGGGATTTAGGTTTTTTGGTGGGCTTTTTTGTTTGTTTGTTTGGGTTTTTTTTTTTCAAATTTAAACTATTGCGCTTTTTTTTGCCTACACTGAGTACTACGAAAAAAAGCTAAGAGGTGCAGCTCTCAACTCTTAGAAGTTGCATATTCAAACGAGGAAGATTATAGATGGGTGCATGTTTTAATGGTGATACTGAAAAAATGTTGCTGTTTTGCTTTCTCATCGTTAAACTATCACCCTTTTCAGCTGACAAAGATTTCTGAAACTGAGCAAATGCTTATTGTAAGCCTCAGAAATATATTCCTCCATGTTAAAAATTTTGAAAGCATTTAGCCAAAAATAGAAAACCTGAAAATACTAATTTCATGTGATATTTCCAGTGTGATGTGATCCTTTTAATGTATTTCCTGTAACGTTATTAGATGGTCCTGCTATTGTTCATATGTGCGTGAAATTGTGTGAAATTAAAATTCTGCAGGTTGTTATATGGTATTAGTGTAATACAATGTATCCTCAATGCAATTTTAGTAGGTTTTTGTTCAGCCTGAGGGCTTAAGTCTGCCCCAAATACATTATTCTTCTATTTTATTTTTTCTGTGGGTTTTTTTGTCTTATTTTTCTATTTTTATCTTCCATTGTTTATTTTAGAATATTCATTATGTTGCTTTTCTGTTTGGAGTGTCTGTTTCCTTTCACCGTCAAGACAATTGCAGACAGTTGTTTGATATCAAGTCTGGCCTTTAGGACATATTTATAATTGAAGGAAACCTTGGCAGGTCAGCTTCTGGGCCTCCACTTTGACCTCTTAAACTGCCCCAGTCTCCCACTGCTCTCTGGGTTGTGATTCCTACTATGTCCATGGTGCCTGTTCCTTCAGCTTGGAGCAACGTGAGCCTTCTGTGGAAGGGGTCAGGGAGTTGTGCTTGACACAGAGCACTGAGAAAGAGCTTTGCCCTGCCTTTCCTGGGAGCCAGAGCTGCCTGGTGCTGGCGCTCAGAGCAAAGGCAGGGTGGTGCCTGGGAGGAGGAATGCCCTCATGTGTGTACTTTGAGATGTGCTGCAAAGAAGGCTTTGCTGTGCAGTAGCCTCTCTGTTTCAAGTCCACAACGTGGCTGTTCCTTGTGTAACTTTGTGCAGGGGTGCTGGATGGGAGCTGGAAGAGGCTGGACTGTACTGGGGGAGGAGGTGTCTCTGCTTGCACAACTCCTTCTGTAATGCTAGACCTCTCTCTTGACAAATACAGGAATTGGCATGGTGCTGCTGGGCTCCAGAATGTAATGGGAGGAAGGGATTCACTGGTTTCACTGCTCTCAGAGCATTGGAGAATTGAGAGTAAGGGAGCCTAACAGAAAGACTACCTGCTCTCACCAGCCTTTCTACCATACATGTGATATGAAGGACCAGCCTCAGAAATGTTTTCCCATGTCATCTTCACCTCCTTTTTTGCTTTATTGATAGTACTTCTGAAAAACCTCAGCTTGTGCAAAAGGGAATATACAGTGTGACAGAACTACCAAAAGGAAAAGGAATAACTTTCTCCACCTCCCATGCGTCACTGTTTTTGAAGTGGTAATAGCAGCTTTTCCTGGAACATAAAGGGGAAGAGCTGGCAGGGACACGAGGCTCTTGTCAGAAGCCTGGCAGGAATTAAGCAGGCTTCCTTAGTTGTTCTTGTATTTTTGTGTTCTCTTCAAGTGTACTTTCCATGGACCCAGCAAAAATACTGCACTGATCTCACTGGGCATTAGTTATTGGTAATTTGAGAACCTTTGGGAAAAGGTATTATTTTCATATGTTTATTTATTTTCTTTTGTCATTGTAGTTACCTTTGAAAGAAAAGTAGTTGTGGTTTCACAACTTTTGAATAGGTTTTATTTCTGTAGGAATACTCTTGTGGGAAATTTAGCAAATGGACAGAGGATTGCAGAAGAGATTTAAAACAGTGCACAGACATTGCTCCTCTCTCCCCCAAAACAGTTTCAAGCTGTACATTAGTCTTTGGGTTCAGGTGTCTGGCTTAATATCTGATATAATAAAGTAGGCTGAAAAAATCCTTAAACATCTAGAGTCCAGATGCATTTTTGCAAAGTTGAGTTGTTTAGTACAGCGTGGTTCTTGCCACTTAGTATCTAGAAAGATGCTGAGTAAGTTGGGTAATTGACTTATGTTCATGGATATTGGATGACCTTCCCTTGGGGAGTAGAGAAGTTTTCATAATTGACCTTTGGATAATCTGATGGCATTGTCTTAAGGGAAAAAGAACAATACATGGTCAGGTGGAATTGGTCTTGCCATGTCATTTAAACTTCAGTGGTGAAAATCCATTAAACACCAATCTGTTATATTTTTGGCTTTCTGAATAATCCATCTGTTCACTTATGTTGAACTGTATCTACTTAAAATGTGACCAAAATCTGATTTTTGGTTTCTTTGCTGTAATCTCTGGTGGTATAAGAGCGCTCTCAGGTGGCTTTTACACCCCACAACTTGCAAGCTGAAGAGTGGATTGGATTGCCCTGTCCAGTGTTTCTTGCACAGTCCAAGTGGATCTTTTAGTGTGTGATGGAGCCAGGCCAGTTGGATCAGGCATTAGGTTAATGCTTGGGGCATTTTGGATGCATTGACATGAGGAAATTTAGTATCTGGGTTACAGTAGTCTCTGGCTGTTTATATTTAGTTGATGCTACTGTAAGAAAAATACTCCTTTTCTAAATTTTTTTTTAATTCCCCCTGTGAGGGAAAATCTGTCCTGAGCTGATTTTAGCATTACATGGAGGTTAAGATTCATAGTGGTTTGCAGTTATCACTGTGCCATGGAGTGATAAAGTTGCTTTCAAGCATCTGAAATGGAAATATTGATGTTTTTCCATTCCTGTTGGTAGAGTTCATGCGTAAAATGAACGTTCAGCTTTTACATGTGCATAGTAATCACTCCTCCCAGGAATGTATACCAGTGCCTATAATGTGGTACAAGTTGATGCTTTAGATGGGTTTGTGATGTAAAAAGCTGCTTTGTTATATATTGCCTAATAGATCGCACATAGATTATATAAATTTCAAAGACTGTAATGTTATACTCTTACTTTAAGGTTAGTAGAGTAATTGAAACAAGAGGCAATAAAATCAAATCTTCTGAGCCCAGCATGTTGCCTCTTGCATCAAGATGGTGTTCGGTTGCTGAATGTGTTTTTCCCCAGACAGGGAGTGCATCTGCACATTCTGCAGGGCCCATTTGTTTCAGCCTCTATTGACACTTGCTGTGAAATACCAGAGCCTGGTTCACCTTCTGTGCTGCTGAGTTCTTGTAGCTTTATCTTCTTCGTTTATTCATTATTAATGCATGCTTTCTGCTTGACAAGTGCTATAAAATCCCTTTCACTGTAGATGAACCTAAGAACCTCTGCTGAGAGTCTAGAAGGGTTATAATTTTTTTTTTACTGCAAATATATGCATTCTTACTTTCTGCTGAAGTGCTCTTCAGTCCAGGCTCCTTAACAGGCTGGTAGATACTCCCTGCCCTTCTCTTTAAGCCCTGTAGTCATGAAAAGATAAATGCTAGAAATTTCCAGATTGCTACTGGAAACAGAAATAAGAATGTCTCGTGTGTTGGAAAAATGTTTCTAAAGGTCTGATAGTATATTAGTTCTACATGAAAATTAATGTTCATACTGTGTAGTTTGTGTGCTGTTATTGCGTTCTTCTGTATTGTAGCTGGTGTGCAGCCCCCATTAAGAACACACAGCATAAAACTGAAAGTTATGCTATTCTAACATGGGCCACGAGAGTTCTAGATTTCTGAAGCTGTACTTTTAAATTGAGTGTAGACATGCAGTGTTGAAGTTTTTTAGGTTATTTGAAGTTTTATGATTATTTGAGAACAACACATGAATCAGGGCTTTGCATTTCCTTCCTAAGCTGTATCATATGTAAGCACTGCATTGTCTTTCAATTCTTATTAGGCATATTCTAACTTGTTTTTATTACATTTCATTTATCCTTTCTTAGATGAGCATTGCAGTATTTAGGAGCTATAGATACTAATCCAGGACACCAGATTTTCCTCCAAAGGCAGAACAACAGAGTTAACTTCTTGATCTTGGTTTGATAAGAAGGTATCTTTCCAAATACAGGCCTTTTGCTTCTGATTCTTCCCAGAAAATGTAGCCAAGGCAGATTTTTAGCTCAGCTTTTACCTGTGTGTATTTACTTGTTTGCTTTGAAAATAATTTGTTTGGGACTATAAGATTCCTTTTCTGTCTGAGTCATCTCTTGATGAATCAGAGAGGTAGCCTCAGGATTTCTCTTGCAGTTGGATATAACACCAGCAGTGACCTGGGACAGCAGTTTTGCCATCCGAGATAACCAGCAGTGGGAGAGCTGACTCTTCCCCTAGAAATGAACAAAGAAGCAGATGGGAGACTGTCTGAAGGGTATTTGAAAGCAAGGCCAGGAGAGTGAGATCAAGGCCAGAGGAAATACTCAGATTGCTGAGTGAGCCTTCTTTTTGCTCTCTGTACTTGACAACCCACAGCTGTGAACCTTGTCCTCCTCCTTGCAGCAGAAGACCTGTAAGCAAAGGCACAAGTTTTTTTCTTAGAGCACAGGTCAATTAGGGTTTATCTAACTGGGTGAAGAGAGGCTGAGAAGAAAGTGAAGGAGGCTTTGGGGAACTCTGTCTAATGCTGAATGTTTTTAAGACCATTATTAGTAAAGAAGTCCAAGAAATTGAACCTTCCCACACCTCAGACTTGTGGTTTTATCTAGTATCAACTGTGATCATCTTAGCAGTCCCACAGCTTCACTCTTACCTGGCCAAGGGGGAGCCGTACCTCTACTCCAAGCCCTACAGCTGCTGAAATAGCTGTGAGGTAGCCACGAGCATGGCAGGTGGTGTGCAAGGCTCCTCAGAATGCTGGCTACCAGAAACCAGTTCCTCCTGACTCGTAGGCTCTTGGTCTCCCACTCAGTGTTGAAATGGTAGGACAGTTCCCTCTGGGTCATAGCATGTCCTCAGAGGAGAGATGCTGGGTTCCAGGATCAGTGTGCTGCTGATGGTCATGGCCCTTGATGGACCTGGAGTCAGTACTGGTTTGGTTTAGCTCCAGATGTACCACTACCCCTTTTTGCTAAGGAGTGCTGGTTTGGTGCCAAAAGGGTGGTTATTAGCTGAAGGTTCTTCTTCTCAGTAACACTGGATCTGCTGAAATGCTTAAGTTTCCAAGGCATAGGGTCAAACTTTCCTTTCTTTTTAGAGCCACAAAAAGTGTGGAAGTTATAGGAGCACTAATTGGAACCAAGTGTGTCATCTGCAATGAATGAGTAATTGGATAAATTTGTATCCTTACCTCCTCCGTGTGGTCATGTGTTTACAAAAATGCCATGGTGTTTGTTTTTAGGTGGATTTAACACCATTCCTTGGAAATCTCAGGCACATTTGCAGAGCTCTTTCAGCACTCCCTGTTCAGAGGCTTGAGTCTGCCTTACTGGGTATTTGAACATTTTTTCCACACCAAAACTTGCAGATGCTAGAAATATTTCTGTTGTGAATATTAATGTTTGTGTTCTGTGATTAATCATGGGGCAAAGTCCTGCTATCATTTCTGTGGGTGCTTTTTCAGTAAAGTTTGTTTCTCAAACACTTTTGGAAGGAGTGAGCACTTGTGTGAGAACACTGTCCTACAGCTGCTGTTGCTTGCTGAGGACAGTGTGTTGGCCTAGCCTTGCCCTCTAAAAACAGTGCTTCACTGAGATATCTACTGCTTTTATTCTTTCTGCCTTTTGTAATTTTTTGGAGAATGATTGTGAACAAATATAAACTTGGAAATAATCTCCTATAATCTCCTGCCACTCCCCCCACCCCTTTTTTTTTTTTTAACTCTTTGGCTCTTCTGGTATCTGACAAGATAACATTGTATCAGAGTACAAAAGGATGGCATTAAGTCATTAACTCTGAATTGCGCTGCATTTCAGCTGCTGTGTTTATTGGTGAAGAGTTAGAAGTTGGGATCGGGCAGCTTCTAGTGACAGAAAGCCAGAAGGAAAATCTCTTACCTCAGGTCCTGTTGACAGTCATGTCTGCTGCCACACTCATTTCTTTAGATTAGCTGGTAATAAAAATCTGAACAGCAGCTTGAAGCAGTGTATTGATAACTGAGTGAATTTTAAGTATGATTATTTAATAGCATTAAATACTGAGGTGCAGATGTATAAAAACATCTAGGCAGCAGCATCCAGTAATTGAGTGGAGCTGTCACCTATTACAGCCATCACATAAATCATCTTACACCCATTCATGCTGAGTCTGTACCTTGGGTCTTCCTGCCATGGCCCCAGCCAAGACAAACCAAATCAACATTGTTTATTTTCCCCCACCAAATTAAAAAGGTGATTATTTGCATGGAGTGAGGGGAATGGTGTAATGACAGGAGAATAAGGTCTTGAATCCTGGACTTAAAAAATGTCAGATTTCAGCAGCTGTTTTCATAAGAAGGCAGGCCCTTTTTGGAAAGGTGCCCTTCTGGAAAGGCTCCCCTTTGCAGCTGGGAAAACACACATCGAGCAAAAATACAGTTTGAGTTGGGCTTAGCAAACCAAATCTTTTTTAAAAAAGTTGTTTTCTTCCAACATCTTCTGTGTCTTCTGATTAATTAAGTTATTGTGGTGTAGTTTTGATGCTTTCCAGTTTGTGTTTTCCAGTGAATTCCATGTGACAAGCTCTCCTGGACAAGTGTTTTCTTTGCAGGGCAAGTAATTGTCCTTGAACATTAATAAGCTGTGGTATTCTGGGAACGTTGGGGCAGACATGGCTACTGACTTGGACAAATAAATGACAATCTGTAGTTAAAAATTTCTCTCTTACACTAATATATGCTACCCTTCTGCTTTCAAAAGTGCTTGTTTTTTATGAGATATATATATCGCTTGCACATTGTAGCAAACTATTGCAATATATTATCAAAGGGAAAACCTGCCGGGAAGAGAAGAGAATTGTGTCTGACTCTAGATAATATCACCTGTAACTGAGATGTAAAACTCTTCTCTGAAGGAAGGCAGATTTATTGTAAATAGGGAAAAACATATCACGAGGCAGAAAAACTATTTAACAGATTTAATAAATACAAGGGCATGAGAAAATATTTACAGTATTAAAGGTCTGCTAATTTTCCAAATGACATTGAAAATACACAAGTACAGCTCTTCTTGTAATGTGAAAGAAATTGGGAAAATGTGGGTCTTGTAGGGGGTGGGTCAGATCCTTGCAAATAAAAGTCTTGAAGATATTGACTGGTGACATTAGTATCTGGTTTGATGGAGTTGTGTACAGATTTGAGATAGACTTTAGGAAGGTGTGCTAGGATTTGGGAACCATCCCTAAATATTTATCTGGTTTTGATTGATGAGGCTGAAAAACAGATATCTTTGCTAAGAAACCAGCTTGAAAACAATGTTGTAGCTTTTAAAGAAGAGCTATTGCTCTTTGATAATTAAATAGTGGATATGAGCTATATAAATTGCAGGAGAAACTGGAGGCTTTTAAACTTTTTAGGCCCAGTTTGATTTTGGGATTGATTCCTGTAATACAAAAGGTCTAGGATAGAGACTACCTCTCTGTGTAGTCCAGTAGAAAGAAAATACACTATTTATATGGTCAGGATGGTCTTTGCTGTGGAGTGAGAATGTTGAATGACAACAATGAAGTGATTAATTTCTTTGCACTTCTCAGTTGTCTGGGTGTGTAGTGAATAAACTGACTGACCTTGATTCTTTTTGATCTTGTACGAAAAGGTTGTCTAGTTAGGACTTGCCAGATGTAAGACAGGATCAAATTTTGACTCACTCTGGAAACTTTCCTTATACAGAGGGATAGGTAGTATAATCCTTTCTCTAGAAATTGACTAGTTTCCATTTAGAAGGTCATTAGTGTTTAAAATGTATTTGAAGAATTTTCTAGGAACTTTGAGAAGTCATATCCTATCAGAATTTTACTGCTAAGCTGAGTGAGTTAAACCAAATTCCCTGGGCTGTGTGATAGTTTTATTTTTTCAGTGAAGGAAATGCTTCACTCGGTTTGTTTTCCTTTGTAGAGAAGTCCACTGATCCCTTGAAAACTTGATACCACAGTTGTTGTTTCCTTCTCTGAAGAACTATTCCCTTTGTGCTCTTCATTTTCTGAGTGTTCTGTACCTTCAAGCAAGGCATTACACTCAGGTTTATGTTCCCTTTGTTAAAGCATCTTTCCTTTGATAAAGCATTTTACGTAAATGTGGATAGTTGTATGATTGCTAAGGAGAGAGCTAGTATTATTGGCACACTTGGCTTTTGCAGCTTTTCTCTTACCTGTCTTTAAAAAAATAAAAGTCACAGCTGATTTCTTTGTAATGCCCCACCCTTAATAGAGAGAGCAGCAACCACCTATGGATGTTTTGAAGGAATAAACCCATAGCAATAACTTTAAACCTTCTCCCTCCCCTGGAATTTCCTTTATCATTTATTATGCTAGCCATAGGTGAGAAACCAAGCTCTTTGTGGTGGATTTTCATGTTTCCCTGGAGAAGAGGAGGGGAAAAGGCTTTCCAGGTAGAGATCTACTGCCCATTACCGTGGTCTGGTGTGCTTTCCTGAGTGAAGTGCTGTGGTGAGCAGAGTGACAGCTAGTGAATAAGCTGAGCAGACCTGGGCTGCTGCAGGGCAGTTATACCTGTTAGTGCAGACAGAAGCCAGGTATCAAATCAAAGTGTGGTGTAATAGCTTGTTAGCTGGAGCTAGTGGGCTTCGTGGTGCCAAGAAGGAAAAAGCAGATGGAAATGCTCAAATGCATTTCCTCCCTCCCCTTTCCTGTCTCTTGGATCTTTTATTTCAGTCAGTAATGGAAATCTGTGGTCTGAGTTTTGAATGAAGGGCTTACACTGTGCTAGTGTTAAGTACTTAATGAGCCTCATTTCTCAAAGATCTTGCAGTCTGCCTCAGTTAACCCAGCTGCTTTTTTTAGGAGTCCTTGTTTTGGCAGAGGCTTTTCTATGTGTATGAAGAATGCACAAATAAACCGTTGTGCAATTTGCAATTAAAAATGAGGTTATAGGGAATGGAAGGTTTTTAAACTAGGAGATCAGAGGCTGCAGAGCCAAGGAAAACAATTGCCCAGCGTCACTCTGTAAACCCCAGCCTCATCCAGAGCTGTGTGTCTGACTTGCCTGCTGAAGAGAAAAGAAATGAGTCCATGCTGGGGAAGTCCTGCTGTGCTTGTAAGGATCAGGCCCCAGCAAAGGGAGAAGCAACCTGAAGGGGCCAGGAACTCATTTGTGCCTTTTTATTCTTTTCCCTCTCCAAGGAAATAAACATTGTAGGGCAGAATTCTGCAGAACATGTGCAGTGGTAGTGGTTAGGATTATTGAGGTTAAAATGAGTGACACCAGCAACTCGGGAAGTGTGTACTTTCAGAGGGTATTTGAAAGGATACAGATACATAAATCTAGATTGTATCCACAGCTGTGGTGTTGTTTCAGTTCATAGACATCGGTGGTTAGCCATAAGAGTAGCTGCGCTGAGGTTTATCTTTATGCTAAACTCAGATTTCTGCACTGATTATGTTAGATTTAAGCAGGAGTAGTTTGGTCTGATGTAAATTTTATTTAGGATGGAAGGAGAAGGAGGGCTGTTGCCTGGGTAATTGCATCACATCAGCAGTTTCAGTGACAGCTTGGTATTGGCTAAAATTCCAATTATAAGTGTGGTTTTAAAGATGTACCTGTCTTTTTCTTCATTTGGTACAGGGGTCTTGAACAGCCGTCTCCTGGATGTGATGCTTTAAAAATCCTTCACCTTTTAGAAGTACCCACTACATCAAAGCAGGCATACCTAAAGAGGTTAAAAATGTTAGCTGGGGTTACACAAACAATTGCCTGAATTGCTGGAGTTCCAATATCTGACATATTTGTTACAGCTGGTGTTTGCCTGCATGCCTGCTCTTATATCCTGGGTAACCCACCTGGTCTTGTGTGATGGTCAGCTTGTCACATGTGCTGCCAAGCTGCTGAGATGTGATACCAAATGAGGAGAGAGCTCTGGCTTCTTCAGATGGTGTTTTAACCTTACATCTCAGTCTTCAATAAGAGACCACAGCTCAGTTCATCCCTGAAGGGGCAAGACAGAATCTGCTGCACATTTAGCTGGCTAAAAGCAAAGGGTTTGTTGTTTTAGCTAGTTAAGTAACTGAAGAATAACTCTGGAATTGGGAGGTGAACCCCATCTGTGACTAGAGAATGACCAAAGGAGTCACCTAGGCTTCAGCTTAGGCTAAATGCCGAAGTCTTTTAGATGGCTCACACTACACAAAACTATCTTTCACCTCGCTTCTTTGCACTTGGCTTTCATGTTTGTGGAATAGAAGAGTGGCTTGGCACTGCCTTGGGTAATTAACCATCCTTTTCCCTGAGTGGTGTATCCCACTGGCATGCAGGGTGTTCTTACTGTGATGATTTCCACAAGTGTATGTGGTACTTGGTCGTGCTGTTGATCTCTCCATCTGTGCTGCTGTGGCATGCTGTAATTGTAGCTTCTGGTTGTATTCTGAAGCCTATAATGGTTTGTGGGCTGTGGCAGTGCATTTAGCAGATCCTTTGTGGCATCTGCTAGGCACCTTTTCTGCCTCCTTCTGATCTTTAAAGTGTCCAGTGCTGCTGCTCCTCTCTCAGGAAAAGAAGCTGTTGGGAGAAATGTTCAGGGGTGTTGTAGAGCAGCCGTGAATGACTGTGGATTTGGTCAAGAGCAGGTTACTTAAGTTACAGGTTTCTTGAGTCGCAAGGCTCTCCTTGACCATCCTGAATGGAGACCTTTGATATTATCCTACTGCAGTAAATTTGGGAAATGCAACAAGTGCTTTAGCAGTCCTCTTCCTGTGACCAGCATGGGTGCCTCTTCTGTGATCCAGGCATGGCTGGTGTCCCACCAAGTGCTGGAAGAAAGAGGTGTGCTTTTCCCTTTGAGAGAAATGCCTCTCATCAGCTGTCTTCCAATGACTTTGAATATCAGATACTATGATACCAGAAATTTTTCCTTTGTTTCTGAAAACAGTTCTTCCAAAGACCGAATATCAGAATTACTTTAAATTAAATCAATTAATTTAAAAGACCGGAGGCAAATGCTCTTGAATCAAAGATGTACAGAATAAAGTGTTGTCTAATCCATCACCAAAACCCAGATGAACTAGGTAGCGACTGGGGAGTATATCACAGGAGTAGTGAACACAGTTCAGAAAATAACATAAGCTTGTCCTCCTCTCCTCACACAGGAATTTATTGTTATTGTGCTGGTAACAGGCCTCTCAAAAAGCAGCCTCTGAACTGGTGACTTGCTTTACTCTGATTTAATATTATCTTGGCAGTTTTTGAAAGTCCAGCTGTGAGCCTACTTTATTGTATTAGCCATGGGATCCTATTTTGTATTCACAGAATGTTTGCTTAAACACAATATCCTGGGAAGGGTAATAATCTATGGTAAATATGATGTAGCCCCTGAATGCCTTATTTCATGGAGCTCCTAGTCTTTCTCCCTTCCCCCAAGAACTCTTAATTATTTTTCTAGCCTCTTGACGCAGTTCTCTTTAAACATGTAGATTTATTTGTCTTCCCTCCCTTCTTTCCTACAGCTGTTTGGTGCACTGTGATGTCTGGTCTAAAATGTTGAAAGTTTTCTGGGGTGGGGCAATGTCTGTATTCAAGCAGGAGAGTGGACTCTCACTTCTAAAAGGGTTTGTAGGTGTTGCTCGAGTGGAGATAATAATGAAACGTGAGCTGCTTGTGGTGCTCTTTGGCTTGTGAAATAAAAGAGACCAGTTTAATGACGAGCTATTAAAATGGCCACAGCTACTCTTGCAAAAACTCAATGTCTGGAATCCAAAGCATTTTTCCTTGTACGAACTTTTCTGGCTGGTGTCATCAACAACAAAAAATGTTCCTTGAGCTTTGCTGCTGCCTAAGGTGGCTGGTAGGCATGACACTGACAACCACAGTGTCACAGTCTTCTGGTGAACGGGGGCAGCTGTGGGTGTTTCAGATGATCAGCGTGTCTGGGTAACTCATTGTCTCTGCTAAGCCAAGTGAGCCAGGCTGTCATGAATGTGCATATTGCCAAGGATGTTTAGGCTGATCATGGTGATGGGGAAGAAATGGAGAGAGTGTGCTGGTCCAGGGCTCTGCATACAGGGTATGAGAGGCATCTCAGCAAAGATACTTCTTGTTGTGACTGAACATGGACCTATCTACCTCTGCATACAGAGGCCATTTATGTAGCTAATGATTGTATTTTCAAGTAGGTGTTTGTTCCTCTGGAAGTACTAATAAGCAGCTTTGCAAAAGTTCTATGTTATATATATATATGTATATGTCCCAGTCACAGAAAAAAAAAATAACACTGTATTAATAGGCTGCTAAGACTTTCTGTTTGCTTCTCCTTTTGCACCCAAGTGCCAGATGTCACTTTCTTTCTTAGCAATTTTACTTATGTCTCAAATATGGCATCTCAGCAAACAATGTTCCAGTACCTCGTCCCACTTCCCAGAGGATTTGGGTTAGAATCACCAGATGTTGAAAAACCCCAAAATCCTTCAAACACCCCTGAGCCCTCTAAACCCTTGCTAAAAAAAGAGAATGCAGCAATTTGCATGCAGGATTCTTGGCTACTTTTTCCTGGCCTTTGCCTTTACAGGACTGCAGTCCAATGGAGAAGCTGTGGCTTGTTTTCCTTCCTTTGTTTTGGAGAATGACTTTCTGAGAGTAGATTTGGAATGGCCTGTACATTCCTTCACTTGAAGCCTCCTAGGGTGATTTGATCATTAGATGCCAATTTTAACCATGAGAAAAAACCATTTGTTGTCTGTCTCAGTATTTCCTGACTGTCTTACAATGTTTTTAAGAAGTGCAAGTTGCAAGTCATGCTTGATGCAGTTTGGTAGAAATGGTAGCCAGTTCCAAACAGAAGTAATGCAAACTTTCTTTCACCTCTGAGTGTAACCATACCTGAGAAAATTAACTCCATAGGAATGATTCCTGAGGTATGTCCCCTCAGTGTGCCTGCAGGTGTACCTGCCTCTCTGTGGTTGTGGCAGGACAAGAGACAGTGGCTTTTATTTTAACTACTTTGATTCCATGGATGATGTGGAAGGTAAAAATGAAACCAGGAAACTTGCTCCTTCTGTCCTTCACTGCTGCTGCATGGCTCCTGTCTCCTGGCCCTGCTCTGCAGTGATGCTCTCTGAGGGGACATGCTGGAGCTGCAGAGCACCAGGATGCTGCCAGGTCCCCGGGGAAAGAGCTGCCAGGTGAGCTGCAGCACAAAAGCAGGACTGTGGAGGGAGCTTAGCTAAGCCTGCCTTGTGCTGCCACACACCAGGACTGCAGATTAATGTGGGGCAAGAGGCCAACCTGGCAAGCGTGGGGGAAACAGAAGTGTTGCTCATCACAACAAACTGGGATAACAATGGGGGGGTTGCTAAAAATTCCACCAGAAACAGAGTGTCCAGCGGCTCCGTTCCAGCCAGGCCTAATGTGGCCTGATCAAGTTAGGATTTATTGGCAAGGGAGTGGAAATGACAACCTGGATTGAGGCTGTCACACAATACTAAGTTTAAAAAAACCCCCAAACCAGCCACATAAGAGAGCGTCTATGCATCGGTGGTAGGCCTCCTATCTGCTCTACTGTCCAGTTCTGTGTAGTTCTGCTAACATTACTGACCACATCCTGTTTTCTGTGATGGAAAAGTTCATCTTTTAAAGCTGTATACAAAGGTGCTGTTTTTAAACCTGACTTAGAAAGGTGGTACATGTCTCCCATTTTGTTTTATATCTGGAATATCTCACAGGAGGAAAACTGTCAGGAAGACTGTGCATCTGTGTCCTCAAAAAGATGTGTTTAGGAATGAATGAATGATGGACAAATGGTTTAATGGCCTATATTGCATTAATTTATCAATATCTAGCCCACAGGAAGACTTTAAAATGTTTTCTTGATTGTCACCTCACCTTTCTGAATGCTGGCTAAGTCCTGCTTTTTCTAATTTACTGACATATTATTTTTGAGTGCTAAACACATTAAATTTACTCTGTACCCTAGTGGAGCAGAGAGGATCACTTTTTCTGTTAAAGTGTTTCCTGTAGAAAACAAAGAGCCACTAATTAAGCAGCGATATTAGCTAGGTGTGGCAACATGTGTGGGTAGAATTTTGATAGCAATTCCACATGTTTCTTGCTGCTTTAATTTTTTTTCTTAATGTAAGGATAGAATTTTTTCTTAAAGGGCATTCTGTCTAGACCTTTTGAAAATCCAGCTGTTCGTGGCTGCGTTTATAAGCATACTTTCTAAGAACACCTCTGAAAACCTGCTTTGTAACTGGTAACTGATGGAAGATTAGGGAAGAAATTCCATTAATTTGCATTCTTTGTGAGGATCAACAAAATGAAAGATTCTGTAGGGAAATAAAATTTTTTGAATTATTTTTACTGTGGAGCATTGTATGGAAGTAGCATGCAAAGTTGTTTGTAGTGGTGATTTTGTAGCCAACACAGTGGAATCAAATCTTGCAAACCAACATTTTTTATTGCCAGTTATTTGTTTATTGTTTCTTTGGCTTCTGAGATATTTGGAAAACTTGTACATATTTCTGACAATATTCCCATGACTGGGATAATTAAAAACCAGGTAAGAAAATGAATGTGTTTGTGATAGAAGGCTAGAGCAGGATCATAAGTGAAGCCACTCAGTTTTGGTCAGTGAGCCTCCTTCTGTTATCAGTGTATAGATCCAGGGCCTTCTCCAGACAGTAATTAAGAGAATCCAGGCTAAGCTCTTCCTCTGAATCTCTTTATGGAGACTGCTGTATCTTTCTGTCGATTGTTATTTAGCTTTGAACTCAAGTAATTAGTTACTTGTCTCCACATAAGCAGTATGAACATCCTCTGCTGCCATGCTCCTGAGGAACATGAGTGGGAAAGGCTGAGGTCTGTTGGGAGGGAATAAAAAAAAAAGGGAGTACTACAAAAGTTCAGGCTTTAGGTATATGTTAAGTGAGAAGGAAAAAAAAGGATGTCTGACAGTGCCAAGTGCAGGGACTTTAAACTTTCCTTGAAAAGTTTTGCCTTGACAGTTCATTAGTTTTATTGCTCCAGTTTTGGCACAAACCCAGACACAGCAGTGTAATGTCTGCATGGACAAGGAAGACTCCATTTATAATTGTTAGAATAAAAACCTATCAGTGTGATTTAAATGTTCTGTATTGGTAAGTGCAGTTCTCTATCTCTGAAATTGCTCAGTGGTTCTATCTTAACCTGCCCATCAAGTCCTCCTAGAAATTGTCTTTTGCATGTCATTCCATGTTACTTCCAAAAGGAATCATTCGAAATTTGTGCTACACTGTATGTCCCCTATAGAAACTATTGTGAGTGGATATATGTGCTTGATTTTTGGTACTGCTTGCACTGTCAGTGGACAATGGTGACTTGTCAGTATATGGCTGGATGACCACATCAGGCAGGAATGCCACCGCAGGGGTGGGGGAAGGATGTTCACTAACCAGCAGTTGCAGAAGTATGGGGATTTCAGAACTGAAGAGAACAGGACTAGGCCAATGTCCCCTTTGCATGTTTTCTGTATCGAGAATTGAAGTAGTAGTTTCTGAATATTGTAGAGCATATGGCATTTCTTCCCAGTATAATAAATATTGTTTATTCCCCCTCCTTTTTCCTTCTTATTTTTCTAGTGATAAAAAATGTAAATTGCATTGACTGGCTCAGTGCATGTATAATGAAAAGAAATTAATAGCTAGATAGGTCCTTGTTTAGTATTCATAGTATGGTGTTTTCTAGGAAA
The DNA here is from genome assembly GCA_039654755.1 of Calcarius lapponicus. NCBI lineage: Eukaryota > Metazoa > Chordata > Aves > Passeriformes > Fringillidae > Calcarius > Calcarius lapponicus. Next base: position 94,965,118 of record CM077464.1, on the reverse strand, counting down.
TAAGATGAAGCTGTTGAAGCATCCAAAGAGGTACTTTTTTTTTTTTACCTTGGGACTTGTGATTACATTTAATTATGTATTTTTATCCTTACAGCTAAGCATGTCATGCATCTTCAGCCTCAAACTGTATCACATGAAAGATTAGTTATTATTTCATGGCTGATGAAATCAGCAGAAGCAGATTCTCTTTGGCTGTAAAAAACTGGTAATGCTCCCTGCTTTGTGCAGGCAGGGAAGCTGACTTAATGATGACCTACCAAGCAGTATCATGATAAGGTGGTGCATATCCCAAAATCTGAAGCTTGCAGCTGGACTCTGTGACTCATGGAGTGTGCTGCAGGCTTCCTCTACTTTCCCAGGCTTTGCCCAGGAAAGCATCATATTGAGTTGCCACAGTGGACATGGTGGGGAAACATGCAGCTGAAATGTTTGTTTTTCTTTAGGTGTGGTAGCTGTTGTTTACATCTGATAGAGGCTTTCTGGAACTGAAGGGTTTGCAGCTTGTTGAAGCATGATGTTTTGAGGGTTTTTCCCCACATTTATTTGTAGGTAGTGCATGCTTCTAGAGGAGAAAACTTAATAAAGATGGGACAAACATAATAACAACAACATAACAACACCAAAATGCTTTTAGAAGATGGAGGAGGTTCTCTGTAATGTCTGGGAGATAGCAGTGTGTTGTTTCCTTTTAGGCATGGTTAAAAATAAGAAGGATGAGTGCAGTTATCCAAAAGGATTGTGTGTTGACAGATGCTCGGAAATCCTCTCACTGGCTTCCAGAGAGGGACAGGAGGGTACTAGGAAGGCAACCAGGTGTGCCATGTATAGAAACAGGCAAAACCAAGTTTTCCAGAGCCCGTTGTGTGGTCTATGCCCACAACTGTTTTATCTGCAAAGGGACAAGCAACACCGTGCTTGTTCAGGTATTTTGTTTACCATTGAAATGTGCATTTATCTGACTTGGATAAGGATTAGATGATGCTCTCTGAAAAGAATATGATCCAGTTGCAACTGTTTTCTAAGGCTTTGCTTTTTCTAATTCATATGAATAACCAGTCACCTTCCTGGTAGACCTTGTGTTCTGTATCTCTTGCTTTTAATAGCAGTTTTCTCAATATACTGCAGCGAAGTAATAAAGATTTTAAGGCTTTGTTTATCACAGGTTTGCAGAAAAAATGTCATTGTACAAAAGCAATTTTCTATCTTCGTGATTATAAGGCCAAGCTAGGAATTGTATGAGTTTTCACTGGATTTGGAGGCCAACTCTTATGCTGAATACCAGACACTTGCACATGACGACCATCCCACGAAATGGGGGTGTTTCATGTGATGTTCCTCTTATAAGATTGCTTTTTGTAGAGTTACTGCCTTGTATTTACGGGGTGTGCACGTGGTGTTGTTGCACTACTTTGGTTTGACTGGATGAAGATGTTTGTTCCAAAGTTTGCGTGGGGCTGTGTTAATACCGTGAATCTGGATCCCAGAGAGCAGCCAGCATTGGGTATTGTGTGGTTACGTGTCAGAGCAGGATGAAATAATCCCCCAAATCCTATCTGGGATTGTCCCCTGTCTCCTGGGATCCAATCTGCTCCTGGTTTGTCCCACCTCTCCTGGCAGCAGGGTGCAGAAACAGTGCCCACGTTACGGCAGCGGGGTGGATGACAAGGAAGTGACGTGTGCCGGTGATTAACACCAGGCAGCAAGAACAGGACGTTCAGATCACTTAGGAACGTGAACTTTCCTACTTTTTTTTTATTTATTTTTTTTAATCTGCTATTGTTTAAAACTGACCTGCTGCTTTCTTAGCTGGTGGTATTTTCCTAGAGGAATGTGAGTTCTGTGATTGTAGCTTCAAAACAAAGAAACAAGTAATAATTTCGTAACGATGAAGAATCAAAACATGATGTTAATGTAGGGAATTTTTCCCCAGCAAGGGTGCAAAATGTGTCAGTGAGGTCGACAATGATAATGTACTCACTGTCAAGGAACTGAGCTGAAAGCAAGTCTCTGTTTATGCTTTGTTTTCATATTGCTGGCTTGGCTCCTGATTTTCTACCTTTCACTTGCTGGCATGTTAAGCCAAGTGAATATACTCTTTGTTTGGCAGTTAACTCCCTCTTTTCCATTACTTTGGAACATGGAATGTTGGTAGTGCTCCTAGAAAAACCCCATTTCAAGGATGGATTTCTCCATTCTTAGCTTTGTAGTGAAAATCACTACTTACTTATTTGCAGCTCCTGTTCATCAGTAGATACTGGGTGGGGAGAGAGGGGAAAAAAGTGTATTTGTACAGCTTTTCTCTTTGTATCTTTGCAGATGTCTCACTGTTAAATGTTTCTTTTGGAATGCTTGTAAAACTCAGCAAATGAAAATAAACTTGCATTTGCTTTATAATGATCCCTCTTCACGTTTAAAATGTGGCTCACACTGAGCAGTCCATTTGTACTTCATTTTGTCAGTAATAGGACAATTTTCATATAACATTAAAACAGTGGGACTGGAAGTGATAGCATTGCTCTAGTTCCAAGATGCTTTAGTCGTTGGACAGTAAATTTGTAAAATGAAAGTAATGTGTTTATGAATTCTGTAGTATCAGCTCCAAGTTGTGATAAAATGGCACTATCCAAAGTAGTGTGACCTACCCCTTTTTACCTTTGATAGGTGATTTCCCTGCCCCATTTTGCGGAGGAATCCCACCCACACAGTGAGTGATATGGCTGCTGCTACTTCCCATCAAATCAGTCAGTGCTGGTCATTGTTGGGAGGTAAACAAAGACACAAAGGTTGAATGACTTGCTCAGGAATGTGCTGGCAGGGGAGAATTCAGGCATCGGGGCCTGGCTGACAGTAGAAGATGGGACTGGAAAACATCAGTTGTGCCTTTGGACTGCATAAATCATTGTGAGATGAGGAAATGTGAGTGTCTGTGTCATAGGTGGGACTTGTGGAACAGATGTAAATTACTTGTGTGCAGTTACAAAAGAGGATGTCTGAGGCAATTCCATATTTTGATGTCATAATCCCTGGTCTCTGGAGCTCCTTATCTGGTTCCATAAAACAGTATGGGTTTTACTTGATTTTTTTTAAGAAATTTTCCCTCTGTTTTCAGCTGTTGGGGTACTATTTACTGGCAAGTATTGCAGGCACAGAAACCAGTACCATACCTGCTTGATAAAGCTGGCTGTTGTTGCAGGAAGAGAGGAGTCCTGTTAGTTACTGGAACAAAGAAACTGTAGTAGCAGCCAGGGTCTGGGATGGGCTGAGGACCCTCCTGTTTCCATGGATCTGATGAGTGGCAAGCCTCCCTTTAAGGTGTCAGCAGCCAGCCTGTCTCTGCTGCCAGGGTTTGGGTTGCTGCTCCCCAAGTGTTCCAAGTGCCTGGGCTGGGTTGCAGCCTCCTTCCTGCTGGTCCCCTGCCTCCTCCTAGCTGTGTGTTCTCCAGTGCTCTGGGCTCAGCCAAAGCTCATCTTTAACCTTGCATGAGCTCTTTAGGTAAAGCTTTCCTAAGGAGGACAACACTTCTTTATTATTGACATAATCAACTTGTATTTATTCAGTTGAGAGGCTGGATTGTAATAGCTGCTTAGAATACTTCAGTGGAAATGCTGTCGACTCCAAAGCAACAGGAAGAGCTGATTGCTTATGGGCAACAACTATCTATGGCATAAATTATTTACAGTGTGCTTAAATTGTCAGAGCTCTTGAGAGAATGGGAGGTTAGCTGTGTTCTATGGCAGGGCTGGCTTGTTCAGCCCTGCTGGGAGAGAGGTAAAGATGAATGCAGAAAACATGATGTGTTTGAGCAAAATGAGTGTGGGTGCCCGCTCCTAACACAAGGAGTTTCTGCTGTCCCACTGTGGCTGTTCATGGCCATCCCAGCTTCACAGGTTGGTTGGTAGTTTTTGCTGGAGCAGCAGTGCTTGCTTACCATCCTTGGCTCTGGTGATGAGCTGCTGTGAAAAGTGCTGTGTTTCCAGAGAAGACTGCATGAAAAGCCACACTTTTATATGTTTGGGTGCAAATGTGTGCAGACATGACAGCCTGGACTAAGAATACATTGAGCCTGGAATTGTGTGTGTTTATGTGCATTTGCTATATGTAAAATAAAGCCTGCAATTCAATGTCTTCTAGGATTTGGTCCATAAGTAGTTAATCAGTTTGTAAAGCACTTGGTAAAGGTACAAAACATTGTGGTTTTGCAGAACACAAAATCAAGATCCTCTCCCTGTGCTGTGTGACCGATTGTGGTGGAGATCTTGGAAATTTGGTCATAGGTCTGTGAGATGGTTTGAAAAGCTACAGCACTGGAGAGATTTAAATCTTCACAGAAGAAAAATTACTCTTATAAACTAGTTTGAAATGGTTGCAAGATATTTGGGGAAAAGAGAGTGATTTATTTTTTTTCCACCCCTCTCCCCCTCGCCATTCAACAACTGATAGTTATAGGGCAGTGTTGTAGACAGTTTTCAAGTTGTTTTTTAGATGCTGGTATACTGTACTTTAGTATCTGGAAAGCATAACTAAACAGTTACATCATATTTTCTGGCATGACTGGTACTGTAGTTGTAACCAAAACATCCCATTAATTGTTTATCTAACCTAGAGTTATTTCCTCCAGAGGAAAGGATTACATGCATAAATACTTTCCTTAAGACACAGAGGCATTTATAAAGAAAAAAAAAAGCCATGGATGCATAGCCAAAAGTTGAAAGTGTATGCAAGTTACTTCAAGGTTAAGGCAGCCAAGTGCTCTCCAGGAATAGGGCTGATGTGAGAATTCTACAAAGCACCTCCCGCTAAAGTGCTTTGGCTCTCAGAGGGTGCTGCTGCTCTCTCTGGAGGGTCTAGAATTCTGTTACCTCTTCCCTCATGTTTGAGAACGTAACATCTTGTGGATTTAGGCAAGAACACTCTTTGGATGCCTGCTCAGTGAAGAGTTTGAAGGTTTGACTCAGAGCACAGAAGGCTCAGTATACCATAGGAGTAGGTGCAGTAGCAATGGATTCAGGGCTTTGGAGGATTATGTGAGTGGTGGTATTGCTCACCAAAACTTTAATCTCCTGTTTTGAAGCCGGAACAAAGCAACAGAACAAAAAGCTTACACTAGTTTCACTAGTTTCATGGTTACTTTTTTTTTTTTTGACATTGACAAGGTGCAAAATTATATGCAGCACTACAGTCGGGGAGTTCTTTAGCAAAAGGTAACATACACCAAGGTTAAACAAGGCTTGCTATAGAAATGAGGCAGTAGTAATATTACAACTTTAGAGAAGAATTTGTGCTGTGATGAGTTACAAAAAAATGTTTTTTATTCCTTAGGTTAATCTTGAACTTAGATTGACACCATAGGTGTCAATCTGCAGCAGATCCCAGTTTATGTGACAAACTAGAACATTCTTAGAATAATGAAATTGCTTCTGTGGCAGTAATGCCTTAGTCAAGGCAAATGGCAGTGAAATATTGCTATATGTGAGAGAGAGCAATCCCAAAGCCAGGAGGAGTAGTTATAGGACATAAAAGCTGCACATCCTTAACAGAAGCTAAAACACAGGTTGGGGAAGTCTTCCCAGTTCTATTCATACACTAGCAGGCCTGATGCCTCAATCTTGCCTCCTCTTTATTTGCTGAGAGTGTAAAGATTGGCTGGAAGAAATGAGCACAGCCTAGGAATCCAGCTCCAGGAGCCTGGGCTAAGAAGGAAAAAGAAAAATTGAGGCCCATGCTCCACCTGCCATGGAGAAATTGGCTCATGAGTTTCTACCCAGTTTACAGTTTGAGCTCTAGCCTTGCATGTGTGGTGACACCAGTTCAGCAGGCTTGGGTGCCTGCCTGTGAAAGCCCCTGAGCCACAGAAGTGTGTTGGAACTGACTGAGGAGTGGGGCAGGTACCAGCTCTTGTTGCCCAGTCTCCTCTGATCCAGAGGGGCAGCAAGGGCTGTGCCTTGCAGGCAGCCCATTCAGGCCTGCTGGACTCTCTGCTGCTTTGTGCTTTGCCCCTTCCCTGCTGCTGGAGTTGGAGGTCTCCTTTGAGCTGGTCTCAAGGCATTCTCTGTTCTGTTTAGCTCAGCTCTCCTGCCTCAGCCCAACCAGCACCCTTACTCAGCTCAGTGAGGAGAGGCTGGCCTCTGACGTGGCCACCAGGCATTTTACTGGCTTCAGCAAAGTCTTTGGATACCTCTCTGAACAAAGCCAAGATAAGTGTTCCCTAATGAGCTGAAATTCACTTAGGAGCTCCTCCACTAGTGTTTTCTGAAAGAGTAAAATAAACCTTGTAAAGATGTGCAGTGTCAAACCCCAAACTCTTATTTCCCATTATCTCTCCAGCAAACTCTCTGGTGCCTCTAATATTTGCTGGTACAAGCTGAAGGCTGTGAATGGCAGAGAAATGAGCTTTGGGTGGTTTGCTGTGAATGTTCCTCATCATGAGGTTTACTACTTAGAGTACTGCTATTCATCATCTACTTTTTCTTGTCTTTAACAGTTCATTCACAATTCTGACATGAAGTTGTTAGTTTTGAGACCCAATCCCTCCTCCTTTATACATAATAAATCCAGTGACCCTTAGCATTCCTTAAAAAGCCAAACTTAAATTCAGTAAAGTATTTCTGAGCTATATGGGAATGACATCTGTTACATGCTCTACTGTCTTTCATAGTTATTGCTACATTATTAGCCATGACTTTAAATCTTTTAAATATCGCATTAATATTTTTTTGATAATAGAAACCTTTTCTCAAAGATTCAATGAATCTATGCCATGCAGAACACACAATTATATTAGTGACTTTAAGTGTTAAGTGTACCACAAAAATTTAAAATTTTAATTGGTGTTGTTTCCATAAGTCATAATTAAAGAATTTCCTGGAATTCAAAGTAAGATTCTCACTAATTTGATAAAATTCAAATGAAATAGGCAGCCAGCAATAAAAGATGAGAGAATGTGATAAAATTATTTGTAAGATAAAAAGACAATATACTGTATGGAAAAAATTACAATGGCAGAGGTTTATGTCCAGAAAGGAGACAGATGAGTCCAGTAACTTTATTTAAAAAAGGGAGAGGCCATGGGTCATTCCCTTGGCATTTCTCAGATTATTGGGGGATGCAGCCCCCTTTCCACCCTAAGTTCCCAGCCACATCACCCTCTTCCTTTCCCCATTGGCTGAGGTACTCAGAAGATATGGATTTCCCAAATCACCTACTCTATGCCCGCCTCTAATATGTACCCCCCTTTTGCTATATAAGTGAAAGAAAAAAACCTATTCATGATTCTATTAAGTCTTTGTTCTTTTTCTCTAAGTTTGGGAATTTCACATGGCCTTGGCTGAGCAATGGTCTGTGTCAATTAATAACATTTTCTAACTGATCGTTTCTTAAGTTACTTTCCTGTCTGTAAGTTCCTGGCCCTATATACACGCAGATTTTCATTGTCTGTTTGTAAAGACACATTAATCTTATTTTTTTCAATATTATTCCGTATTTTATCAACTGATCATTGGTTTTAAAAATTGTTCTGGAAAATGTTGATTGATATATTAGGGGTCAACAAATGATGCTGTATTAAATATGGTGGCTTTTTGGTTTTGTGGTTGAGGGGCTGTTTGGTTTCGTTTTTTTTATTTTGGAAAATATGTGCCATTTGCTGAGAAAATAAAGTGATTTTGTTGCTTAAGTTTTCAGAGCCTATCCAAGGCTTTTCTTGATAGACAAGTTTTCTTGGAAGTGTCAGGCTTGTGCAGTGGTTGACGTCCATCTGTGTTAGATAATTCATATTCCTTGGCTCTGAAATAGCATTCATTCCAAATCCATGGTTACCCTGGAATACTTTTTTCCTTTTGTAATTAACTATGCTGGTGATTTTTCTCCTACCTTTTCGGATAAAGATATAAAACTTTCTATTAATTTCTATTCTATTTATGAAGGAAGTTCCTCATAAACATTATTGGATTGTTTTGTGAGGAAAGAATATTTTGTCATGGATCAGTCACTTTTCTTGTGCATCAAAGAACAAGGCTCCTCTTTAACCCAGCGAGTTGATTACAGTGTGATCCAGCCTTCCTTGGCAAACCATCTCTATCACAATTTGCAGGACTGGGACCGTGATCATCATCCCCCTGTACTTGGCACTGGTGAGGCCATACCACAAATGCTGTGGTGAGGGGCCCAAAACTGGGCACAAGAAAGACATTGAGATGCTGGAGCAAGACCAGAGAAAGGCAGTGGAGGTGGGGAAGGAGCACAAATCTGATGAGGAGCAGCTGGGGATATTTATCCTGGAGAAAACAAGGCTTAGCAGGGAGCTCATCACTTTCTAGTACTGTCTGAAAGGAGGTGGTGTCAAGATGGGAGTCAGTATATTTTCCCAGTTAACAAGTGAATGGATAAGAGAAAATGACCTCAAGTTGTGTCGGGAGAGGTTTGAATTAAGTATTGGGAAAAATTTCTTCACTGAAAAACAAGTCAGGTATTGGCAAAGGCTGCCCAGGGAAGTGGTGGAGTCACTATTCCTGGAGCTTTTGAAGAGAGATGTGGATATGACACCTGGGGACTCGGTTAGTGGTGGACTTGGCAGTGCTGGGTTGACAGTTGGATTGGATGATTTGAAAGGTATTTTTCAATGCAAATGGTTCTATGATTATAAAGCTTAGTAATTAAATTATATTAGTTTGAATTAAATTAATTACTATCAGTAATTTAAAAAATCCAGAAAGAATCCACAGCAATTGTGGATGTTTCCCCTTACTCCTTCTTCTTTTAAGGTGTAGTCTTTCTAATGTAGCTACACTGAACATGTTTAATCTACAATAAAGGTTTCTGTCCAAAGTTCTTAGGGCCACACAGCCCATAGGTGTCAATCTGCAGCAGATCTCAGGCTTGGGCTGCCTTCCAGCAGCCTCACCTTCCACCTAAAGCTGATGTGTCAGCAGGGAAATGTCTGATTTTTGAATTAATTAGATGTTCTGCTACTGCACTCGTGGACTTAGTTGAATTAATGAATTAGTAGCTTTGTGATTTCTGTGGAGGAAGAAGATCATAAGTTGGCTGTCCAACATGGATTTTTAAATGTTTACTTCTTGTAAGTTTAGGTTACTGAATGTGTGGCAATAAAAGCACTGATCTGGGTAAGTATTGTATAATTATGATTATTTTCTGAATTAATTTGTTCCTTACAGCCCTTTCGCCTTTTTATAACAGAATGTAGTTTTAGTGAAGATCTGATTTGCATGTTTTAATTCAGTTCAAAAAACTTCAATTCTGAGGAAAAGTATTTTTTTTTTCTTTCTATCCATTCATTCCAAATCCTGTTATTGTTATTTTTCATACTCTTTACAGTAGCACCCAGTGTCTGCTATTAGAAAGCTGCAAGAACAGAATGAAACAAGTAGGGCTGAGAACACTTTTAGCCTGGCAGGCTTTGGGGTGTCAGGGAGAGATGGAGAGGTGATGGGGAAGGATTGGCTGCTGGGACAGCAGGCTTCTCATTTCTGCAGCTCCTGGATGCTGCACTGGGCACAGGCCTTCTACTCTGGACCCCTGTTTTCATGTTGTTTTGAAGGGAGAAACAGGTGCAGATGTAGGCTAACAAATGGCAAAATCCTACTGCATACGCCTCTACAGAATACATAGTACAAAGCTAAGTAAAGTAGGGAGCTGCCGGGAAGAGCTTCAGTGTACAGCTTATTTTGGAAAAGGTCTCTTATATGTTCCTGTATAGCCATTGTAGACTCTTAAAGTAAGTTTTCTTATATGTGCCATATTGTTTAAATTTTCAATTTGCCCAACCAAGTAACCAGAATGCTAAAAGGAGCACGCCAAGTAGAATATCAGCCAAGCTGATTTTATTATAAATGTCTCCCATGCTTCTAGTTCCTAGCAAATTGTTCACTGTAGTAATAAGAGCAAATGACTTGCATTTGATTCCCTCAGAGTAAAATCAGCCCTTTTAAGTGCATCTAAGTGACAGCTGCATTTGCTGAGGATGGCCGTACCTCCAGAAAAGCTTCATGTTGCATCCCAGAGAAGAAATGATGATTGACTTTTATTTGTTCAAGTTTGGATAGTGTATCTTCTTTTCTGCCACTCATCTGACCTGGGGCGAACTGCCTGACTTTGTGTGGACATATTTTGTGGAGAGGCCACAGTCTTCTGCATTAGACCTTTATTAGAGAGGTCTTACAGGAACCAAGAGGAAGCCCTTGGTAATGCAGTGGAGAAGAAAAAATAACCAAGAAGGATACTTGTTTTTAAAATAGGTGGTGAGTAGCAAGAACTACATAATCTCCCTGGCTGCACAGGACTGGGTTGAAATCACCTTGTTTGCCTCCCCATATTACAGTTTTGTACGCTTGGTGGCAAGCTGTTAGGGCTCATGAAGTAACCATGCTGGTAGGTTAAAAATAATCAGAAGTATCTTTCTAAGTACATTGGGAGTTTATTGAAGTAGTAGTTTATTTAAATAGAAATTATTCATTAAATCAGTAATTTTTAAACTTGTTTTACTGCTCTTTAAGTGCCTTTTTGAGGCAAGATTCCTGCTTTTTCAGGCTTGGCATTCAAAGCAGAAGTCTAATGTAGCATTTCTGCCAAGTGTTGCAGGCTTTTCTTGGGAATGGTGGCATTGGATCAAAGTGTTTTTTCACTGATTGATGGTACACTTTCCCACATGGCCTAGGTTAACTTTTAATTTCTGGGGTTTTCTAAGCAAGCAGTAGTGTTGAGGAATGATTTATGGGAGCTCAAAAACCAGGTGAACTGGCTGAATAGAAAATTGGTCAGGACTTTTAACACATTTCTTTGGTTTTCAGGCCTGCTGCCTGTTATTCCTGCCAATGGTAAAATGGCCTTTAGTTGAACTGTTCCAATTCTTTGAAGGTTGTTTTTGACTGTTTTCTATACTGATATAAGAGAAGGTTTACATTGTGCTCCATGTCCCTCCTTGTTTCTCTTCCTTAAATCTCAGATTAAAAGTATGTGGCTACATGGGGTACAAATAACTTGCAGACTTTGTAAATCACTGACAAGTTGGATGTATGCTCATGTTACTTAAACAGATGCAGGTATCTCTTTTGGGCCTAAACATAGGAAGCCTGGGTGTCTAGTGAAGTACGTAACTTTTATTTTAGACAGTTGTTTATATAATACAGTATAAATTTTTTATAAGTTATCTGGGCACTATTTCAGCAAAGTAGGTTAGCACGTGCTGAAATCCAGCTATTTAAGCAATATCTGTATTTCAGCATAGGGTTATGTGTTCAAGGGGCTTCTCAGGCAAGAGCTAAAGAATTTACAGGTTTTTTTTTTTCTTGATTTTTTTGAAGTAGAAAAAATATTTATGGCTAGAGACTTAGTTCTGCTATCTGAATTGTTTCAGGTTTATTCTTGATGTCTTTGCAAGAAATGTTTGCTTGGGGTAATTTTTTTCTTCCTAGGCAGTTGTTATCTGAACAGTATCACTCTTAAGTCTTAGTTAATAATTGATAATCTGTCATTAAGCAAACTTTTTCCAGGGCAAGGAGGAAGGTTGGAAAGAAACCGTTTGTTCTCTGAAGTGATAGAAATGTTTGGACATGTCTGTTTAGTTACTTTTGAATGGCTAATAAAGGTGTGTCAGGTGATCTGGCAGTGGGGTTCCTCCATGGATTGCTTGATGCTAGGAAGCATCAAACATTGCCTAAATTTTGCTTGAGTGTGTTCTCCTGTATTCTGGGGTATTGATGGTGAGAAAAAGCATATAATAGTACATAATAAAAGGTTTGGCTTTTTTTTTCCTCCCTGACTGTTTCAGAGGATTTTAGTGGTTTTCAGAGCTGTGAATTTGCACAAAGCTGCTTTGTCTCAGCAAAACTACTTCTGAGGCATAACATAAACCCAGAGAAAAGTGAGTGTCCTGGGGAAACTGAGGTTTCCCCAGGTGACTTCTAAAGAGACAAACTCCAGAGGACTTTGCCTGTGTGCTTTACACTCTGGCAGGGGTCAGACAGTGTGAGGTGCCTTTTGACAAGCCTGGAAAAGAAACTCTCAGGAAAGAGTTCTGTCCTAAACTGGGGTGTACTGATGGATATTTTCTAGTTTGTTTTGAACATTTGTGTCTGGAGTAGTTTCACAGGGCCACTGAAGCTGTTGACCAACTTAGGGCTAATGTGATGTCTATCCTTATGCCGTTTGCTGGATCCTGAGCAGCAGGTCTGATGGAGCTGTGTTGCACCCACCCTGAATGCCTGGGTGTCACACAGCTGCTTCACTAGCATGAAGATTTTGTTGGCTGCGTGTGTGTAGCCATTGGCTTTGCGCAGTTTTTTCCGGATGTGTTAGTATCTCATTGTGTAAAAAAGCTGGGGGAAGAAGGGAAGCTTGGTGAGAGCTGCTGTCTTTCAGAGATGTGTGCAGCAGGAGCAACAGCCTGATGGGGAAGTGCTGCAGGATGGGAAAGGTAACTGTGGCTCCTGATGGCTTTATCCTGGCCGTGGCACGTGCTGTGAGGCCCTGGATCTCACATCCTTCTGTAAAGGAACTGCTCATGATGCACACACCCATATTCACCCATTTCTTGGCTGGCCAAGGATGAAGACTGTCAACAGCTGTTTTATATTAACTTCTTCAATGTCAAAACCAGTTGCCTTTTACCCTCAGTGAGTTGGTTAGGATCTCTTGAACAGATGTATCTCCTGCATATGTCTTTTTCGGTGGCCAAGCCATTAGAAGTACTGTGTGGATCCTAACAAGAAGAGCTGCAGGCTTGTTTGTTAACAAATATACAAGGTACTTCAGTCTTTTAGCCAGGGATTTCTTTGCTTTACTTCTTGTTTTTCAGCAAATGGAAGCCCTCCAGGATCTATTAAACAATTCCTAATAATTATTTTTTGCAATTGGACTTTGAGTATTTCATCTTGACTTATCTCTGTACGTAAAACTACTATTTGTACACAGTAAGAATCTGGTCTCCCAAACTGCTTGTTTACAATTTCTCATAGAAACACTGTAACAAAATATTAAGTAAATGACTTCTAGAAGAATACAAAACAGTATCTGAATGAAGATGTGTATCAAGCACTTCTTGAGAATAAAAGTTTGGCTGTGGGAGAAGTTTCTTTAAAATACCTTAGGAAAATCCCCCCGTTTACAAAGAAATTTAAATGGTAAATGTTTGGAGGAAACCACATTGTCACACCCCAAACATATCTCAGAATGATCTAATAACATGTGAAGAGCTTTTTGTTCTATCTCTATCTTACCAATGCTGAACTTTACAGAAGTATGGAGAAAAGTCATCAGAGGATAAAATGATTAATACCTATCATGGGTAATAATGAGTTATCATTTTCATTTTGCTTCCTCAAACAAGGCACTAATTACATTCTAAAAATGTTGTGATTCTCTTATTCTCATAATAGGTTTTTGTTTCTTGTTACACCAATTATGTACTTGAGTTGATTATAGTAGAGCAAGAACAACTAGAATAATTCCAATCACATCTTATTACTTTTAAACCCAGTGCTACTCATGCAACAGAATCCCTGCATTTTTTCAGTCTCCTTCATGAAGACTTAATTTGTTCTGTGTTTACCCAGTGAAGTATGATAATGTGAAATATACAGTTCCAAAATAAAATTATATCCCCATAATCTCTTCTTATTATTCTCTGCCTTTTGCTCATTCACTATTACAGATTTCAGTAGGAAATAAATTACTTCAAAGAGATATCTTGCAAAAATCTTAGTGAATGGAGAAGTGGGCTCCCTATAGGTTATGTAAAATTAATGGCATTTATAGCCTGTGGGTTTAAAAATATGTAGGTTCAAGACATTGTGATAATATGACATGGAAAAAAAAAGTGAGTAGAGATTACTCTTAGCTGTACTTCCATTGTAGTTTCCACTGCAGGAAAACTTGGCTGACATGTCCACAGAAAATTAGTGACTGCCATGTCCTAACAGAACAATTTTTTGTGTACTATTTTGTCTTTGCAGTAAGTAAGCAATATTCTTAAAATTAAGACATTGCTTTAGTGGGTAAAAGGGAAGATTAAGACATATAGTTTGAAAATACAATAAGAGATGGAAATTTTGAAAAGTGTGGGTTGACAGTTTTGAACTTTATTGAATCCTTTGATTGGTAGTTACTTTGATGTTTGAAGTTAGCAATAGTGTTCTCCAGGATGAGCAGGCTGGTTTTAAAGGGATTATCTTATGTGACAAGTACCAATATTGAAGATTGATTCTATGCTGGATTTACACATTTGTTGACCTAGTAATTCTGAGAACTCTTAAAATAAACACTAAGGAATTAGTAGGATTTTCATTTAAACTCACAAAGACTTTTGTGAAGTGGCTTTCTTAGTGAGTAGCTACGCAATATGTGTTTAAAAAAGACTGCCACTGACAGTGCGCTAAGAAATGAGGTAATTTTAATTCTAGCGGGAGAATCAAATGTTAAAAACCCAAACTGAAACTGCACAGCACCATTTAATTGTTCAAATTAAATAGTACATCTGGCCACCCAGAGACAAGTTTTAAATTCCTCAACTTAAAAAATTACTTCTGATGAGCATGTTAATGTACAACAAACTCAACAGCCCTTCTCTAGCGAGTGATAAATGGTAAATGCTGTAGGGTTTTTGTTGAGAAGGAGCTGCATCAGCCAAAAAAATACTTCCTCTTCTACAAGATAGGCCTGCACAAACCCTGCCCTCTTATTTTTTCAAACTGGGCAATTTTAATTTCAGCATGCATGCTGATGTTCAGCTGGTTACAAGTGTCTAATTATTGTGATTATATGCATGCAGACTTCATCACTTCCCCCCCCCCCCCCCCCCCCCCCCAAATGGAGCTGGCAACGCAAGATGAGCTTGGCATTTTATCTACTGTCTAATTTGCTTGTTTTTATGCTTAGGGTAACAGCTTGCTGAATAAGTTGCTGTAGTGAAATGTAGATAAACAACAAGGGGAGGGTGGGCACCCAGACTGGCAGGTTCCAAGTGGTCATTGCACGTATGTGAAAGACCTGTCAGACAGGCAAGGGAAAGCCAAAAAGGTGAGAGCAAATTCAGAAGTAACTCCTGCTGCTTGGTCACCTGAGTCTTCATTTTTTTTCCCCTCATGGAAGTGATTCCTCTGTAAGTGAATGACATTTGTTGATGAAGATGTCCCCACAGTGGCCAGGTGTGTGATCAGCTGGTGTCTCCTTGTGGTGGTGACGCCTCATCCGGCAGTGGCTGCTTGGAATACACAGGGGTGTGTGGGGAGAACATCCATTGCCTGAAGTCACGTGCCCTACCACTTTTGGGATGGAAGCAGCCAAGGATGGTGGCATTATTCTGAGAGCAGACCTGGCTGCTACCCTGCCACCAGGGCCACTGCAGCCTCGTTTACTAAGATCTGGTTATAATCAACTCTCTAAAAATCTAAGATGACTTCAGTCAAAAAGAAGTGTGTAAATGAAGTCCTGTCTGCCCCACTGGGACAGAGTGAGAGGGAGGAGCCCCTCAAGGGTCATCTGCTGTCAGGACATGGTGGTGGCTCCTTGCTCATCATGCTGTTGCGCTTGGTGAGGGAGCCTCCCCTGTGCCTGGCCTGGCCCTCGCTGCTGCTCTCTGCAGTGGCACAGCAGCCCCCTCACCTTTCCAGCCTGACTGTGTGTCACAGAGTGTATGCTTGGCTCCAGTTCTGTGTTTACTGCTTCGGCAGCTGCACGTGGCTTGCAGTTTACGTGGAGATCTTTATTGGAGGCCACTGCCACCTTTGTTTTAACAGCTTCCTTTGCCGCAGATACAGGTGACAGGCAGTGACTAGATGCCAAAGGCTGATGATTTTGGTTTCTAGCCTCACAGAGAGCTTGTGACGAGTCCATAGATAGGGCTGTGCAACTTGAGTCAGACCAGATGTTAATCCTGGCTAGTGTCCCAAACAGAGGTGAAGGCTCTCCACAGCCATACTTGCTGCTGCTCTGCTGGGTCTCGTGTCAGGGAGCCTCTTTGCTGCTTCTCCCCTGTTGGACTCCTCACTCACCTTCCCCCTCTTTGCATACACCGAGGCTGAGTGGTCATGCAATGAAATAACCCAATATCAAGACTTGGCCAAGTTGTTTCCAACATGAATCATGGGATGTAAGAATTTTGTGTGGCTCAACTTAGCCCTTAGGAAGCTTACTTAGTCACCTGGCATGGGGTCTGTGGCAGGCCAGGAGGCGAGTTCCATGACCTGCACTAAAGGTTTTTGTGTGCTGCTCGGGTGGTTCAGCATAGCTTGAGTGTATCTGTACAGGGCCATGCTCTAAGACAGCCTGCCAGGGGCTGTAACAATCAAATGACAGGACAGCACGTTACAAAACCAGTGCATTTTCCCTGCTTCTTTGGGCATGTCCCTGAACAGAGTGCAGGAAACTGTGCTAGGAGCCTTCTTTCTCTCTGCTTTCAAAAAAAGATTTCTCAATATTGACTCTTTTTCAAAAAAGATTTCAAACTTTTGTAGCAGCCCGTCCCAAATTCTGTTTTTCCACTTGACCTTTTAATGGGTTAGGACATGAAAAGTTTGTGATATTTGTGGTTGTTCTTAAAGCAGTGGTTTGGTTTTATTTGTGTTCTGATTTTATAGCTTTTAGAGTGAAGTATGGTACTATAGTCAAGGTTTTCTTGCAAGACTGCAGTCTGTGTTCAGGTGGTTTTGGAGAATAAAATGTGTTCTTATATAACTCTGATACTAACACCAGGATGTGGGATTTATGAAAACCACTGGATATTATGAGACTTGGCAGGAAAATGGTGAAAGGTAGGTTAACATCCCTTCACAATTCTGCCTGAAGTAAGCTCATGGAAATTCTCAGTTACCTCTAAAAGGTCACTAGCTTGCAGTAGGAATCCTTGCTTTTGGTAATACTGCAGTTCGTTCATATTTTGTGTTTTTGAAATCTCTAGCATTGCAACAGGATATTAATGTTTTCTTATCTAAAATAAAAAAAATCCCTAACAAACCAAAACACAGTTTTGAGAAATGTTCACCAAATGAGAATTCTGAAATACCATTGGTGTGTGTGTGTTTAAATGTTGAGTTTCAGTAATGGTGTTAAATTTTAAGAAAATCGTTGTTTAAGGTACTAAATAGAACCAGGACATGTGTCTACTCTTGTGAATACAAAGATAAAGGGCAAAGCAATTGACATACAAGTGTCAATGTCATTTTAGTTTAAAATGCCTATATATCTCCCCATCTTTCTATGAAATGCTGAGTCTTGACAAATTGTTTTGGTGGTGGTGTTTGTTTGCGGTTTCTCCAGGTTTAAACTTTTTTTCACTGAAGTATTCATTTGAAGTATTTTTAACAGTCAGTCTCTTTCTCTCTTCTGCCCCCTCCCCTTCTTTGATTTTCTCATGTGCCATATGCTATGTGTCTTTCTGCAAGATCACTGGGGATAGATGATATCTAAATATACTTTTTCTCAGTTTTAACAGAGTGTGGCTCTGTTCCTAATTAGGACTTGAATGCTCTTCAGGATAAACATGTTAAGGAATATGATGCCATTTGTGAAATGGCTCCTTTATGAATCTGGGAGGTGCTTTGAGCCTTCATCAGAATCAGCATTTCTCCAAACTGTCTCAGTATTTCAACGGAATAATATATCAGCCAAAATCATGGGATATTAAGTAATATGGTTATAAAACAAATGTTTTTGCTTTTTAATCAGATTCCATATGCACAATATAGTCATGTTCTTCTATGAGTTTATATCCCCTGAATAAGGATTTCAAGACAGATATGTTTGGACTGCCTTTAAAAATCTGAAGTTGAATTAAGGAAAAGAAATTTCCAAGAAATGCACTAAACACATCCAAACTGCCTGTTAAACTTCCTCTCATATCCATAAAAGCAGTTCTTCCCATTGTGTATGTTCTGTAATGTTTGTTAACGCTGAAACACTGAAGGAGCCTTATCTGTGGAAGTGTCTGGTTTAATAGAAACCACCCCATGGATTTGTGCTGTATTATCCTTTGATCTTGAGTAGGACCTGCTGCTGGTCCCTCAAAGCAGGTGAGCCAGAGCCATAAACTGAGGCAGCTGCTGGAATTGCTGGGTGGAATTGGCAAAACATATGTGCACTGCTCGAGCATTTCCTGGGTAAATAAGAGCAGGACATTTGACTAAGCTGTGTTCTGTCCTGGTCTGAAAAAACCACAAGTTTTTAGTGTGAGCTGTTCTTCTGTTCTTTTAATTTTAATGGGGTCTAGAAATCCAAAAGCAATTTTCCACAGTGTTAAATGTAATGGCTAGGGATTCTTGGGTAAGCTTAAACCTTGCTAGCTTGGATACTAGAAACTGTATAGTACAGAAAGGAGGAGGTGAACCCATGAACAGCAGCTTCATAGTGGTATAGCTGAGCTGCTTTACCAGCTAGTTCATGTTTTTCTGTATGCTGCAGTTCATGCCGGCCAGACACAGCTAATATGTTGCCCAAGGCGCTGTCCCTTCCCAAAGCTGTAAAATAGACAAAGTAAGGAAGGATTATCAGGATTCTCTGAAGTACAGGGACTTGTTTGGATTTGCTGGCAAGGTCCTGAACAAATTGAGGTTTTGTACATCTCCATCAGGCTCTGATCTGTTAGATACAGCCCGTTTGTAGCTTGTTCCCTAATTATTCAGTAGATGAAGAACATGGGGAGTAAATAAAGGAATGCCAAAAACTATAAGCCTCTTGACAGGGGGGTGTGTGTATAGTAAATTCAGGAAATGGCGAGCAAGTTTCCTTTGTGCTCTTGGTTTTTGGGGTGTGTTACAAGTCATAGACTTTGGAAAGAACAGATTTCTCTGTGAGATCTCAAATGCAGCCAAAAACTCTTTAAACTCTGCTTTACAATTATTGTGGCAGGCTGTAGGGAAGTGCAGTATGTATCTTTATGGCTAAATTTGTAGTATTTCTATGAATGCTGAAGCATTTATATCTGACAGTTGTGTGGTGTTTGAAACTCCAGGGTAATCTTTCTTTAGCAGAACTAATAAGAGATGGACTGATAAGAAATAGAAATCTGCCTCCTGCTTACTATGTGAATTACTTGATTTTCTGCTTCTTTGCCATCTTGCCATTTTACTTCCTCTGTTAGTGAATGTGAACTATTTTTAGGGGATGTGAACTGTTATGGATTTGTAAGTATTCATTTCATTATATTACACTTTCTGGCAGCAGTTTTTTTCTGCAACAG
Source organism: Calcarius lapponicus (assembly GCA_039654755.1). Classification (NCBI taxonomy): domain Eukaryota; kingdom Metazoa; phylum Chordata; class Aves; order Passeriformes; family Fringillidae; genus Calcarius; species Calcarius lapponicus. The sequence goes on along the minus strand of CM077464.1, from coordinate 94,945,932 downwards.
AGAAATCTAGAAGTGTAGTGGGTTTTTGTTTTAAATACTGGTAATGAATAAATAAAAATTGCTCACTTTAAAGTGCATGTTATTTCAATGTAAATTTCTGAGCTTAGTGTTTATATAAAGTAAACAATAACTTCCATTTTGGGAATGTTATTGTTCCTGTTATTGCAATTTACTGGAATAAATAAGATCAGATTTACTGACTCATTTTAAGGATATTTTGATTCTTTTTTATAAGTTGAGCAACTGTTCTGGGATTTTTGTTGTTGTTGTTGATTATATTCTATTACTGCTCACATCATCCTTGGCAGCTATTTCTGTCCACCTTACATACCATGCTGTTCTGCATCCATGCATGTGGGTGGGTGTTTTTTGCTAGCCATTTTTTCAAGACTCATGTTAAATCTTTTCCCTATCACTACATCTACCATTCTCCAGCTTCCTAATGAGATACATCGGTGGGAACGTTCTTCTGTAACTGAATTGGGATACAGAATTTTGCTTTATATGTGTATCTGACATGATTTCTGTAGATCCAGGAGGTCAGTCTGGGAGACCTGAATGTGCTGCTGGACTTACCTGCATAGAGCTGGGTATAGCTACACCTACAGACCTTCAGAGTCCCAGGTGTCTGGTAGGACTGCACAAGAATTTAACAAAAATTCCACCAGACTTCCACCAGTGACAGACAAATAGTAACAGGGAAGTCTAGTCTGTGGGGAGTAAGAAATCTGGGCACTGAAGCAGAATTTAGATGTGTAGGGTATGTCTTACATGGAAATCAAGATCTTATAGTGCCATTATTAAAATTCACTTTTTCTAATTCTTATTAGACTTCTCTTTTCCTGAGTGAGGTCATTGTTGCATTTCAGCTGTGTAATGCATTAACCAGACTAGTGCTACTTCTCCTTTATCCTCAGCCACTTTGAGGAGAAGGTGTGCTGGATGTTGCTGCCCTGAACCCAGTCCCAGAACTTGTTCCTGTGGAGATTCTTGATGCCTTCAAGACTTGGTCCGAGTGAAGCATAATATAATTTAAAACAAACAAACAAATCAACTCTCCTTCCCCTCCCCAAAAATGAAGCTCTTCTGGTATTGTCACACTGTAGGCACATTTAATTGTAAAGTTAGTGCAGGCTTAAAGTCTTCTGACAAGTTTTACTGTATGACCACCTGTTTGAATAAGCTCTCTTGGAAGAGGAAAGAGGCACCTGCATCAAAATCTGTTAAAATACTGATCAATGAAAAAAAAAAAAAAACAACCTTTGCAAGAGAGGACTGGTTCATTGACTCTATTTCCTGCTGTTACAGGCATATCACATCATAATCTAGTGCTCATATGTTAACCAAACTCTGTAAGGTTCTTGCCTCTACTGTACCCATCCTATGTCTTTCTTTCCTGGTACTAAGGAGTGTTCCAATTTCTGACATGTGTTGTCAGTAGTTTAACCATCCCAGTTAAAATAAATGAAAATTTAAGTAGTTCTTGTCTTTTTCAAGATTTACTGAATCAGTAAGAGAGACATTTACAGCCCCCTCGGAATGCAAATACACTGAGCTTTTCCTGGTGTTCTGTCACATGAAGAGTTGCCTCTCCCTTCAGCCACTTGCTGGTGAGGCCTTTAGACTTAATGCTAAGGACTTTTGTATCGGTGCCTTAGGTGAAATATTGACTGATGTAATAGGCTGGTCTCTATCTAACCCTCATTTTTTCTCTCATAACAAGTTTCCTACCCACATTAAAATTATTCATTTCCACCTCCAGCATGCTCAACAACACTGGTGCATGTTTTAGGGTACTCAGCTGTGTTAAAGCTAACTTTTCTTTCACCTGAAGCTAATATTTCCCTCATCTAGAAAATGAGCTACAACATTGAGAAATAGTCATGTTGGTCTGATATGATTTTTCTCATTGGTGTTGGCAAGCTGATGATGTGTCTTATTCTGTTTTCCTTTAAACTTTCTTTAATGATGCCTGCCTCTACAATGTGCTCTAATGCCCTGTGTTTCTGCTGAGGTGTTTTTATGTGAGCAGTAGTTGCCTGGATGACTTGGCTTTGCTTGCCACTTCCTCTGCGAAGTATTTTTTCAAATCTTGTTACTGTGTTTATGGAATATTTTCATATTATATACTACCCTATACTTAATAGTTTTATTAAAGCCCTTGTACCTAGTCCTGCAATTGCATTTGTCAGTTCTTTAGGAATCCACTGATGATGGTTACTGAGTTTTTTCTAGTTTTGAATGGATTAAGGTCTTTGAGTTTTGCTGCTGTTTTCATGTTCTTTGCCTTACAGGCGTCTTGAATTTCCCAGGCTGTAAAGTAAGAAAGTTAATTCCATTTTGAGACTATTGAAAGTGGGCTGTAGGGCATCTTGATGTTGGATGCTCTGCACAAGTGCTCTGGGATGCCTAAGTGAAATTTTCATTTCATTGTTTAAAAGTAAGCATAGCAATGCCATGGGGAATATAAAACCGTGTCCTCATTTTCCTTTTTGCCCCAATGGAACATTTCTCCTGCTCCTCCCCTACATGGCTCAGTGTGCTCGTTCATGCTAAGCAGGAGTGGCAATAATTCCTCTTCCCAGTGCTCACTCCATCAGTCAGTGATGTACCATCCACCACTGCTGCCAGCCACCTTGTCCTTTTCCCCAGAAGGGAAGATGTGCTTGTGCTGCTGTGCTGAACTCTCAATAAAAAGCCAAAACAGGCAGAAATTTTCTGCTGTGTCTCAGGATTTTGCCAGGACAAAATAGGCAAAGCCACACATCTGGACATTGAAATGTGGTGTTTCTCAACAGATGATAAACCCCAAAAGATGTTCTCTGAATGTGTGTAGTAAGGCTAGGAATGGGTGAGATGTGAATGATGAAGAGAGCCAGGCTGACTCACTCAGACAAATTTAAATTACTTGTGTAGTTTTAGTTCACAGTGTGTTAAAGTCCATTCAGATTCATAAACACCATTCTCCCATCTAGTGAGGTGAGTGAAACCTGTTCATTTCTCGTTTCCCTGGGGAAGTACAGAGTAGGTAAGAATAGATAAAAAAATATCAAGCCACCACAAAAAAAAAGCGTATTTGAGGAAGAGTTGTGACTTTGCATGGTGACAAGTTCTCTTAAAATAAAAACATTTTAAAAAACTGAAGCTCAGCAGATGGCTACATAATCTGTTGTAGAGACTGTAAAGATGGAGGCTGAGGTGACTTCTGGAAGAACCTGACACACCGTGACAGAGGAGCAGTGCAGTGTTTCTGCTTTCCTCAGGTCCTTCCTTGCCTTCCATCTGGCCTTCCCAAACCCTAGGGAGCAGACACAAACCCCATTAAATTCAGGCTGCTGTTAACAGAGGAAAGCTGGAGGGCTGTAAGCAAGTACAAGTTTTGGAGTTCATAAAGTGTAAACTCTCTAGAAATTGCGTTTTTCTATTCTTTTTTCCTCCTGAATTCGTCTGGAGGCAAGGACTAAGTATTAAAAAGTTTACAAATTTTTTTTTTAATCTTTAACTTTTAAAGATCTAAAATTATTTTAGTATTTTAGAACGTAGAGTTTTGAATCAGAACAAATGAGGAGGCAACGATTGCCATTCTGGACAGGACAATTTATTGAAGTGAGGTGAAGACAGTGCTATTGCTTAAAAAACTGCCTGCTCGAATTGCTGCTGGAGAGTCTTGTTGGACTCTTAATATTTTTTGTCATTGCCAAGCCAACTTTTTTAGCCTTTCACAGAGCAGGAAAGGTAAGCCTTGCTTCTGTTTTGAGGAGTATTTGAAACCTACTGTTGCCTCAAGCTTTAGCTTCCTGTGCTGTGCGGTTGAGTGTCTGATAATGAAACATGAAAGGTTTCTATTTTTGTCTTGTGAATGTAGCTCATGTTTCATGGGCCAGATTGGTTGGGTTTTGTGTGTTCCTTTTTGGTGCTGCCTTTATTGTGGGGGAAGGAGGGAAGAGCAACTTCACTGAGGTGCTACATTTAGAGTGGTTAGAAGTGAGCATGTGTATCTGGGGGTCTTTCCAGCTTTTCAGACTCAAGGTACCTGAGGAGGCTGAATTATGACCAAGCATGGCTGAGTTGAAGGGACTGTTCCTGGGCACCAGAAACTCGCTTGTCCTTCACCCCAGTGAATATCACAAGTGGCAAATCTGCACACCTTGTGAAAGAAAAGACAATTTTTCTCTCTTTGTCATTTGAAGTTTACACTGCAGACATAGCTGTCGGTGGTGTGGTCTTGATCTAGTCAAACTTAAAATATGCATTTAAAAAATTATGATTGGTTCTGGATGTTTTTACTTCTGTATGCCTGGTACACTAAAGAACATGATACAAAAAATTTATTTGCATAGAAGTATTCTCAGAGATGAGGGAGAGTGTATTTGTGGATTTCTTTGCTAGCAGTGCGTCGTACAGAGAAGATGTTAAATGGGACAGGTGCAAAAAGAGGACATAGAGGAGACGCCATGATGTTCTGTGGCTTGCATTTTCTTCACATATTTTCTGCCTAAATTTATTTTGTAAACTTGCTTATCTGAACTGTAGTTTTCCAAGTGGTTTTAGTGAATAAGTATAAAAGCAAAATATGATTTGTACTTTCTTTCTTTAAGACCTAGCTGTAGAATTAATATTTTTCATTATAGTTGTTTATACTGGGTTGTTCTCCTACCTAATTTTGCTCTCAGATGTTGGTAATTCCACTTTCTTTTTTAGGATGATGGAAACCTTCATTAAAAACATTTCTGCACATGTGTTACAGAATGAAATGCCATATCTTTTCACAGTTCCTGCTGTAGGAATTTTTCTGTGGAGACAGAAGCCTGCATAATTGTGTGTGCAGTGTGAAGCGCTTCAGAGGAGAGGCTCTGTGCTTCAGCACCCATGCCACAGTCCAGCTTGCAACTCTGACTACAAGCCACAGCCAACAAGTTTTATTGCTCAGCCTTCCCTCTCTTTCTCCTGCCAGCATAACTCCTCTGCAGGCGTGATCTGTGGGAGGGAATGAAGGCTTTAGCTGTTCTGGTGGAGCTCAGGTTAAGTGAATGCTACTGGATTTCACCTCCTCCTGAGCACTGGAACACCTGGACAGCATTCCACACCGAGGATGGCTAAGATCCATAGTAGTGCTGTTTTCCCTATGAAATAGTTGGGATTGTTAACACTGAGAGTAGGTGCTGCTTTTTGTGATGGTGTGCCCAAGCTGGATCTTCAGAGTGCGAATGACTAAGATGTTCAGCACCATGCTGCCCTGTTCAAAATGAACAGCCTTAGCATGGTGATAGTAGATTCTGCTTTTTGTGATGACACGATCCAAACTACCATCTCATGGAGCCAGGTGAGAAGTTCTCTTGAAAAAAAAAAAAAAAAATCACTCTGGTGCTGCTGACAGCAGGCAGCAGCTTCCAGGTAAATCTGATGGGTTGCAGGCAAGTGTGAGGAGAGTTCAGCTCCCAAATGCTTTCATAGAGCATCCACAGCTCCTTGTCAGGCCCTGTGTGTGTAGTATGGAGAGAAGCACTCAGCTGCTTGGGCAGCCCTTCCGGCTGAGAGAGGTGGTGTCATGTGGAAAAATACATGGCTCACATGTAAAGCCTCTGGGAAGACTTCATTCGCCTTCTTGAGTGTAGCTCATTTTCTGGAAAGAAGAGCTGCACTAGGGCATGTGCAGCCATCAGAGGTTTCATTGCTTTGAGTAAGTGAAAAGAGTCCTCTAAGACTAGGAAGATGAGAATAGAGCACAAACAGTGGAAGGTGAGGCTTTGTACAAGAGCTAACTTTGTTTGTTCTGCAATATGAGCTCAGTGCTTGTTTTTACCTGGTTATGAAAATATGAAGCTTCTTAGGTTTTGCTGTTTCATACTTACAAGACAGCACAAAGGATGTCTTGCAGTGTATCTTTTTGATCCTGTTTGCTATAATTCAAAGCACTGTATTCATATTTATATGTCCAGAAGACATAAAAGTACATCTTAATCCCAGTCAAAATGACAAAAAGGAGTATATTTTGGATATCTGCATTTGGAGTGTGCTTGAAGTGAGTTGCTTTGTTCTCCGCGTGCTCTGAGACAGAACAGGTTGTTTGTTGCGTGGGACTTTTGTACACTGACTCCCCACCTCTCCCAGCAGTTGAGGAAGCTCATGCATCCTGGTCTGATACATGCTTGAACTTGCATTTTGGTAAACAGGGCTGATTAAGTTCAGTTACTGATAGGGGCCAGAGAGGGAGAGTCAAGTAGGGTTTGTGTGGAGGATGCGATTAAGGAGGCTCTGCCCTGCTATGGAGGGAGAGCGTTTGAGGGTCACTGTGTGCATGTTCCCAAGTAATTGTCTTCGGGAAAGGAATGGCTGACCAGAAAGAAAGCTGACCAGACTTCTGGCTGAACAGTTACTCAGTGTGGTTAAGCTATTGCAGGTGGATCATTCACAAAAATAATGGCTTGCTTTCACAGCATCAGTTATGTCTGCCCTGCCTGTTTAGCATGAGTTAGGGAGTTGTTTTGAAGAGCGTTGCAGGATGGTTTTGTTCAGCTTCATACCTGCAGCTGTTGCTTTTCCACATGCGCAGGTTTTTTCAACACTGATGTAACTAAATGTTTTCTTTCTTAAATTAAATGTGTTCACAATTTAAAAAAAGTCCTCGATAAGCCAAGTTCTTGGTGGATACAGATTTGCTGGAGGAAGGCCAGTGGGGCTCTCTGACTGAACATAAGAATTGGAAAGCATGAACATGTAAATCTAGAAATGGGAAATGCTGCTACTTGACTACACATGGCTAGAACTGCTTTGTAAGCAAAGTCTGAGCACATAAAGAGCTGGTGACAGGTCTCTATATGAAAAATAGTTTTGGCTTACAATCCATAACCACTTCCCATGAGTTACAGAGCAAACTTCAGTTAGTGTTTGCATTTGGTTTGGTTGGCGGCTCTTTTTTTGACATTGCTTGGGTTAATTTGTGCTCTTCCCTTTTTCCTGTCTTCCAGTATGTGGTGCAGCTATTTCTTTGCAGTCCTGCTGTTGGCCTTCTTCTTGTCCTTCTTGCTGCTCAGCCCCCTAGGGAAGGGGATCAGCTCCTCCACCTGTGCACTGCGTTGGTAACCAAAGCCACTTCTCTGGAGCATGGCAAGGAAGGGAAATCAGTGTGGTATCAGTAATTGTATCTATAAATTCAGAAGTCAGCAAGGTCTCATGCTGCACCAACATGACATTTCTGTTGCTAAAAGGGGTTTCCCAGAGAGAGCAAGAGCCCTTTTAGACTCAGAAGAAAAGAGGTCTGTGTAAAATCACAAGCTTGGTCTTATAAATCAACACCTGTTTCTAATGGTTCTGTCTTGATGACAAATTAGGTTTATGGAGAGAGAAATGACTGTAGGAATGAGCTCAGAATTACTTTAAAGTGGAGGCACACCTACAATCATTAATGAGTTTGAGTTTTCAGTGTAAGTGTCTATTTAAAAAAGCATGACTTCTTTTTCTTTGCTAGAAGACAATAAGAATGGACAGCAGTATCTCTAATGTTGGACAGACTCTAATCAAAGGCAGAAAACATGTCAACTAGAAAAGAACTGCTTTGTTATTTTATTTTTGTGTTTGGTTGATTTGTTTTTTGTTTTTTGTGATACCCCTGATCACATTTGGCATCACAAATCTCAGCTGCTGTTTAAAAGTTTCCCTATAGAACTGAGAAAGAGAAATGATGACAGTTCAGCAAAAACAAATGTATGAAAATGTTGAAATGTCCATTTGATGTAAGAACACTGGAAGCGCATGCAGAAAGGAGAGATGGTGCTGCCTGGAATACTTGTCTTTGTAGAAAGGAGATTTTATTGCTGCCCTGTTTTTCTGAATGTTCTCAAGGTTTTTAGATATGTTTTGTGTTTTGTAATGTGCAGTGGCAAAAAGCAGATAAACTATTCTGATGATAACATTTGGTAGTTTATAAAGAACATTATTTAATATCTTTGCTCAGCAAATTTAATTGTTGCTGATGAAAATTGGGAAGCTAATACTTGCATGACCCAAGGCAAACAACTTTGAACAAGCCCATTCCTGAAGTTTTCAGTTTTAGCAGATACCTCAAGTCAGACAAAACTTCAAATGCATGACTCCTAGCTGCCAGCTAGAAGTGTTTTGTTGTTCCTAAGGCTACAAAGCAATTTATTTTATGTTTTGGGCAGTGAGTCATGGCTAAAAAGCAGTTGTGCTTCTAAGCAAGCAGTAGTCAGTAGTGCTTCTAAAGGTAAATTGGGTAACAGTGATTGGTCAATGGATGGAGTTCATGCACCCTTAGCTATCTGTGGGGATGGACTCTGGTTTGATGTTGTGGATTTACTCATAAAAGATGACTAAGTGGTTCATAAGGTTTATTTTGCTGGTGTGTTTGACCTCCTCTGGAGTCATTGGTGGCAAAGAGCTGTGAGTTTCCACAGTTTGATACTGGTTACAGACAGATAAGACTGTTGATGGTTTTGATCTCATTGCAGGTAAGTCATGGGATTATGAAATGAGCTGGTAAGGCCTGGCCTGGTTCAGCTCTTCTTTTCCTCATGCACCTACCAGGACTTGCAAAATATGCAAGTTTCACCTGCCCTGTCAGCCAGGTCACCAGTGCTGTGTCCTGTGGTGGTGTGGCGTGTCCAGCCTCTCCATCAGACTAGTTCAGTATCTGTGCCATCACCTTTGTGTCTGTGCGGTTTCTGACTTCTCGTTGCATTTAAGGTAAAATAAAAGCACCTTGCCATCACTGCAAGCTCACCTGATAAACACTCAGCCTCATGAAATTTACAGGTGTTTTGGAAAACCCCAGGTAGGAAGGAAGGGGGTGTCAGCACTTCCTGTAGTACAGTAGCTGTGGATCTGGAAGAGAAATCTAGTTCTCACCTGCCCTTCCAGGTGAAACACTTGTGCCTGCACATAGTTGGCAGCAGCAGCCATTGATTTAAGCTGCCTGCCTGCAGGTCTGAAGTTGTTTCTTCCTGTGTGGGAGGGAACTTTATGCTCTGGGATAAGTATTCTGGCTGCGCACGTGTGACTGCCTCTCTGTGGCACCCTCAAGACCAGAGGTGAGTGGGGCATTTCAGCTTCCTATGCTTCCATGTGTGGGGCTTCTCCTGTTGTGGTAACATCCTGATGCAAAGGTGTGGGGATTTGCACAGCTGATTCCAAGTCGGGGAAGAAGAGTGTAGAGGATGGTTGGCATGTCTTTGGAACTGCTCCCTCATGGGGCACCTCTTCTTTGCTCAGGCAGCAGGCACCAGACAAGGAAAAGCATGGAAGTGCAAGTATTTCACAGTTGATGGGGCAGCTGGGCAAATGACTAAGTTCCCTGGTGAGTGCTTCTTCAGAGGCATGGATTTTATATCGTGAAGGGTGTAGACTGCAGCTGGCTTCCCCAGTGACTCTGCCTGTCTGCTGATAGTGTTGTAGATGGAAGATAAATTGCTCATCATTGCAGTCTGACAGCTGCCTAGAGAGCAGAGTAGAATTAATTCCTGAACTTCTTCCTTAACTATTTCATTTACCTGGGTGGATGTTCACTATTGAATGTCTAACTCCTTCACAGGAACGAACAGTAATAGAATTATCTGCTGTGTTTGTTTCATGTGTGCTTAGCATCCTAGATAACTCAGCAAGTATGCTGTTTATCTCTCTCAGGAAAAAAAATGTAGGTAGTTAAAATAAGCTGGAAATGCAATCTTACTCTATTTGGTAGAGGCTGTTGCCTTGGGCTGTGGCTTATCTCATTAACCAACCGTGAAAACTGTGCCGTTTTCCATCTTTGCTCTTCATCAGATAGATTACCATTCATATTATTTATCTACAGTTGTTCAGGGCAACAGTAGGTAGGGTATTTGTGTATTTCTGGTCTATTTGCACAAGGCTGCTCTCTGATTATTGCAGGCTCTGGATTTGGCTCTTTAAATGCATGTGTTGATGGACAACTGCTCTGTAATTAAGTAAGAAAATGCCCTTTTTATTCTCGGGAGGGAGGGGCGGGGATTTGCCTACCTTGTATTGTGCCTCTCAGTTACCTATTGAGGTATTTATGCTGTGAATGTGCTGTGGTAACAACAGGCTGTTGGAAAAGCTGGTAGCAAAACAATAGCCTGAAATAAAATACTTTCTGGAGGCCTCTCAAAGGTGGTTAATAGACAATTCCTGAGCTCTTAGCTGTTAAAAGTCTGCTCAGAGCTCCAGCCAAGTTACAAAACATGTTTTGTCTGGCAGTTGTGTGGATCAGTGAGCCAAAGGGCTATGAACAGTTAGAAATATCCTTTCTCACAGAGTTTAGGCCCTTGTTTTGGAAAAGCTGTTGAGATTGTATGAAGAAGGTAGGGTTTCTCCCAAGTCTCCATCACAGAAGTTTGAGTCACTTAGGTAAGTGGGGTTTGGGTTATGTACTTGTTGTTTCAAATCCATACTCCTCTATTTTGTTTTTCTGCTAATAAGATTCATTAGTGGTTGGAAAAGGCATCTTGGCTACTAATTTAGCATGCCATAAATTGTCAGGAGGGAGAAGACTCGGGGTACAGAGTCCTGGGAGAGGACCCGGGAGCTGCAGGCACCCCAGACTGGGACCAGGTCAGAGCAGGAGCAGGCAAGGACCCACTGATAAGCTTGGGATCTCAGAGAAGTGCTCTGGCAAGGGCTGGAGTGCAGCCCAAATGTGCCAACTCCAACAATGACTCTGTGGCCACCTTTGCTATTTTTAATAAAATTGTGCTGCCCTGTGAATGTATAAAAAGGAAACCCTAGCAAATGTTGTCATTTGAAATGTCTAATTTTAGGTTGTACTTTATTAGACCATTTTTCTGAAGATGAGACTCAATTTTTTTTTAGGTGTATCTTGTTTATTTAGTACTTTGGAAAAGAAGATTCTTTTTATAAAATGAAATGTCATTGCTGTGTATGGTTCTGGGACAGATGCTCTGTTGTTGTGTTGTTCTCATTGGAAAGCAAACATAGATATAGTTACAGCAGTTTAAATGCTGTGACTAACCTAACATACTCCATTACATATTATTTAGGATTTTAAGCAGCCAAGCATGTTATCTTTCACTGAAAGAATGTTACTACAATTTTATATTAGTAATCTGCAAAGGGCCGCTAAGTGTACATGACAAATGGATTGCTTCTTGCAGTAATGTGAAGAAAATTGTAAGAAATTCTTGATGAAGTCTTCTGCTCCTTTAGCACCAAAGAACTCCTGTGAAAATAAGTCTCTGTATCCTTCTTGTGTATTTTCTCCCTCCACTGTATACATGTGTGGGGAGGGAAACTGATGGAGACAACACCCAATCTGAAAAACATGTTTATTTTGTTTTCCTCTATTCAATTGCTGATGGCTTTAAAAGTAACAGAACTATCAGGTCTTAGGTTTTCATGTTTTTCCCTTTCTGTTTAACCAGCAGCATAGCTGATCTGTATTTTCCTTTGTATTAGATAGAGGCTTTTTACTCTTCTACTCCGAGTAGCCACAGCGTCTTCTCCCATGGCGCTATGAAGCTGACCACGTAGGTGAGCTCTGCTTTTTAATTTGATAGCAAAACAAACTTTGTGTGGGCATACAAGCATACATTTGGTTTCTGATTATGGTTTAATTTTTTTTTAAAAAGCAGTATGAACCTTTTAGAAAACTGTCTAAAGTATGAATGTACTTTTCTTGGCTGATGCGATAGCTGAAGGGGAGCTGAAATAGCTGTTTGGAAACCACCTGTGTATCTGTGGATAGCAGGAGTGCCAGATTTACAGACCCCTTGACCAAAATTGCATACTTTGTGTATGTTAGGGCATATGAATGAAGCATGCTACCAAATTAATTTGCCCAAACTGGAAGCTGCTTTTACAGTGAACTAATTTAATTGCTTCATCCTTCTTAGGTTTGCTGTTTAATTCTGTGAATTAGCATCAATACACGTGGGAGGACGTTTTCTTTGGATCCTGTACTAAATTATTCTGAAGAGGCCCTGACAGGGAGAGGAGTTGAATGTCTGTCTCCTCATCTATCCTCTTAATGGGCCTTGCACTGTGTATTTTTGCACCTATTTGAAGCAGTGATATTAGTTTTCCAATTACTGTTCAAGCTCTTTGACGGTGACTGTGAGCAGTTATGCAACATGTCTGAGTTGCTTCCTTTTTCCCGAGAGTGAGCAAGGACTGACAGAACAAGTATTGGCTTCTTTGTACAAGTTAACTCTTAAACTGAAATTTGGAACTCATGCTGTGGATATTTTGAACAAGTCCCTGATTAAGAAAGATGAGAGGTTACAGCTACTAAAGAAAGGATGGGTGCTAGCACAGTGTCAGGAGAGCTGGAATTGGTTCTGGTTGTTCTGAAAAGCTGAGTACAAGTTCATGCAGCATTTTTGTTTTTCGTCCATTCTAGGGAGCAGTGACATTTTATTTATTTAAGGTTAATCAGCCCAAATGGCACTGATTGTTCTAGTGTAGGGGTTAAACAAATACATAAAGCCTTGTGTGGGCTTGTTACTCTGCTACTTAAGTGCCTCAGTGATCTGTCTTGCTGACCTCCAGCGTTTGTTTTTCCTTCAGAGATGTCCACCATGCGTGTGCTGCCTTTTCAACAGGGAGCAGCTTTGCCAGATTTATCTGCAGATGCATCTCCAAATGAGTTGTCTGTGTCTAGTAGGATGCTGGGGATGAGCTGGAGCAAAGGGCTGCCAGGGCTGGGTCTGTATACCTGGATCACAGGAAAGACTCAAAGTCATGCAGCTGTGGTGCATCACTAGGTGCTGAATTACATTGCCCTTTCTTTTGTGCTCTTTCCTGCAATAATGATACCCATCTCATGGCTGGTCCTCTCTAAAGAAAAGTTAGGCTAGGGTTCTCTTCTCTTTTCGGGGGTTTGTCCTCTTGGAGAAAAGTAAAAGAGTGGTAATTAAAATTATGCAACTTGTCCATCTCTCGAGGAAGGCCCTCCTTCCAATACAAGATGGCTAGCAAGCTCTGGCTGAGCCAGCTGTGCCCATTCTAGGAAGTTTCCATTTCTCTTTGCTACCTGCCCCTCTGGCAGAAGTTACAGCTCCCCTGTCGGGGTTGGTGGCATAGACATGGCAAGAGACACCTACGGAGAACTGATCTGGTGTGTGTGCACATGGTGGGAGCCCCTCAGCCTGGCTGAGCCACCTGAGCAGCTGGGTGGCTTTGGAAGTGCCCTGCAGTGTGGTGGAACTGGAGGAGAGTGAGCTCAGGCTCTCTGGGTTAGCCATGTTAGGCTGGATTAGATGGGTTACACAGCTGCATCCTAAGACTGCATTTTGGCACGTGCATGGAGACTTTTCACTTCTAATTGATTTCCTTCACTTTCTTGCCTGCTTTGTGCAAGTGTGACCTAGAATGTGAAGTGCCAAGTCTGATGCAGTGCTCCTTGCTTTGTAAGCAATTTTATACATTATTCTAGGGTATTAATTTAGTTCCCTTTTTAAAAAAATTAGGAGATTTTCCATCTTGGATTGAATGATTTAAATTTCCTGCTGCTTACCAGTGATCTAGTAGAGGTGGTTGGGTCTTGGAAGAGAGCAGTTTATATGCAAAAAAGAGAAGGTAGATTCTGTTTCTAATGCTGGATCATCCTCAAATATTTCTGTGTGAATATGGTTAGACTAAAAGGCACCATATATTTGTGTGACTGTTACAAAGCCTGATGTCTTCCTCTGTAGTGTCCCAAATTGCATGTAGCTATTACCACCCCCACTGCCATCTGTTTCAATTAATAACAAGGGTAAGACCGAGAAGATTGTTGAACTCTAGACTTCCTTTTGTGTGTGTTTTATAGATTTGCTGACTGTGTTTTGATAACAAAATTGATTTATGGAGCTGTACCAGAAAGGTACCGGTTTTATGGGTTATGGAGATAGCACTGATTATAATTTTTAGTTAGCTAGTTTAAATACATCAGCTTTTAAGTCTTGCCCTTTCCTTCATACTTTTCAGATGGCCTCATTTGTTTGTAGGTTCAAAAGGTTTCTCTCTTTTCTAGGAATCAGCAAATTAAACACTAATCAGCACAGTCTTTTTCCTTCTCTAAAACTGTTGGTTACCTTGTATTTGTAGTCTCTCTGTGTCAGTTTGTTAGAATGAGTGTGATTCAAATAGTGATTCAAATACTTGAATCACTGCTCCACTATAAAAGCAGTACTAGCTGTACATACACAGGAGTAAATGCAGTGCAAGTGGTGGTATTTCAAACTAATAAGCTGGAATAGAACACAGCACTGCCTCATTTAAAGTGTGGTTCTGCAACTATCTATGCATTTCCTAATAAGAAGGGGTGGGTTTATAACATCAACAGAGTGAATTTAGAGAATCAAAACGTGTTCCATGGTAAAAGTGACCTGGAAAGAAATATTTTCCCACAGTTCTATGTTACCACTGTTTTTCATTCATTATACATACACACATCACCGACTGAGATGCTTTTTGGTCTTGTTTGTTGGTTTCAGAAGCTTCCTGGCTTTCACTAAGAATTATTTAGTGTCCCAGATCTGCCAATTATGAGCTTCTCAAGCTATGGGCAGAGGGACAAACCTCTTGGCAGAAACATGGTGCAAATAGCACTGAAGCAGCTGCAAACAAAAGGGCAGGCTGTGCATTTGATAAGCAAAAATCCAGTGTACTAGAGTTGCAACATGAAAGGTGACAAATTTAGCCCAGGGTAAACTTGCCTTTGGGAGAGAGCTCACTGTTAGTGTCAGGTGTTCAGACCTTTTAAATCAAGACTGCTTGTCTTGGCACAGATTAACCCTTCTGTGAACCTCTATCCTTGATCTGGGCAACCCCCATGCATTTGAGTTTCTCTGGTCATGTTGTCTGATTGCACATGGGGTAGGGGGAAACCAGAACTTGGTAGAATATCGAAGGTAGGTATGGTGCATTTCTCCTGGATTTCCAAGCCTTTGGTGAGCCAGGAGAAACCATGCATGCTGCATATCTGGAGATCAGAGCCACTCTTAAGTTCACCTGAACTCAACAGCCAAAATCCAGTGTGTCTTGCATGAGCTGCATGTCAGGAAGCGTAGTAATGTGTCTCAAGCATGTTGACTGAGCATGAGCAGAGCTGCTATCAGCAGAGCACCCCAGGCTTTCCAGATGTGGAAATTCAGCTTGCTGTGTGTAAGTGCAATCTCTTTGTTTCTACATAGAACAAATCTTACAGAATTGCAGCTGAAGAGGTTGCTCAGCCTCAGCCTAGTTTTTCTTCTTACCAGTTCTTCCCCAGAATGCTGGTATGTTGCTGGCAACTAGCAACTTCAGACGGTATAAATAAACATCACTGTCCTTAGCAATGAAGGTTTTTTGTGTGATATTGAAGTCTTTGGATGGATTACACAGCCTGCTGGAAGCAGAAACGTGGCAAAGACAAGAAATTGAGTGACGAGGAAAAATTATTATGTTAGTCCTTAAAGTGAATTACCTTGCCATTTGTCACTTCTGTAGTGTTTTTCCTTTGTATTAAATCCTCTTTCTGGTTTGATTGCAGGGAAGTATCATGTGCCCCTCCCCAAGAATGATTCCCTATTATGAGAGCTGATGCTTCTCCCTGTTTGGTTGTGTCTTACATCACATTTGGTGACCTCACTTTTCTTATCTGTTGCTGCACTGGCTCAGTACAGGGCTCCTTGAAGCCTGTGCTCTATAGGCTTTGGCCCCCTTGGAAGGAGCATTATTGAGTACCAGGGTTTCCAGACAGCTGTGGTTCCTTCATCATTTGTTTATAATGACATGATTGTTACAGCCAGGGTCAGATCACATATTGTGAACCCTGAGGAGCCAGAGAAGCTTGTGTTTTTTCTAGCTAATTTACCAGGCTCCATAAACTTCATAGAATTGATTGATTTTTACCATGAGTGAGTCAATGATGTACTTTGAAAGCTGTTATGTATCTTCATGTGGCTGCAGGAAAGTGAAACTGCCCCCTCTCCCCCACCCACTTTTGCATATTTGAAAGCAGGATTCTTCAGACTTTTTATTAGCAACCACAACAGATGCTTAGCTTCTGAAACTGCTCTGAGGCATCAGATTGAGAGGAGCTGAGGTTACAGGCTCGATTCTGGTATTACTGGATGAAATACTGTGGTCTTTATCATGCAAAGAGTGGGCATAGATATATTATTTTCAAACACTGCTATTTGGCATCTCTTCTTGAAAGGTTTATATCTACTTGCTTCTGTCACCTGCATTTTCAGATTAGGGCCTTAACTACATGTCTGTGTACATTAACAGCTTCTAGGGTAGGAGTGGCCTAATTAAAAATATACTTCATGATCATGATGATGTGATTGTTTGAGGCAAACAGCCAGACTTTGGTTTTTTCTGTTAAACAAGTGAGCACTCTTGCTTCTTTAGCTTGAGCAAAGCAGTGTCTCCTGGAGCTTCTTTATACAGCCTGGAGTAGATGTCAATAGAGTGTCCCATTGTTTCCACCTCCCTTGACCTCTACTTTAGGTGATAGCTATACCTGAAGACCAAAGATCTCTTAAGTTCCCATCTAATTTATGAGCAAGGAGGAGACAGTGGCCTTTTCAGAACTGGTGTGACCTCTGCCATGCAACTGGATTTGAAAAGTCATTCCATCACAGACATGTTGACATGGATGCTTTCTGCTTCTTGTCTTCATTTCTTGGTGCACTTGTGTGAGAAATGCTAGGATATAAGGAAGGGAAAGAGAAGACATCTGTATCTAGCCTGCAAGAAAATGAGAAATGATGATGTAGACAAATTGAGTGATTACGGGACCCTGACACAAAAGACATGGAAGATAAAGCTTGAGGGATTTTTCAGTGTTGCAGTTGTGGGTGGGAGGTTTTGAGTTTTAATGGCTGTGCTTTATTGACATCGTTAATATTCTCATCTGAATAATGAAGGTAATTATTCAGTAATACAAGTGTTTGTGTGTGGGCAGGGTTCAAATCTTCCATATATCTGATAGTCTGTTGGGTAAAATTTTGTGCAAACCTGCTACCGAGACACTGATCATTTATTTATGGCGTGTTTGGGAACGTAGCTGTGTAATTCAAAATCTTTATAGTGATTTCTTTAAAACTTCTAATTTTAGTTGTACAAAACTCCTCTGTTGATATAAGCATCAAAGCTCAACAAAAGGAAAAGAAAACATTTAGAACTTCAAGCAATGAAAGATCTCAAGAAGAGATGATAAACAAGAAGTGGGTAAAAAAATGGTGATGACACATTAATCAGCTATTTAGGCAGCACAATTGAAAGACATTTTTCTTTCTGATGTCTGTGAGAATACCAGCAACTTGACTGAATCCAGGTGAGTGTATTGAAGTGGTTGATGGTTGATGTGTAACTCCAGTGATAGTTAATCAGTGTTACTGTGAATTTAGGCTAAGGATAATAGTCACATTAGAAGCAAATTTAGCTAAACTGGTGTGTGTATATGAATGCCATACTTTATAACTGGCATAAACTTAAAATTGCACTTGCAGGCCTTGTGCCTACAAACTAAGATGGACTGTGGTGGTTTAAAATCTACCATCTAAAAAGAGCAAAGGCCATCATTCTCAGGTTTACTTTCCTTTTTGGCAGGCTGTGCTATACATCCATAGAGAAAAATAAGATAGCCCACAAATTGAAGAGCTTGTAAATCATTAGATAAAATGATAAAGCCCAGGAGGATCTAGTTCACTGTACAATTCTGTAGCTTGCTCTGACAAGCAGAGTGAGTTGCAAGTTCACAACTTAGAAGTAGTAAAGTAGTGAAGTAACCCTTTAAAAGCTCTCTTCCTCGCCCTAAGACTCTTGTGTTCTGAAATGAGCAATGGTTAAGTAGCACCAAGCACATGGATCAGTGCTTATAAAAGCAAAATTCACACACAAAACTGTTCTGAAAGAGTTTGATTTTGGAAGACTTCTGCATCATATGGAGAACCTTGGGAAGGCTTTCTGGGGAAACAAGCTGAATTTTTTTCCAAAATTTCAGAGGCATAGGTAGTTTAAAAACTACTGAAATCTTTTGAGTGTTGATGACCAAGTTGCAGCAATTGTTATACTCCTAAGTTTGAAGAGCAGAATCATTTGGTGGTTTTTGCAGTCGGCAAATTGTTATTCCCTTCTTTATGAGCATGATTTCTGACTTTTGTTTGTTTTTCCATTTGGCCGTTAGAAATTGAAGTTGTTCTCAGATAAATGGGGCTGTTTTGTTATTACATGCATTTTTCCAGGTTAATATATTGTATAAGAAGCTGCATAAGTAACACATAGGCAGTAATAGTGTGATACAGTCAAGAATCTTTGCAAAACCAGAAATTCTGAAAAGGGATTTTCTATTGAATAGGAGCATATTCATGTTTAATAATTAATAGCATTACATAATTGACATTATATTTAAAAATCAGCAGAAAGAAAAATAGCCCTCCATCAATGGTTACTTAGTGGTTTTTGCCCAGCTCACACAGCCTGTACTTCTTAGGTAGACAAGATAGTGTTCATTTGCAGAGTGGGGGAGACAGCCAATTAGTTTTTTGCAGCATGTTGGAGGCAAAATTGCTTCTCTGGAATGTGGCAATTCCTGAATTTCTCTTTAAGGGGAAGCCAGATGCAATCAGCTGTGTCACTGCCTGAGGCTGGCCTGGTTGCTGGGTTTCTTGCCTGTTAGATACAGAGTGGGAGCAGGGAGGGGGCTTTGTTTGGTGCAGAATTTCCTGAGAAAGAAATGCATCCAGCAGCATGCACCTGCATGACAAGAAAGTGGGAACACTCTTCACCCCTCAGTTATTTAGCTGCCCTGGCTGTAAGAGTAAAGTGCATGACACAGAACCTGGTGTGAGTTTTCTCCAGGAGATGGTAGCTACTCATCAGCTGAGGGGGTGGTTGACCCTGGGTAAGCCATCAGGGGATGTCCCAGCCATCTTCAACTCCCACCACTTAAATAATGAAGTATGAGGAGTATGGGAAAGCTCTGTATTGGAAGGGGCCTCCCTTTCACTGCCCTTTTCATGCTGGGTTAGCAGCGGGCAAGGGGAAGTCCCTTTCAGCCTTGCTTTCTTGAGCAGGGACAGGGGAGTAGTTTGCTCCCTTTTTGCCATTTCTGGAAGGTATTTTAAACTCTGAAAGAAAAGATTTCTTTAGCAGAGGGTGAAATGTGATACATTAGAAATAAAATAGCTGTAAAAGGGATCATATAAAATGTAAAACAGTATAACAAAATATCTGAGTTTGAGGGCTGTGCAAAAGTGGTGGCTTTTAAGGATTTTAAATGGCCAAGTAGCTGGTTTCAGCACTCAAGCACCATCCCTCTCTTGAAAGATTGATGGTCTTAAGATATCAAAGTGTATAAAGATGAAGTCTTGCAGTGCAGCTCAGGTGATTAGGGATGAAGTGGCTGTCACAGTCGTGTTAGTTCCAGTGGGTACATTGTATTTTACAGATGATAGGGTTGGAAAAGGGGTACTGTGGGGAAGCAAGAGGAAGAAAAGGAAATCAAGAGTGCACCTGAGGACAGCAGTGAGGCACCTATAGCAGTGTAGAGGAGAAGACCTTGCATCCCCTCTGGACCTAGTCACAAAGAGGGTTTTGTCTTGCACCCACAGCAATGGTTTCATTGGGAAAGAACTGTTTTAGTTTGGGGGTTTTTATGATTCTCTGCCCATTGGTTTGGTTTTCAATTTGTGTATGCCGTGGAGAGTACGCAAAAGACTTAATTCTACAGATTTATTAAGCTGATATCTTTCTCTGGCCCTTAGCTCTTGGGGCCAAGGTCAAATTTTTTGAAACTGTGGTTTATAATAGTGGCTTTTGAGGAAAACTGTTCTACTGTGCTTATTTTATTTATTACAATATCCATTTTAGCTAAGCATGTTGCACTTCAATAATTAAATCTTTATTTAATTGTTGGTAGCTAAAAGCAAATAGGAATGTCTGTAGAAGAGTTTCTTATAAAATGCTTGCACTGTGGATCAAATTGCATTTCCTCTGAACTTGAAGTTTTTGTTTCCTGGTCTTTAAAGTTCTTCGTTATGGTTGCTGTGACACACTTGGAAAGAGAGCAATCCCCTCACTAAGGATCACTGCAAAATGTTTAATCTGGCATTTCTAAGTGATGAAATTAAAGAAGATAAGAACAAAAGCACTGTAATAGCAAAATCTATTTCCAGCTACTTCTGCATGGAAACAGCGTCATTTGCAGCACACCAAAACGCTTCCATTTTAACTGCTGTGCGTAAACACAGAGAGAAGCTGTGCGGGAAGGGGTATGGATGTTTCTTATTATTAACACCATGCACAGGTAATGGTAGGGTTTTTTCTAAAGGGTGCCTGTACTATCTTTTTGTCATGGAGAGTAGTACAAGAGCATAAAAGATTGTTGCACGGAAAATGCTTGAGCCCAGGCTGTTTTGAATTGCTAGTCAACAGAATGTTTTCGACCCACGTTTTAACCAAGTATTGGGGGTCTAGAACATTGTAAAAGGTGAGTACGTGGGAATCCTGAAGCACATTGTAACCTGAATTTCAGCACTGAATCTGTGTAATGGCTGTATACAGATAAGAGCAAAAGTAGGGGAGAAAAAGTGAAATGAAGGTATATTAACACTAGTGTGCTAGTGACCTATTTTTGTATTAGGTACAGAGAAGGAAAGCCCCCTTTGGGGTGTTACCCCTCATTGAGGAGTTGACAAATGAAGGTATGTGGTTGAACCTGCTCCCTCTTCTACCTTTGCTGGGATCAGCCCTGGCTGTGTCTAGTGCCATGGAGAGGACTTTGAATTGACGAAATGCAGCTGCTGATTCCCATTTTTATGGCTCAGAGCAGGCTTAAATAACACTCTAGGTGGGTCTTCTGGTATTTAGTGTTTTACAGCATTATGTTTTTTTGTTGTTGGGAATTGTGTGGTGGTGAGCAGGATGACAAGGAAGCTATGCAGCCTTCAGGGGGTTGTGTTTAGTGCTCTGTTGGACATCTCTCACAATGCCATCAAACTGTTCCATGACTGATTGTTTGCTAGAACAAGGGAGCCCTGTGCACATGGGCAGTAGGTGGCTGCCCCTCCTCAAGTAGCTCTGTGGTTAATAGCCTAAGATACCAAACTTTTGAATGTAAAATCTGTAAATCAGGACAGTCCAGGTCTGCACCACTGGTGACCACATCCCAAACCACTTCAGTGACAGGGCATGGCAGCTGGAGTGTCCACGAGTCCTGTTGCTGCCATAGGTGATGTCTGGCCAAAGGTGAGCACATCTCAGTTTCTTCTGAAATCCCACCTTTACTAAAACAGCTGGATAGTTTGCTTGTAGCAGACAGGGTTGTACAAGTGTTCATGTTTCTTTGTGCTTCACAGGTGTTAAAGAAGCACAATTTGATTCATGTGTTTTTTAGAAACAGTTCACAGTGCTAGGACACTGCCTGTAGGTGGTAGTGATAGTGTTGCTAGAGCTGTTGGAACAAATTTGGTTATGTCTGGAAATTTTGTCTTAATTTGCTGATAAACCTCCAAGCTACTTTGTTTCTTCTCAAACATCAGAATTAGGACCTTTTTTACTCCAAGTTTCTCTTTCAAGCTTTACCACTTCATCTTGCCTTTTTGTTTTAGGCAAATCTTTCAGTGTCCATGCCTTAGTTGTTATTAATTCTAAAACAAAGGTACTTTTTTCTTACCTGTCTTCTAGGCAAGATTTGTTCATTTCTGCCTCTGAAGTAGAAATTGCTCTGTAGAAATTGAACAGCTTTCCAGGAGCTAAATAAGCATTTCTGTTAATGGGTCCTCTGACTTGGACTGAGAGGGAAATGTGTGTGAAGCACTCCGTTGTGCCATCTTGTGGTGTCCCCTGTCTTGTTCCCTGCAGTATTGTGAAAGGTGCTTCTCTTCTCTAAACACAGCAGATTTATTGGCATTTCTTCTGATATTTGAGCACACATTAAAAATATTTTAAAAAAATATTTTTAAAGCAAAGCAAAAAAACAACAAAAAAGATCCACTAAAAACTGTTCCCCATACCATCCTCTGCCATCCGGAAAATACAGAAATTGGTGGCCCTTAACAGAGCAGGCTTGAATTTTTAAAGTAGTGTGGTGGCAATAAGGGCCAGTGGAAGCTGTGACCTGCACAGCATTCCCGTGGCAGGCAGGCTCACGCTCTGTCCATGGCTCCAGTCAGGGAGCCTTGTTGAGGAAGCAGTGGTTGACCTGAGGAATGATAATAGAGAAACATGCAGCAGAGCAGCCCTTGGTGGGGATGGCTGAGGTAGTTATTTGAGCTGCAGAGCTTACCCCCCTTGTCTTGGGCAGGAGAGAATTGTACCGATGCAAGTAGCAGCTCCCCTTACTGTGTTTTGGTCTTGGCTGGCCACACAGGCACCAGCGACTTAGGCGAGCCTGGGAATGTGTTCAACTTGGCTAAGGGTCATTTCAGCGAGGGAGAAACTCTGTTTTTTGTGTGTGAACTGAAATGCACTAAGCCTTCCCTAACAGAACTTCTTTAGCAGCAAAAGACTGCTTTAGTATTGGTGTATAAATAAGGGGACATTTGGAGTAGGAGTGAATAAGGTCCATCGCTGGTTTTATCACAGATGGTGCTTCAAAAGTAGTCGAGACCAAATGATCAGAGTCAAACTCAATGGTGAGGGCTGTGTGGGTGAAGGTGGTGGTGCTGCAAGCCCTTAGATTGGGGATTTTTCACTGGTGTCAGCGCTCTGCAGAGAAATCCACCATATGCCAAGCAATGCCACCATTTCAGATGATGCTGCAGACGTACGTGTTCCTGTTGTGCCTGAGCTAATCAGCCCTCCAAAAAGCCCTCCAGGATGCTAGCTAGCCTCTTTGTGTAGCAAAGCTCAGTGCTTTTAGCAGGAAGTGCCCCTCTCAAACCCAGCTCTAATATCTCTACCATGGTGCTGAAAGGGGCCTTTTATCTAATCGAACTCCAGTTGCTTCAGGATGAAGCATTTACAACATCAGGCATGCAACCCGGGAAGGGAACGGTCGATCCTGTAGGGACCGAGGGAGGCTGGATGCTCTAACGTGTATTGATTCATCTGTGTTTTAACCAAGCAAAAACTGTATTAGTGCTGCTGCTTTACCTCACATTATTGTGTGCACATTGGATATTGAGTCAGCAGTAGCAGTGGAAAGCTTATGAGAGAAATCATAAAGGAATTAATAGAGGTGGAAACTATAAAACAGTGATGTTTTGGATAATAATGGTAATGAATAATGAGAAAAAATGGGGATGTTTTAACTAAGATATATACAGAAAAGTGACTGTCTTATGGATTCAAGGCATTCTCAAGATGATGGCTATCATAAGAATGTGATAAGAAATAAGAAAACCTGTTACAAATGCATCTTTCCACAAGTACATTACAATGGAAAAGACTGAATCAATTCTGAGGCTGACAAAATGGCAGATGCCAGGGGCTAAAGAAACTATGGCTGAGGGAAAGGTATGGAGAGTACATTTTAAGGAGTAAAATTGCAACAGTTGATAAAAAAAAGTACTAAGTTGGTTGTTGCTTTTGATTTTGGATTTTTTTTAAAGTATCTGTGTTAATCAGTTCCCAGCAAGGGAAAAATATTTGGTTAATCATCTTTATTTTGAGATTTCAGCAGAAGGAAGTTTCAAAACATCTGTGGTAGTGAGTGGTGGGAGCATCATGCAACTTCCCAGGCCCATGAAGTGCTGAGGAGGTTTGATTTCATTTCATGTCTAGTCACGAAGCCCCAGTATGTTTACTGTGTTTTCCAGAACTCTTCATTCCTGAGCATTTTAAAAAGGGTAATGGTGTTTTTCAGAAGATTTGCATTTCCTTATGGATTTGAAACTGCTTTAAATATAGATGAGGTAGTTTTAGTTGCTGTGGTTTGTCTGGCAAAATAGATGCAATTAGCACAGAGCTGTGTTTCTCTAGTGATCTTCCCAAGAGTGACTGCCAGGTAGGGTGGCTGGGTTAACCCAGTGCAGCCCTGTTAATTTAACTTAGAATGGGTAATAAGGCTAGGATTTGACAATAAATGACAAAATGCATCTGTATATTTGTTATATTGATATGCTCACAGAGGATCTACGTTACTTACTGAAATATATTATGTTTCTGGTAAATAGAAGATGACCTTGTAGGCCATGAATCTCTGGAGACAATAATTTGCAGGATATGTTTTTGGTGAATGCTTCCCAATTTTGTTTCATGTACATTCTGAGGAGTGTAGGGAGTGTTACAGAATTTAGAATGATAAAAACATTAAGAAATCATCAGCTTGGCTATGTGTCTGTGAGTAAGAGCCATTTAAAATTCAAATAATAATCCTATTTTATGCTTAAAAAAAGGCAGAGTAGGAAGATAGACCAAAGCTTCTGTTAACTAAATATAATTGTCTTTTGTTGTCCTTTCCATGGAGCAACAGCCAGGTTGTGTATCCTGTATAAAATTTGCCTGGATGTGCTTGCTGCCTTTACATCAGTCACTCACAAACCTTTTGGCTTACAGGTGTGTTAAAGCATGAATTAACTCCTGAGCCTCTTTCTTTACCCTGCATATGTTTATCTCTTGATGGGATCTTTTAACTTCATTAATGACTGAGTGCTACTGGTGCCCAAACAAAAAGGTTATGGAGGAGCAGGGTTGTGATGCATTAAGCTGAACAAGTGAGATCATCTTGTTATCAGATGATAAGGTGGATCATACACCATGCCCAACTAACATTCCTGATGGGTTGTGAGCCAGAGAGCTCTTTATTCCAGGTTATCCCTGGAGTTAAGGTGTCTGCTGCTCTGAGCCTCTGGACTTCCAAGTGACTTTGACCATGACACTACTGTGCTCAAAGTTCCGTGGGTGCAAAATGAGTGTAACAGTGACAGAACCTTCTTGGTAAGATGCCTGAGAGTTGCTTGAGAGTAAGGGTGGCTGCTTCTGCTTTTTAGTTTCTTGGTATGAAGAAATCAAAAACCCCAGGAAATCTAGAATCTGCCTGTTCATGAAAAACAGCGCTCTTGGATGCTTCTGAAAGCCCTAGACAATTGTGCAATCAGCCACATTCTTGTCAGAGGAATGCACAGACCTGGGTTTTCCTGCACAAAAATAGCTTGTTTCTCAAGAGGGGGCTTGAACTGTCGTGTGAAAACACCTCCAGTGCCTCTGCCTTTGGCGCCAGCATCACATTTCTCAAGGGAAGGACTGGAGTGGTGTGTGTTTTTGAGTAGCCTGCAATACACGTTCTGTTGCCCCTTGCAAGTACTAACAACCATGCAGAATCCTATTGACAGAGACTTGGGTGAGCCACATCCTAAGAGCTATTATTTGTTTATCTGCTGCAGCCTTATCAAGGAGAAGGAAGTCATTGAAAACAAACCATTCATGTTTCACAGCTCATCCAGCAAGTCTTGGGCTGAACTGGGGTACAAGCTACCTTGTTGCTAAATGTGAGCAAAACCAGTGATGTTAAAATGAAGATGTCACAGTAAAATTTTGAAAATATTAGGAAAAAACCAATCAGAAAGCAGTAAACTAAAGTGGATCCTTTCAAAGCTATACTCGCAGATTTTAGCAGCTAAAATTGTGATAAATGGCAATCCTCAGCCAATTCTGCCATTGTAAAAAAGAGTTTTTAAAAAGTAATAAATCTTGTCCTGCTGTTGTCAAGATGGGCCATTAATTTTGCAGTAATAATTGACCTTCTCTTCAACTGATTTTACGGAAGAATCAAACTCTTGTTAGTCTTAACTGTGAGAACTATAGAAATTTGTGTTACTGGATTTGAAACATCAAGGTTTTTTTTTTTTTTTGTACCATCTTACTGCTCAAGAGTAGCCTTTTACCTGCTGAGTGGGGAGTATCATCTTACTGCAGGCCTCTTAATTGTACATAAATGCATCTTAAGGTCAGTGGGTTTTTTAGCTCTGTTGGTTTTAGAAAGATCACTTTGGGATCGTTGGTATGTCTGCCACAAGAATATACACTGCCATGTGCTCTATTGGAACATTCTTTTCCAACATAATTTTGTTAGGCCCTTCTGCTTACCTGGTTTACATTTAACTTTGTTGTTTGGACTGCTCGTGTGTACAGTAGTCATGTTAAATTGACCCTTTCTAGGCTCATAAAGTAGCTTGAACCCTTATATGCAAGCAAATATTTTAAAGCAAGACTGTGACATGATTCTCCTGTAATGAGCTGTCCCACTGTGGTGACATACACAGAGCACTTATATCTCTAATGCTGTTGGCCGCTACCTAGCTGGTAAATATGGAAAGCAGTTCTTCAAAAAGTTTCCTTTCCCCTGTCTCAATTGAGCATCTCCGGTGTAGTGACCAGAAGCTGCTCTGCCTGTGACACTGGAGAGGATTTTTTGGTGGTGCCAACGCAGGGAGGATGCCTGAGCACCTACCATTCTTCACACATGGGCAGCTTGTGGGTGGCTTCACGAGTAAGAGTGGCGCTCCTGCTGATAGTGAGCTTATTTTGTGAGCATGGGGTGTGATCTTAGCCAGAGGCTCCCAGGAGAGTGATGTACACCTACTGTGTGGGGCTGCCCTGAGGAGGTGGGTGAGGCAGGGAAAGGATCAAAGTTTTATTACTGTGAGAGAAAGCTGCTGGGGAAACTGTGGCTGAGCAGTGGAAAAACCCCTTGGGTAGGCCCTTCCCCTTTCTCTTGGTGCTGGACTGTGGAAGAGATACTTGGGATAGGCGTAGCTGGGAGGGGAGCACGAGAGGCAGTCTCTCCTCTATGCATGAGCAAGGAAATGAAGCAGCTCTGTGTGACAGGGCCAGGCTGTCATAAGGGGGCTTCAGGGAAAGGTTGAGCCTTCCAGGAGGCACGGCTTATTCTGCAGCAGTTTGGCTCTATGCCAGTGGTAACCAGAGCACTGGCTCTAATCATGTCAACCCTGAAACAATCTGCTAATGTGCAGCACTGGTGCAGCACTTGCTGCTAGGACTTAGGGAGATGTTATTCAGCTGAGAAACTGAGGCTGAAATCCAGTCCTTGAAGTGTTCAAAGTTGGATGCTGGGCTGCATTGTCAGCCTGCTTCTGCCTCTCCAAGTGAGGAACGTGTTTAGTGTCAACCTTGACCACTTGATCATGGACACAGGGAAGGACTGAGTACAGGAGGTCCTAGCTGTGGGAAAAGCTCTGCATGTGCTGTGGGATTTTGATGCAGGTATTTGAGTAGAATTTCTTTTTTTTTTTAATCTGGAAAAAGATGTAGCAAACAGCAGATATTTCTGTGGGTAAATCAACAAACAGTACTGTAGTTTTGCAAGATGAGTAATTCCTTTTGCAAAGAGTAAGATCTGTGAGTGGGATGTGCTACCGGAGATTGGAGTGATATGATATAGAATCATTATATTTTGATTGGCAGTAGCTTCCAAAATATTTGGTTTTTTTCTCCCCAGAGTGACTGGTCTCACTAGTCTAACTACATTTTTCCATTGCCTTTGCTGAAGAAGAAATTCAGATGCTATGAATGAGAAATCTTTGTGTTCTTACTCAAGGAATGTCCCAAATGTGTCCAAAACTCCCCCATTTGCTTACAGTCTCTTATATTGCTCATAACATGATGATAATCTTCCTTTTTTAAAAAAATATTTAAATACATCCTGTGTTCCTGGACTTCTGATCCTTGGTTCTTTTTAAAATGTCACTAAGATTTCTGTTATATGATCTTGAGAGGTTGGTTAAATAGATTTCTTCAGTTCACTGCTGTGCTAACTGGCTTATAGCTGATCAGATTGCAGCAGTCTCTTCAGTGTGTTCTACTGGATCTGATCCCAGTTTTGCTTCCTTTAGTGTATGACAGCAAAGGGAATCTACACTCAGACTGCTAGAGGCTTTTTCCCTCTGCTTTCAGGATTTTCCTGGAAAATAATATTTTATAATATTAAATGTTTCTTACGAATTCTGTTCTTTTTTATTTTTTCAATAGGTGCTGGCATCATGTCGGGCGTTTCTTTTAACGTCTCGGATTCCCACCAAGGTAAAATCACTGTGTTCCTATAAATACTCTGGGGCAACAAATGAAAATTACATAAACTAAGTAGCAAAAATTAGCATATTTTAGTTATGTACATCTGTTAAAAAACCAGAAAACTGAGGGATGGTATGTTGCATGGTCGTGAGTTAGTTCGAACAGTGCTTCTATTAGTATATGCCTTAAATGAATTTATATTTATATATATATACACACACACTCCTTTTCCAGAGGAATTTTAATTTCTAGAAATGCAGATGGCTGAAGAGTTGCATTGTAAACTCCAACCTGAAGAACTGTGAGAGGAGCCTGATGAATTTTATAGGAGGACAGTTTATGTGCAAACAAGCTGATGGTATTATTCCCTCTAGTGTTTATAGTGTCAAATAGGATTACGTTTGATTTGGAGGCAGAAACTCTGTTGAGTTTTATTCAATTCTGCTGTTTTCTAATGATTTTTGCTGTTCATTTTGAAAAGCAGCTTGGCAACTTGCCTCGCCAATGCTGGTGAATTATTTTTTCTGTGCCTGTGACAATTCATGATGGTTGTAATAGAAGAGAAATATGATTTCCACATGAATAAAAATGACTGATGTGAAAGAACATCTCTTGTCCAGCTTGGAATCAGTGAATGGGAATTTGGCACATATCCTGGGTTTTTTTTGTATTTGACGTGTGTGTGTGTGTGTATATACACACACACTTTATAGAAATACCAGAATCCATCAATGGAACTATTGATGCCAAATTTTCAGTTATGGTCACTGGTAAATGTGACCATCTGTGGCTATAATTTGAAGATGCTGACTGACAGGTAGGATGAGCTGCAGCTTGAATTTTTGCTGATATTTATTTTCCTCAGTCGATCACCCTGTCCCTGCAGCACAGATGTCTCCAGTTGGTTGTCTGTTGGTGTTTGAATCACTTCAGTTTTCAGCCAGGGCTTTTGCTTGCTCGGAAAGACAGATCCAGTTGATGAACAGCTCAGACATCAGTGCAACGGCAATGTGATAGACAGGTGGTAATCATGATTTTGTTAAACAATAGCAAAGCCATTATAAGTCATCAAAGAGCTCTTGAAGGCTGAGGCTTGGAGTACTAAGTGATAACTCTGTTTAGTTGAGTGTTTCAGACAATTCTCAGAACTCATTAAATAGATTTGCATAGTTGAAAAACTTGGTTTTGTTTTCATTAAAATCTAAAATATGTATTCTGTAAGTAGAAATGTAATTTTTCTGATAGCAAATGGAAGATGTTGAGAAGCTGTGCTTATGATTTATGTAAAAATTAAGCTTTTTATGTCTGAACAATTATTAGGATGGTTGAAAATGCATTTCTAGAAGGGTTAGTCAAACTTAGTAAATTTTCTAATGTCTGTAGTATTTTCAATAGCTGCTTAGAAGCTTTCTGAGCCCAAGTACTTCCAATACCTGACAGGCAGTAACTCCTCAAAAGACAGCTGAGAGCATTCAGTAAAGACACCTTATTTTTCTGGGGACCCCTAACAAAATTGAGTCTGCCTAGAGATGGCCAGTTCTGAGTTTCTGAGTAACTGTTACTGCTGCATTCGATTCCAAGCTTTACTTTTGTTTAAGCAAATGTTTAAAATGCTCTTGAGATGGATCTACTAAACAAGGATCAAAGTTAAACAGAAGTAATGTTGTTTAACTCCAACACCAACTCTCACTACTATCCTTAAGAATGAAGATATTACAATGGCCACCTCTAAACTTCACACTCTGGTCCAATCAGTTCTTTCCCACTAATCAACACGGACTGATTGTGAAGGAAGGACGGACTGATTGTGAAGGAAGGACGGTACTTAAAGCTTGCTAATTCTTGCTACAGGCTATATAAAAAGTAATTGCAACATCAGTAATGTTGGATATGTCACCAAGCCCACAAATAAGCATATAAACTATTTGTAGGATTGTAATTCAGATCTGTGAATGCATTTCTAGTGCAAGTTTCATTAAGTTTTGGTTGAGAAAATTGAAAACTGTGAAATTATCTGTCTGACTAACTGAAAGGTTTCTAAATGAGAGGCATGCATAACTTTTTAAGAGGATTTTAAAAACATGAAATTTTGGGCAATAAATAAGATTATGCCTTTTAAAACCTTGTAAAAATTATTTTTAGTTTGAAGTAGATGATGTTTAGAACATGTTTTACATTTTTGCTGCAAAGCAAGGACTATAAATTAATATTTTTAACTAGAAAAAATGAACCAAAGATGAGTTGTAGAGATAGTGCCATGTTTCCTGATATTTGTTAATTCTAAGCAAGGTGATTTGCAGCCTAAATTCTTGAGACTGGATCTGTGTGAACTTTTCAAATATTTTTGATTGTGTCTGCATATATTTATATATGTGTTTACACGTACTTTAGCAAAAAAAAAAAAACCTCAAGCTGATAGGTAAATAATTTTCAAAATATTGAAGGATATAAGTTACAGAAACTGTCCCCCTAAAATTTCATTATGATTTAGGTAAAGAAATATTTAATTAGTACTGGAAAAAAAGAACTTTTCCTTTCTGTGCGTGTAGTCCTGCTTAATCCAGTAGCCAACAATAGCTGCTATAGATTTTTTTGGTGGGTTTGTTTTTTTCCTTTTTTCTTCTTTCTGCCCTGAGTCAACTGCACAGGGCTGTGTCATCACAAAAGATTGCCAGCCCTAGCTTAGAAATAAAGCTGAAGAGACATGAATTGCTAAATCCATGCCATGCACTTGGGGAAGTGTTGGCGTGAGCCCTGAGAAGAGGCTTGTGCTGGTTCTGCCTCTCCTGCCTCAGCTCCCTGCACTCAGTTGCTCTGTAACCAGATGCGATGGCACCCCTGAAAGTGCCTGTTTGCTGTGGGTGCTGCCCCTGCAGCAGAATGTGTGAGATGAAGCACATGAAGTCCCCAAAACTTCAGAGTAAAGTTTGTTCACCAAGAAAGGCCTTTGGCAGAAGGTGAACTTTGCACAGAAATGGGAGGGGTATTTGATATCTTCTGATGCTGCCAAATCATGAGGGCAACTAAAGGATAAGGATTCAGAAAACAGGCAACAAAGAGACAGTAATAACAAAAGTTTCCTGGAAAGATTTTTGATGGTTGCAAGCTGGTACCTCTGTTCCTGACTTTTCAATGTGCTGTTCCAGCCTTTACAGGGAGGGAGCCTCGCTAGCTGTGTCAGGGTTCTGGGCTCCCCAGTAGTCATTCAGGGTTGACTTTTTGACAAATACAGGAATAGAATGATATGGTGCTTGCCAGTTAGCCTGGGAGCACCCTGACTGTGAACCTAGGATAAGATAAAGTACAGGAAACTTTGTGCAATTCAGACAGACTGCTCAGCTGCAATGGTTTTAATGATAACTAAAAGGAAATGAGCTAATGTCTTGCCCTATCGTCACGATTCAGTCCAAGAGGTTTGTTTCCTTCTGTATATCTCAGCTGTCAAGATGATTGTTGACATAATTGTGAATTCAGACCTTAGCACACTCCCTGTAACCCTAGATTTGCCCTTGGAGAAGAATTCCCTGCCACCTTCTAAGCTTCCATTTGGAGTCAGTATGTTCTTCCCTGCCTAGTCTGACTGTCATCCAAATAAACCAGTCAGACAAAGTCTATGTATCACTTCCTCTCATACTTTTAGATAAGCTAAAGCAGTCCTTGGACATTTATGTTCATATCTTTATTTACTTATTTATAGATGTTGTTTTTATTCATATATATATATATATATATAGTGTGTGTACATGTCCCTTCAGCTTCTGTGCAGTAAAATTTTTCACATCTGTGATCAATGTAACTAATGAAAGAATAATTGTGAAGCTGTAAAGATTGTAATAAATGATTAATCAGTCACAAGAGTACACATCGAGTATTGTATTAATGATGCTTTTTATAGTAAAATTTTTTCATAAAATTGATTATAAGCTTTATGTGCTTATAACTTGCAGTAAAATGTCTAGTGTGATATTCCCATAACTTCTAATAACCATTTAAACCTGTAACAGACAAATGTAAGTATTTTTTAATGAAAAATGAATCCAGGTATTAAAAATACTTAGTGTCAATTACAGAAACTGATATTAAATATCAGTAGCCTGATCAAAGTTTTGTTAACCTCATTGAGAAGTGTAAGTGCTCTTTAAAATAAGATGATGTTTGCACTAATGTGGTGTTTTCTTTTCTAACTACAGTTAGAACTAACTTTCAGCTACTTGGAAATCCAGGGAGTAACTTCCAGTAAACCAGGCCAGGTGAGTGTATTCTAGATAAAAGATACTTGTTTACTCATTGCTAAATCCATGCCAGTCAAGAAGGTAATGCTCTGCCATGCAGGTGTCTCCTTACACTGAACACACTGTGCATTTGTATTCTTGCTGGTCTAAAATCTTAAAAGTAACAATAAGAATTTAAAGAGTCGTTTTTAGGAATGTTTGCGCACTTGGAATAAGGATAAGAAATAGACAGTGGTTTTCTCTAGTTCAATGTGGTACAAGTTTCCATTTGTACCATAAGTGGATCTTTTTCTCAGAGCTGGTAAAGCAGTGGTGGCTGGTATGTAATCATCACCACACAAGCTGCAGTGGCTTCTGTGGTGAATACCTTTATGGGGCAGCCAAAAGCTAT
Source organism: Calcarius lapponicus (assembly GCA_039654755.1). NCBI lineage: Eukaryota > Metazoa > Chordata > Aves > Passeriformes > Fringillidae > Calcarius > Calcarius lapponicus. The sequence goes on along the minus strand of CM077464.1, from coordinate 94,913,391 downwards.
TGCTTACATTGCAGGTGGAATGCTTTGCTTTCAACTGTTCTTTGTGCCTTTACTGTGTACAACACAAAATATATTTGACATCAAGTTACGCGCCCAAAAAAGTAAATGTCAAAGGGAAGGTGTTGAAAAGAAGAATGCCTTTAGAGTGTTTTTAATTTATAAAATGAGCATGTTGACAAGATTTGACAGTTCAATTGTATCAAAGTCTTCATGTGTTTCATGTGTGTTTGGCTTCTAAAGAGTTTTGAGGAATAGGAGTGCCTGAGATACTTTGAACTCTGAAAAGCTCTCATTGTATTAACATCTTGTCTTTTTAACCTGTCTTTTGAAGCTTTCCTTAAAGGAGGGAAAATAAAAGGTTCAGGTGTTTTAATGGGGAGACATTTACTAAATTCTAAGTTTTTGTGGCATCTTTTTTAATGAAGGTACTAAAATGCCAGCTAACTATTGCTAATTATTCCTGGAGGCATAGACAATCACTGTTGTAGCAGTATTTACAAGAGATTTTCAGCAGCCTCCATGAGCATGCACCATTCCTAAAATATTCCTTAAGGTTTTTCATGTTTACATTCATTTGTGTTTGAATTGTGTAAAACTTCTAACTGAAGGCAGGGAATCCTAGATTATTTCTTGTGGAGCAAATAGTTATGTTGCAGTTTTCCTGCAAACATCATGTTATAGGTGTGATATCAGAAGGGTATAGTTTTGTGCTAGGCATCTTGCAGAGAGACACCAAGAGCTTCCTACTGTAAGATAAGTGAACAAATGGACAGAGGAATATAAGGAAATGTTGTGCTAATATTGGTGATGATGAAAAACTGTGGTAAGTTGCCCACTCATTCATCATCAGGGAGTGGTGGCAACAGGCTCAGAAAGGAGTTGATGGTAGGAGGTATGAATAGTCTCAGTGTGCTTTAGGGGTAATACAGCCTCTTCTAGGATTTATCATGGTGGTGACCCTGGGCGTGAATTGGGAACCAAGAGAGCCCTGGGAATCAGCTTCAATAAGAAGCAATCCCCTGTATCATACTGCATAGAGTCCCCTCTCCTCCTGTCTGTCTTCACTTATTTATTCCTCATGTTACCTTCTCACTGTGCGAGCACAGCTTCCTGTCTAAAAGAGGTGATGGCTTGGGCTGTGCTAACTATTCACACTGGAGTCTGCAGAAACATTACATTGCTTCCTGTGATGCAGCCAAAAGCAGCAGCAGAGCTGATGTGTCACTCATAGCCTAATCTGATTTGGTTCTGAACACTCAATATCTAAGAGAGGCACGTTGTAAAAGGCATTATTTATCTCCCTCTCTGAAGCACACATCCCCCAGACAGCGGGACAATCATGCTGACTGAGTTACTGCTTCATCTGCACAGACAGACAGCACAGCACCACAGCATTTTCTTAAGCAACACAGAACAAAGCACAGAACAGAGCTTTTCCAGAGGATCACAGCCATTAAAGACTTTTACTTTTGCTGGAGGAAACAGGCACCCTGCTTATTCAATAGTTTCCTGTCAGGCTGTGCTTGCTTCTCCTGGTGTTCTGGGACATGTTTCAAAAGAGGACAATGCTGTGAAAAGTTCTTGGTTTTCAAAGTGTCAGCTGAGGTCAGGATCCTTTGAAAATTGTATTCCCGTGGGAAGCAGGGCACTGTTAGAAAAAGCAAAGATTGAATACGAGGGTCTTTGTACATTCAAGAACAACTCTCAGAAACTTTACCTGGAGCGTCACTGTGTCATGTTTTAAAGAATAACAGATTCCTACAGTCATTAAACTGGTATTTAAAATGTTTTCCTCTTTAATTCCTCGACATGAATTATATGATACCCTTCTCAGCCTCTTGCACTTTTGTTTATAGTTGATTATGGAAACGGAGAAATGCAGCATCTCCATGAAGATGGCATCTTCAGAGGATGTGAACGAGGTGCTGGCACACATTGGGACCTGCCTCAGGAAGATATTCCCTGGACTCTCACCAGTGTAAGTATCCTTTAGGGCACCTCTAGTGGGAACAGATTGTATAGAAGCAGTGACAAGCCACCTCTTTTTGCCTGCTGGTGTCCCCCACCCTGATCTCAGAAATACACTGAGGATATAAGAATCATATCCATAACCACTAAGCTTTTGTCCAGGTGTATGGCAGAACCAGGACATGATGTAGAGCATTGGTAGACTGTGTGTCATCCTGCAGGGTCATAAGAGCTTTTGGGTTGAAGAGGGGTGCAGTTATTTGAGGTCTTAAGTTTTTATTTTACCTTGTTGCCTCTCCAGCCTCAGGTACAGCTTAGGTTCTATCTTTTTTGTTGTAACTGGCCCATGTTCTGTTTTATTTTTTCCTCACCAGAAGTAAAATCTGAGTTGGGAGAGGAGGGAGAAGTTCCATTTACTTTCAGTGTTTGTGAAACAACGCGCATGATTGTGAGCCTTGTTCTTCAAAACTAAGCCCTGGGCAGTCTTGTCATATACTTCCCATGGTTTAACTGACTCCTTGAATTATTTGTCTCCTTGTCTGGCTTTTCTTTTCATTGCCTTACTTGTGCCTTTGGTTTTCTCTCTTACCTGTGTCTCTGGATTCTATCATCTTGCAGCAATTCTCAGTAGATTTTCTTCATTTTATTTTCCTTGTTCTCAGTCATTGCCTCATTTTCATCACTCTCTACCAAGTCATGCAGCTCTACTGTACTCTCTTCAGCTCCTGGTTTTCAGCGTTATTAGAAAAATGGGCTGTGGAAAAGAGTTTTCCCAGACATGTTGATTTTTATATTTGAGCTTTAGTAACAGACTCTAGATGTGAATGGTTAGTCTAAACTTACATGTTTTATTTTGGGTGTGTGTCTTTATTATTCACCTTTCCAGCAGGTGGAGTAGGAAATCAAGTTCATAAACTCTAGATGACAGTTTCTTTTTTTTTTTCTTTTTTTTTTTTTTTTTTTTGTTTTGTTTTCTTTTTTTTTTGTCCTACTTCCAATTTTCCTCTTGGGCAGTGTAGTTAACTGCCTTAGTAGAGATTGAGCTCTCCCTTCAAAGAACATGAATACAACTGAATATTTGTGAGGAGGGTTGCTATAAAACCTCAGTAATAATGTGAGAAATGCAGACAAAAAGAATAAAGAGTTTTGCAAGACTGTTTGTTTCTCTGGTTGTTTATGAAGGCCTTGAACACTCTATAAGTTTTCTGTGGGTTTTCCTGAGAACGTTGCTGGAGCAGGTTTGATAGCTGCATGGAGTGCTTGCTTCCTAGAAAAGAAATCAAATTTCTTGCTCTCCTCTCAGATGGCAGTTTTCCAAAATGAAGGCATTGGAGTTGTGTAGATGATAGAGGACCAGATAAGGCAAGAAAGGGGGGAAGAGGTTTCTCCGGTTATTATTGCTTATTAATTCTCTTCTGCTCCACCTCCCACCCCCTTAGACCCCTCATAAATTCTGTAGTTTATCAAGCACTCTTAAGAAATAAAACTATCTGTTTTTCTGAAGGGCAAAAGGCAGGAAGGTATTGTGTTTCTTGTCTGTCTAGGGAAGGAAACTGCTACCAAATTACAAAGATTGGAGCTGGATATCAAGAGTGCAGCCTAGACACCACATGGAACTGCTCAGCTCTTTGTACCATGGTGCCATTTCTGCATAAAAGCAGTGTATATACAGCAGTGGTTTTAGGGTAACCATTAATACCCTGTCTCTTCCCTATTTTGGTGATCCTGGTGTCAGATGAGGGCCACAAGCCTCCTTACATGGAGTGATCCTGCAATACAAAAGGATTTAGTTGCTCCAGTTGTCACAGGGTTAATCAAAAGAAAGAAAAAAAAAGAATGAATAAATGTTACTCCTGCTGTGCTGCATAATGGTATGTGTGCCTTTTAGGTAGGAAAGTGGGTTGTATTAAAAATGGTAATTCTTCCTATACACTCATTTAAAAATGCTCTTAAAATAAAAAAGGTTTATGTGTTTAAAAATACTTTCAAAGCCATGAATGATGTTTTTCCCCTCTTTTCCATCTAGGAGGATTATGAAAAAAGTAACTATGGAGCCTTCAGAAAGACTGGCTAATCTCCAGGCCCTGTGGGACAGTCAGACTGTGGCAGAACTTGGACCTTGTGGTGAGAATGAATTTAAATGCTGAAATATAAAAGAGGGCTGGAATTGCAGTGTCAGGAAGTTTAATTCTATTTCAGGCAGAAGCTTGTAAAGGTGTAATTAGTTTTAAGGTGTAATTAGTATGAGGCAGACTTTTGATTGGTAGGTGAAGGCACTATATTAAGCTTTCTTGCAACTTACCACGCGAAGATGGGATAGTCTCTGTTCCTTTCATAAGCACAATGCACAGTCTTCTGAGAGAAAAAGAGAGTGAGTTTTAAAAACTGGATCTTTAGGTATTGAAGTGTCCTTGTAGATGTACATTTGTTTGCTTGTGTGACTACTGTGTTAAATAGTCTCTTGGGTTGTTTGTAGGAGGCTTTTCGCAGATGTATGCCTGTGTTTGTGACTGGCTTGGATTTCCCTACAGAGAGGAAGTGCAGTGGGTAAGTGCTTGACTTGTTCTGGAGCTCTTTTTAGCTGCCTGTACTAATGTTGAAATAAGAGGTAAATCCATAGTGCTTGACAAAAAAAAAAAACAAAAAACCAAAACACTACAGTTCTGTAAAGATGTATTTGGTTATGTATTTGTAACAGGACGTTGATACGATTTATCTGACACAAGATACCAGAGAGTTGAATTTGCAAGACTTCAGCCACCTTGACCACAGGTAAACCATGTGCAGTAATCATGCTAATATTGATCAAGTGGGATGGCCCCATAGCTGTTAGTGTGAAATTACCATCTGTAGCATTTTTCGTTTTCAGCAGAAAGCTGCTGTTTTTGCACAAAAGCCCCATGGAAACCTCATTTCATTCAGGAGCCGCAGAAGATAAATATATTTTCTTATTGGAAGCAATCCAAAAAGTTAGAGGATAGATACTTTTCCTGTGATGGCAGATATAAGAGCTCAAATTCAGCAGATAAAACATGCATCTACATCTGGTGGGCAAAGCAAAAAAGGAAATGATGAAGTCTTTACTTCTGCAGAATCTTTTTCTCATGGTGTACACAGTAAAGAAAATTAATTTTTGTCAGCAAGTCAGTAGAAGGTTTAAGTTGTTTAACTGAATTCCAGCCAGTTGTCTCTTCACTTATAATAGATGCTATCAAAAATATGTACTTCCAGAAAGGAACTAATTGAGGGTAATTTTGCTGTGAGATGGTGAAACCTAGCTAAGTGTTGTATTTAGTTTACTGAATTTAGCTGGCTGAGAAAATTTGATTCTGAGAAAATTGAATTTGGAGATATTGCAAGTAGGAGAAAACAGGAGGGAAGCTTAACTAAAATTTGTCATTATACAAAGGAGACTGCAAATTTAAGAAAGTGTAAATAAGATTGAGAAAATATTTGTTTCTTTGGGAGAACCCAGTGAAAGAATAAAGAATCTATCACAGATAGAATGTTAGAATATCACAACAGAAAGGTTGGACCTGGAGGTAGGGAAATAAGAGTATTTTGCCACAGCATTCTTTGCAGGTTTAAGCTATCTGGTGTGTGAACTTGCAGAATGCCTCATTCAAAGATTTAGCTCATTTTCTGTGCCACATTTTCACAGTCTGCAGTGAATCCCTTGGCAAAGTTACCAAGCAGTATCTGCGTTGACCAATTCAGAGGGAACCCAAGACTACAGGGCTGCAACTGGTGCATGGCAGATGTAGCCAAAGACTTTTCCTTGGTTAAGCCTTGCTGAAAGAGGATAAGGGGAGGAATACTTTTAAGCACAAGCAAATCTGGGGCAAGAACTTAATGATGCTTTAAACATTTATCGCAAGAGGAAGTGATGAGAACACTGTGGGACATTCTTGAGAAAGTGACCTACAGATACCCAGCCTCAATAGACATTAAATGTTAGAACAATTCATTAGTAAAGAGTAGATAGAATTGTTTAAAATATTTAGAATACCTCAACGGGTGCAAATGAGTTTGGCTTCCAAATGAAATAATGGGTTTGTTGTTTTAGAAAATATTTTCATTAAAATATACCTTACAAAATTGCTGAAGAAATTATTTGTGCTGTTAAGCAAAGTCTTTTTAAAGTGCTTCAAGATTGCCTAAGTCCAAAGATACAAATCTGTTTTGGAGCCATTTACATGCTGTGGAATCCATCTTGTGATGAGAACATCTACATATTGAGGACTGAACTGAAGAACATTTTGGAGATTAAAATTTTAAGAAAGCCAAACCCTTGTTATTCCCTAAAAATACAAATTAGGAATCCCAGTCAATTCAAGAATGTTTGTAAGCATTTTCCAATATATTCAAGATGGTGGAACTGCTGTAAATTCACAGTATGCCATTATACTTTGGATTTTGAGAGGCTGTTGTATATCCCTTTCACCTAATTTTTGAGATTGCTGAACCTATATAGTTTTTGTTGTGTAGTAGCTCTGAAGCAAGTTAGGACAGGTGCCTCAGTTCTCTAAATACAGGGGCTATGCATTGCAAAAATAAACAATTTCTGTTTTTCCAAGTAAAACATTTCTGTTAAAGGTCAACATAAGATGGCATGAATTATAGATGAATTTAAGTTCCCAGAGCATCACAGCATGGCTTGCTGCATGGGAACATGACTTCCGAGGTTTTATCTGAAGTTGTGTTGTGAACCATATAATTATTAAAAAAAAAAAACAAACTCAAAGTGAAAAGTGAAAAAGGGCTTATTTGAGATGGTTGCATGATGTTCATTTGTGTAGCATGTGTTTTAGCTTATTTGGACACTGAAAAAATTTAAGAAAAATGTAATTGTTTAGATTTTTTCATTGTGCTGTTGAGATTTCTTGCCATCTGAAATACACAGGGGGACAAGGATGTTGAAAAAATGTGAAGGCATTAGATAAACTGGAATCTTGTTGAGGCTTGGAGAGATTGTCTGCATTCCAGAACTACAGAATCTATTTTTATTTTAAGATGGCACAGATTTATCTTTTATAAATACTACTTTATTCTGGATGGTAATTTTAATTAATGTGAACATCTCAATGTAACTCAGTGAGGGAAAGTAATGAGAATGCCCTGCTTTTGTAACTGGTTCTTAGCTTTCTTCCACACCATATTGAAAAAGAATTCAGGTTATTGTTAAAACTACATCTAGACTGCAGTAGAATAAAGTGAATAAAGCAATATATAATTTTGAAAAGAAAAACGCGATAAAAAGAATATTGGGGTTAAATGCACTTAAAGAAGAGGAGTAAATTCCTGAAGGAGACCCTTCTGGCCCATTGCTCAGAACCTTCAAAAATTGGAACAAAAAATGGAACAAAAAAGTCTTCCCTTAAAATCAGATGGTAGAATTTGATAAAGCAAAGTTTGTAGACAGTAAGTACAGCTGCTTGCAGAACAGGCAGGGACTCCACTGTCTGCAGGAATGTTGGGAGTAGGGAAAGAGATGTGTGCAGGGGAGCAGTTGGTGTTTGTGACGGTCCCAGGCAGGATCTGCGCATGACGGGGGTTTGAACAAGCAGGCATTAGATAGTGCAGAAGATTAAACTATTCAAGAAACATTGCAGCTGGACAGGAATATTTTAAAATAAATCAGCCCAGCTGATTTGCAAGTTCTCATTTCTGGAAAGTGTCATAGCTCTGCCCCTGAGACTGAGCACCCCTTGTCTGTCCTTCAGCTGTTTCTCTCCCGAGACAGAGAAGGAAAGGGGAGAAAGGCACAGCCTCAGGCAAGCTCTGTCTGCAGCCACTCTCCTGCCCAGAAGTTCCTGAGCTCTTGCCAGCCCTCCAAGCTGCCTTACCAGCTCCCTGGCAGCGTGAACACTTGCAGCTGGTGATCCCCAATCATTGTCCCTCTGTTCCTTTGAAGGAACTGGGCTGCTGCTGACAGCTGACCTACAAGTGCTTGTGGTACCTTCTGCTGCTTTTGGAGGTGGTGCTCCACAGCATGACCAGCTCTGCTCCACCAATGCCAGCCTGTCCTCTGTGTGCCCAGCTCTGCTGCCTGGTTACTGCTGCATGAACAAACCAAAATTTCACCTGAAAAATTGCTCTTACATTCATTCCATTTCTAAGGCAAAGGCAGTGGCAAGAGAGACATCAAAGCTACAAATCCATTACCACCTTACTGATCTTACCAGGGAACCACAGAGGAGAAGCAAACCTCTCTGTCTGTGGGTATTCCATACTCCATGGAAAGATTCCTGCCTGCCCAGCCTAAGGGGGAAGTACTTCTGAGTTGTTATTTTTTTCTCACCTAACATTTCTGCAGTTAGTTATTGCTTTACATGGAGATGAAGTGTGTGTGTGGTGTGTGTGTGTGTGTAGGAGCAAAAACAACGTGGTGGACAGAAATAAATCTATACACTCCACGAAGCTGCTAAGTCTCTGCTGTGCCTGTGGAAACGAATTCACCACACAACATGATGTGTGCTGTGAACAAGATGGAAAGATGGCTTAAATCCTTGAAGGGCACCCCACACTAGTTCCTTTGCAGGAGTGTGAAAATGTCTATTTGCATGAGCTTCTCAGTTGGCGAGCTACAGCCTTTTGCTGCAAAATGCTGCACCTTCGAATCTGTTACCTTAGTGATGCTTGTACTTCCAAATGTAGCAACGGCAGTTCCCAATATAGCCTGTGGATTGCTTGTCCGCGTGACGTCGCCTTGTCTCCTGGCTTCCCTGTGTGTTTAGCAATCTCCCCAAAGTGTCTGCGTGTTTGCTGAGGAAAACTGCACGGGGGGAAGAATAAAAAGAAGATGGGAGAAGGGTGCTGCATGTTAAGTGCAGACCTGTGCCTACCTGCATATGTCCTGAATGAAGGGTCGGGCGGGGTTGGACTAGCTTATAAAAGCCAATACTTTAAAAATTCTCCCTAGAAAAACAAGCTTGAATGGCACTGGTTTGCTGGTTTGATAGGTTAGTTTGTGTATGTTACAGCTCTTTATTTCATTATGAAGACACGGGCTTTCTAAGGAGCTGTTAAGCCTCTGTGTAGGTGTACGTAAGTGTTTAATATGCAGCACCAAACTGATCCGGGTGCTGCACTGCTAAGTGGTGTGATAGGGCTTGATGAATGAATCTGCTGGGGGGAGCGTGCAGACGTGACATTCATCAACGCCTGCTGCTGGAGAAACTTAACACAGGGAGACGTTAAGAGGCTTGGAGTGAAGAAAATGGGAATAATTTAGAATTTCACTTGTGAAATCCCTCTCACAATTAAGGAGGGTTTGTGCTGAATGTCGCATTATCCTGTTGCAGGTCTCCTGTTTCCTGGGGGAATTTAACTATAGATATGATACAAGGAGGTGTTCTCTAGAAGCATTCAGTCATGGAATTCTATTAAATCATCAGACTGCCAAAAAGCTTTTTAGCGTCATGCTAAATTATAATTAGAGGTGATTAAGAAGCTTAAACATGTCACAGGCTGAAGAAAAAGTTATGCTAAAAGTAGGAATGGCAGCTCAGACAAATTACTGATTTAAAAATTCATACTAGAATGGATGCCAGTTGTCCAGTCAGAAATTTTTATTAGAATAAGAGGAAGATGTGCAGCTGCTGTTTTTTAGAATGAAGAGCTTTCTATAATGGGGATGGTAGGCAATTAACCCTGCAAAACTATGGGGAATGAGGCATGGAAGAACACTTAGGAGGTTGTTTCAAATGTCAGTTATATGAAATGTGTGTAAAAGTGTTTTTCTTTTTCTAGAGACTTAATACCTATAGTTGCTGCTCTGGAGTATAATCAGTGGTTTACAAAGCTGTCCTCCAAGGATCTGAAATTAGTAAGTAATAAATTGAAACAATATATCTGCTTCTACCAGGCTGTGCTGTGTTTTAAAGGATGCTGTTCTATTTTTTAAAGTGAAATATTTTTGGCAAGTACAACAGGGCAATCTATTGCCAATTTTTTTTTCCCTGGAATCATATCAGGAAAATATAAACTGTTGGATAGTCAGCACCATAAAAACACTGCTGAGAATCAGGTCTTGTCAAAATTTCAAATTATATAGTTTGAAAGCTTCATTGGTTGATAGTAGTAGCCCATAAAACTTCATTAGGCATTGCTGACTCCCCCAAACAATATTACGTGACTGATTAGAAAGTAAGTTCAAAGCAGCCAGAAATCTTAGTTGCTTTTTGGAAGTGAAAAGAAAAGGCCAAGATTCTGGGGATTTTTTTCTTGCATAAAGCACTTTTTCTTTCCTGTGTTATTTTCATTGCAACTTGAAGATTTTCTCTCCCAGTTTTCCAAAACACTGATGTGGCACCAATATTTTTCCATATCAGTTTTCATTGCTAAAAACAAAAAGAGGGCATGTCTAAACAAGTTGGACTACTGAAAAAAGGACCAAGAAAAGCAGTAATTCAGTGACAATTTAAATATATCAAAATATGCTATTTCTCCCAAAGATTATAGTCACAGGTGGAGTTAGTGCTTTGCTTGAGAAACTGCTTTTATGCTTGCCTTCAGAAGCTTTTGCCTTTAAAAATTAATTAAATTTCCTCTTGTTTAAATTGATGCCATTTTATTGATCTGTAAAGCTCTCATAATATTGCTAAGCTATCATTTCCAATGAAAATTCAATAGGAACTTATGTGATTCTTGGCAAAAGAGTAGGCAAAAAACTTCTTTCCTGCTGTGAGATCTGTCTCAAAGTTATGCATGGAATGAAGGTGGTGGTATTTTTAGTGCTGTTGTAGTTTGCTTTTAAAATCAACATTGTTAAAAGGTACAATGCAATTAATCAGTTTCTGCTTCAATGAAATCAGATAGTTTGCTTAGTTAGAAGACTGGCTGGTGTAGTTTGCTTAGAACAAAACCTGGCCCTGTTATTTATCTGAGATATATTCATGTGAATATTTTGGAGTTTTTTCTTAGTAACTTTACTGTGGAAAACAAATAAACTTGGTCAGTCTAGAAAATGCATCAGTTACTCAAAAAACCCCAACCTCTTATCTTCCACGCATTCAATTTTTAAGTCAAAAATGAGGGAAATCTAGATTGTTGGGCAGTAAATCCGTGCCATAAGAACACTGCCAAGGGTCGCTATGAGGTCAGACATGTCCAGAGGCCATCGAGTGCATTGTGTTTCACGAGTCCCACTCTGAGATTGTGTTTGATACACAGTACCCACAGTGGTTTTACAGTACAGGCATGAAACTTTCCACTTGCAGTCACAGTACTGTAGAAAGATTGCTGATAATATTCTGAATTATTAAAACATGGATGGTACAGAAAGCATTGGGAAGATGGCCAAAAATTGTCAACCTTTACTGTGTAACGGATTAATAAGATTTTACGTGTGTGGTAGAGCACATTTATTTTGTTTAGGGTGGGTTTTTTGGACATTCAGTTAGTTTAAAAGTAAAAAAAAAACCCCAACCCTGAAAAACACACAAACTAGAAAATGTCAGATGGTCATTAGAGACAAAGATATCCCAGGTATGAATGTCACATTGTTGTCTTTAAAGGCAGGTAACAGAATAGTTTCAGCACTTCATGATCATGACTGAAATTCAGCTTAGGGTATCACATGAACGCTGGTTAGTGTGAGCTGTAGGGGGAAAAAAGAAAAGTCAAATCCAGAAGCAAAATAAAAGTTTATAATAAAGGTGACGATGTACAGAGTTCATTGCATGGCTTTTGAATGATTACGGTTTTATCTCTCTATCTGAATGAACAGAGCGAACAGACTCTTTTGTTGTCATGTTTTGTTCATGGCACTTGCAAATATCCATGCAAATTCTAGAATTCAACCACAGTGAGAACATGAGATGGGATTTGCTTCTCTATAGACTGGATGAATTCATACTCAAATATACTGGCCCTTAACCACTAGTCCTTGGGAGTCTGTGGAGGACCTCTCTAACTAGGATACTTTTGCTCCTGGGTTTTTTGGGATTTTTTGTTTGTTTGTTTGTTTGCCTTCTAACATATTTCTTTGTGTTTAGTTGTCATTCCTGGTCAGGCTTTATTCTCCTTTGCACTAGTTACCACTTTTTTCTGCAGGAGTAGTGTGCATATGAATAAGATTTCTTTTCAAGTTGAGTGAGAGTTTTTCCTGAACCACGTGATTTAGATTGGTTTCACTGTCATTATAAAAATTTTGCCCCTTTTGGTTAGGCAGCCTGGTTCATTAGTTACTTGCTTTTAGTCTGCCTCCTGCTTCTCTTAAGTCTTTTCCAGAAGTCTTTTGTTCACTCTTCTGAATGTTTCTGGTATTTTTACTTCCTATTTATGTATAACAAGAAGATGGTTGTGGCCTGGATCCCATTACAATGTACAGCTTAACTCAATAACTGTCTGTTCTGTGTTTGTGTTCTTTAACTCTGTTCTGTCTTTTCTGTGGCAGTCCACTGATCTCTGTGAGCAGATACTGCGAGTGGTGAGTAGGTCCAGTCGCTTGGAAGAGCTGGTATTAGAGAATGCCGGGCTTAGAACGTAAGTAATTCCTTCACAATGTCGCTTCAGGTGCTGCTTGCTCCCACTAAAAGGGATGTGTGGTGTATGTTAGCCAGAATAAGCATTAAAAAAGCTGTGCTCAAGTGTTTGTGTTCTGACGAGCCTCTAGTCACAAGTTTTTTATCAGGTTTTCCAGAGGGTCTGTACATCCAGGAAATCCCTTTAAACTGGTGTTTTTTAGGATTCTGCCTGGAGTGTTGGGCTACGTGGAGCAAAGTGATTGAAAGAGAGCATAAACCTTAAACTGGCTCCTGTTTAAACTGGCTACTGTTCCTCTCCCAAATATGGGTCCAATAGAAGTATCAACACCTCTTTATCATTTAAAAAACAGTGGTTTAGGTTTTGTTAAAAAAAGCCATCTATTCCATATTCCGTAACACATTGTTGTTGTTTCATTTCTAAATGAGCTGGTGTTACCTTAATGTGGATTGCTGTCTGCTCAATTATAACAGGACTTCTACATTAACAACTCTTTTGAAGAAAGCAGATCAGTAAGTTTAATGGCTTGCCATAGACTTAGAAGGAAGATACACAGGAATAAGCCATACAATTAAATCCTTGCATATGTTTTAAATACAGGAAGTTGTAGTTACTAGGTATTTGCTTTTTTCCCCCTTCACAGGAAATAGAAGCAAAGTTCAAGTTACTTCCAGCTGTGCTACGTTATACTTGCAGTGCTTGTTTTAATGTTAGGGTAGTGTCCAAGACAATGCAGACAAGATAAACTCTAGAGCTAATAATTTTTTTTTTAATTAAAAAAGCAGTGTAAAGATGGGAGAAGCAGAACACTATGCAGAATTACAAATAAAGGGAAACAAGCACAGTGGAGACATTTGGTGTGCCTTATATTGTCTCCTCTTCCATTGTTGGGGTCTTTTTCTCCTTTTTAAAGTGTACTTTTCATTGAAATGCCTGTAAAATAAAATTGCCTACATGACACAAGAAATTTGAGGTCAAGTATGAAATAATATGGGAACTTTGTGATCACTAGTGCACTGCCTTTAATAGCTGTCATTCAAACATAAGCCCCTGGTTTTAATCTTGTTTTCCAGTATGTGCCTTGAAATCTAGTGATAATCATTAATATTAAAGGATATGCTGAATACCTTTGCACATTGCCTACTTTAATTTATCACAGTTGGATTAACTTCTTTCAGTTTTAACAGGACCTGACAGATAATCAACCTGTGACTTTGGTTTTCCTGTCTCCATCTACATGTTTGGCATTGTGCCTTGGTGTGTATCTGTTCTGATCAACACTGTCTGTTTTTGCCAAGGATGCATTTGTCAGTTTTGCCATTTTTCATATCTGTTTGCTAGGAGACCCTGTTGTTGCTGGCTATCTTCCTTCCCATGGCTTACAGACCAGTCATTTTTAAAGAGCTGTGATACAATGCCAAACCAGGGTTAAGCAAGAGCTACCAAGAGTAAAGCTGTAGGAAATAACCTGAGCAGCTGCAAGAACATATTTCTTCCTGCAGCAGAGTCAGTTTAAGATAATTCTGTTCTTTTCTATCTCCAGCCATTCATTTCTGCAATTTGGTTTGGGCCACAGCCTCATAAACACTTGTCATCCTCCCAAATGATGAAACAGCAAACTATTGTGCAGTAGCAGTAATAAAGACCCAGAATCAGGGAAGTGTGAACTTCCTGTTGGGAAAAACAGGATGTCAAATGAAAGCCCCTCTCTGATAAGATTTGTGCTTTCCAGTTTAGATGCTCTTGGAAATTTTATCCCCATTTCTATTCTTTAACTACACATAAAGGATGCATTTTAGATACCACTGGAAGACTTCAATGCATATAGCAATCACTAGTGGTTTGGTGAGTGTTTTAATTAACATACCTGATGTCCAGATTTCAGGGAGAGCAGAGTCATTCAGGCTGGCCCAAAAAAATAAGCTTGAAAAGAGTGTTAATCTCTGAGGTATTTTAGAGGAATGAGTATGAATCCAGTATGTGATAACCAAAATACTGATTTCTGAATGGGCAGCTCAGCCTATTGATTAGGCTGGGCTTTGGTGTCTACCAGGCTTTGAAGCTTGGCCTGACAGGCAAAGGCTGGGTCTGGTGGGAGCTGCCTTTGGCCTGCGCTGTTGGGAGATGCTAAATGGCAAGGACTTGGATATTAGGACAAGGTGCTTCCTCCAGGGGGTGGTTGGGTGCTGAAGCAGACTCCAGGGCACTGGTCATGGCTCCAACCCTGCCAGAGCTCAAGGAGCATTTGGACAACAGTTTCAGGCACATGGTGGGGTTGTTGGGGTGTTCTGTTCAGCACCAGGAATTGGACTTGATCCTTGGGAGTCCCTTCCAACTCAGGATATTCTGTTATTTCCATGGAAGTGCAAGACAGACTTCCCAGTCTGCAAAGGCCTGTTTGCAGGAGCTGGTGCAAGTGATTGATTTGTTCCGCTTCCATGCTCTCTGAAAGCTGGCAGGCTTTCTTTCACACTGTCCTGTGCAGCCTTTTTCCAAGGGGAGTGGCCAGCTGCCACATGGGGGACAGCAGAAGTGCCTGTTGTTGGCCTTTGAGGGTCTAGAGGGCCTTTGACAGTCATGTAGATTCTTACCTTGCCCTTCTTGATGATGTCCTTAGACCTAACAGTGTTGCTTCCTCCCACACATCCTCTTTGTTTCTGTTACAGGGATGTTGTCTAGTAGACAGATCAAGGAATTGTTTTGTTTGTCTGAGATTTCCAGATTGGTATATTCTTTCCCTTGATGAAATATCCTTAGTCTGTCATATGTATAGTTGAATTGAATCTTTTTGGAGCTTTACCTCCAAGCCTCAATAAGCTTGTTTCAGCCAAGCATGGCTGTGTAATGATACAGAGCAAGCATGACGCTTTTCAGAAAGTTTCAGACTTACACCACATGCTCTGTTCCTAAGTGTGCAGCCAAAAGAAGTAACAAATTTCATGACTTGAAACAAATAGTGAGCAAAGGAGGAAAAGAGATGTTCCCCCATGAGCAGAGCCAAAGTGCCTCTGTTTATGGCAGAAATTGCACAGAGAGACTGTGTGTTGCATTATTTTTTTCCAAAATGAACCCTGTGAGCCCAATATAGATAATCCAGTGCTTTCTGGTGGAAGCCACTTTGCTGTGTCTTTGCTGAGTAGTTCACACACACTCTAGTTGTCCAAAACAATCTGGTAATCCTGTCTATATTGTTGGCAGAAGCTGGAGCAGAGTTTGTAAACAAGCCTGGAGGTATAGGCAAAGTATTGTAATGACAAGAATCTGTTAAGGATAAAGGAAGAGGAGGAAATTCCTCCAGAGGAAAGGGTTTGTTGCTTTTTAATTCAAAACCTCATTTTTCTTGGCTGGACATAAGGAGCTTGATTCAGATGCCTAAGGGCAGGCATATAGCACCATTTGAAATGCTGGAGGATTTTCAGTGTGTTGGCAAATGTCACCGAGGACCTACAGGAGATCTGTAGTCTTCTGCAGCAGCAGCTGGTAGCAAAGCAGGAGACCCTGGGGCCTGTCAGGTGGCAAGGTTTCAAGTCCAGAAGTTCTTTTTGTTGAGTGTTTGTATTCACATGCTGCTTGTATTTTAGGAAGAGAATGTTTTTCCTCAAGGCAGCCCTTCATCATGCATCTGCAGTGCTGGAACCAGTTCTAGCCCCAGAAGGACATAGGGTTTCAAAGAGAAATTAAACTTACCTGGAGCATTCCTGTACTCCAGTAAACTTTGCAACTTCAGATAACCAAAAGCTATTGAGGCTATTGCTGTTCAGCCTCCTTTCTTTTCCAAATACTAGAAGAGGATGCTGCCTCCACTGTGGTTCTCAGGACAGAGTTCTGTGGTAGGCAGGATCTGTTCAGGGAAAGAGGGCACTGTTAATGAGCATTTTGGTAGCTCTCCACCACTGGCCTAAAGGAGGAGAAATAATGTACTTCAAGGCAGAGGGAGAAAGAAGGAATTTCAAGACATCATATTGCTTTCTATCTGGGTGTCTAACTTAGGTGAAGTAAGAACACTAAAGTTACAGCCTCACTTTATCAAAAGCCCACAGTAGGTCTAGTCCCTTATCACATCATAACTTCTCAGTTGGTATGAGAACAGGTTTGAGGATTTGTCTTCTAGCTGATAAGACATCAGATTTCTGCTTTCATGCAAGGAATGTGTCTCCACCAGAGTGTGATAGTGTGGTGTGCAACAAAACCCAAGTTAGCTTTCAGCTTAGTGCTGTGGGTGGTGGCAGTCCAGCTGCAGCAGAGCTTGCGGGCAGTGCTCCCTTGCCTCTTAAGTGGCTTTGGAACAGAGGTCATGCTACTACATCTGCCCACCACAGTTGGTTAAAGTTGCTTTAAAGCTCTCTGTGCTGCCTGGCCTGGCTGTTGTCAGTGTTACAGAACTGATACCCTGCATCTCTTTTGGATCCATGACTGGGACTGTGATCAGCCAGTCATGACCTTTGATGCTTCTCTCTGTAAAAAGAAGCAAAAGACCAGCTCATCAGTGTGCTGCTGCTCTTTGAGAGAGCTATTCCTGCTGTTTTATAAGGTTAGAAATACTTGTGGATGTGCTGCAAAGCCCATCTGTTTGAGTGACTATTGGCAGAAAGCTGCTGCAAGTGAGCAGGATGATGGCTTGTGAGTGAAGGAGGTGGTGGTGTGCAAGTTGATGTGTATCTCCAAATCCTGTGGCATGCAGAGGGATGGAAGATGTGGTCAAGTTTAGAGTTACTCTGTGTAACTCCTGTTTTATACCTTCAGATCTCTGTCAAAAGCCTTTTAGTCTTTGATTGTATATTCTTCAGTCTCTTAGGTCACAGAATGAATAAATAACAAAGTAATTCCTTGTGAAAGATAGCAAATTAGCCAGATAAGCATTGTTTAGAGCCAGGAGGAATCAGTTAGAGCTCTGCACTAGCAAGGCCCACTTGTGTCCAGTAATCCCTTGATACTTTTAAGCCTTTGTATGTGCTGTTGGCAGAGGAGGTAACAGGATTCCTTCTCCCTCTCTTTTTTTGTTGCAGGGATTTTGCACAGAAACTAGCCAGTGCCCTAGCCCATAATCCCAACTCAGGACTCCATACGATCAACCTTGCTAGCAATCCACTTGAAGATAGAGGTACTGTAACATTTACATTTTTCCCTTTCTAGAAATGTAATAGGAGGATTATTGCTGCTGCGTTCAGCTTTGCCTGAAGAATAGGTTATTGATTTGTGCTAATGCTGCTGTAAACTTCTGTTGTTCACAAATGACTGAGAATTGTCATTCTTTTTGACTTATGCATATCCATTGGTGTGTTGAGAAATATTTAAATGTCTGAAGCCAACCCTGGATTTTAAAGGAAGACAAGACACAGTTTTAAAAAAACCCTCTAGTTTTTAAGAGGTGTACGTTTTTAAAAGCAGTGTAATCAGTAGAAAGATGAAGCAACTTTGTTTTTCGGTTTGCATTTTTCTGATGGTTTTGTATTTTTATTTCAGCTGTAATGCCATATTTCTTTTCAGTATGAAAATTACTTCTTTTTCTCAGTTCTGTGGTGGCCTGCCCTGTCCCTGTTTGTGAAGTCTTGGTGATGTTCAAGAATACTGGCATAACTGGCATTCCTATGGAGCAAAGTGCTGTTAACTCCACAAGATGGAAAATCAAGCTGAACAGCTCAGCTTTTCTCAGACTAAGCACCCCTAGGCATGAGTTCAGTACATATCAAGTCATTCTCTCCCTTGTCTACTCTTTTTTCACCCAGGAGGCATTTATTTTTAAAATAAGGTTACATTCTTCCAGTCTGGAGTTGACCCTTCAGCGTTGCCCATGTGAGATTTCCATTTGCTTCACTTAATGCATTCCAGGCACGCAGTGTTCTGGGATCAGACTGTCTTGTGCTCCTGTTGGGCCAGAGGAAAAATAAGAATTTTACACAGTGAACCTTTTCTTGTTTTATTTGGTTTGTTTGGGAGAAATGTTCTTTTCTCTTTGCAGTCATGAGTCAAAGTAGAAAAGCTGTTCATTCTGATTACAACCTGATGGATTCAGAATGTTGTTAACACAGAATTTTGTAGGTGTCTCTTCTTTCTTGCTGGTTCAGTGAGGAGAAAAATAGCTGGGAAGGGGTTTTCTTCCTTTCTACATCTGTATCACTTTTGACTAGAAGCAAGTATGATAATGTTTTTGTTTTCAACCTGAGTCGTTTTTTGTTTGAAATTGTTCACATGAATTGCTTTAACTCTCCTGATTACCTCTTGCCTGCTGATTATTGCTTGTCCTCGTTAAGAATTCTCATCACATGAAAGCCAGTGCTTCGCTGAAGAACGTTATTGTTACAATGTGCCCAATGTGCCGCAGGCCTGCTGCATTTTACAGAAATTTCTGTTGCAAGCTGGAAAAAAAGGCTGCTACATTGTTGATTCTGCTTTTAAAGAAGTGTATTTAAGTTGCGTTATTTGAAAGATTTTTTTTTCCCCTAAGGAACTAATTTTTATCCTGGAAGCAAAACAATTGACCGAACATTGGGTACTCTACAGTGCAGGATATTTTTTTCATTTTTTAAACATATCCGTGGGGATGCTTTCTTTGTGACAAACCTATAGATTCAAGCCATTCCGCAGTATCCATGTGTAAAACAAAAATGGAATGCAGAAACTACAACTTGGAGAAATTAGTAGGGTTTTTTGATTATCTCAGCCTCTCCTATCAAATATGCAATTAAGATTCGACCTTTTCATTAGAATGAGATAGGTTATAGAGTACTTGGAAATTAATTATAATTGTAATGTGCAAATACTGCAACTTTTCAATTCAGGAAAATTCCCTGGGTGCAAGGTAGATTTGACTTGGGTAAACTGGGGTGGTAGGAAGGATTTCACAAGTTAAAGTGGAGATTCATATATAAACATATGGATTTTGGAAAATACCTTTTGAAAAATCACCTGCAGGAACTGGAGCTAGATTATTTTGCAGTTATAAGGAAAATCAGAGTTTTGTTTTCTGAAGAAGAACATATTGCACCCTGTATGAATACAAACATGCATTAAGCTATTTTATATTGCTGAGTACCAATAACTGAAGGCATGATATTATTACATATTAATGCAACTGTCTGTATTCCAACAGCATGGGAAGAGGGTTGAGTTTACCTAAAGCATAGGACCTGTCTTCAGTTCAAATACAGTGCAGTGTTTATATGCAGTGATTTTTTTACTGAGACCAGTCTCTTAATTTGTGTTTAGCTGTCCTTTATGGTACTGTCAATATTTGTGAGACTAACACCTGGAAAGTTTGTTATCAATCTTGTCTGTAAAAATCTAGCCACACTGAAGTGATGGCAGCTTTGCTTTTGGCTCTACTAGGATCAGAATTTAATCTCATATTTTGTTACAAATAATGCGGAACAAACATACTGAAGCCTGGTAGTACTCAAATTCCAAACTGTGTGCCTGGATGCAGCTAACTCCATTTCTGCCATGTGAGCTTTCATCACTGTTATGCCATTAGCAAAAATGAGTGACCTAAAGGGTGCTCAAGGGCCAGAGTAACCAGAAGCAGTTTTTCTTTTCTGCACCTGATTCCTGTATCTTATAAATATAACTTAACCCCCATGCTAATAAGATGTGAAAATTATTCGGCTTGGCTAGAACAATAATTAACCTGCAGATTGTTAGCTAAATACAAAGATGGAGAGGTAAAACTATTTGCTGCATGTATTAGTAAAAATGCTCAACAGCAAAAATTACATTTGTTGTATCCTTAGTGATAGTGATTGTCCTTATAGAGCTATGGAATAAAATCCTGTTAAGTATGGTTTGATTCATCCTTGCTAAAAATTGGTGAAGGTATATGATTACCTTTGTGCTTTACAGTAAATGATTCCAAAGTCTCATGGGTCTAATGCTTTAGCAATATAAATAAAAAGTGTGTATTGTTTTGAGCTGCACAGGTGTTGCATGTAATGCTTTTGCAAAGAGCATTAAAAAAAGACCTACCTGAGTATCTGCAAGGTAGCTGGCTCCTCCATTATCAATAAGTAAAACAGAATAAAACCAGAGTAAACGTAGGTATGTGACCTACAGTTTCACGGACTGTTTCATGTCTTGTATGTGGAAAGGGTATCAGCTTTTTAGTTTACTATGTTTTCAATCAAATAAAAGGTTTTACCCTCTTTCTCGGTGCCCTTTTCTCTCCAAATGAATTGCTGTAGACAACTTTATTTCACACCTCAGGTTAAGCCTGGAGTTTCTATGCTGATTTATTACTCTAATAAATATTTCACAGCTTAGTTGCATTGTTATTTAGGATGTACCCTCTTAATCAAATGTCAGTCTTTTGCTTAAAATGGAGCATTAAATTTGTGGAGTCAGGAACTTGGACACACTGGGTAAAGGCTTTAATGCAAAGTGCCTTCTTATGGTTTTCTTCTTTTGTTGAATTTGTGCTGAGGTAGTCCAGTCTCAGCATCTTAATGGTTTTTTACTGTTTAGGATTGCAAGCAGTTGTGGCAATTCCAAGCCTGTGTCCTGGCTGGTAGTCTGCAGGCTGCTGTAAGGGAATTAAGTGGTCATTATGACTTGGTAAAGGTTTCAGGCTCTTAAGGTTTGCCTCAGAAAAATAGGGTGATATTGGCTAATGTGGGTGCCTTTCTTGCCTTGACAGCCCTTCCTTTTAAAAGAAAATAAAAATATGTTGAAGTTTTGTGTGAAATACCATTGTTAGGCTTTACTTCATGCTTAGATTTTTTAATTTAATTTTTTTTCCTGAAACATAAAGCTTCCAGATTTTCCAAGTGCTGACTGCTTGGTGTGTGTAATAGCTTTGCTTTGACTCCTTCCCAAAAGTACGTGTGTATTATAAAATTTTTAAACTAATTAAGGAGGATTACTGATGGTTAAAAGCAAAGTTTCCTATCTGTTCAGTGGTTAGCAAAGCAGGGATCTTGACTACATCAGTAAAAGGTTCATAAAATGACTGAGCCCCTCTGCACAGTGAGTGCAGTTCCTCCTCAAGTGTCACTGGTGCAGTTTGCCCCTGCTGAGATTTGCTGGGAAAACCTGAGGCCACAGAGCTCACCTGAAAACATCTGTTTTGTCTTTGCTCCCCCAACAGGTGTGTCATCTTTGAGCATCCAGTTCGCCAAACTTCCAAAGGGATTGAAGCATTTAAATTTGTCTAAAACCTCCTTGTCACCTAAAGGTAGGTTTTATAAATATGTCTCTTTTTCTCTTCTAAAACTTTCAGACTTACATAATAAGAATACTTTTTCTTAACAGATTATAAAATGATTCATTTTGTTAATTATTTACATGTATTTTCTCAACAGTGCAGCTGCTTTTTTGCTGTCCTGGGTTGCTGAAACCTGGGCTGGGTTCTGAGTACCCTTCAGCACTTTGATAAACTCGGATTTGCTTCTGTAAGGGTTAAGTTCAAACCTGTATTATAAAGGAAGACTGAAATTAGGATTGACATGAAAGATATGTTTCATATGCACTTCAAAAAAATGTCTGAAGCAAAAATGTGTAGAGAAATTTCCAAATGTTTTGTTCACAGTGCTTTTGTGAAACCAAGCATTGTGACAATGGCTGGTGAGTGACTCTGACTAAAGACTTCTTTGTTTTATAATTTACACATTTCTGATTTGTATTGTAATTCTGATTCTGGTATTGTAATTTAAATGGCTGTATATTTTAAAAGTGATAACAGCAGTGAAACAGAAGCCAGAAGCTTTCAGGATTTTTTACGTTTTTGTTTTACAAATAATAGGAGCAGTGACCTCTTACACAGATGGCACAAACCCAGGGTCTCCTGTATAGGTAATGGGTGTTAAAAATAGAAAAACCACACTGACATTATTGCTGCTTCTTTGTAGATGTTAATGACCTGGAAAAGATGGCTGAGTTAACAGTATGAAGGACATCAGTTGATAACAGATAGAAACCATGCCCTTTTATCCTGTTTATTATTGCTCTGTGAAGTGTAGATTCTGTATTCTCCTTAGCTTCAAGCATTAACCTGGGGAAATATGGTGGGGTAAAGGACTTTTTGTTTTATTATGAGTGCCTATGGCTCTTATTATACTTTCATAAATAATAAATCCTAACGTGAATTTATTCAATAATGATTTTTACTAAAAATACTTTTATTAAACTCTGAGGTTGTTGTTTTCTACTGGTGATTCAATTTTTGGTGACAGTTGGTTAAGAATCTTGACTAACATGTACTCTTGAAATGAGATACTTGTGAGTTTAACAGAAATTTATGCAGTTATGGTGTGTTCATTCATTCTCTACTTTTCTTTGTGTAAGCTGAATTATTTCAGCAAGTGATAGTGAAGTTTGAGTCGAGAGAACATTCTAGCAACATTTCCTTCTTGATAAAGAATAAATGCCAGCTTGATGAAGTTCACCCACACATCTCTTGTCAGTGAAAGTGAATTCTGAGGTTATTAAAAGAATCTGAAGGTTTTTAACATCCTTTTAAAAGATGATCTTTAAGCAAAAGCTGAAAGTTTTTTCCAGTATCTCTAGCACTGCGGACCTTCAGATTAACGTGTTACCATTAATGTTGTCCCATGGAAGCTCCTCAGTATTTCTTAAAAATAGTATATGCCGTGTCTTAAATTGGGAATTCTTACAATCTCAGGACCTGAAGCAACTCAGGTTGCTGTAAAGCTGTCAGTTCCTCTCTAACCTAAGAAGACAGTAATGATTTGGTTTTAACTTGGGAGGCTATTTTTGAACTTGTAATACTTTCTGTGGAGAAAGTCTAAAAGCGTCCCTGGATCTTGGATTCAGTAGACTCCAAAGTGCATGTATTTTTTCCTCCAATCTTTTTTCTTTTTTCTTTTCTTTAATTTTTTTTCCTTTTTTTATTTTTTTAAGCTTTTCATAAATTCAGAACAAACCCTCACAGGTTTTGACCTTATTTTAAAAGTGCTTTCTATTTGAGATAAGTTTCTAAGATTGACAAGTGAAGTTCAGGTGGCAACTTCCCAGCTGATCTTTCTTCAAATATTGTATCTCAAAGTTCCTGAGAGCTGTTAACAGTCTGAGCCTCCTGAGAGTGGTAAAAGAGCATAAAAGATTGTCTGCAAATGAAAGTGAGATTACTGTTAGAGTATAGCATGAGGTAGTGTGAAGTTCAAACATAAATTTATTGATTTGAAGATTCTGGTTAAATGGAAAATTCTAGTATAGTCATTCAAAGATAAAGCTTGCTTTTCTGAGTCCAGGCCAGAGGCTAATTAAAAAAATCGCTCATTCACATTATTTGCCTTCACTGATGTGACTGATTTTGAGCAGTTGGCCCTTTTAAAGCATGAAACAAGAGGCGATATTATTAATTGTTTGCTAGCTCGTCTTCTCCCTCAAACTCAGGCACTGCTTCTGAATTCCCAGAATTGGTTCTTGGTTGTACATGCTGAATTGCTGGTAGTTTAACCTAGCTGGAGCCCCAGCTGATAACTAGGTACCATTGAGCAATCAAGACAAAATTGCATTTGTTCCTTCTTCTTGGTGTTGCTTGAAAATGTTGTTGAGAAGGCTCACTGAAGTGAATCTACAGCTGTAATATTAAACATTTAAACAGAGCTTTGAGATCTCTTCAAGTTTCAAAAAGTATTAGTTTGCAGTTTACCTTTTGCAACAGGGTGTAGATTCAACAACACTGTCTCAAGCTAAAAGAAAAATGATGCTAAGCAGAAAAGATTTGAGACTTGAAAAAGGTGTTGCTGTGCTTTGATAGTTTCCACTCAAAAGCCTCCTGAAACCAGGAGCCACACTACTAATATGGAAGACTTTCTTAATATTTTAAAGCTGTTTAAAGCACTGACGTCGGTATCTTTGTCTTCAGTAGCTTGCTAGCTGTTTCTTCCACATCCTTACTGGCAAATCAGTTTTGTAAATTTTTAATGAAGACTGGATGTTTTTTATCCATTGAATGTCCATCCAGTTTCACTGACCAGCTGTGAGAAATTTTTGAATGTTATATAGTAGATCACTTGCCTTCTGTATAGCTTTGGCCAGACAGGCACTTAGAAAAAAACTGCTGCATCAACTAAAGGACAGTGATGCTTATACATGTAAGAAAAACATGCATGTAGTGCTTAAAAGGCAGCAAAGACCATCTACAATAAATTGATAAGTTGATGATAAGCTGCAGAGCCCTCAGATGAAATTTAGATTTGAAGGAATCAGAAATAGCCATGTCCTAATTTGTATTTTGAAAAGCTGAAAAGTTTCAGTGGAAGAAAGCCCTGACTGGTTTGTTCCCAATGTGAGCTTTTTAATTTTAATGTGAAAAATATGTGCTTGTTCTGATAAGCAACTGAGAGTCTTTATGCATCTCTTGGTACTTTTAATTAACTATTTTTATGAAATTACAGGCAAATACATGAATTGAAGTATTTTTAATTTCTAGGTCTCGTCAGTTGCTTTTGAAGTTCCGGCAATTATAATTGATAATGTACTTGGTCTTACACAGATGCTTACATCTACTTCCACAGATAGTTTTATCTAAATATAATTGTTTGTAGGAAGACACTGGCTTAACATTATGGAGTAAACTGTGTTTTTAAACTGTGTTTGAAAATGGATCTGGATACATCCTGGATCTGGGACATAACACGCCGTGGGTCCATCAGGGAAGTTGGGAGAGTGTGGTCCAGGGGGAACTGCCATGCTGTGCCAGGGAAAGGTCTCATACCTGCCTGGTGCTCTGTGTTGCTCAGCTGCAGTACAGTGATGGCAGTAGGAGGTCATTAAACATTTGCGCGTGTCTGCGTTCACTGAAATTGTGCACTTGAAGGCTCTGGGCCAATTTTGTGTGGAGCTGGCTCAGATGAGTGAGTTGTGACCTCTTTTTTGGCAGGGGTGAACAGCCTTTCCCAGTCACTGAGTGCCAACTCGCTGATCGCCAGCACGCTCGTCTATCTCGACCTCTCAGGGAACGCGCTCCGCGGAGATGATCTCTCAGTAAGCGCTTCCCTTTCACCAGGAGATAATGAATGCGTGTTAATTAATGGTTGAGAGACACGAAATAACCTTTTGGTTTAGATCCTTTTTGGCCATTATTTCTGTACAGTTTTAGTAGGGATAGAAAATAATGGTTTTATTTCAGCTCTTTGGTATAAAGTCAGAACTGCTCCACACAACTAAAAAAATCCACATATTTTTAGTTTGTCTTTAGTCTTTGGCTTCTGCTGATACATGAGAAAAGTGCAAAGATATAATTTTTTTTCAGTGGACTTACCATTCTTTCTGAGTTCTGTTTGAAAGTGACAAAATGCCATTAAAAAGGCCTCATCATCTTTTTAATGATAAAAGTATTAAAATTTTTTCATTGGAAGGTTGGAAGCAAATTATTTCTTTTGACTTGTAAAGAATTAATTTCTGCTTTTCAGTATTTTTGTTTGTATAAATAAATTTGTGCACCTCCTTGACATGTGCTGTTGAAATCCACGATTCTTTGAAGAATGTAATTATTTTTTAAACTCCTTTGTTCAGTTTATCAATTGCCATGAAGGTGGAGCTCTATTTCCTCTGTAATGAAATCCATTTACTTCTCAATTTGTATATATTCACTTCCTGGCTGTTACATTTGCATTTCTCTTTCACATCAAATGTTCTGTGCATGTAGCTGTCAGGTTTTGAATTCTAAGTATTGAACATCTAGAAGATACAAAACTATGGTCAACCAATCTCATAATTTAAAGTGCAGTCAGATATGACTTCATGGCTTTTTCACATATCTTACTTGCAGATTCATCAGCATATTCAGAGAACTAGCCTTTTCAGACATGAGGTGAAAGGGTCAGAAGGACAACAAGGTTTTAAAGGTAGCAAATAAATAGTTAAATGTAAGTAAAGACACACAGTGAATTACTCTGAGAGAATAACATAGTAAATAATGTAAAAACAAAAGGTAAAATAAAATGTAATAAATGAATCTTTGTCAGACAATGTTTAAAAAAACTTAAGGTCTACCTACAATGTTTTGAGAGATAAATGCAGGAAGTTGGGCTTTTCTTAGCCTGTCAGAGGGATGGTTCAAAGATAAAGATTATCTGAGGTCTCTTAATCTGTGGAATCAGTTTTCTAACAGGAGCAAGGGGAAATCCTGTTATTTAGCAATTAAAATAAACCCTAGCAAAGTATGAAAATTTTCAAAGTGAGGACCTCTCTTCTCTCTTGCATTGTAGTTATAGGGGCTAAATGACCTAGTTTTTGGGAAGATGGATCTATTTTGAAATGTTAAGTGTGCACTGTTTGGCTGGATTTCATGTGGAGTTGAGCTTTCCACTTTCCTCTGAATTAGGTCACACTTTTATCTTTCTGTGTTGCTCTCTGAGACTAAAAAGAGCCCAAAATGAAACAGTGTATAGTAAGAAGTTTTACATATGCTAACATTTACATGACATATTCTAGGCAGTACTGAAGCAATCAATGTTAAAATCTTGTTACTGGTTCTATATTCTCCCTTAAACCTGTAATGTGCAGCTGATATTAAGAACTAACCATGGACTTCAGGTGCAAATTAGTTGCTTCCCTCAAGCTTAAGGAGTCTGGCTTTAACTTAGAGACCTATTAGCCTTTCTGAAATGTAACAGCAATCTGAGTGACATCACAAATCTTTGTTTAATTATCATCTTAATTATCATCTGCTATGAAAGTTAAATACAGTAACTAAAGACCTATGCTTTAAGAGAAATGTTGGGTAAGTGTAGTCTGAGCTCCATTTTCCCACTATTAAAAAAAAGCCTACAAATGTAAAACATGTTGTATGATTAGGTGAAGTTTCAGGTGATTTTATAGTAAAAGCCAAAAATGCAATGAGAGGTAGTGGTCCAGTAACAGTTGTCATAATATAAACATTAACATCTGTAATTCTTTCTGTCAAATAATTATAGAGCCTGTACAATTTTTTGGCCCAGCCAAATGCCCTTGTTCACCTGGATTTATCCAACACGGAGTGTGCACTAGATATGGTAAAGACCATTTTTGTTGCTATTTCAATACCAAGGGAACATTCCCCACCTTCTATCCCTAGGTAGTTTTTTGTGTTAATATAAATTACAATTATTTGCCCTTATTTTGAACCAGGTGTGTGGAGCCCTCCTTCGTGGATGCCTTCAGCATCTAGCTGTCCTTAGCCTCTCAAGGACTCTGTTTTCTCACAGGTACTATTTAAATGTCATTACCCTCAGCTCCTGCAGTATTTTGGTTTATAATTTTTTGCACTTAGGTAGCACCTTTTTTTATAAGAATAAATCTAAGACTTTTTTTTAATAAAGCCTTAGAAGTCTTAGTGCTCGATGAAGTAGGGACTACTTATTCTAAGCAAAATATTTTCTTTCCCTTTCTGCTCTTTGCTAAAGGTCTGTAAAGTAAGCTACCTTGTCTAATATGTGTTTGTGTGATGCTGATGCAGCAGAAAGTCTGTATATATCTTTTGTCTCTAAGGGGCAAAGCACCACACTTTGAAGTCTGGCTGACTTGATTCCTCTTTATATATGATTTTTAAAGTTTGTATTTTTCATTATTTGATGATGGGTACAAATGCTTTTTTTCCTGTTGTGTCTTCTTCTGGGAGGAACTCCCTTTGAAAGTCTTTGAGATTGAACATTTACTTTTTAGAGTACTTGCATTGTAGGAAATAGTAGGTTCCATTTTCTTCAGATTGAAGCTTTGGGTCCTTATCAGAGATAACACCTAATTGATGCTAAGGTATTCTAGCATTGAGTAATTATTTCTAGTGGTGAAAAAGCAATTTCAGGGTTTTGTTTATGTCCTGCTTGGTCTTCTGCTTGTGAGATGTAAGTACGTTCACTATTAACCAGATCTAAATGATCATTCTTTGTAGTTCACCAAACAGGAGGTAGATAGTCATGTCTTCTGTGCAGCAGTGCAGTTGTGAGGATTGTTTGTTGAATCAACATTTTGATGACATTATAATTCTAAGCTAATTGAGAGCCACTGATTACAGAACTGCCGAAGGTAGAGCAATTAAACTGTAAAAGATCATTACATTTCTGATGGCTTATGTTTGCTATTTATTGGAATGAGGAGAGTCTAAATGCTACTTCTTAATGAATCTGTTTATTTACAGAAAAGGAAAAGAAGTCCCTCCCTCCTTCAAACAGTTTTTCAGCAGCTCACTTGCTTTGATGCAGATTAACCTTTCAGGAACTAAACTCCCTCCTGAGCCTCTAAAGTAAGAATTTAATTTCATTTTTTCCTGTGCCTAAAACCTAGTTTGCATTTTTGTTATATGAGTGCCTCATATTTAAAAGGAAGGGAAAAGAATTTTGCTTTCTTCTTTTTTTTTCCCCATTGTTCGTTATTGATATTAGAAGAATGAGTTTTGTGATGGTCACACATTCATGAAATGTTCTTTCAGTCTCACAGTTGAGGCTATTAATCATATTTCTTGCTCTGGGAATGTCAGCATTCTGTCAGCATTTTTTGGGATATATTTCTTTCTTTGTGGCTCATGAACAAAACTGCTCCACAGTGAAATGGGATTATAGGCTTGTGTTAGCACCATTCCTTTGGGACAGCATTATTGCAACAGCCATAATGAAACAGAACCTGTTGCAGTGTTTGGGAGGAGAAACTTATTGCACTGAGCTGTGCTCTCCTTTTGGGGAGGAGACAGTGGCAGCAGTTTCCAGGAGTGCTGAGTGGAATGAGTCTTTTTGTCGTATGTCACCCAGCCTGTGACTAACAGGTTCTGCAGACTGAGGGAAATTGTGAAGCACTGTCATCCTTCTTGTGATGTGTCTGGATTTGAACTGTGTTGAAATTTTCAGACATGAAATTTTTAAAGTGTGTCTTAAAGTCAGGAGAGGCCTAGATAGGCTATTCTGTGATTCTGGCAGAATATTGGTGTTTGTTTGGCTTAATTAAGAAAGGGCTCTTTTCAAAGTGTCATCTTCCTAAATAATATGCATTAAAATACACATAACCTTATCTGTAGCAGACACCTAGACACGTTCAATACCTGTTTTGCAATCTTAATATGGATATAGGTGCATGGATGTATCCCTGTATTGTTGGGAGCCTGCCTTCTGAGGGGAAGGGGAATGGGGAACATCTAATGGACAGGAGTTGATGGCAAAATTGGAGATGTGGGATATAAAGAATAGTTAGCGAGAATGAGATGGAAAGCTTTTGATGCACTCTGGAGGAAGCTAAGGGAAGGAAGAGTGACAAGTGCAACAGCAGAAAGAGCAGTATATGTAGTTTTGGAGTATTTTTTCTTAAGGCAGTTGAGTATTGAAGAGGACAGTACAATATCACAGAATGGGTCAGGTTGGGAGGGACCACTGTGGGTTATTGGGTCAAACCACCCTGCTTAAGTAGGGTCATCTTACAGCACATGGCACGGGATTGCATCCAGATAGTTCTTGAAGATCTGCAGTGGGGAAGACTTCACAACATCTCTGGGCAACCTGCTCCTGTGCACGGTCACCTTTACAGTAAAATTCTTCCTCATGTTCAGGTGGAACTTCCTATGCTAAAGTTTTTGCATATGGCCTCTTGTCTTCTTCCTTGGCACCTCTGAGAAGAGCTTTATGGTTAAGTGAGATGCACTGGATTGAAATCCATATTCAACACAGGAGCCATTTTAGCTCTGATCTTTCACTTTGTTCTATGTGCTGCTCTTGGTTGTTGTTCTGCTTGCTCAGACTTTGCCACTATTAGGGAGGTGTGGTACAGATGTGTTTTCAAATACAAAGTGATTTTTTTGAAATACAGTTGATTCTGATTAATTTAGAGCTATTGATCTAAATGGAGGGTGGAGGGCAGCAGGGAAGAAAAACAAGGATGGATATGACTACTACAGAAGACAGTACTGCTTTGACAGGAAAAGGAGAATACTATGGGACATTGAATATATCCCCAGAGATTAGAAAAGATGAGAAGCACCAAACATTAAGGTTCTCTTCTTGTCATGTTGAGTATGTCTTATGGTATGAGGAATGTGAGCAGGTGAGTTCTGTACAATTGCCTGTGCTCATGAAAGATATTATTATATTAATTTATCCCAAAAACTTGGGACCCTTTGCCTGCCAGCTGGGCAGCAAATGGCATCTTCGTAGTCCTTTTCAGTCAAAATATGCATTAGCTTCTGGTAACGCTTAAGATAATCTGGCTCAATTTGACTGAACTGGGTTGGAGAGAGTTACTTGCCTGGTGTTGGTGGAAGTAGAGAGGCAGTGATGGGGAGCATAGGATGAGCCAAGAGCAGAAAGCTCTTTCACGAGCTCAGAAAGCTCCAAGGTGGGGCATCTTTGCAAAGTCCAGCTGGCAGTGAATGGTCTCAGAGTGTCCATGCCACTCTCAGCTGTCTGGTATTTTGGCCTGTTCTGCTTTTGTTCTGGTGACAGCGTTCACCACTGTCTAGGAGATAGGACAGAAGCTGTTAGTAGTTTTTGGCAATTTCTGTGATGTGCTTTTTCTCTGACCTAAATTTTTCATTCTGTTTGAGCTGAGCATGTCACAACACTACAGAGGACTATGCTTTTGGGATTGAGAGGTAAAGCAGGGCACCTTGCTTTACCTCTCAATCCCTACATGGCTTGATTAATCCACTTCAAAAATGTCCTGTGGAAGTTAATCTGGTGTTAAAAGGACTGAGGATGTGTAGTGTGGGACAGCTGCTTGGCCTTTTGTTCTTAACTGCAAGAATTACAAACCTTCTCTGGAACCATCAAGATCACGGTGGTGGTTAAACACAAGAAGATAGAAACACTTTTTTCAGGCAGGAAATTGTCATTTGCAAGACTGCAAGAGCACGTGAGAGATGGCTCCAGGAAGCAAAAAAATCAAAGCTATGGTGTATCATGACAGTACTTTCCTGGCATCATTCATCAGCATATGTCAAAAAGCTTTTGGAGCTGGAGCTGTCCAGTGACAGAAGAGAAGTTCCTTGTTTGTGTCCAT
Source organism: Calcarius lapponicus (assembly GCA_039654755.1). NCBI lineage: Eukaryota > Metazoa > Chordata > Aves > Passeriformes > Fringillidae > Calcarius > Calcarius lapponicus. The sequence goes on along the minus strand of CM077464.1, from coordinate 94,882,023 downwards.
GAACCAGAGGTCACCAAATTGAATATGTGATTCAAGATCGATCCTGCCTAGAGAAAAAAGAGATAGATAAAATGCAGATACCTGACATTCTGAGTTCCAAATTCCCCTACTTAATTGTTATTTGATTTCTTTATAGGCTTCCTTCAGCTCTACAGCTGTGGTATGTTTAATTGCGTGTGCTAGCTCAGTGAGTTTAAGGATATTGGTTAATCAGTGGAGTCTGTGAAGGACATGAACTTGCTTGGACAGTGTAAATCAAGCCTTTCAGGGAGCAGGTTTGCTGATAAAGCTGTACTATGAGGATGCCATGTGGTGGGTGGAGAGAGGGTATATACCTTGTACATAGGTAATATAGTTAATGTTCCATTTGCAGCTCACTCTTTTTTCCACCATTTTTTAATGGAGGCAGTTTGTGCTCTTGTCCTTGAAGTGTAAGTTGGCATTTTTGTTGAATTTTACAGACATTGCCAAAAACTGTATTTTGATCTGTCAGTGCTGTAACAAGACAAGTTTCTGATATGCTCCTCATGCAAATGCTAATCACAAGGCCAATTCTTGCATTCTGCATCGTGCACAGTTGATAAGACCTCTCCATGTGTTGCCATGTGTGTGATTTAAACACAGTGGCCAAGTGTAAGTAAAAGATGTCTGGCTTCAGGCCCTTTGAAGGCTGGTGATTTTTCATGACAAAGAATGGAGAAATATAAGATTTTCTTAGGATGAATTTGTAAGGAAGAGTTTAGGGGAACAAACCTTTTTTTTCTTCCAGTTGTGAAAAGTGCACAACTGAAGCAGCACCATGTGTCTTTTTTTAATCTGCACTTCCTTTATGCTTCCACTGTCTTTTTTTATTTTCTGGAAATGCCTTGGAAGCTCTTTGCAAGCTTACCATCAGCCAGACTGACTGAATAAAAATCATGTCTGGGTAAGAAAGATAGACAAGATCATCTAAAAATTTGTGAGAACTGTTGCAGAACTTTCACTTCTCTCCCCACCCTCTTTCCTCCCTCATATATTAATAGCTTAAGTAAATAAGCAGAAGATATCTGCCTTTGTTAATAGGGAAGGTCTGATTATACCTGCAGGACAGAAGACATAAAGGCTTAAATGAAAACCTGCCCAAGGCGCACACATTTCAAATGTAGCTTTGACACACTACTTGCACAGCAAGAGTGTAGACAAATGGCTCATCAGAAGGGGTTGGTTTTTATCTCCATGCATCAGTCACTTGGTTAGCTGCTTTTGGCTGAAATGAAGTTGGAGAAGGAAGTCCTTCTGTTTCTCTGTTGAATTATTAATTCAAAGCTGCATCTATTCTGAAGATATTAGAAGCTATATACACAGATTTTGTTTGTTCCTTCTCTATTACACATACTGTTGTGGTTTCTGATTTGACAGTATTAATATAAGTGTGATATTAGTACTAACTTTTAGATGTGGAAACAAACTTCTGTGAGACTTTAAAATTGGATTTATGAGAATTGTAATTAGTCATTACTTCATGTGTCTGCCAATGTGCCTAAAGGCAAAGGATACCATTGCATAGGAATATCATTTTGAAATCTGTAAGTACTTGTTGGGTTGTGGACATGGAGAATTTTGTGGTACTGGAACCTGCTCAAACCTTTGAGTGTTACAGGCATTGTGCCTGACTGAAATGGATGGCTGCATGGCATCTTGCATATTTTAAAAACTTTATTCTTTCCTAGATTTTTGGAAAATCTGAGCATTTGTATGGTTGTATGGCAGAACACTCCAGTTATAACCATTTGGTGCTCTTTGAAAGCAAATGTTGAAGAAAATTCATCTCTGATGAATGTTATTAAATGTTGATGGTGCATTAGCTTTAAAGTTTCTTCATTAGCCTTGCATCCCTGCAGTTTTTGAAGCTCCTGGAGTGTTCCGAGTGTGCAGGCTTGCGCTGCCATTGTCATTTAAGAAATAACTGCTCAGCTGGTGTTGTTTTGAAATGAATCTTTGCATTATAGATGTATTAACCTGTGATCACTTAGATGATGATGTAAAGCTGCCCTTTATCTTTTAAAAACAGTTCTAAAATTGATCTTTTTCAGAGCGCTATTATTAGGCCTGGCTTGCAATCACAATCTGAAGGAGGTGTCTTTAGACCTCAGTAGCTGTGAGGTAAGGAATATTTATCAGGATGTGTTCAAAATGTGCAATGATGAGGTTTTAGAGTTCCTGTGAAATCCACTGGGCAAGAGATTCTTCCTCTGTAGTCAAAACTTGTGGGAAAGATGAGAAGCAGAGAACTCAGAGAAGCAGTTATGATAAAAGGATGTGTTACAGCATCCTAAATAATGAGCGCAGGGGTTCAAAGCACCTGATTAGCAAAAGCCTCCTTGCAGTGCAGCTGTACTACACACTGAGCCTGCCTGTTGGATGCTTGGCAGCTTCTGCTCTCTGGTGGTGTGATTAGCAGCAGGATTTTCCAAGGTGCCCAAATTTGAATGCCTCTAAGGAAGCTGCCATGTCTGTGGTTCAGTTGTCTTCCTTCAGAACCGAAGGCATGCTTCCTCTTCTGCAGGTTTGCTTTTTAACCGTGGGAGAAATTCTATTTTCCTAATCAATTAATAAATTCAAGCCAATAAGGAACTTTGGTAAAAGTTTTTAACATAAGAAGCACTGTCCAAGTGGCCTCCAGAATAAGTAAGAAAAATTGTTGCAACTGGTTTGCCTTATCTTGTTTCCTCTTGCTTCCCTGTGCTTTGCTGTGCACTCTGTTTCCCAGGATTGCCCCTACTCTTGCAGGATGATTCCTGCATGGTTAAAGCAGAATTTGAAAAGATCTGACACAACCCTGGGAAGCCACTCGAGGCAAAGTTATTTTGTTGAGAACTGTGTGGTGGGCTCTTGCCAAAATCAACATGAACCAGTTTAGGCCTTCTCTGACTTCCCAGTTTTTCAAGCTGCAAAGAAAGCCTCCTGTTTGTTAGATATTTCCAAGCCCATCTGAGTATTAACTGTTCTAGAAGTGCCTGCAGATACAGTGGTTGCCCTTTAAGTAGAAGATATGCAATATTGATAACCATGTTGAAGTGCAGTAATCCTTGCCTTTAGGTTTGTGATCAATTGCTTTTGAAATGTGCACAGATTTCCTTATGAAGAAAAAACTAAATAATTGTGAATGCATGTCATAGTTTCTGATATTTTAGATTTTTTGTAAAATGTTACTACTTTGAAGAGTACTGCGTGTAAATTCCAAATAGAAAAGCTTTCAAGTCCAGTACATATGCTTCTGACTTCTGAGTAGAGGGATCAGATGGATGATAATTTATCTTTCAGAGGAAGGAAGGAAAAGGGAGGAGTAATTAACGTAATAAAGTCCTATGATCATAGCTTTAAATGAATAAATCAATAAAGCACGAATATAAGTAATGAGAGTATAAATTAGCATGTAAATCAACAAGGGCTGACAGGAGAGAAAATATTACCCTTTCATGAAACAACATCCAGGATGGGATGTGAAAGAGCTCTTCAAGGAGCAATGAGATATATTGGACACCAAAGCACTTGTGGTCATGGCTGACTCTTGTGACAGAAAGGAAGGAATCCTGCCCAATTCAGTGTTGCCTTCCTGTAGCTGGTCCCTCCAAACTGACAGCACATCCTTAGATCCTTTCCTTAACATTTTTCTCCCATCACTGAGCTTTATCCATTCTCATGTGCTTTGGAAGGAAGTGATGCTTCTGCCAGCAGGGAAGTTGATGTGCCAGCAGCTGGGAATGCTCTCAATGGGCCCAGCACCTCAGCATCCTGCTCCACCTCTCCCTGACCCTCTGGGATCTGGGTAGAGTAATCTACACCTGGAAAGAGAGTGGTGGGAAGCTTGGAGCCCATCACCACTACTCCCAGTTCCTGCAAGCACACGCTCCTAGGGGGCTATAAAGCTGATGCTTCAGCTTTGCCCTCTTCTTTCTTCCATCAGGCAAGCTGTACTCAAGTATGGAAGGATAAATCTGTGTTCCTTCCCTCTTCCACCATTTTTCATTTGCTCCCATAATTTTCTGGTATATTATCTCCAAGCTTAATCATTTTCTATTGCTTGTTTGGTTGTTTTTTTAAATTATTTTTTACTATGAAAATTACATTTTTATTTCTACCTGCTCAGCACTGATGTATTTCACTCTTTTCCCTTCTGCTTCCCTTAGCTTGGTCACTGTGTAAGTACCCTCCATGCTTTACCTTAATTGTTAAATCAGTAAGCAGCTTTGTTTGCCCTTCCCATATTAGTACCTCATAGCTTTGAACACACTTGGCGTTTTTAATTGTAGAAGGGTTATTCTTTGTTTTCTGATAAGATCTTTTCTTTGTAGTCTCAGAAGTATGTCATATAGAAGGTGTTGCAGGGAGTCTTTTTGTTAGTATCACAGTCCACATTGATGAGCAGCACTTCAATGTATCTGCTTTTATATATATCTATTTATGTGCATAATATTTTAACACAGTTGCAGCAAATTGTGATCCTAAAAGTGGAGTTTTTGTCATCACTTTCAGATCAAATAGACATCACCATTTGTGCTCGTGAAATGTTTATATATTTAAAATTTTGAATGTAGAGTTATCTGGTACAAGATTGAAAGGTACTTCTGCAAAATTGTGCACTTCAGCCTTCAAAGTATATATAGCCAAAGCATTTGGATTCTATTGTGAGTACAATTTTAGTGTATAGAACTTTACCCTACCAATAACCAATCCAGTTCCATGTATGATCTGCCACAGATTCTGCAGTAGTAGATGTGACACTGTATAAAATGTTTATCTTGTAGTGGGCCACACTGAGAGAGCAGCACAAAGCAAAACAGAATGATTTTGACTTTCATACAGCAAATGCTATAAATGCTCTTACTAAAATAAAGTTGAGTTAAATTTGCAGCACTTCTGGCCCGAATACAGCCTGTAATATGACTACTTATTGAGAGGATGAGGTGAAGGATAGGCAGGCTTTGATTTATGGAGAGGGGAAAAGGTGCCTTATGTTCCGTACTTCTCACACTCTGGATGCAATTTATGATTTAGGTGTTATCTTTGGCCACCAAAGATAACCATTGGCCACCAAAGGCCATTCTCCAAATACTCAGGTCAAGTTATCCAGCTGCTTGTTAACCCATCACATACCTCAAATGTTCAGAAAAGTGCCATATCAAGTCTTTATTGAAAAATGCTTCTAGAAGGCATTTGTGGCTCTTTAATTATAACATGGATAAAAGCTGATGGTCCACAGAAATATCAGCAGGTAGATTCAGGATATTTATCCAAGTAAGTGAACTAAGTAAAATATTACACAGTTTTTATGCACAGGAGGTGAAAAAGCTTTGAAGGGGTTTGAAGAAGCTTTCCATTCTTTTTGAAGCAAATAACGTGAAGATAGAAAATGTAAAAATAAAATTTCCATAGAATTTTTTCCTACTTCAGCTAAAATCTTTTACAGGGAGATGTTTATAAAGTTAAATGCACCTTATATAAAAGTGCATAGTTGCAAAAAAAAAGAAAATACTTTTGCTCCTTTGGAAAAAAAAGGTGTTAATTCAGTAGCATTAGTAAATAAGTATGTAAGATTTCATTACTTTAATTCTTAATGTTGATGTTTTCTCTTAGAACATTTCATTGTTTTTTCATTAAATCCTGACATTTCTTTTATAGTCATGTAATATTTCAGATTAATAATATCATAATTGATACTTTGCAGCCAGGCATTTTTGTTATTGTTGCAATTTTTTTCTTTTATTGCTATTTCTTAAGAATGGCTATATTACGGTTTTCTCTTGTTTATTGTCTTTTATGGCTGTTTTACAATTGGATTATTTAAATTTTCTTTTCAGCGACAGGGAGGCATAATTTGAGATTTTTTTTTTTTTGTATGCCCCCCACTTATCTTTTGGGCACCTTAGCATTGTGCTAAGAGCTGGAAGAAGATGCTCACTGCAAGGCCTGACTATAGTGGAGTTCAAGGATGCCAGGGTTGCAAGCTGATGGACTAGTCTAAGTTTTCTTTTTTGTATCACCAGACACTGGAAATATTCATGTAGAGAATGCTCATCCCAATGCTTCAGGCACTGCCCAGCACAAGTCCTAAAGGATTTGCTGTGTTTAACCATTTAAGTATTTTCCTGATTTAAAGGCTGAGAGATAGTTTTCAAGAGAAAGCAAAGAGAGTCCCTTTTCTCATTTGTATGCAAATACTGAGTAAGGATGAGGACAGTAGGAATGTGTGCATAGGCTGTCATTTTGATGTCTATAACTTCTTCTGTTGCTGTTGTTTTTGCCGCTGCTAGTGCCTTCTGTATTCACAAAGCTCCTACCACTGTCTTCTGTGTGATCTTGAAACCATAACTAGTTTGCAAAAATGGATGATGTTTTGTCTCTAGTTAAGATCTGGAGGTGCACAAGTCTTGGAAGGATGCATAGCAGAAATACACAATATCACCAGCCTAGATATTTCAGACAATGGTAAGTACACAGAACAGGAGCGGAGGGTTGTGCAAGCCAAGAAATGCTTTTTGTTTCTTCTCTCAGTGTAACCAAGGATGCTTGCTCTTGCTTTGTGATTATTGGCCATGCTGTTATGGAAATGTCTCAGACCAAGACCTCTTATAAAGAAATGTGGGAAGACTAGGTGTACCCTCAAAAGTTTGTTGTTGAGATCAGTGTAACACCGCAGAAAAAAATAATGGCACCAAGCTCATATTAGATCCAGAGTAAATTGGGGTCAAGTACAATAGGTTAAGAAGCTAAATGAGAAGTGGAAGTGTAGTGAAAGAAAAAAGGGAAAGGTCTGGTACAGAATGAAGCTGAGGGGGAAAATTTGGAGCAAAGAGCCAAGAGCTTCAGGTCAGAAAAGGCCTTCTGGAGTCTTTGGAAAAGTCTTTGAATATTTCTGCTTTGGAGTCTCTGTGCTTCCTAGCACAGGTATTCCTGGAAATATGAGCTGGCTTCTCATCTTGCAGGTTCAAGGTGTAGATGTATGAACTGGAAGAATTCACCTGCTGTGTTTGCCCCTCTATCAGCCAAGTGCAGAAGTATTTCAGAAACAGATTCCCAGTACAGTGGCATGCACAAGAAGGGTGGAATGGACAAGTGGAAAGCTGTGAGAGCTACTGATCCAGCCCAGTTAGGCAAAAAGATTTATTTTTATAAATAAAGATAGATATTTGAAATCTAAATTATGCTGTGAATCTGAGTTCTAAAAAATTGTAATCTAGCTAGTGGACTCCTCAAATGCATAACTAGCTTGGGAATACTAAAGTTAATTTTCTTTTACTCAGGAGCAGAAAAAAATTTGCCTTGTTTTTCAGATAATTTTATTTGTAGTGTATTATGTTAGCCTTTTTTGCAGGCTTTTGAAGGCTTTGAAATATTGTTGGTACACAGCTCTACTAAGACTAGATAGTGATTAACATTATTTCAGAATTCTCCAAGGAACTTCAAACTCTGCCTGACCGTGTGAGGAACTACCCTTGGGTGGTTGGACTGTGGATAAGGGACTTAATTCTCTTCTGTGTTTCTGAGAGGTGCCTTTAATATCTGATTAGCATGGAGATTTAAAGGGTTTATTTTAGAGGAAGCATTTATTCTCATAGAAAAGCAGAGACACTAATGAGAAAAAGATTTAAAGATAGAAGAATGGGAATTTTCCTACACATTTTGGAAATTAGTATGCTGATATAATTACTTGAATATAGCATCAATAATTGGACCTGGTCTGGTTCTTTTGTGAAAATGTATTTTAATTCCTAATCTAATCTGATTCTTTACAGGCCTAGAATCTGATCTCTCAACCCTTGTAGTCTGGCTTAGTAAAAACCGATCGATAAGACACTTGGCATTAGGCAAAAACTTTAACAACATGAAATCCAAGTAAGGATTTTCTTTCTTCTAAATAACAAGAGAATGGGTGAGGAGAAACTGCTGATTTCATCATCTTCCTAACTTTTCTTCCCTCAGAAATCTCACTCCAGTACTTGATAATTTAGTTCAGATGATTCAAGACGAGGATTCAGTGAGTATCTTTCTGCCTACTATCATCATGTGTATTTGTACCCTCACAGTCTATTTCTGATGATTTTCTTCATTTTCTTAATTTGCTGCATAAGATTTGATCACAATTCTGCACAGACACATCCAGCATTTTGTATTTGTTTTTTCTTTTTCAGATTGTAATTTGGATTAACTTGTGCCATGTAGGTGAACATTTTCTGAGGATAGTCTTAGGATCTGTGGTTGTTGAAAAATATTCATTTTAAATAGTTGGATGTGTGTAACTTAGTTATTTATGTCTAAATTATACAGCCCTTTAGGCACAAATTTTCAGAACTTTTGTGTCCTGATAAGAGATTACAATGGTAGTGTTCTCAATAGCAATGCTTTTTTTTTAATTTATGGAATGCATTATTTCCTGATAGCTGCTGCTGTGTATTAACTTTTTTTTTTCCCTTGGCAAAACGAAAGGTCACTGCAGTGATCTTTCAGAATTCCTTCCTTCTTCAAAAAGATGCAAATAAACCATTCACTGTGCTGTTTTTTACCTTTCTTAGTCATGGGAGCAATTTCATAAAACCTTTTCGGGGTACCTTGATGGGATGCTTTCTGACTTCCTTAATTTCTCTACTTTTGTTATTCTGAAAGACTTTTGTGGTTGGATTTGTGTTCTTGCCCATTCTTGACATCCTAGTTTTGGTTAGAAGGGGGTTCTTAAGATGCTGTGTTATTCTCATGCTTGTCAATCTTTATTTATCTACTCTTAGTCCTTTCTTTCTCCTTAACTTCCTGTGCAAGTACCAAGCAAGCTTTCCTCATTCTCCAGAGACAGCCGACTGTAGACTCAGGTTGTCTGAACACCTGCTACTTCCTGTTGTCTTTATTGTCTCACCTCCAAGTTCATGCTCTTCATATTAACTGCCTGGCTGTCTTCTCCTCCCATCTGTGTCTATATCCTGGCAGTTTTAACCAGCATTCCCAATGTCTCTTCCCTTGCAAGGTCATTAGACTCATATTCCTTTTCCCCTTTTTCTTAGTTGTCAATTTTATTTGAAGTGATTTATTTAACTAGTCCTCTATGCTCTTTCTGTCCTCTTAGCTGGGATTAGTGGTACTGGTGTTTCTTGATTCTATGCCTTCATCCACAATATATTTTTTAAAGCATGGAAGGTCAGCAGGATGTGGTAAAGTTCTTCATACAGATACCAAAACTGATTCTAATTGAGGTAACACCTGTAATGAAAGCACCTTAATAAAAATCCTTGTTTGCACAAGTTAGATGTAGGGTTGTACTAAGTAATGTATTGGTGGAACTCTGTTTTGCTTCTTGTACCAAGCTAGCCTTTTTGTTTTGTGCTGTGTGACCACCTCCTTCTACTCTGCCTCTAAAGGGAATGCTGTAGGACTGCCTTCTCCTCCTTTCCTTTTCCTTTTGATCCTGTACTGAGCAGTTTCATTTCATCAGATACCACCTGCTGCTTCTGTGTGGGCATTTGTCTCTGTCCTGCCCTGTTTCTCATGCTTATCCTTTCACAGCTGTCCTGAAGAACTGAATCACAAGCAAATGTAATTTAGTAGGTTTTCTTTTTCCATTATTCCTTTGTTCTGTTTCAGCTGAACATTTTTCCCACTCAGACCATACCTTAAAACGCCTCATCAACTCACTGTGTCCTTTCAGTGCCCAAACCATCTTATTAAACATGCTGTTGAATTTTTTCCCTCTTTTATGACTCCTTTCTTTACTACCTTTTCTTAAGAAGAAAAGTTTCTACTTTCACTGTAGTATTTCTACTTAAAGTGTTACAACCTTCTGTTTATCTTTCCTGGCTTCTGTTTTTGAAACTTCCAGGTTATAGGAAAAGGTGGCTGCTAAATTTTGTGTGTATTATTCTTGCAGTTCTCTCTCCTTTGCATCATTAGCTTCCACTTTTTGCACTCCTTTTCTTTTCTCAACCTCATTTCTTGTTCCACTTTCTACCTTTTTTTTACTATACATGGGTCAGATGTGCTCCTATAATTCTTTACCCACTACGTTTTCCTGACCTAACCTACACAATGTTTTGTCATCCTGTTTTCAAACAGTGTTATAATGAAATAATGCACCAAAAAGTTGTTTTATTTAGTTACTTAGAATAACTGTCTCTTCTTCATGTCACTTCATTAACATTTGGGATATAGCATATGATCCTTTGGGGTTATCGTGCTTCCTCTTTCCCCATGTTCTTTTCTCTTGTTAATCCTCTTCAGTGAAGGAATCTTGTTTTTTTTTCTGTCTCATCAAGCACTAAAGCCAGCATGAACCATCTCCTAGCAGCAAAAGAGTTGAGGACAGACACTGTAGTACTGTGGGAAAAATGTGTTGCAGAAAGCTGGCTAGGATTGTCCTCACTGTATCTTGATGCTAGGGAATTATTTTAAGTCTCTAGCTATTTCAATTTGAATCTTAAATGGGGTGGTCCTCCCTCATTCTAACAATAGTATGCATTTACTGACACAGGACATGAAAAATTTAAGATGCAGTTGTAGAGACTGGGATGTGATGTTGCCCAGAGCACACTGCACAGTTTGGGGACTGCACATTGTCTGCATGGAAAGTTGGAGCAAGTGGCTTTAACCTAAAATAATAATCTCTAAATGCTTCTTCATGTGTTTATGCACACTTTAAATAGCTCTTTGCTGTGTTAATGTGAGTCGTGAGTAAAATGATTTAAACAATCAGTGGCTTGCTTCTATGACTCTTAAAATAGTGATACCCACATGGACTTCTGCATCATTTAAAAGCAGTAGTAGTAACCTACATAGCAGAGCTTCATAGGTGCTTTATATAAGCAAGGATGCAACATTTAGTTTCATTTTTTGGATTCTTTTCATGTCTTTCTATATAAATAGGTGCTATACTGTGCAGACTATTAAAATGTATTCTTAATGTGCCCATTCCTTTTCTTGTTGCAAAAATGGATGTTGTGCTGCAGATATGCAGTGTTGTTGCTCAGAGTGGTAATCACTCGTGCATAGGTGCAGTGAATTTTTAGTGATGATTATCTTAAGTTGTTAGTTCAGTGCTTGGTGCAGAATTGGCTTTTGGAGGCTTTTTGCAGCATTTTTGTTTTTAGGAAAAACAAATTTAGCTTGATTTAATTCCTAGGATTTTTTCCAGCACAAGTATGACTGAATCAATGAATAAAATCATACAATTTCTAATTGTATATTTGTACTTTGAGAATTCCTCTTCCTTAAAAAGATTGTGTTAAGGCATTTTCTCTGTATTGGCGAAGAACCTGTTTTCTGTAGCAGGGACAGTGAAAATGCTCCTTAGACTTCTGTTTTCTCAATATCTAGCTAAAACTATTAAGTTATTAAAAGAAGTAAGTGTTTGTAGAGTATTTGCCCATATTTATGGGGGATTTGGTTTTGATTAAGTTTTTTTGTTGTTGTTGTTTGTTTGGGATTTTTAATGTAACAATTAGATAATGTAATGAATATTTAGATGGTGCATAGCTGTCAAGCCTTACAGAACACAGTACAGAAGGGTTCTTGGTCATATACTGTTTTGTCAGAGTGCTGGAATGCAAGAAGCTTCCTGGGAGGATATTTGAGATTTAGAAAAACTTTGTGGGAGGGATCATGTGCAGCTCAGTTACTCCAATGCCCATCTCTAAAGTGACACATGAGAAACAGAAACAATCTCACATTCACAAGTTTATTGCTGATTTTTCCTAGTGCTGCATGGTGCTGCTTTACTGTGACTCTGTCAGCAAAAGGGCTTCTCAGACTTCTGTCAAGAGCTCCTGAGTGCCATTCTAAATGTGATGTTAACGTTTTTATGTTAATATTGCTTTTAAATTCCTAATAATTCTTTACATTCCTCTTCATGACATGAAATAAAATTTGAAAACAGACAGATTAAGGGTATTAGCATAGTAATTTAATAACTTCCATTTAAAATAAAACCAGCATGTGGCTTGTGTTATTATTAGACTTTATAATTATCAACCTGCTGTGCCTCCAAACTTTTGTGCTTTTCTTCATTAGTAAGTGCGTTTCTTGCATTGTTTCAAGTTTTTTGGTTATCACTGTAATCCAGTGGTGTCTGGAGGATCAGATCCCATTGTATAGCAGGTATGATGCAAGGACCTTGGACCCTGGAAGGTGTCCACAGTTTGGTTGGTTTATTCTCATTAATCTAAACTTCAGGATCTAGCATAAATGCTGTGGCTCGTTGTTATGAGATTTTGATTTTCCTATGCTGGCTATTTGAGGATTTTAGGCTCCAATATTTCATCCTTCAGCACGTTCCTAAGTGGGTGTATAATGATGATACACTTCTCTGTATGGACTCACACTTGAGCAAGGGAACTGTTTTGTGGAGTCCTCATTCATCACCAAAGACAATTACACTTTTAGGAGCTGTAATATCGATGCAAGGCATGGGGATAAAATTAACTGTGGTTCTTGAGCTCCTGATGTTGAGTGTTGGGGGCATTGAGAGTGGAGGAAATATGGGCATTTTTAGAAAAGTTTTTTTGAGGTTTGGAGTGTGACTTCCTGGAGCCAAATAAGATAGTTTCAGCTTAATATGCTTCATGAAAAAATAAAGTTACTGAAAAATATTGTAGTATCTATTACAATGAGTAGACTTACTCATTGTAATAAATACTCAATATTACTTTGGATTTCAGACCTGCTACAGTTTTATCTTTTCATGAAAAGCCCATGCCCTTTGTTGAAGGAACAGATATGCAAAATCACTCCTAAATTTGAAGTAACAATAATAAAACACTTCAAGGAAACTGTTTATGTTTTAACAATGCCTTGGACTGTAATTATTCCTTGGGCAAATGTCTCAGCCTGAGGGAGAGAAGGGGAATGGTAGATACTTTTATTTCTCACTGAAAATGTAATGATGGTTAAGCAAAACTCACTGGACACTGGAAGATATCTTGTGAAGCTGGTTGTTGTTATCTTGCCTTTTTTGAGGTTTACACTGTATTCTGTATTTAGCAGAACTCAGGAAGCTGGAGGCACTGCCACTTGAAAATAATTTTTTCACAGGGTGTTAGAACTTAATCTGCTTGTGTGCATGTGTTTGATATCTGTGCTCTGAGTTATTGACCCCCAATTTATCATGTAGTTGTGAGGATCTGCAGCAAACACAGAAATAACTCTTTGATGTTTGCTGCTGTCCCAAGAGTTTGGCAAACTTGTAACTTCTTTTAGTTGGTGTTTGAGGAATGAGTGCGTTATCAGCTTCTGTTATCAGTGCATTTTCTATAATCCACAGCCTCTCCAGTCACTGTCCCTCGCGGATTCCAAGCTGAAGACTGAGGTCACCATAATTATTAATGCCTTGGGCAGCAATACTTCTCTCACAAAAGTGGATATTAGTGGAAATGCTATGGGAGATATGGGAGCAAAGATGCTGGCAAAAGCCCTACAGATAAACACCAAACTCAGGTAAGTGAAATGTATTTGCAGTAAACAGTAGAATGGCTTAATAATACTGAAGTTGTTGGCTTATTCTCAATCTATTTCTCTTCAGAACCTTTCTATGTACAGGCACTTTAAAGTGTCTTTATTTGGAAGGATTCTCATCCTTCTTTTTCTTGAGAAAAAGGAAAATAACAAGAGAAGCAAGTTGTCCCTGCAAAAACATTTTCTTAACTGAAACTGGGGAAAATTTTCTACATTTGAACAGAAAGGCCTCTTGCTGGAATCAAAACACTTTTCAAATTTCTAAAATGACAGAAAAAATTACATTGTTATGGAGCTCTGTTAATTAAATCCAATGTTCTTCTCAAAGCTGGGCCAACCTAAAACTATGTGAGGTTGCTCAGGGACTTGCCCATGCAGGTTTTGAAGATCTCTTAAGTACCAAGATTCCACAGTGTCCCTGGGAACTCAATTCTAGTGCTTAGCTACTCTCCTGTGTTCTGCTCTTCCTTTCTTACTGGAGGCTTTCCCAGCAGAGAAAATTCTGATGCTTGGGTAGGAAACTGAAGTGAATTATTCTTTATTTTCTGAAGTGTCAGTTTGTAGAATTAGGAGCATGTGGAATTCAGAATGGGGAGCAGCATGGACCATCCATCCTTCCTTTCTCCCCTTCCTACTGTGTTGATGGACCTTGGCATATCTTCTTTGCAACTTCATCTGCCCAACAACTTCACTGCTTTTTAGCATGTCTGGCACTGATGGCTTGAGAGTAGCATTCTTTTTCTATCCAGCATGTGTTTCACAAACAGTAAAACCTTCAATCAGCATAAATCTGGATGGGGACCTCTAAATATGTCAGCCTCATCAGGAAAGATAATCCTCCCTCCTCCTTGTCAGACTGTGCAGATGAACCTTCCTCAGTGTATTGTCAGTGTAAAAAGCCCACTTTTTACTTGGTCTCCAAGTATTTGTTCCCTGGAGGGTAAGAAATTCCCCCAAACAGTCTTGGCTATTTTGTTCAGAGGCAGGGATCCTCTGGACTTTGTGTTGCTCTGCCCAAACGGAATATTAAAAATGTCAAGAAAGCACTGGAGGGATGGCTTAGGTTTATTGAATGCATTAACCTGAAATGACCACAACATCTGAGGAAATAAAGTCTTTATACATTTCAGGGTGGCAGACTGAAACGTTTCACAGTATGCTGAATGTCACTGTTGACATAATGTCGCCACAGTCTGTGGTGTGATTGCAGGCTGAATAATGCAATGGTAACTGGTTCTGCCAAAATGTCATAAAATGACACCCAAGTAGAAATATAAACACACTTTCCAGTGGCAAAAAATATTCAAGGTTCGACCCTTAGCATACCTGATGTTTGCAGAGTGAATGTAGAATCTCTCTTCCTCTCTTTCTTACCTTTCATCTAAAAAACAGAGGGATAATTGTGCAGCAACAGAAGGATGTCAATACTTGAGAAAGCATGCCATCTATCTTTTTTTTTCTCTCTCTTTTAAACACCAGAAATCTTTGTTTGGTTTTGTGCCTTTTTTTTATTTTTTAAGAAGAGCTACAACTGGTGCTCTAGCAGAAGCAAGATTTATCTGCTTGTCTGTCTCTTCTGCCTACTAATGAGATCTTTGAACATGTGTTTGCAAATTGCCAAGCAGTCTGCTTGAGTGGTCTGAACTGGGGGAGGAGGGGAAGGCTTGATCACTCTTATCATTACTGTGTATTCAAAAGAGCTACCATTTATGCACCTAACCTAATGGTTTATTTTGGCAGCTACTTGTGTTGCATGGGGAATCATGTGAACAGTTTGATGAGCTTAGTGCAGGGCTGAATGTGTAATAGCCTGCAAATTTTGACCTCTGATCAGTATGAATTTTTAAAATACATGTAGCCTATGTGGAACAGAGATTGACCAGTTACTGCAATTTTCTGGTTTTTCAGTATGGCCTTGCAAAGCAGACATTTGATCTTTGGTTTTGATCCTATTCCTCAAAAACACAGGAATTTATGTCCAAATCTTTTTATTAGTTGTGTTTTAGAAAAGTAAGGTACTTGTGTTAGTGATAGAAAATACAGTAGAGTTCCCTTTAAAGTAAAGGAAATTGGATTTGTCCATCATTTCTGTCATTTCAAGGATTTACCATCAAAGTAAAGACAAGTTTTTCAAGTGCTGCCTTCTGCAATTTTGAATATTCAGCAGTGTGTTATTTCAATATGCAAAGCTTCATTATAGATATATTTTGTGGCTCTTGTTTAACTTATATTTTTCTTTCCTCTTCCCACCACCTCTCAGAACTGTAATATGGGACAAGAATAACATCACTGCACAGGGCTTCCAGGACATAGCTGTGGCACTGGAAAAGTAAGTCTCAAGTAATTGAATGTCTGATGAAGAGGCCAAAGATCCTGAATGATCTGAGCAGCTGCAGTTCTCACCGCAGTCAACATGATCTTGAAGATGCTGAGTGCTCTCAATTTTAAGTGTCAGGATGTTTAATCTAAAGGAAAATTCATGACTTCACATCCTTCAAAAGGATGGGAAGAGGCTCTGTGGCTCTTTCATCCATACTCTGCTATCAGCATTAAGGTCCTTGAGTTCTGCTCTTAGCGTTCAAATTCTGAATTTGGTAGTATTTTCCCTTTGCTTCATTCTCCTGTGTTGATAGTGTGCAGAAATTCTATCCTAGTGAATGAAGCTGTACATAATAACAGAAAATTACTGAAGTGGGCCTTTCTGGTCTGACTTTTTTTTTTCCCCTAGCAAGTTGAAACTAAGAGTGATGATCTCAGGAACTGCAGTTTTTCTTTGTAATTGCTGTGCTCTGGGTCATTTTGCTTCCATGAGTTTACTCACAGATGCAGCCATTACCAGTGATAGATGTTAAATTGCTTTCATCTCCCTCCACATCCATCACATTTCTTTATATGTTATTATTACTTTTCTTAAGAGAGAAGAATTGCGGATTTAAATTAAGCAGCAGTTGAAGGTTTTCACATCATGAAATCCCTCAGGCAGGAGCAAAGGCTCTCTTTAGAAAGTGAATGTTACCTACTATTGCTAGGTCCCAGACAAGGTATCTTGTAAAATTGTGTAACTACTTAAAGGGAGTACCTTAACCCTTGCAGGGGTCATGAGGCTAGAGCTTATCAAGTTACTTGGTTTGTGAAACTATTGTAGTTTATATACTCAATTTTGAAATGAATTCAGTTGCACTGATGTGGGAAATTAGATAAATTATGTATAATTAAGCAAATCATCTTGCAGTGATTCCATTGATAGTAGTGAATAATAATTTGCAAAGGTTATTTGTCAACTTGCAGACATTTCTCTGTTAAAGGGCAATAGCATGGGGAAGTCTGGTAGAAAAAGAAATACACTTGTATTCTGGTTAGCATCAACTTTATTTCTCTATTCCAAAGTGTTTAGATGAGTAAATAGAGAAGGGGTGGAAATCCTGAGGCAAAAGTGTGTAATCTAAACAAAAACACCCCCAGAATGCCACGGTTAATTATGTGACACTGTACTTTTGCCAGGTGACATCTCATTTATTTAACTTGGAAGCTGAGGTCATTTTATGTTGCCTTAAACATTTTTAAATTGTCAAAAACATTGATAACATCACAAACTAAGCCACAAGCAACAAAGGTTTAAACATGAAGAGAGGGATTGTCAGTACTGGCTGAAAACAATTAGGCTGTAAACAATCCATCTTGAAGACATTTTGAGAACATTCTTCACCATATGTTTCCTAAAAATACCTGAAGCCATCAATATTCTGTAGAAAAGAACCATTGCTCAAAATGGAATGAAATATACTGAAGATGTTTGAGGACATGTGTTCCACCTGTTATTTTGATTTTATGAAAAATATTCATCTACCAAACCACAAAATGAGAAGAAAGGTAGACTTTAGTTGCACGGGCTGGAGGCTGAGGTGATTTGTAGCAGACTTTAAAACAGGCTGAAGTAATTGTAAGGTTTTTTCTTTCCTAATCTCCAACTTTTCTTCTGCTTGTTGCTGTTTGAAAATGTTATTTCTGCAAGAGAATTCCAGGAGCATGGCTGGTGGCAGATTTTGCCCCAGGGGTGTCCCAGACAGGTGGTGTGAAGTCCTGAGAAGATTTTCTGCAGAGTCCCTTGCAGGTGTCAGTCCAGGAGGGCATTTGAGAACAGTGGGCATCCTATTCAGCTTGGCCATTAAGCAGGGTCTTGTATCTCTGTAATTTTAATATGAAGATAAACATGTGATTTGCAGCCCTAGAGCCCCCTCTGCCACAGGACTCTGCAGCATTGTCTTATTCATTTCTGAAAGATTTTTTTTTTCTATGTGGACTGACTGAAGAAATAGCTGAAGTTCTAATATCTGAGGAGAAATGCTGGAGTTTGTTAGAGGGCTATGAATTCTTCCCTTAGCAGTGATGTGAAATTCACACACCCTGACCTGAAAAAACAGATAATCTTATTCCTCTAAGTAAAATCTCCACTGCAGCACAGAGCATATGTAGTGTGTGGATCAGAAGTCACTATAGGGGAAATAATGGAATAAAATGTAGGACTGTTGTCACACATGTTGTATCTAGAAGAAGAGGTTTTTGGTACCTCTTGGGACATCCTCTACAGTCTTTGAGCACCTCTCTGAAATTTAACTTCCTTTAAATATAGGTATTTTGCTGAGTATATCGATGTCTTAGGAAATTTGTAACAAAATGTACTCCTTTACAAGAGACAAGTGGAGTTTAGTAAAAAGAAGAATGGGGGAATATTTTAGACTTCAAGAAAACAGAGAAAAACAAAGCATAATGATAGAGTTGAAAAGTGAGCTTTAAATTCTTGATATTTTCCCCTAAGGGCTGGTAAATTCTTAGACAAAAATAATACTGTGTGTCTGAAAGCAACCCAAGTACAGAGGATTTCCTTCCTCCCTTAGGGTAGGAAGGAAAGTTTTGCCTCTGTGATTGTGTGTCCATGAAAATCTCCTTACCTTTCATTTGCCCTCCTCCAACTCTGTGTGTCCGTATGTGTGAGGGAAGGTGCACCAAGCATTTGACTCAATTGAATTTAGCATATAACTGCTAGCATGAGAGCTGGCAATTACAGATTCCAATGAACGGGATGTATTAAATGTCAAACAGCTGCAGAGATCCTTAGAAATCTACCTTCTTTTCCTTTTTTTTTTTTTTAAACTAAATAAATACCCCACCTCTCAGGCAATCAGCAAGTTCTGTAATTATCTGTCTTTGAGCTCAGTGTCTTTGACATTTATGAATTCTCCCCATGGTGGTGGACCCTGGTTAGTATTACATGAGGACACATAGCAGAGTCTGTATAGTTTGCAATGTTCTTTTGGAGGACAAGACAGCTAGAAAAGAAGAGTAAATTTTCTGACTGATGCAGTAGACAGTTGGACACTGTGGAAAGACAGGGACTTTGCCTGCCACTGACAGCTATACATCACCATGTTTGCATTGGAGAAGAAACATAAAAACCTTCCATTATCATTTAAAGTAAAATATTGGGTGGTATCAATGAGGAATCGGCGTGTTTGCAGTTCAGGAGGACACTGCCCTTCAGAGAATGGTGTTGCACGTGTCCAAGCACCTGGTGGGAGAAGGGAAAGAAGCTTGGAGTTTCACACTATTTAAGGTGTCTGCTGTTGGGAGTAGTGTGCTCTGTTGTCATCAATGGTGGTGACTCAATTGAAATTGCCAGCTTAAAAGTGCTCAAGAATAGAGGGTCCCAAACGTATTTGTGTAGCTCTGGATAGAATAGGAGCAGACAGTTAGTGGGATGTTTGCAGAAGGAGGAGAAAGAAATGTTTGCAGGAAATAAAGGATTAATTGATAATAGAAAGAATAATTTCCTTTCCAGGTTTTAAAAACTTCCTGCTGTTCCCCCCCCCCCCCCCCCCCATTTATTCAAGTCTGAAGTTGTGTGGACATACCACTATAGGTGGCATTTTAAGTATAACTGTGTTATGGTAGTCAGTTTATGTTCTCAGAGTTTAAATGTAATTTTGACTCAGGACCAAACTCCTTTAATTTCTTATTGCAGCAGATGGACAAAGCTGCAGAAATATTTTGCAAGCAAATAAAGAAAATGCAGGGAGCAATTGTTTGTGTAAAGCAATGTGGAGATGCTATGCTTGTTTTGTCAGCTTTTTATTAAAAATGCAGCAAGTGTCTTCAAATTGTTGTAAACATGAGAAGTTATTAAATAGTAACTTTCTAAAGCTCAGTCTTTTAGTTGCTATCTGTCTATTCCTGAATATTTCTATTTAGTCTTAGATCTGATACAGTTTCCAGCAGGCACTGATTCTCCCTGTTCTGTTTAGATACACAAAAATAATCTAGCCTTGTGCACAGAAGTACAGAGGGCAGCCAGGCTTTTAATCAGCAGCCACTGGGCATTGACCATGTAACTGTTTTTCAAAATCTACCCCTCTGTCTAGTAGTAAAGAAGAATTAGCAGCAAAAAAGAGCATCTATACTTCCAGCTAGTCCGCTTAAAAAGGTGAAAAATGCATTCTTAGTACCTTCCATGGACTAACTGGATGCACTTTATTTTGCCCTTCTAGGTTATTCTTCATAAAAAAGTACAGTGATTATAAAGAGATACAGTAATTTGATTAACTTTCACCATCAATTTTTTTTCTTTAGGAATTATACATTGAGATTCATGCCTATACCGATGAACGATGCCTCCCAAGCACTCAAAACAAACCCTGAGAAAACAGAAGAGGCACTGCAAAAGGTACTGCGTATGCCACCAATGAACAGAAATAAAACCAGCAAAAATATAGTCATTTTAAGTTTCTGAGACTTCATGCTTGGCTGAGTAAGAATTCTATACTGGATTCAAGGATTGTTTGGTTTGCAGAGACCCATACCTGGTAATCAAGTGCTGCAAGAGCTTTTTATTCCACAGAATGCTGGGAGTGAAGGCTGATGGAATGCAGTGGTGTAGTGTCAGAATATCATAGCTGAAAAAATGCAAACTAGACCTGATATTACTGTGTGCCTGACTATGAAAGAGAGAGTTAGAAACTGCATGTTTGTTACATGTGTGCCTGTGGGTATTACCAAATGTTTAAGATTACTGGTGCACGCTTTTTATATTGGCATAAAAAGTGCAGTCAGCTCTGTACAAGACAAAGGGTGCTCTTCAATTTGAGGGAGGATGAAAACATTTACTGCCTGTGTTTTATATTGTACATATAAAATTCACACACTGTGTTGCCCTAAGTAAGCAACTGCACCAGCATGTTCTTTTGGATGAAAAGGTGTTGACAGTATCTGTAGCGTTCCACTTGCCTGAGTTATAAAACTCCCAGCTGAGTTTTAATATGGTAAATCTTGCAAGCTCCAAACAAGCCTCCTGCTCAATCAGGAAGCACACATTTCACATCTCTTTAATGAGCAGTTTTCCTTCAGCCAGGGTAAGGCCATAAAAAATGTTATAAATAGTTCTTACAGATAACTGTGATTGAAAAGCAAATGTGTATGATCCTTGCTTTCTGTAATTTGAGTATCACAGGGAAAAGTGCTGGTAGTTAGTATCTTTTTCTTTGATGCATGAAAATTCTCTCAATTCTGCTTTTAAAAATCTAATTCATGGGGGATGGATGTATTTCTTACATCTCATTTAATATAATTGGCCTGGTTCACATCTAGACTGGTAGGTGCATTTCTGAAAAAATACTGGGAAGCTTCTGGCCATGGTGATTTAAATTCTGTGTGTTAATTAGGCACTATGTACAAAGAGCATTTCCTTTTATTAATATCAAGGTTGCTAAAACTGTTAGACCCTGAGTTTGTTTTAATGTGTGGCTCAGGCTTTCCTCACACAACATGAGGAAGTTACCTCCTGGGAAAGGTATCAGTGTCAGGAGTGGTGCTGTGAACACAGCACAGGTGATTCCTGCAGGTGGGGATGTGAGCCTCCCTGCATGGACTGAGCCTCGTGCCAGGACAGCTGCACTGACTGACTGATGGACACAACAGCCACCCTCCTGAGCTCTGGTGTCTCTGCAGCACTCTTGGCTTGGGGCGGGCAAACGGGATAAACCCAGAGATTTGCTCTGGGCCATGGCCAAATATTGCAGTTCTTGCTGCTGCTGCCACCTTGACTGTCCCCACTGATGTCAGCCTCACAACCTGCTGGCTACTCCACTCATCCTTTCCTCCCCTCTGTCTTTCAGACCAGGTCCATCACTTTTGATGAACCTTGAGCAGTTTGTTAATAGGTGTTTTTGGCTTCACCAAGTTTGATAGGGCAGGGTTAGGGGGTTATTCTGTGTGCCATGAAGCGGGCTGATGGTTGGTGTATACTGCTGGTGACAACTGTGGTGGCCTGTCAGCAGGAATCACTGTTTCTAAAGAGCACTTCTGTACTGCTTAGCTTTAATTAACCAACTGGTGAACTGAGGCTGCACTATCACTTAGGCACTTTTAAATAGTTTATATTCTCTTCAGACATACTGCTATTCAAATTTGTGTCTTTGCAGCAGACCAAAGACACCTGAAAAAATGAATCAAATATCTTGAGTCATCATGATATCTACAAGACCCAACAGTTAAAAGTACTTTCAAATATTTCTCAAACCAGGATCAATCCTTTGTCAGCATAACTTGCTAAATTGTTGAATATAGGACACTCTTTCACAAAATATTGGCAAAACCACAATGTTTAACCATGTTTCACTAGTTTGTGAGTGAATTTGTACTTGCCAATGTGGTTATTAAGCACTGAGGCACACAAGATAAAGTTTGCAGTTGATAAACAAATAATTAGGCAGCTTTTCTTGTCAGTCCCTAATTCTGACACAGCAGAATTGAAAAACTGAAAACACAAAACTGAAAACAAATTGCAATATGAAGACACAAATCAGTTTCCTAATCTGACTTTTTTCTGCCCTTTTTTTTTTTCCTTTAGATAGAAAACTACTTGCTTCGTAACCATGAGACCAGGAAGTACCTACAGGAGCAAGCATATCGGCTGCAGCAAGGCATTGTCACTAGCACCACTCAGCAGGTGAGAATTTGTTACTTAATGGACATCTCAATGCCTAAAATCTGCTTGGGGAGCAAGTTCTCTCTCATTCTGAGTACTTTTAAGATGTGTCTTGTGGGTTATACTGTTTCCCAAGAAATATTAATTATCAATGACAATGTATTTGGAAGCAAAGCATGTGTGAGATGAAGGTCTTCTATACAGCAGTACCATGTAGAGAAAGATTCAAGGTATTACCAAGTAAACTACTGTTGAAACCAGGAACAGTCTGGTTTGCTTGTGCTCTGTGTTATTAAAATTTAATGGGACAGTGTTTTGTTACTGGAAGCTGAAATTGTACTCGAACTCTTGAGAGAGAAAATGGTATATGGAGGTATACTGGAACTAGAAGCTGCAAGACCAGTTGTTCTATTCTAGTAATTTTTCTGTTCCAATGTCACTTCCCCCCCCAAATAAATAATCTCTATATGAAATAAGTTTAGATTTTTTATAGCTTATTGGTTTTAGTTGTGCTTTTCTCCAACACCCCATACCCATCAAGTTTCAGGAAATGTAATTTATTGTTATTTTGAAATAAAGTTACTAATTTTTGTACTAAACTGTGTACAGTAGGGATGGATTTTGAAAACAGTTTTAAAAGAGAGCTGAAAAAGACTCTCTAGTATGATAGAATTGCATTATTATTCCCAGAGTGTATTTTTTTTCTGTCCAGATGTCCCAATGAGACTTTCTAGTGTCTAATAATGAATTAGCTTTTTGTACTTAGAAAAAAAATACCCACCCAAAACCCTTTGAAGAGAAAGATTCATGTGGATCTGAAAAGGAGCATGCTGTGAAATTATTTCAGTTCTCATTGCTAATGATATAAGATGCTGGAACTGTAGGCTTTATATGATGGTGCATGCACTCAGATGTTGCTTCAAAATGTCAAATGGCCGGTTCTGATGTATGCTAAGTGGGCTGATAGAGACTTTTAACTATTATATCTCCCTGCCTCATACATCTTAATCAAAGCTGACTATGTGTCAGGCATTCTTAGTGATTTGTCTTGTAGGATACAGATATACCACCTGCCCTGCATTTGCAGCATGTTGAGTGAACTGTCTTGCGGGTACAGATTAAGTTCAATTTATCCCACTGTGAAATGTCTGATGGAAACTTCTGCTTTGATAGTTTTAATTCCCTTGCAACTAGGAATATTTACATTTTAAAAGAATACTGCAGAAGCCTGCGCAGTTGTGTTTTGCTTAGACTGGAGAAATCGCTGTTAGTATTTGTTGAATGAACAGAGATTTCTTTTACTGTCTGAACTTCTTAACAATTCAGAGACCTTTAGACTATAGTCTTAGGTATATCAAAAACATTTTCAGCATTGAATTTGATCCAAAAACCAGAGTAACGCTTAAATAGGATAACTTGTTGATTATTTGCAGTTATCCTGGAGGTTTCTGTGAGGGAAATATTCCACAGCATTTATTTTTCCTGATGGTAAAGCCTTATTTATTTTGCAATGCTTAGGGGTGTATTTATGAGATGTAGTTATTTCCTTCAACAGTATTGACATGCTGCCAAGGCCTTATCATGCCTTTCCAGGTTGTTATATTGTCACTGCAAATCTCATCATGCTACTATTGATTTTCTACCTGGACTGGATTAAGGTTGTGTTTGACCAACGTTCTGATGTTTTATCTTTTGTATTCCTTTTGTTCAAGTAGATGATTGACAGAATATGTGTAAAAGTGCAAGATCATCTCAACTCTTTGAGAAACTGTGGTGTGGATGCTGTGCAGGAGGATGTCAAATGTGCGGAACGGCTGATGCGGGATGCTAAGAACTCCAAAACAGTAAGCCTTTCCCTGGCAGTGCTGAGAGCAGTTCTGTGTGTGCTTGCAGCTTTTCTCTTTTTGGGCAGTGAAAATAATAGTATGTGTCACAAAAGAGTATTTTCTTCAGATAACCAACTATAGCTAGTATCTAAAGTGATAAGATAATTCTAATTTATGAAGACTTTGTTTCAGCCAAAGAAATTTCCTGCTGTTTGTCCTGAAGACACTGATGAGCCTATTTTCTGAAGGTACTCTTCCTGTCTTACAGCTCTTACCAAATCTGTATCACCTTGGTGGAGCTTCTTGGGCAGGAGCAAATGGTTCACTCTCCAATCCAATCCAAGAGACACTTGAATCCATGGCTGGAGAAGTCACAAGGGTAGTGGACGAGCAACTTAAGGTCTGTGGATAGATGTGTTACCATCTCTCACATGCAGAAATAACTAAATCTGAGGTTTTCTGTTGCTAAATGCAAATGTGCCATACTTCATTTTTCTTCTCGGCATATTTGTATGTGAGCTAGCTATCTTTCCATTATTAGTTTCTTATAACTTTGGGCCATGTAATTTGGATTTTTTCCCAGTTGGAATAAAATAAAAAGTTACTTTAGTGTTTTCAGTGGGCAGAAGGAGCATATACTGTTTATTATCATCTTTTCTCATCTGCTAGAAGGGGAAAACTGATCAATTGCCCCTTCAGCCTTTTATAAAGGCAATTCTCAAGCACCCTAAGAAGCCTCATGCCCTGGAGGAAAGTGCTCAGTAGTTAAGGAGAACTAGTAGAGTGAAAGCTGCTTTTTTATAGGCTCCATGGCAAATTTTTTTTTTCTCAGTGGTCACTTTTGAACCTGATGCAGGATTTACACTTTACTGTTTGATTTGGGTAACTTGTAGGTATTGAAAGTGCCCAAAAAACTGGTACAGGCAGCTTTACAGGAAATCTTCTCACAAGTTGCCTGCCAAACCTCACCTCTTGAAATAGATGTCATTGATCTGTCAATGTTCTCACCTGTGTGCTCAGCCAGCTCATGCTCAGAAACTTGCACCTTCAGTTATGTTTGCTCTTCCTCTGTAACAAGCAAAGAGCCATCCATACAGCATGTGCAAAGGTATCAGTCCAGGAAGAAGACAAGGTGGAGAAATTTTAACAACAGTAGGGATCTGTATGGAAGCTGATGAATATAAAAATATGGCTCTGGGGCAGCTCAGATCAACTTCTGTTTGTGACTAAGCTGCTTTGTGTTCTGCAGTATTTAAACACTTTACAACCTTCATCTTCAGATTCTTTGATCTTTCAATTGAAACATGAAAATGCTTCAGTCAGTGGGAATATAATGAAGAACAATAATAATGCCATATTACTAATTACTTTTTTGAAATTAAAAAGTTAATGAGGAGGAAAATGGAGCTCTATTTTTAGCATGTTTCTCCCTTTCCCCATTATATGAAGTATGGTGAAGATTTCTGCAGACATGATTTATCTATAAAATTCTTCCCAGTGGAACCTCTGGGGTATTATTGGGACAAGAGTAGCCAGGTCAGCCATTTGTGCTGGGCTTATGCACTTATTTAAGTTCATCTTAGAGAGTCTTATAGAGGGTAAAAAAAAGCCTCTACAGCATTTGGAATGTTCCTGAATTAATGTGTTTTCCATTTACACTTTTATGCATTTACAACAAAAGGCACTTTAGCTCAACCATTCTAACTTTTACATTTACTTTTGATCTGTGTGGCGTTCACGTTTAAGTGGCTTTCAAAAATCTATAAAGTCATAATGCTCCTTGTGTACTCCAACACTCATTTTTATTAATTTTCACTGAAGGTGGAAGGATTTTCTTTTAAGTTCTATGCATGGAGGAAGAACTGTTGAACATGGATTAGAATTATTTTTTCCTCCCAGTTGTTTAGGTCAATTCAAAACATCATAAGCAGTTTATTATTTGTAAAGATAGATATGGGAGCTCACATAAGGACAATTCTTTTTGTAATTGTTGGGGGGAAAAAAATCCTGTGTGCTGTAAGATGAGTTTTGATTTTTAGTTTCCATAGCAACCAGATTGTGATTCTGAAAAGAAGTTTGGAAATTGGTTAAAGGCAAAGAACATATTTTAAGTAAATAAGAGATTTTTTTCCTTTTTTTTTTTTTAACTAAAGGAAAGGAAGAGGGGTGAAGAAAGGGGATAGAGTAAGGAAAAACAATATATTGGAATGAGTTTAGTTGACCAGAGGAGAAATTATAGCAAGACCCTTGCCTTTTTCTTCTCCTGCTGGTGTCACTGTGGACACACAGAACCTGGAGATGCATTATTCAGTCAGCAAAAGCCCAAGGGAAAATAAGCAAGACAAGTGGAACCTATACAGACACGTTTGTTTCGTAATGACAGAAGTGCTCAAAATATTCTTCCTAAATTTTGTTCTGGAGCAAAGGGTTTGTTGGCTCCATCACCTGTTTCGTTTTTTATTTTGATATCATCATTCTTCAGTCCTTTTCCTTACTGTATCTTTCTGCTGAATGTTGAGATTCTTTAACTGTGGGTAGTACTTTGTTCTTTTCTTTCACCTGGTGATTGGTACTTGCAGCACTGTGACTGAAAAGTGCACACTTTCACAGTCAATATTGGTAACTATGGCATTCCATCAGTGAAAGATTTGGGCATGGAATTAGTAAAGAATGGATCACCAGTAAAGAAATTATGTTGAGCTGTGCAATTAAAGATAAGATCCAAGCACCATTTGACTTAAATTGCACATTCTCTCAGTTTTTTGGGGTAAAAATTGATTTTGGAAATTTCAGGAAAAGTCTAGTTTTTCCTGCTACTTCCCAGTGATGCCTTCTCAGAGCATTTTTTCACATGATCCATTTTGAAAGACCCTCCTTAGACTGCAATTGTAATTCAGCATAGCAAGTCTATCACTTTTATGATTGTGATTCATCAGTAACTCTTGAGAGGCTAGGGAATTTTTTCACAATAAACTACACAATTGCACCAATGAATAGATGCTACAGAAAAAATGGATGTGTCAGGAACTCTCATTAGTAGTTTACTTGGCTCAGTGTTCTCTAACATTCAAGTTCTTCATCCCCCATGGGGATATGGCCACAGAGGCTTGAAAGTCTCTTCATTAGTCGTGCTGTCCCAAAATCTGCTCGAGGACTGAAGGAGGGAGTGTGTGAAGAGTTCTTAAAGGGCATCTTGAGAACCCGGCAACAAGATGTATTATTAGATGTAATGGCAGTTGTCCCTTATAGCTCTAAATCAAATGTTGCAAAGATTAGATTTTCCTGTACACTGTGGCCACTTTGTGTTGCTTTGTTGTTTTTTTTCAGACTGTAAAAGCTACAGACTGAAAGATGCTGCTTTGAATCACTGAAATTTTTATGCAGCAATAGTGTTTTTTTCTTGCTCATTGTCTATATAAGGAAATTACTAGTTATGGTAGGGCTGTGCAAAGAGAAAAAAGCTCCATACAATGGAGTTGATTTAGCAGTCACTCACCTCTGGTATGGGATTGAGAAGAAGTAGCATTTTCAAGGGGTGCAGTTCTTATTTTTGTACAATTTACAAATGCCTCAGTAAGATCTAGGCTTACCATTCCCCAGAAATGTTGTTTCTTTTATTTTATTATTTGTAAGTACCTTTTTCTGTTTGCTTCTCAATGCTCACTCTTACCAGAGACAAGGTGGCCCATTTAGGTGGGTAAGACAAGGTGGTAAACTGGGCTCTGGCCTGTTCCTTTTTTTTTTTCCACCCTCCTTTGGATTTTTCCTATGTGGGGGGCCGTGCACTGCAACAGGCTGCCTGAAGAGGGTGTGGAGTCTCCCTCGCTGGAGATAGTCAAAAACTGTCTGCCCACAATTCTCTGCCATGTGCTCTAGGGAAACCTGGAACAGGGAGGTTGGACTTGATGGCCTTCGGTGGCCCCTCCCAGCCTTTCACCCATTCTGTGGTTCTGTGAATGAAGATTGAAGTTTGCTGTAGATTTACATGTAGAAATGTATGTGAGAGCCATATAAAGGTTTGCATGCCAACTGCAGATCATGCTTGTAGCTACTTCTTAATATTCAGCTGGTATATTCCAGCCATCTACAGCCTGCTGAGTTCTCAGGATCTCTCTTCCTCATTTACTGATGCTTCTTACAAATTGGCAGGTCTGGAGCACTGATGAAAATTGGTAATTCAGGGCACAGTTTAGAGGGAAGGCAGCTGCAGCAGAGCATCCACTGCAGTGGTGGGTGCACAAGGGAAGCTAATTTGTTCTGACAGTTCAACACAGAGAGATGTAAATGTTTCATATTTGAAAAGGCAAACAAGTGCAGTCGCGGGTCATTTTCAGAACAAGTGTTTTGATTCTCAAAGCTATATTTTGTAAAATGTCTTATATTGCAGCTGGATGCATAATAGATTGGAAAGCAGAAGAAGAGTTTTAAAAAAATAGAAGTCTAAAAGTGTTATATTCGACAGAATAACGCCGTCACCTCCCAGCTAAAGTGAATGCCAATATCTAATGTTATTTTTTGCTTACTGTGCTGCAGACACTCCTTGAGTCTATGGTGGATGCAGCAGAAAACCTCTGCCCAAACGTCATGAAGAAGGCTCGCATCCGTGAGGACCTCATTGAGGCCAGCACTGAGAAGATTTCCATCCCACGCACTTTTGTAAAAAATGTCCTCTTGGAGCAATCTGGAATTGATATCCTCAATAAAATTAGGTACTTTAGGAGGCTAATCTAACAAAATTGGAATTTGGATTTTGGGTTGTGTGTATGTGTGTTTGTGTAGTAGAAGAATTTTGGAATGCTCTTGTGACTCACAAGGAAGTATATTGTGGCATTCAAAGAGCAGGAAATTGTCCTGCAGGTCTGGGAGCTTAGATTCATATATTTGGAATCTCTAGGGATGTTAACTAAGATCATGAATGCATATGCTCTCTTATTTAGTGAAAGATTTGGTTTGTGGTATGCAAAACTAATACTTTTTAAAAAAAGCTTTATTTTCTCACTTAACTCTGGATTAATGTAATAGAAGGAAATTACACTATTTGCTTTGAGTGGTAGCAGTGCTTTGTCTATTGTTGCATTTGGTCTTGTCCTATAGCTGGAGCAAACACTTTAAGACTTTGTGTGGGAGCTGTGCACAGCAGACAGACGTACTTAAAAAATGGAAACTTGGATATTCAAACCACAAACCTGGAGCAGAAACCATTACCCTAAATAACTCTTAGTTTGTCCTGTAAAAAAAAAATGAGGCTTTTACCTGACCTTTTTTGGTTTTCTTCATACTGAATATATACCAGAGAATATATTTACACAGTATAATGTGGTTAACCTGTACTTAAATCTTTTCAGTTCCTTTCTGCCTGATGCTTGAAAAGCATGACATTTTGCATTGAGATGCTAATATCTTTGAGGAAGAAGGAAACAGTTTTGCAGAGTCGAGCAAAATAGGCAGGAAAAGGTGTTAAATACTTTTAATTATACCTTCAGAGTGTTTAAAATGGGAGTGTTTGAAACTTACTCCTTCAGGGAGTAAGTTTTCTTCACTTCAGTCCTGTGAAAGAAATCTCAGCAGGACAATAATATTGCCTCTTCTACTTGTAGAAGCTGGAGCTGTCAGTGAGGTGAGGGTGCCGCACTGTGATCTCTCCTGCCTTATATTATTTGAAATTAATTTTGGTAGCTGAGGGAGATTCCTTCACTCCTATTCTCTTCCCACTGTGGCTTGGCCACCATTCTACCTCCCTATGAATTGCATTGCCTTTCCAATGAATTCCTTACCTTTTTCTCCAGGCTCTCTGCAGCAGTAATGCTAGCCCCATACAAAAAATAGCTTTGTTAATCCAATGCAGCTCGGTCCATATATAAAAACCATAAACCAAAATCATGTCACTTGCTGGCAAATGCCAGTTGAAAGAGTTGGTGTTGAAAGCAGAGGCAGCAGAGGTGGAGCTTTGGGCTGCAGCTCAGACAGTCGTGCTTGTTGGCTCCACATCAGCTGACCTCCACAGCCAGAGCATTTGGTGCTGTCACCAAAGATGGGACCCCAAGGGAGCAATTCAAGGTACATATTTCCTTGAGAGGGATTTACTAGGGCAACCTAAGCTCACTGTGCAGGTGTGGTGGTGTTCCACAAATGTCTGTGCAGTGGAAAAATGGCTGATGTGAAGTTCTTGAGACAGAAAATGGTTACCTAGAGCAAAAGAGGAAGCAAAGTTGTGATGGCATTGGCTGAAGAAACAGCATTGTACACACTGTACACTGCACACTTATCCTTACCGGCTGATCAACACAAAAAAGAATTGAGGAAATGAATGGATTGTAGTTGTTCAGTGGAGTAGTGTTCTATAGGCAGCACTGCCCTAATGCCATTTGTCTGAGATGTGTGTTTGTCTGATTTTAGTGGTGGAGTATTCCTCTCTGAGTTTCACTTCTTATTTTTATTCAGCTCTCTTACCCAGATGTTTTCATTTCATCTCATGGAAAACTGTGAGAAGCTGGTTAAATATGGTACAGAGGCTCCTGTGTTTATTGTGTGATTCATGGGTTTATTTCTGAAACCTGCAGTCATGTATCCTGACACCCTCTAATGTTTTACTTCAAATAAAATGACAGCACAGTGGATAATCGTCACACTGTTGAATGTGTAATAAAGACGAAAATCTCCTGTGCATTAAGAATTAAGAAGTTCTCTCATTTTTAATCCTCACACAGTGAAGTAAAGCTGACAGTGGCTTCTTTCCTGTCTGACCGAGTTGTAGATGAAATCCTGGATGCACTTTCCCATTGCCACCACAAACTGGTGAGTTTTTCTTGGTTGATATCTAATATGTCAGATCTCAACAATGCCATTTATATTCATAACTTGTTCAGTATTTCTCTGACAGCTCTATTTTGAAATTGGTCTTATTTTCATTGACATCCTGACATCTTTTGAAATATAATTTTGGGGCTCTTGCTGTAAGAAAGATGTAACCTTAGAAGAGACTGTGTTATATACTTGTCCTATTATCTTTTGAGCTGTTGTCAGATCTAGAACTAAAAATGCCATCAGAATGCAGTACTGAGTTGTTAGTTAAGAGCAGTCCTAGTATTTATCAAGGTGAGAGTATAAGGCTTGGTTGCTTATGAAATGAGAGATAAGATGTCATTCTTTAGAATTCTTCAGGTACTGCTGGGACCTTGTTCCCTGAATGAGTATATTTTGAGGTTACCTCAGAAATGGAGGTATCAAGTTTGAAGAGAAGTGAGTCAGAAGGTAGAAGGGGAAGCACTCTTATTTGAAGGTCCCGAGCTATTGGGAAGCACAGATATTTATTATAGAGGTACTTGCCTCATCAAGAGTAGAAGAAATAAACAACTGTGTATCCACAGAAAAATTTTTTTGCTTCTAATGCAACGAGGCTTTGTAAGGACAATCCAGTACTCTTTTTTAAGGAACTTATTGGGTGATTGTTCTGATTAAAGTTGCTCTTCAGTTCTAATTGAAATTTCTCTGGCTTCAATTTGCAGTCATGATTTTTTTCTCAGATGCTTTTCTCACCAAGATAAGGGAACTATGTATTCTCTTTATTTCTTCTCTGTGAAAGTCCTCACATGCATAAAACAAATCACTCTTTCTGCCCCCTCTCCCCCCTTTTTTTAATGGAAGACTGTGTTACTTGAGCATGCATCTTTATAATACAGAGCAGCATTGTGTAAAGGTACAACCTCTGGTATCTGGAGCTATGCAGCAGCAGCAGCCTGCTGTGGGAGAGACCACATGAAGGAGCTCCAGTTTGTCCTGGAGGAAGCTCAGCTGGAATGAGTGGTGACTGGGCTGTGTCTGTCCAGTGGTATTGCACAACCTGGACGTGCCCAGGTTCCTGCACAGTACATAATTTTCTCCAGCCTTTGAGTCACTTCACTGAAAATCCTCTGCAATTTTTCCAGCTGTTTAAGAAGTCACTTTTAAAACTGTGGTTTCCAGAACCATACAGACTATTTAAGTGTTTTAATCAACACAGTCCACAGGAATGAAATTGTTTTTCTCTTGATTTTCCTTATTTCTTGTATTTACATAGCCAAGAATATAAGAATTCCTTCCTTCCTTTTGTCAGAGTTTCAGTGGCAACTTAATTTTAGAACCAGGTTTGCTAGACCTCCCTCCCACTAAAGGCTTCTGGATACTTGTTACTTTTCAGGATTGTGAAATTGGCTAATTGTCAGTGCCCTTGGTTTCTAAGGAATGACTGTACATTTTGGGTTGGGTTGATTTGCTTTGTGATCCATTTTGGCCTACATGACTAACATGTCCCTTTCACCATATAACTCTGCTGTATTTCTGTTAGCTCTAGGTTCTTTGAGCTGATATAGCACTGATGAAAACCTTGAGGAATACTGATCTCAAAAATGCTGCTAGAGAAACTCCTGTCTAATTTGACACTGTTAATCTTCAACTGACAGCTGCAATCTGAGAGCTGGCAGCTAGTTCTTCGTACAGCAAAGATTAAATGCACTGATGCAGTTCTCAGCCAGCTCCTTAAATTGGAGTGTCATGTTCTACTAATTCAACCACCCACAAATGTCTGTGTTTGTTGAATTGGCATAGTAGTGTTTGAGGCAACTTTCAAAAATAAACCTTGTTTGACAAGACCTCAGTTTGCCTAATGAGATGACCATTAGCATTAATTATTATTGCAGCTATTTTAGTGTGCTTGAAGATAAATTCATAGCATTCATAGCAGCTCTCCAGTTGCATTTCCTAAGTAGGCACCAGACTAAATGAGCTATAATTAACTCAGGTCATCTGTTGACCTTTTCTGATGGTTAACAAAACAGCAATCCACTGGTTGTGCTGCGTTGTGCTGATGTGAAGCAGTGGACTACAGTTCTCCCTAGCTG
This sequence comes from Calcarius lapponicus, assembly GCA_039654755.1. Lineage (NCBI taxonomy): Eukaryota > Metazoa > Chordata > Aves > Passeriformes > Fringillidae > Calcarius > Calcarius lapponicus. Next base: position 94,848,877 of record CM077464.1, on the reverse strand, counting down.
CCTCTTTGAAGACTTCTGTGACCAAGTGATTTGGGACAGCTGATCTTCAAATATTTGCTTGTAGCAGATGTTTGTTTAATATTCTCTTCAGTTATCAAAAGAACTAGAAAATATTTCATCATTTTCATGACATCATGAGCCCACTCCATTCCAAATACAACCCAGGGTGGTTTCTATAACATTCTCTGTGGTCCTAGTGGCAGTTTTTGCTATGCAGGTCTGAAAACAGACTTTACTGTTATAGCTTTTCCCCATCTATTTCTTCAGTGAAACAGACCTGAGGTATTTAAAACTGTGGGGGCTTTGTGAATAGCAGATTATAACATTTTGGTCATTGAATAATTATGAAAATTATATTGGCTGATATTGTACATGTCTTTGTTAATTTAAAAAAAATCGTTCAAGAAAAAGCTTCCCTTCCCCACTTTTATTTTCTTTATAAGACAAACCCAGTGTGAGGACTAACCAACATAACTGAGCTCTGTTTTTCTATTTGGTCTTCCAGGATTTTTGATCACTGAAATTCTGTAAACTTACTGGTTGGGTTCTCTTTGTCTTTTTTAAGTTTGACTGGCATGTTCCTGTCTTTAACTCCAGGCTGACCATTTGACCAGACGTGGCAAACCACTTCCACAGCAAGAATCACTGGAGATTGAGTTAGCTGAAGAAAAGCCCACTAAACGCTCCATGATCACGGTGGAGGAGTTGACAGAGATAGAACGTTTGGAGGATCTGGACACTTGTATGGTAAGACACATTCTACAGCTTGTGTGGTTAACCACACGGGTAATGAGGGAAGATGCTTTTCAGAATATCATTTAGCAAATTTATGATATCAGGAAGCTGAAGTTAGGAATTAGCTTCTAAAACAAGTAAATGTTAGCTTGGAAGAGTTTTCCTGAACTACATCTTGTTATTCAGCAGAAGAAAAGCTTTTCCCTTTTCTTCACTTCTTTCCTCGTGCCTGTTCGAGGGCCTTTCCCTTGCATACACTGCTAGTGCAGTAAACACCTCTTTCATGGGGCACAGTTTCACAGAGCTTCAGCTGAGGTAATAATTTGGACCATTCTATCCTTTGACAACATGTTGCTTTCTGCCTTTGTCTTTCTTCTAATTAGGTTTCTTTCACCTGTGACAAAAAATATTTCTGCCTGAAAATTATGTTACTGACCATGAACAGAAGTTGATTTATGTGTGACTTTATTATAAAGATGGCTCTGTGCCATATCATGATCCTTACAAGATGTGAACCCACATGATTGCAAATATAATTGTTCTCAATCTCAAATTCCCCTCCACTCAGCTCTGTCTGTTGAGGAGCTTTACTGTGGACAGGAACTTCAGCACATGTTTTCCCTATTACAGATTAGTCAGTCTAATGGGTGGTCACTCCTGCAAGGGATGAGCTCTCTGCTCTACCTTCCTACCTGATTCCTTGGCCATGTGCTTTCACCAGAAGCTAAGATGGTAGAAAAACTGATTGCAGCTTTTTGTAGAAGGTTTGTTGATTCAGCTCCCTGAATAAATGTACTGCAGAGTCAGACAGCTCAGGAGAAGGAGCAGCAGGGCTGCTATCTGTTGGTCTCATTTATCTCCAGCAGCTATCTGTTGGTCTCGTTTATCTGTAAAACAAAAGCACACCTTCATTGCAAATATCAGCTTAAAATAGGTTCTCTCTCCCTTCCAAATCTTCTGTTTCACTGAGAGCTGGTTTGAGACAATATTTTTTTGAGCATCACAAATCCCTGTGAGGTTTGTGGTGTTGATTACATCATCTAGTTCATCGCTGGTACTATCACGTTCCAGAAGCTTTCTGTGACCAGCATTCAGTAATCATTTTGAGCCCTAGCTCCTATGGGAGAGACATCCCAGTAAAATATGTGGCATCTGAACACTGTACCTGTAAGTTAGTTTTTGTGTGCTGGCTTCATATATAGAAAACTAAAGGCTTGTTTTGACACCCCACACTCTGCCTTTACATTTATTCTTGTAGCCTGTTAAGGATAGTAATACTGGAAATGTAAAAAATAGCTCCTGTCTTTATCTCATATCACCATGGTTATATGAAGCATCATATCACTCCACTGTTATCCTCCACTTTGGCCATATTAAAATAATGGAAATGTGTTGCTGCTTACACTCTCTAAAAATGCATTAGATACTAATCTTCAGAAATGTTTATATATCTTCATTCTCTTCATTCACCCTCATCTTGCACAGAGATTCAAATATCTTTGTGACCCAGATTCTCATCAGTATCTAATTTCTGAAGAGAATGAAGCATCAAATAAACATGAGACAGTAATCTTAGTCAGTGCTAAAGAATCCATTTATTAAAAACTGTAATCCATATTTGGGAGCTGCTTTTTGCATCTTGACTGCAAATGATGTTGCTTGCTTGCTGTAAAAATACACAGATAAATAAATGAATTCATAGAATAGTTTGGGTCAGAGGGCACAGGACAGGGACATCTTCTATTAGACCTGGTTGCTCAGAGCATAATCCAGTTTGGCCTTGGACACTTTCAGGGACAGGGCATCCACAACTTCTCTGGGCAACCTGTTCCAGTGCCTCATCACACTCACAGTAAAGAATTTCTTCCTAATATTCTTATCAAAATCTACCCTCTTTCAGTTGAAGCCATTTCTCCTTTTTTCTATCACTACATGCCCTTGTAAAAAGTCCTGCCTTTTTGTAGGTGCCCTTTAGGTACTGTTATAGGGTCTCCCTGGAGCCCTCTCTTCTCCAGGCTGAATAAACCCAGCTCCTTCAGCCTGTCTTCATAGGAGAGGTGCTCCAACCCTCTGATCATCATCCTCATGGCCTCATCTGGACTCATTCCAGCAGGTCCATGCCCTGAAATTGGGGGCCTCAGAGCTGGAACACAGTACCCTGGTGGGTTCTCACAAGATAAGAGTAGAGGGGCTGAATCCCCTCCCTCACTCTGGTGTGCATTCTGCTTTTGATAGAGCCCAGGATACAATTGCCTTTCTGGGATATGAGTGCACGTTGTCAGGTCTTGTTGAGCTTCCCATCCATGAGCACCCCCAAGTCCTTCTCCCCAGGCTGCTCTCAGTCCGATATCTGCCTCAACCCACTTGCAGGACTTAGCACTTGGCCTTGTTGAACTTTAACGTTGACACAGTGACACAGCTCCAGAAGGCTGAGCAATACAGGGATTTTTACTGAGCTGATGTTCATACGGAGTTTCTTGCAACTAAAAACACTTCAAGAATGCATCTTCTGTGTGGAGTTAGTAACTTCAAAGAGACCACTTTCTAAGTGATTCATTTTAGTTATGGGAAAATTCTTCGGAGTTCAGATATTCTCTTGATAAACATAACCTTATTTGTGGCAGCTTTTAAGTGTCACACAGGTATTTGTGTGGAAACAAGGAACCCTCGGAAAGGGGCATCAAAGAATGCTTTATGAGCTGGTCAGTGCAGGACACAGATACGTTGCTGAGAGATTTTACTAGAAAGAAAAGCATATGGTTTTATGAACTATAATTGGGAACCTAATTTATTTTGATTATTTTAAATCTTAAATGTGAAATAGATATTTAGATATTACTTCCAAAGTGGCATTAGTCGAAGACTCTGCCTTGCTTGGTCATTGGAAATCCTTAAGCAGATCTTAGCCTTTTGATTAGATGCACCTGGCTGTGTGTTAGGCACACAAACCTGAAACCTTGAATTGCATCTTGGTATTGTGCTTGTGTGGGAACCTAATCTCCTATAGTCAAAAGTATTTGGAAAGTAGGATAAGGCTGGTCATGTTGCTGGGATGCCAGAGAAGACTAACTTATTCTAAGCCCAGCCTTGCTCCAGCTGGCTGTGAAGAGGTTTTGGTCATGAAGGAGAGGCAGTGAGCTTGGACCACCATTTGGGGGAAGCTGTTTCCCATTTGCAAAACAGGATTTGTTTTGCAACCCTCCCATTATCTTCATAAATTCTTTGTCCTTGTTTTCTTCATCAAGCCTATTTATGATCAGTATTTTGGCTGAGATAAACCATACAGCCTCATGTTGTTATTTACCAGCTTCCCTTGAAGCTGAATTTCAACCATGTGGGAAAAACTGGATCTGGATTCACATTTGACTATGGTTGTAGGTAGATTGTATATCACTGAAGCTATATGAATGACTGGGAGTGAGGTAGATGTATTGGTAATAAAATGTTTATCAGCTATTTTTTTTTATGTGTGGGTTGAAAGCCAAATACAGAAGAGTTTGGAATGCTTGGACTGGCAGCAAAGGGATCTGAAACCTCCATTGCTGGTGATAGAGGGAACAGACAGGCACTATTTCAGAGCCTGCCCACCTATTCTCAAGCAGAGTGCAGAGTGGCTGTGGCTGGGAGGATTTCCCTGACAGAGAAGAAATTTAGATACGTATAAACAGCACAGACAAGACAGAATGAAATATCACAAATGGGGTCACAAAATGCATCACTGAAAAATAGACTCTTACATGTTATTGCTAGTATTTTCTGTTGTGGGAATTAGGATTTCCTAAATACCAAACTCTGCAGTTAACACTTATTAGCTTCAGCTTAGGGTAAGTTCCTTATCCAGCCTTTAACAGCGGCCTGAGAGCCCATAATATGAAAGACTTGTCAGTCATGCCAGTATTTGCCAGTCTGTTAAATGAGTTGTGAAGAACTCTGGGAGCAATTGAGTGGTCCAGCGTAGGATGAGATTGCTGGAACATTACACATCCAAGAGTTTCTGATCTCCCTGAGCTGCACTACAGTAAATTGATGCTTCCCTAATCTACAGCTGTCTTAGTTGTCTGCATTTGATTAGAGCTGCATTGATGGTAATGAGTCATTAGATAAAAGTTGTGTGCGACTAAGATGGAAAGAAAAATCTTTATGCAGAAAATGACTTGCTCTTCTCAGATGAAAGGAAAACCCAAGACTTGCTTTTCAGAGCTTAGACTCAATCATGAATTAAGTTCATAAAATAGTATGGTTTGTCTAAATTTTCCTGTGTGTATATGATGAGTGTGACACGCACTCAACTCATGCATGCATTTTAAAACTACCTTTAAATAATGCACCCTCTTTTTACTGAGACTGAATATTATGTGTCCTGGTATATGTGATCATATAGGTAGGTACTATCTGGTTTTGATTTGCATAATGCTTCTAGTTGCCATGTGCATTAGTACTTTGCAGAAGTAAGAAAGACTAAATAGTGTGCATTCCCCACCAAAAGATAGTGGGGCATCTTTGTTAGATTGTGTTTAACAGTTATTTTCTTAAGTCATTTTTTTAGCTATTTTAATGTTACTTTGGCTTGTAGAGTACTAAATAGAGCTCAATAGAGTTCAGATGCTTTTTAAAGATCTTTTGAGAGAAACAGCTTTTCTTTTACTAACAATCTGTGTACCATCTTTTTAAAATATCTCTTTCAGCAATATCACTTTATTACTATAGGTAGTAATAAGCATACAGCCAGGATAAGTATTATTTTTAGAGCAAAGTAGAGGTTATGTATTTTATGAAGAGGTATGGTAGGAAGTTGTTTGAAACATGTAAAGCAATTGTAGGTTGCAATACTGAAGTTTGCCTATAACTCTTCTTTAAAGCATTTCAGTGTAAGATTGAAACACTTGGATGGTAAATTGTGTTTGAAAAAATGCTAGTGGCTAATGGGACAGGACTGCCTGAGATGAATATTGAGTGCTAGCCATTTTTCATCTATTTCTAATTTTAATCACAGAAATTGTTCTGTGATTTCAATGAAGGAAAGTTTAAAAAAATCTTATTAGCAATATATTAAAGTTCTTTATTGAACAATAGATTTCACCTGTAGAGTAGAAAAGCAAATTTGCAGAAATAGCAGAACACTTGTAGATTGGTGGTGTATGTTTTTCCTGGCTAGCCATTGTCAAAGATTTAGCAGATGAGTCCTGTATTCACATGAAAATTTATGACCTTGTGTGTTCTGAATGACAAGGAGTGTATGGACCTCAGTGTTTTCAGAGAAAAGGAAAAAAATGGCACTCACCAAGGATAAAATTATTGAAAACAAACACGACAAAAAGACCACCCCAAACTCATAAAGCACCACCTGTAAGCTTTTCTCCCTTGGCCCACCCCAACCCCTGCCCCCCTTCCCATCAGCTCAAGTTTGAATTAAAACAACAGAAATCTCTTCAGTTGCTTTCACTGGCAGAAGGAGGAGATCATGGTGCAAACTCAGGAACGTGTACCACTGATGCTGTAAGAAGGAAAACCAAAGCACAGATTCTCTGGTATGCCTTGACTTACTACCACATCTGATTCAGGCTGCTCTCTGTTTACCTGCAACGGAATTGTCTCAAGCATCCAAAAGCTGAGACAATTGGATGCAAGACTGAACACCTCCTGCAAACAAACCCAGTTTCCTGTTGGACTCTATATTCTCCTGCTCTATAAATAAAGCTCCAGCTCTGTGACTGACTTAATCCAGCAAAAGTCTTCTTTTTGCTGAAATGAGCATTTCCACTTTCCCCCGCACACAGTTTGCACTTTCCTGCCCACAGCCTTACAACAAACTGGGTGTGGGAATTGATTTGACTGACAGTTCAGCTTTTCATGGAGGATTTATTTCCCAGGTTAGTTTACAGACCAACTAGTCCCCTGGTTGAGTCCACAAAACAAATCCTGAGTGGCAGAAACAAGCAGACAGGGATGAGGGCAAAGGCAGCAGCCTGGATGAATGCTGGATTAAATTGATTGTGACACTTGAGTTTCTCTCTTGTATGCATTAGAAGAAATGGGCCTTTGATGTGCAGTAAATACAGCACTCCGTGGGAAGCTGGAAACTGGCATTATGGTATGTGAGAGTGTTCTTGGCTTCTGAAAAGGCTCACAGGCATGGGAGCAAATCTACTGCAGTGGGAGTCCAGTCATATTTCTGACTCACCCCGAACTAGGACAGTTTGTGGAAATATCACCAGGAGGAGCAAAGCACAATGCCAGAGTCCTCCTTAAGCCTTTCCCTACACATGCAGTGCTGTGGCTGAGAAAGTGCCATACAAAGGGAATCAGTGGGATCATTTTGCAGAATGTCTTGTTTATTTGCAATTTATGTGTTATCCTCATTAGAATTATGAATACATTAATTTTAATAGTGATTATTCATTACATATCTTTTCCTGATTTCCTCTGTATATAATTTTACAGCATCCTCACTGCCCTTACCCATGTTTATTCAATACTTGATACATGTATAGACTACAGAGTACACGCTTATGAGGGGGTTACATGTTCCCAGCTGAAACACTCTAAAAGAAACCTTGCTTTCAATGTCTTTTCTTGGGTCTGTAAATGGAAGGAGGTGATGGGTAATTTATAGATAGGTTTTTTTTCCTTAAATTAGCTGAGATTTCTTGGAGTTCAGAGCTGTTTCTCATAATCTAGGGTTCATTGTTGGCACAATATGAAGTAAATGAAGAAAGTGATGTACTGCTGAACACCACTGCATTCATGTTTAAGAAAGAAAAGTAGTATAAATTTGGAGATTGCTTTCTGCCTAGGTTATAGGAAGAACTGGAATGCAGCTGCTGGGTATTCTGTTTGGGTGGTGACACCTGTACCAGGCACTTGTCTTCCTGCAATGCTGGTGCCTTAGCAGACCCAGATTTGTGCTGGGGGTGGAGAGGAGGGCGTGTAGTTGTGATTTCATCTGGCAGGCAGCTGAACATCACGCTCACCTCCCCCGCAGCGGGATGCATGAGAGAATCAGAAAAAACTTTAAAAACTCATGGTTTGAGAAGAAAAACAAGTAGAGCAGAAAAGGAAGAGGATATAGTAATAATGATGAAAAAATGTACAAAACAAGTGATACGTGATGCAGTTGTTCAGCACCTGCTCGCCGATGCCCAGCCAGACCCTGAGGAGCAGCCACCACCCCCTGGCCAATTCCCCCCAGCTTTATAAGCTGAACATGATGCCATGTGATCTGAAATGTCCCTTTGGACAGCTGGGGTCAGCTCTCCTGGCTTTGTCCCCTCACAACTTCTTGTGCATCCCCCCTCTCCTTGCTGGCAAGGCTGCATGAGAAGCTGAAAAGTCCTTGATTTAGTGTAAGCACTGCTCAGCAACATTTAAAAGCACCATCATGTTATCAACACAGTTCTCATGCTAAATCCAAAACACAGCGCTGTACCAGATGCTAGGAAGAAAATTAACTTGTTCCCAGCTGGGAACAAGAAGGCACTTACATCCTTTGGGGCAGTAATTGTCTTACTGATGCTGGGTTTCCATTGGTTTACTTCACGTGTCGTGAAAAAGCCACGTGGAGAGGAGAGTTCAGTAGCAAACCACTCACTGAAACACTGGTCTTGAGAGCTGAACTTCTCTGCAGGGATTTAAGTTCTTCTACTAAGAAGTTTGTGGTGGACAGAAAGGTCTTGAATATGGGGCTGTGCAGTCTGTGGGTAGTGCCACTCCTGGCTGCTCAATCCAACCATTTGCCACTCTGCAGGCAACAATTTGAATGCCCAGGCTGCCAGCACAGGTGTCTCAGCAGGCACCAGCTGGCTGTCGTAGGCTGTCACAGCCTGCTAATGGACACCCAGCCACCACTTGGCGCAGAGGTGACTGTCCCTACTTGCATTTGCTGCCCATTCAGCCAGCAGCTGAATTACCCCAGAACTCACCTGCCTGCTTCAGGTAGAGTTAACAGGTTATGAGGGCAAAGCCCTTCTGCGCAGGTTGAGTCAGGGAGCACTCGTGTGATCCCTTTTGCCAGCAGAACCATAGAGCCAGTTGGTTTCAGCACAAACAGATACAGAATCATCTTTCCACAGCCTCTGCTTATAAGAATCTTCTTGTTATTTCCCTGGTAGATCAGCAGGAGCTCCTTTGGAGTAGTTCTTGCCAAAATCTCTGCTCTGGAGCCTTTGGCAGAGGCACTACAGCAAGCAGCATGAGAATAAGCTGTGATAATGCTATTTCTGTAGCACACATCTCTCTGCAGCCATGATGTGTCACAATTCAATTAGCATCTGGCAAGCTGACCTTCTCAAATGGCTGAGGAGTTTTCTGTAGAGGTTGTGTGGTCCTTTCTGCTGCTTTTTTGATTCTTCCAGCATCTCAGATGAACAAGTTGGCATGAGGTACTTAATCTGTGTTGTCTGGGGAAATCTTGTTTACTCTGAAATCTGGAGAGTTTACTGAAAATAGCACAAGCATGAGTCTGTCTCACTAAGAGTGCTTCACGGTTCTTGCTTCACCCAGAAGAACATGAGGCTTGCCACGTTTTGCTCTGCAACACTGATACTTCATATTGCAGGGATAAAGAAGAGTTCCTCACAGGAAGAGGGAAGATAAAGTCTATGTTAGGGTAGGCAGTGACAGAGTACCATTAGGCTTTGCTATATTTTATCAAGGAAAAGTAGGTTAGGATGAGCTGGGTTACCAGAATAGGAACTTCAAAATAAATAAATAAATAAATAAAATCAAGCACACATACTGCCAAAAGGTCAGAAGACAGCTTCCAAGACATCAAGTCTCATCACTGCTGTCGTTGATAACTGCATCACACAGCCTTATTCATAAATCTCTCAGGCTTCCTCTCAAAACATCTTTCTGTTAGACTAGAGGAGAACTTAGAGGAAAACATACTTTCTTTGAATGTTATTCAGGTCAGCTAAAGCCTTGCATGTATCTCTGCAGTGAGATTGTATCTCATGTGAGATCAAGTTAGTGTGAATTTTTGAGGTCAGTAGTGGCAGGACTGGAATACTAATCTGTAACCAAAAGCATTTAAACAGGTGCTTTTGAGGAGTGTTCAAATATGTAGATAGTAAAGAAAACTAAAAGAAAATAACAAGAGAAGAACAAAGTGATAGAAAAGTCAAGTTGGTTTCACTCAAAGTTGATCAGAACCTCATTTTATCTGCTACAGTTTATCAATGAGGCATTTCCAGTACCATGGTATTTAGATACTCCTGGGAAGTTTGTGTCTATACAATCAGCATTTAATTCCATGCTTGTGGTGAGCAGCCCTGCTTTGCAGGGTAGGCATCTTCCAATTCTTTCGTTGTGTTTCTGTCCCTCCTAGGCTCGTGTGCTGCCCCATGACTGTCTGACCAAGCAGCATTATTTAAATGAGGTGTCATACTTCAGTGTCATCATTGCATAGGCCAGCTTTTGAGTTTTGCTATCCTCTCTTGGGTAAATAATGATTGACATTTCTAATCAGTTTGTTTTATAGAAGAAACTCAAATACTCTACTCAAGTATTTCAGTTTCTCATTCAGGGTCTTAGAATATTTGCGAGTTGCCTATCAAGATATTTCCTGTTTTCAATAGGAAGATAACTTGATAAAGTATAGGCAGGACTTAAAATTTAGAAAGTTGAGAGGTTTTTTTAATGTTTTAGTTCATAAAGTATATTTCGAAATGTCTGAGGGGTACAAAGATTTATTATGCATGCTGCAGAGATGTCTGAAGCAGTATTTTCTGTGAGAAAATAACAACAGCTCAAGTGTGCCTGGGTTTTCAAGAGTAAAACTTCCCATCACAATTCTGAGCATGGAGTCCACTTGCCCCTCCAGGGTAAACTCACTGTGATAATACTAGTTCCTGTAGCATTGCCCCTGTCAAATGCCACCACAGGCAATGCATCATCTGCCCACACAGGGTCTGACAAGAGTGGAAAGATGACTGGTAGTTTTTTGTCTGGATGACTGCTTATCCTTTCGGTAGCTGTTCACTTCAGGTCGTTGGATGGAAGGAGAGATGCAGAGCTTGTGCTGGTTCTCAGTGCTGGAAGCTCTAGGGCAGACAGGTACAACAATTCTTTTCATAAAATCATCAAATGGTTTCGGTTGGAAGAGACCTTTAAAGGTTCACTAGTTCCAAGTTCCTGCCGTGGGCAGGAGCACCCTTTGCTAGATGAAGTTGCCCTAAGCCCTGTTTTTCCTGGCTTGAACACCCATTCAGGGGTACATTGCCTCTGAGCTGCTTTAATGATGTTCTTGCCCAGGGCACCTGATACATACGGTAGCTGTTAAAGGACTGCCTAAGGCTATCTTGAATAGCTGTCCCCCCCGCGTGTTTGCCAAGTTTAATAGCTTTTTATTCTTACTGTATGGAAGATTAGGTCATGAACAAAGTAAATTTTGGGTCAGCTTTTGCCAGCTGAAGGTAATAAACAATGACAAGCAAGCAGGTTGTGGTGACTTGAAGATATAGTTTGTGCTAGCTGACCCGCAGCAGCTCTCTGCCCTGCACTTAGTTTTTAACTAAAATAACTATAAAAGCAAAAGTAATGGAGTTGGAACCATCCTCTTGGATCATCTTGAAGCCCAGGTACTGTAGAAGATGTTAACCTCTTTATGAGCAAATAGAAGGCAAAACTGATGCTATGGAGAATTGCTTTTTCTTTTCCAGGTGGTAGTTGCAGGTACGAATTCCTTGCAGGATACTAATTCAGAACGTGGAATTAGACATTTGTTTAGTAATTTTAGGAACCACTCAGTTTAATTTGTGTGTCTGATTTTCCCCTCTTTGTAGTGAAAACTTTGGTTGTTTTTATGCAGGAATGCTTATTAGCAGGAATTTTACTTTGCTCAAAAGATGCAAGTGCAGAATTATTAATTAAAAGAAAATACTGAAATGCTTGATGAAATATCAGAGTACATGCGCCACATCTCAGCAGGCAGAAAAGCAAAGATTTCTTGGCTAGTAAAATATAACAAGCTCAAGGCAAATCTACTGAGTTTATCTTACTACAGTGCTACTCCTTTTCTTTCAGAAAATATTTCTGTACAAAGTAATTCTAAAGGTCAGGCTGGTTTATATGAGACTAATTGAATTAATACTGAACCCATAGCTCCTTCTCTAGAAATTCAGCTCTTCAGGGAGGGAAGACAAGTAAACAAATTCCTGAAACTCACATATGGATTATTTGTGTGCCATATTTATTTACACTATTTACTCTATTTGTCTGTCTGTCTGTGTATCTATCTGTCTATCAAATTTCCATGTAGAGTACAGAACTCTGAAATATAAAGGTAAGGACTGATATGTTGATATGAAAGATCATGGGCCCTACATTCAGGACTGTGAGGGGCTTTGCTTTCCTGTCTACTGAAAAATACTCCATTGGGCGTCACAGATTTTAGCATTGCATTTAACTTTCCAAGGACAATGGCACTCAAGGGGCAGATTCTAAGGACAGTAGCTCAGGTTATTGTCACTACTGGTGGGAAGTGCATCACTGGTTTTCAGAAGCCACGTGGGGGCTTTCACCCTGGAAATCACATCATAAAATCTTTATTGTTGAAGTAAGCAATAGCAACTTCCTAGTTCCTAAGGTTTTCTATCCAGATGGTGAGATACCTGCATGTCCAAAGATGTCTTGTGCAAAACCCAGAACTGGTTAATTTGCTGCTCTGCTTTGTTAAGAATTTTTTTTTTTTTTTTTTTTTTTTATGAGACAACAGATGTGTGACACTATCAGAGGTAGTTAGGAGACTAAAGGAAGCGTGGCAAATGTTGATTGACTGAACTAGTGTCATGGCAGCTTTACAGGTCAGAATTCCTTACAGCAAAAGTAAACAACAGGACTTATGATAAAATGCCTTATTTTCTTATATCTCTTTCTTAAAAAGTCATACCCCACAAAATGCATACAGCTGAAATGGTTTAGCACTGGATGAATATGTTCTGTAAAATTCCTTTGGAATATTTTTATGACATCTCAAACCTCACTGGCACATTGTTAGAATTCCCTGATGCAGTTTCTGATTTTCTTTGGGTTTAATTTTCTTGGGATTTTTGGTTGTGGGTTGGTATTTCATCTTTGGGGATGGTCCATGTATACTGCAAGGCAGACCACTTCATATTGCAATTATGCTGAGAACAAACCAAGGGGGGGGAAGGTTGAGAGGCCTCGCGGTCTCTAACGCATCAGGGGTCTGGACAGTGGCATTAGGTTCCCGCGGAGCAGCCAGATTCCTTGGTGGCTTCAGGCAAGTCCCTTGGTCTTTGCCTTGCTTAATGGTGCTTCCTGTCTAACCTGTTGCCTGCTGTGCGCCTCTTTCTGCCTCCTGACTCCCCAGCCACAAGGTGTTTGGCACCTTGTAAGTGCCTCAGTAGTCGGGAGATCAATGAAGTGTGGAAGGTAGGAGTTTCCATCAGCTTCTGTTGGATCAGGACCATACTGTAAACTTCCTCAAATCCTAGGATTGCTTCCATTTATTTGGGTTACTTTGCACTTCGGTCCTAGTCACATTTCCAGCTGCATATATAATACAAATAACTTTCCTATCTGTGCATTAAATACACAGAAAATGCTGGACTCCTGCCGCAAATGCTGTCTGAAAGAGAATCAGTGTTGTAGGTTTATTTTTTGAAGTGTACAGGAGCACTTTTTTTAAGATTGTATCAGTTTTTGAGATGTTTGTCAATTGGTTCTGCAGTCTCTCCAGCAGTCTCAGAGCAGCTATAGTGACTGATAGTGTAGAAGATGGGCAAGAGAAGAGAGAACATAGATTCTGACAGTGAAAATTGAATAAGAGTGTATGTGTGCAGGGACAGCATACAAAAATGAGAGTAATGAGGTGGTTTGCCTGAATCACTGCTAGCTGAGAACTCTTGTATAAAGCCAAAGTTTCTGAGGGTAAAAGAAAATAAAGACAAAAAAAACCCCAAAACCCAGAGGCAAAACCCTAACAAACAAACAACTGACCCTGAGGACAGCAGGAAAATAAAGGAGAGGAGCGAGGTGCAAGAACATGCAGCACTTTCTTGACAAGATGCTTAATCCAGACCATGACTACTTCTGCCACATTCTGCTAACACCTGCAGTGTTGTAATAGCAGCAGTTCCCATCCAACTTGAAAACAAAAGCACACTTCTAATAATTGTTTTTTCCTAACCCTAAATTCAGGAGGAGCATGGTTGGTCTTGAGCCATAGAAGAGATATGATATGGCATTTGGGATTGCTTCATTTCCTGTGATGGCTGCGCTGCTTCATTTTTTTCTTATAATTTTTGAAGGGAAGAGAAAAGGTTTTGCTTCAGTCATGAAACAGCATCTTTCTCGTGTGCCAAAAGTGCTTGAAAGTCAGTGCCTCTAAACCTCCTTATGGGAAGAAGATATACTGTTGCCTTTAGTTTAGATTTATTTAAACCTCAGAACAGACTTCCATCCTTTTTCATTCCTTCAAGAGAAGCTTTGTTTTATTTTCTGTGCTTGCTTGCACACCACAACAAACTGGCAATTTTTAATTCAGAATCTTCTTTCAGACTAGGAAGTAGGAGAATTACTTGGTTTTTTTTTTTGCTACTGATGCCAGCAAAATGGAAAAATTGGGACAGCAGGTGGCAGGTTGGCACCATTGGTGAGTGCCTTATGTTGGAAACAAATGTCAGAAAACCTTAATTTGTCCCAATGTAGATCAAACAAGAGAGCACATATTTCTCTGGTTATCCTCTGGAAATACAAATTTGTATAGCACTTCCAAATAGAAGGGATTTTTACGTCATTCTTGCATGTCACCTTTCCTGCTAAGACTTCCAAATGTTTTGGCTTTAGTTTTCTTTATTTTGGTGATTCCTGGTTTTGCCTCCTTTCCTGAGAACTGCTATTGCTTTGTCTTCCCCATTCATATTCTTTTTTCTTTCTTTTTTGCTGCATGGAGACTCTCTGCTGTACAAGTGTAAGTATTTTTTTAGCTCTGCTGTTTCTGGCCTTGTTTATGTTTTTGTGCTCCATTTGCCTCTGCACTGCCTTGAGAGTCTCCTGGGAGACTGTAGTGCCATCCATCTGCACCTACAAATGAAATAGGCAGTGATTCAGGAATGAGTTGGATTTACAAAAAGGTTCAGCTAATGTAGCATCAGAATTGAAGCGATCCCTTGGTTTTAAGACCAAACCAAAGCAGAGTGCTGATGTTGGAGGTATAAGCACAAATATTACTGCTCAGAAGGAAAGTCTGTTGAGTTGGTTTTATATTCAAGCATCATACAGCTTAGTGAAACATGTTCCCAAAGCTGAAAACCCATATGTTGAAGGGAGTCTGGTTGGGGAGATAAATTTCAAGAGGGAGCAGCAAGTTGTTCATTAGTTTGTTTGAAATCTTCTGAAAGGGAAGTGACAGGAGGGTCACAGAGCATCTCTGTATCTAATAGGATTGAATATAAATTACTTTGAAGTAGGAGGAGAAAAAAAAATTGAAATAAGCATATCCCTCAGCACTTAGAGTAATTTCAATTACCTGTATAAACAAGGGGAATATCTGAGATCCTGTTTCTGAAAGTACATTGTTTTCTAGCATTTAAAACAGAACTGTTTCAGTTGTTGTTTTTAATTCCCAAGGTACTAGTGTTCTTCCACAGCTGGTAATACAATTTCAGAAAACTCCAGAGAGCTCAGACAGTTTTGTGAGGAAGGCAGTCAGAAGGGAGGAATCTGGAAAAGTGATCAGAGGAAGAGATCCTGGGAGTTTAAAGTTAGCAAGGACACATGACAGTGTGTTAATAAGCCCTTATTTGGAAGTGTGGTAGAGATCTGCTGGCCCACATTTACTGCAGAAGGGTACATTCATGGAGCCATCTCCTGAGATCCCTCTCAAATTCCAGAGATGCAGTTAATATTTCTATCTGTTCTGCCAAGCAGCCTACAATGTGCTTATGGAAAAGTAGGCAAAACAATGAAGAATTCAGGAGGTGGTGTGCTAGGATGGAAAGTCTGTGGAAGTTGTGTATGAGAGGAGGTGATACTAACAGCTATTCCTCTGTAAAGGCCACAGGGGAAGCATAAGTCCAGAGAGCCACGTTGTGCTTGTGGGGCCAGAGCTGGTGAGGAGACAGAAGATGTGCTTCTACCAAAGCTGAACTGCTTCCATGAAATATAGGAAATGGGAGTCAGGCTGGGGAGTTCAGATATCTCCTCTAGCAATGACATGTGCAGTGCTGCTGTGGCAGACTGTGTGGTGGCTGAGATGTTAAGCAGAGATTAAGCCTAATATTTTGTAAAAGAGCACACTGGCCTATTTAAATTAATGCTTTGACCCATTTTGCTTTGCGTGTGATCTAGAAAGTTCACTTGGCAAGAAGCCTTTCATCTGTGCACTTCCTAAACAGGCTAGAAAACAGAAGGTTTTCAAATAAAAGTGTATGTGGAGCTGTTATTCATGCTGTTAAAGCAAATGGGAAGCATCTCTCTCCCTCTGCCTTTATCCCCAGCAAGCAAGCTGCTGATGGATCATGCCAAGCTGACAGTAAGTTACAGCAGAGACTGGCTTATGGTCACAGCACAAGCTCTGCAGGGTCATCTGGGGGCACTTTCTTGTCTGGGAGGGAAAATGAAGTAATTCTGTTCCTGGCGTTGGAGGAGCATGTGGAGCATTCAGTCCTTGCACAGGAACCTCAAAACTTGCCCTGTGCTGTTTTTCATTGGTGCCCTGGGCCAAGGCAGCTCTCAGCTTGTCTGTGTTCATGCACTCAGAACACTGCCCGTGGCTGTGCAGCTGCTGAGTGACCAGAGCTCTTCCATCAGCTGTGTTTTCTGTCCTCCCTTCTGGTCTTCTTTTAGCACAGGAGTTGCTGTATCTACTAAACCTAACTTCCAGTCACACCACCCAAAAAATCAGGAAACAGACCAAAATGCATGTGAATGTACCTTCCCAAGAGAAATGGGCTATGTCTGGAAATGAAACCAGGACTACTGATAGTGATTTGTGATTGCTATGTTCCAAATGCTGAGCTGCTTCAATTCTTTCTTACATGAGGTGTGAATGCTATGGTTGTTTCCGTTTTGGGGGATGGAGGGACAGCTTTTGAGGTATGCAGTGCAGAGGCTGCTCAGCTGCCTACCGCTTGCACAGTCCCCTGCAGTTGCTGCTGAAAAAATTCAGCACCTCTCCAGCCACTCGCCATCCAATCCATTGCATTTAATTTATTGGTAACTCTGAACCTGCTCATTAGTGTCAGAGTGTGTCTGCTCAGGTGGCAAGCTACTTCCTGGCTCATCTTGAAACTATTGTGTCATTTACTGATGATTGTCAAATGTGGAAGTGGAAACCTGCAACAGCTGAAGGTATCTTTTTTCCCCCAACAGTATACATGTCAATAAAACCAGAGCTCTGGTTTATTTATTGATTTATTTATTTACTTATTTATTTCCCAGGCAGTGCTATCACTGCCCACTCTGTAGTCTTCAAGTCCTTTTCTGGTCTTGAGAACATGGGTAGTAGCTGTCCTGTCCCAAAAAAATCTGTCATAACCCTGAACATGTGAGTAGTGGTGTAATGATCCTCGGCACTACTTTGGGAATATGAATTCGGCACGTGCAAGTCTGTGCACTGAACCTTCCATACATAAAAACTAGCAAATGTTTGCCTTAAACATTTCATGATTTGTCTGAAATGTTAATGCCTACTATGTTTTTTCTGGTTGATATAAAATTGATACTCCTAACCTTCCTTAACAATTCTGTTAATGAGTGGTAAGCCATAACAGAATTTGAAGCCTCTAGATTTGAAGTCACTATGCTTCAAGACTAGCAGGTTAATGGACGTATATGGGTATCACTAAAGCCAGCATGTACAACTGTACCACAAAAGGAGCCCATCTTTATAGAACCTGAGTGATTTTAAATTAACTCTTGAGAAAACCTGCAGTTCAACTTTTAAACAAAAAGTCTGACGATGCTGAGCTATGTTAAGAGGTTTGGAATTGGCAATGCATCCATTTCCTGTAGCAAAACTTTCTTTCTCACCATGCAAACTTTCAGAAGGCTCCAATCAAGACAAGACGGACAACTTTCTTCCAAAAAGAGCAAACTTGAGTCTTAAGTCTGGGTATTTGCGCTCTTAAGGCACCTTACTCCTTTTATTGGCAATATGAAGATCAGAAGGCTAATAGCAGTAAACTAGTAACTGTGTTGAATGTACTCTGAACTTGCCACCTCTTCTCAATGCGTCTTAAGTCCAGGGAAGTTAGGTGTTTCCTGCAGATACTGCCGACACTGACATGGTGGTTTTGTTTTTTGTACTCTCCAGGGCTCATTTTGCTAGGGAAGTTCAGTGAGCTGTGTGGTGATGTCCAGAAGCATTGATTCCCAGTGACATACCACTAACAAATGAACTGAGGAAGTGTGTTTTGTATCAAAAATAAAAGCCAGAACAAGGGCTAGATTATTCCTGGTTTTGTCATTAACTCTGCAGTGTTGGAGAAAGTAATTAAGTCTTAAATGAGTCCCTTGTGATCTCTGCAGAGGTGAGATTTTAATAGTTCCCTTATTTTACATTTGGAGATCAAAGAGTTAATGCTTGGACAATTTCAGTAATCATCCTGTGTGCAGCCTGCACTTTTAATGGGAAAAATGAACTACCTCCCTGGTTCTGTTCAAAGTCAGTCAAAATACAAATTTAGAAAAAGTTCTGAATGTATGAGAGAGGGAGGAAAAGCCCCATTCCCTTCTGGTGTTAAATCAAATCAGATCTTTAAATGGTTCATAGGTTGAAAAACTGTTTTGTTGTAATTTCTTTTGTCCCCTAAAGTAACTGTTATTTTGTTTTGTGTTGATAGATGACTCCTAAATCAAAAAGGAAAAGCATCCACAGTAGAATGCTCCGGCCAGTGTCCAGAGCTTTTGGTAAGTGAGAATTCCTTAAAACCATTTTGTTTCTTTGCTTGCCTGAGGTGGTTCTAGATGGTTCTTAATTGAATAGCACAGGTGATTCTCCCTCCCTCTGGATTGCATTTGTGGCCCACACTGGCTGCTTTGTTCTGGGACTCTGCTAATGTGTTTGATAGTAAATAGTTGCTCAGTGCTCTCTCTGCTCCCAGAGATGTTGTGGCTAAGTTCCCTGAATGTGTTTATAATTATTTGCCACCAAAAAGCGGAATGGCATTGTCTCTTGTTTTAAATATCATGTTAAATCTAATTGGAAAGTTTTGATTTCTCTTAGAAATGGAATTTGATCTAGATAAAGCACTGGAAGAAGTACCTATCCATATAGAAGACCCACCATTTCCTTCCAGCAGGCCAGACAAACGAACTTCTGGATTCATTTCAGAGCTACCATCAGAAGAAGGAAGGAAACTGGAACACTTTACAAAATTAAGGCCCAAAAGGAATAAAAAGCAGCAGCCCAGCCAGGCAGCAGTGAGTCTACATTAAAATATTGCTGGCAATGCCGTGTGTTGATTGCTTTTTGCCATGACTCAGGTCTTGCAGTGTAATGAGGATAATGGCTGAAGGTATAAAGCCATAAGCAACTACTTAATTTTTCTTCTGGTATTCTTGTCTTTCAATGTGCTATCCCTATTACAAGCTTTTTGTCTTGTTTGACACAGCCTAAATCCAGGATATGTTTTATCCTTTTTTATTTTGCTTTTGGTTTTTTTTTCATAGAGGCAGTTTCTGGAGGTGCTTGGAGCTTTCACAGGAAATGCACAAAATATCATGAGACTTTGCAATTATATTGCAAGGGTTTGTTAAGTCTTAATCCTTTTTTCTGCCTGCATTAAGATGTGGTAACTTGGCATGAATTCTTCTTTCTCTCAGCTCTCAGAGGAGCTGCTCTGTGACACCCAGCTTCCCACAGCTCCTAAACTGAAGACGGTGTTTGGGCCAGCAAATCTGCATAGTCACAGATCTGCTTTTCATGCTGGAGCCTGCCTTAGAAAGGCAAAATAGAAGAGCACTGTCTGTTCACGAAAGGCATTGGTGTGAACTCAATATACGTGTGTGGAGTTCCCACAGCTCCATTTCCTTGGCACACAGCATCAGTAAAGATTTATTTCTGTGATGGTGTGTCCTCAGGGTATGTGAGGACAGATCTGGAGGAGTTACAGAGTTATCTCACAGCAACAGGGCACAGCTGATATGATAAGTAGCCCCATCAAGGGGCAGCCGTTGCCTCTCTGTGTTAGGCTGCCTCACAATAAATGCCTGTGGCCTCTTCTGCTTCCTGAGGATTTCCAATTGAGAGGATCATTGAAAATTTCTCTAATGCTGGGAAAGATAGCGTAGTGCTTTTTGTACCACTTGGAAAGGGAGAAACATTCAAGCAAAGAGAATATTCAAGCCAACTTTCCATTCCCTTGTGCTTCACTGGGAAGGTTAGAGGTAGCAGAAGAATGGATTTGTCTCCATGTAGTGAAAACACATCTGTGTTTACTCTCCCAGTTCCACTGCCGCAGAACGCACATGTTTTCCCAGTTGCTTCCAAGCTCAGCATGTCCTGTGCCATCAGCACAGGGAGGTGCAAGGAATGGGAGCGTGGGAGGGGCAAGTGCTTCACTACCAGGCACGGGGCTAGCACATGCAGTGTCTTCTTCAACAGCAGCAAAAAGGTCACACCTTGTACACAAGTCTTACTTCCCATGACAGTGCAGTGTTGTGGAATGCTCATCCATATTGAATTAATTAGGAAATTGGGAGTTTATTTAATTGCAGAAATTGAAATGAAATTTTTTTAGTTAAACTCATATGTCCCTGTCTCGTTTTTATGAACTCCTTACTAGTTCTGACCTCAAAATGAGTCCAAACAAATTTTTGAAAGACTTAAGATGTTTGTTTTGATGCTTCTGAAAATAAAACAGCCAGATTTTGGAGGTCAGAGTCATGAGTGGACTGTGACATTTCTTGCAGAGTTGATTTGCTGCTGGTTTTGTCACTTCAAGAATACAGAAAGCAGTGCTTAGGGAAAGCACTTGAAATGTGAGAGGCAAAATCTTGACCTTTCCTGCCACTTAAAGCGGCTCTGTTGGGTTGTTTGCTGTTCCCATTATTTGTATTTAGTAATTCAAGGGGTCTCAGATGATCATAGCTGTACTTCTCTGGTTTTGCTGCAAAACAGATTTGTTCTTTGGAAGCTGAAAAATGTAAGAAAAGAAAGGAGAAAATGGAGAAAAAAGAGAAACAAACTTTTAACTTGAGTTGGGTGGGTGGGCAGAAGAAAGATTTATAGTTTTGTAAGAGTTTCTACTGGAATGAATGTTTAGAGAGGGTGGAAATGAGAGGGGAAGAAAAGAAAAACTCAAAGCTATCCAGTCTCAAGTAGCTTTAACTTTGAAGCAAAATGATAAAACAGTTGTTTATAATTTAGATTTTTGTGAGATCTTAACCTCATGAGTTCTTCCTTCATGTGTGAAGATTTAGTACAGCAAAGGAGGTGAATCTCTAATGTATGAAAGCGATTGTGATTCATCTTACTTATTTCTGCTTCAAAGCCATTTTTTTCCTTAACAAAGAAACATGCTTGCTTTTAAACTTAAGCTTAGAAAAGAGATAAAAAAGGACAAATGAAGACTTAATACTTTTTTTTTTAATAATTAGGAGGGCAAAACGCAAAATAAACCAGAGCTCAGTCTTACAGTTAATGCTAATACCAGAAGGTGTGACAATAAACCGCTATAAGAATATCCTGTGCCTTGAGGACCTTATTAGACCCTCAACATTTCTGTACATGTTTTGTTAATTTTTAGGAACTTGCTGCTGTTTCAGATGCAAATTATTTTCTCTTTATGAGGTAGATCTTTTCATTTGCTGTAGATAATTGGATCATGGAATTAGCTCCCCTTCAGGAGATCCTCTTGCTTTTGATACTTCCATGTTTATCCCTACTACCTGGAGGACTACATTATCAATGTGCAGTGGTTTCTCATGTCTGCTAAAATGTGTCATTCGCTTTTATTTTGTGTTTTGGTTGAGAAGCTGGTGATAAGGGGTTTGTCACCGAGACCAACCCAGATGAAGGCATGTGCACCCCTGCCTACTCTGAGGGGTTCCAGCTAAGCAAGCTCACTACAGGACATACCAAAGTTGGAAATCTGATAAATCATTGTGCTAATTTAGACTAGAACTCTTCTTCATAGAAAATCTGTTGCCAGTTTGGCTGGCAGCAAAGGAGTCATTACCAGGTGGGCTCCTTTCAGATCAGTATTAGATTGCTACAGCAGGTATCAGTAAAATATTAACTGCTATCTTTGATAACAAAAATAACAGGGTTCAGGAATGGAAAGCTAAAAGTTTCGTGGCACTGTCAAAGCATGGTTCATATAATCTAGAAGCCCACTTTCTAGACTTAATGAGACTGAGTTTGATATCAATAGCAGCTTTTAAGAGTATTGAAGCATAGAAAGTTTGTATTCCACATCAGAAGAGAAGCTGGGATTACTCTTGAGTTATACGGGCAACTAGGAGATTCCTTGATTTGAATTGTTTCAAATTGAGAGAATAGAGGTCAAATATAACAAACCCTGTTATTTTGTGTCCTGGTCCCTACCACTACCAAGAGTACAAATGGGTTGGGTCTTGGGGAGTCCTCTGTAGTCATCTAAAAGGCTTCCATGTGGCATTTGAATTTAAGGAAGTCTCTTTACTGGTAATAGAGCTTTTCCACATCAAAGCCAGGTACCAGGAGCTAGACCACATGAGAAATCCTCCCAGGAGACTGCTTGTTTCATCTTCAGGAGGCTGCAGAGTCACCAGCTAATCTTCACAGGGCCTTTGTGGTTGGGAGGTATTTCAAAGCCAGCCTGGTTTATATGCCTGAGGTCACCCATATTCAAAATGTGGCATTGAAATCAAAGATGGGGAGCAAGTTTGTTGTTTTCAGACATGGAGCAAAAGTCTGTGTTTGGTTCCTAAAATGGAACACCTGATTCTGTACTTAGAGTCTCTGCTTTTAGAAGTACTAGACTGAATGAATTATAAAAGGCTCTGTTAGCCTGCTGGAGCTCTATTTCTAAATCTCTAAGTCCAAAATCCAGAACACAGGTTTTTATCCAAATAGGGAAACTGGCTGTTGAAAGTACTTTCACTTCAGGTCACCACCTGATCAGGATTTATTTTTTCTGTGTTTTGTTGCTTGTCTGACTGACCTCTATTCTCTCAAGCCCAAGGCATTTGATTCCTGGCCTCATGCATTGCAGCATCCAGTTTGTCACTGGTGTTTTGGGTTATTTTGCATTTGATGTAATGAATCAGCTGGCCTGACTAGAGGGGGAATTCCAGTGGTGATTCTGCTGTCTGCACTAAGTTCTGGTTGGCACACATAATTTTATAATGTCTTAACTCTTATTATCACTGGAGCAAACGTGCTTAGATTATTATATAACAGAGAGAGTTTTTTCTTCTGTCAGGTGTCTGCTGGAGTACCACCAGAAGGGGATCAGAATGGCCTCATGGGGAGAGTGGATGAAGGTGTGGATGAATTTTTCACTAAGAAAGTGACAAAAATGGATTCAAAGTAAGTTTAAAACATTTTTAGAAGATTTTTTTTTTAAAGTCCATCTTGATAACTGGGCAAGCAGCACTTTCAAGCTGTGTTTGACTCCTGTTCCCAATATCCAGGGTTGCAGTTGCCAAAGTCAGAAAATACCTTAGTAGTCAAGACATTGTGAATTCAATTACCTGCCCTTAAAAGTGGCTACTTTGAAATAAATTGCTTTACTATACCACGTTGAGGCGATTAATAACTAGTGTGTATTTCTTATATTTCAGTTGACTTCATTTTACCCTTTAGTGAAGCTCATTAGAGCTGAAGCAGAGCTTTGTATTGGTTGAGAGTCTCCCTCTCGCTCATTGTACACATGGTGTTTCTCTCTAGTGAGGAGTGCTGCTGGGTACAGCGTTTTCATAGACGACAGTAAATTTATGCTGGTTTTGAAATACGTTGAAGATGTGTTTCACCAATTTGTAGTATTCCAGGTTTAAGCAAAACATTAATCTGAAAGATGTCTCCTTCTTTATATAAAGGGTTATATATATATATATATATATATATATATATATATAAGAGCTTATGCAGTTGCTTTGGAGCTGGCTGTATGTTTACAGAACCATGCATGTAGAGGTTCTTGAATTCGCACATGTTTGTGCACGTGCACACACAGAGTATTTCCATAATTAAATGAAAAGCAAGGGTGATTTCCAGGCAACTTGGAATGACCCTTTCTGTGTTTTCCATTAAGGAAAACAGTACGTGTGACTGGTAGATAGCTGTGCAAGGAAAAGCAAATGTTCTAAAGTCACTATGAGTTATATATATCTATAGTGACATGTAAAGCCATGTGTGATATACTGTGTGGAGGCATGAAATTATGGTAGCTTTGAAAAATGTCCTAAGCAGGTTAAGCTCAGGGTGTTCACAGGCGTGCGTACTCCTGTGCTTCCCTTGGGTGCTTGCCAGTTGCTCATTTCAGATCTCCCTGTGAACTTGCACCATCCCTGTTTGCCCATCCCTGGCCATGCTCTTTGCTGAGGGTCTTTATTTGGGACACCAGTGGCTCTCTTTCCAGTTTGGGTGCCTTTATTTGAATGTGTATGTGCTCAGCTTTGCCCTTAAGTGTGAATACTCTGCTCAGAAGATGCCTCTAGAAAATCTTAGTGGCAGGTGCGCTCTTTAGGGATTGGTTTTGGTTGTTTGATCTTTTGGAGTTTGGGGTTTTTTTGTGGGTTTTTTGGTTGGTTGTTTTTTGTGGGGGGGGGGGGGGGTTGTGGGATTTTTGGGGTTTTTTTTTGTTTGGTTTGGGGTTTTTTTGTTTTGTTTTTTTGGGTTTTTTTTTGTTTTGGGGGGTTTTTTGGTTTTTTTTTTTTTTGTTTTTTTTTTTTTGTATGAGCATCTGCACTATAAAAGTGACCTCTGTACTCCTTACTGAGAGAAAGTGGTTGTGCCAGCTAGTTCCTCTTTCAAGCTGGGCCCTTAAGGAACAAGATCTCCCAAAAGCTGTGTTAAACATGTACCTAGATCAGTTCTTCTCCTTTTACTAATAGGCAAGTGCAAACCACAGGTAGTGCATTCTGGAAACAGAGCAGATTGAAATTGTGTGTTGTGGTGGGCTGACCCTGTGCCCGCCATCACTGCTCTATCGCTCCCCTCCTGCTGGACAGAGGAGAGAAAATATAATGGGAGCCTTTTGGGTTGAGATAAGGGCAGGGAGAGATGTCTTGCTAGTTACCATCCATGGGCAAAACAGACTCAACCTAGGGGAAAATAAATTTAATATATTACCAATCAAATCAGACTACGATAATGAGAAATAAACCATATCTTTAAAATATCTCTCCCCAACACTCCCTCTTTCCATGGCTCAACTTCACTCCTGATTTTCTCTACCCTCTCCTCCCCAGTGGATAGGGAATGGTGGCTGAAATGAGTTCATCACACATTCTCTGCTGCTCCTTCCCCTTCAGCAGGAGGACTTCTTACACAGAAGCCACTCCTGTGCACACCCTGTTGCCAAAACCTGGCCATGCAAACCCAGTATCTACGTGCATAGACAGCTTGGTTAGAGCTGTCTGGTGTTAGAAACAGCTGGATGCCCAGTGCAGATGAAACAACTGCACAAAGCAGCACGGAAATCCTCAAGGATATGATCAATGCTAGTTGTCCTGTTTTTAATATAGAGACGCCAGGTAATGATTGGGCCTAGGGCAATATATGGGTCATATGAAAGATAAGCTTTGCCTGGAAGAAGTTATTTGATTCTATTTTTAAAAGGGAGGAGGGGAGTGGAGAAAAGTTTGAAATGTCTGTGTCTTTTTTAGGAGACCATCAACTAAAAGTTCAGACAGCAGTGAGCACAGTGAAGCAGGTGATGAGAAGAAGAAAAGGGACTCGAGGAAGAGTGGTTTCCTTAACTTAATCAAATCAAGAGGCTCCAAATCCGAACGCCCCCAGACTGTGTCAGTGGCTGAGGAGCCCTCCTCACCCAAGGTTGCTGCAAAAAGCCCAGCTTTAGACACAAGCAAGAAGGAGGCAAAGCCTGCGGAGCAGAATGGTGGCGCAGAGCGATCTGAGGAATTAAAGACACCAGACTCACTGGAGGAGGTGCAGACAGATGATGTGGCAAAAGCTGAGAGGGGTGACAGCAAGGGAAGCCCCCAGGGAGGCCGGAGGTACGGTGTGCAAGTGATGGGCAGTGGACTTCTCGCAGAAATGAAAGCCAAGCAGGAGAAGAGAGCAGCCTCTGCTCAAAAGGTGAAGGCAATTTGATTTCTTTTGAGTTGTTAAAAAAGACAGCCAAACTGTGTGTCTTCCAGAGAGGTGGTTTGGGACTGCAAGGGTTGGTGGCTGGGCCTTGGCACATCAGTCCTGCTTTCCAACAGGGATTGTGGTGTTCCTGCAAGAGGACTGCTCTCTGCTGTGGTGGTTGAGCACAAACAGCCTGGCCAAGGCACGGGCTGCAGATGTGGTGCAGGAGTTGCACCCTTAAGCCTGGGATTTTGTTCCCCTTGGGGAGGGAGTGACACCTGCCCTTGCACTTGGTGTCAGACCATCACAAACACAGAAGAGGACATGTACTTGTTTGCACATATCACAGAATAACTTGGGCCAACTAGGAAGCTCAGCTCAGTATCTCCACTCTACATGATGTGTGGTTTGTTCACAGTGCATATTGGAATTGCTTCAGAAAAGGTAAAACTAGGGTAGGCTTCCTACTGTGTGCCCCTTGCACACAAATACCTTGGGTATGTGGCAAACTACAGTGGTGACTGGCTGTACTCTTCTCTTTCAGAAAATGATGTAGACTGTAGACAGATGGAGAGGTCTGCTGTATCTTAAATTGTATATTCCATGCAGAGAAGTAAATCTGGCTACCAGTCACTTTAAAATATTTGGCATATAGTTTTCTTGTTGCACTTTTTGATTTTTGTCTTTTTCTACCACACCTAATTATTTTTATACCTTTGATTTATGTATTTCAAATACTAACAATGAAAGAAAATAACCTGTTAAAAAATTATTTCCAAT
This sequence comes from Calcarius lapponicus, assembly GCA_039654755.1. Classification (NCBI taxonomy): domain Eukaryota; kingdom Metazoa; phylum Chordata; class Aves; order Passeriformes; family Fringillidae; genus Calcarius; species Calcarius lapponicus. The sequence continues at coordinate 94,822,155 of CM077464.1, read as the reverse complement.
TGTCCGTCCAAATTCCCTTTGCTCTCTGTAATTTTCTCTTCTGTGAAGTGCTGATCCTGGGCAGGAACTTTGCTTCATTCTGCAAATGTACAGAGTGGAATATCCTTGTGTTCCTCCAAAGCATTCTGTGCTGGCCTATTTTGCCTGACGCCCATTTGCCATTGGTCTTCCCCATTATTATCCTCTGCTTCCTGCCAGCTGCCATTGGCATATTTCACAAGTACCAAAGAATCAGCCTTTTTGCTCATCTCGTGCTTTGTTGTGTTTACCTTCCTTTGACACGTACAGAGTTGTCTTGCTGTGGCCAAACAAGGCACCCAAATTCCATTTTTACCTTTCTTCATAGCCTTACAGTGCTTGCCATGACGTGTGAGCTGTTCCTGCAGACACCAGAGTCTTGTCACAAGCAGATTCAAATTAATGCAGTTGTCTGAGGATCATTAAAGGGATCCTCAGTGCAGAAATGATTTTTCTAAAGAATGACCATTTCCTTCCTTTCTCATTGGTATTAAGTAATGCCCATGAATAGTCTCATTGACTTCTAAAGCACCAAGTTTTCAAATAAAATGCCATATGATTTTAAATAAGAGTATTATGCCCTGCCCTGTAATTTATAAAATACCAAGCTCTTTCAGATTATATGAATTTTTACAAGTGCATAATTGTGTATGCTTCGTGCTCTTTGGGTTCTTAACACTTGTTATCTACAAGTCAAATCTGAGTCAAGTGAGTCAAATCTGGAAGGATGTGACTGAGGTAGAATATTAGGATTTGTAATTTTTTTTTATAAGTGGGGAAAGTAAAAGTCTCTTCAGTTGGTGAGCTTTCATAACATTAGTTGGAAACTTTAATTTCATCCATCAGAAGTAAAAGTTCTTGTTGCCTATTCCAAGGTTTTGCGGTGGTTTTTTTACCACACTTACCCTATTTACTGGATGGAAAGGTTAGTCCTCTTATTTCAGGTTTAAATTACAGAAAATAATGTTACCTATCTTATTTTTTGTACAATTTTATATTTAGGGAATGTAAAATTATGTCTTTATACGTATACATATACATAGTGACAATAAAACTGAACTGAAATAGGAATCTGTAGGCAGCAGAGTACTGAGTTATCTATCCTTAATGTTTCTCAGAGGACACAAATTTGAACTGCTGTTCAAAAGCATTTTTCACATACTTCATCCATCACAATATCAAATAATTTAGGTTTGCACCTTTATTCATGATACTCATGAAGGTGGGAATCATACAGTATCCTGACACTGGGCTGCAGAAGACAGCATCCCACTGCTACATTCTTTAGGATGGTTATGATATCAAATTCTGTAACATTCTCAAATTTATCAGAATTTCAGTATGATAGAAAATTGTATTTTCCTGTAAGGTACAGATGGCTGCTTGTATTCTAAGCTATTTTACATGAAAACAAAGCCAGAAGGAATTTACTATTTCATTCATCCCCTACCACAGTCTTGTTGCCGATAAAAGTGATGAGCAGGTGCAGAGTAGATGGAAAGATGGTAAATGCATTTTTGTTTTCTTGTGCTTAGAATACAACGGGGGAATTGGCACTAATGGTAGAGTCAAGTATTTGGAGATCAGTGTTGCCTCAGGGCACACATAAATAGATCTTTTAGCTCCATCTAGTGTTACACACTGGATTTTTAAATACCTGAGCAAGGCCCAGGAGGAAACCATCATTCATAGCCTGTTTACTCCTTCTCAGTGTCACCCAACTCTGCAGTGTTTCCCAACCTTGCACAAATTCCTATTAAAAATACAGCCTGGGCATTATTTATCTACATGATGAATTCACCTGCATTGATCTGACTTCTCAGGGTAAATTTTTGCTGCCAGTGTTTAGTGTTGTCTGGGGGCCATAAGCTGTTTGTAATGCGTGTGCAGTAGGTAGCCAAACATGCTCGCATCCTAATTGCATTTTTAAGTACTACACTAATAGGTGCCAGCGCTGGCTTTTCTGCTTGTCTTGGTACATGGTCATATTTTCCCAGTTGACTCATAACTAGAGAGGGAGGAAGGAACTACAGTGAAATTTTCATGCAGTCATGCAGCTCTCCAAGTCATTTACTGTAGTTAAGTGTTATGCATTCTTTCTTCAGTAGTTGCATAAGAAAATTAGTTTTGCAGTGAAAGTTCAAGAGAATTTACACTCCGTGAAAAGATTGTTGCAAAAAAAAGGTAGTTTTTCCCAGGTACAGAAGAAAAATCCAGCAGAAGGAGAGTGATATTCCCTTAAAAAATACATAGCCAAGGCAGACTTACAGAAAAACGTGTAGCCGTAGGAGGTGAACAGGTGAGAATTTAGCCAAAATATTGGTGTCAGTCAAGAAATGGGAACAAAAACTGAGTTTCTGCCCAGTAGCACAAAGCTCTAATGTTTCTATCTTTGGAATTGACTTTGTTTTGTCCATATGGACACCGTAGCTAAATATTCTCGCCTTGTAAGTCACAGCATTTCTAGAGTTCATCTGTTCAGAAGATTTCATTGTATCAGGGTAGTTTTACAGCGCAGAAAGCTTAATGATTATTCTAATAGCATCCTCCTTAATGCAGTGTGCCATTCTAAGTGTAAACCTGTTGTTAGAGGAGAAGCTGGGAGATGGCATCACCCTGCCAGGTCTTACACAGGCACAGCAAACACTCAGCATCTCCGTTCTCTTTGTTGTATTAAAGAGAGGCTTTGTTTTAGGAGCTGTGAAATTATATGAGCAAAGTGGAGATATCAGTAAATCTGTAAGGCCAACTACACTGTCCTCTCCATCACTCCCCAAAATCATCTTCTCTTGAAATGCATGGGAAAGGCATATGGCCAGCATGGATATTTAGAGATTGTTTCCTGATGCTTGTATTTGAAATACTGATTTCACTCTAAATACATCAGTTTTTCTGTAGTCGGCATGTAGTTCTGCTACTTATAACCATTTTCTTCCTTCCTGTGTCCCATTTTAAACTATATGCTATACTTAGCAGTATTCCAGGTCATAACCACCAAAAGGCAGTGATCATGTTTGTACACTGTGTGGCACATGGTTGAGATTTCTAAATGCTATAGGAGGGACAGTCAGAGTTGGTCTTGGAGCAGTAGCAGGGGTCTGAACACATCAGTGTTACTTATGCATGGGTATATAACCAAATGCAGTGCTCACCAAAGCAAATCATTTGCTTTAAGTCATTTGCCACACTGACTGTCTTGAAATAGCAAATAAAGAACAAGATTGAAGCTGTCTGGCTGCAGAGGTCTATCCCTACTCTTATAGTTTAAAAAAAAAAAATCTCACTTCTATCCCTAGTCTTATCTTTATAGGGCTTTCTCTGTTAGTATATCCTGCACCTAATTCTATGTGCTTTTTTTGAATCCTCTCATTTGTCCTACTGCCTAAGCTTTGGTAGGAGGTAAGGCAGTAAAAGGAGGCTCATTCTCTTACAAGTGCTGCATATCTAAACTTCTCCTGATAAATACACAGGTTTCAACCTCACTTACCTATGACATGATAAAAGCCTCTAGAATTTTTGGGGTTTTTTGAGATCAAGATGTTAGGAAACCTATTATTTACGATAGAAGAGAGGCAAAATATCAGCACATAAACCACAAAACCCTTTTCTTTTGAGGTGCTGAGCACCCAGCAGTGCTGGTGATGAGTAGCTTTAAAAACTTTTCAGTAAATAAGGTCTGTATGTTTTTAGAGGAATCCTGTAAATATGTCAGCACTTGTACTTCTGTAGTTGCAGTTTTATCTAAAATAAGAAGTTATTCTTCTGTGTAGAAGAGCATAAGATAAATTCAGCAGTCGTATTCAAAATCTAGATCTTCAGAAAAAGCTTTTAATTTCAAACAAGAAGTTTTTAGATGCCGAGCTATGCTAGGAAACCTGTTGCATAGGAGGCAGTGTGTCATTGCAGCTCTGATAGGCATGTGGCAGTGTTAGGTGCAAATCAGGGTAGTTTCCTTCCCACTTACCTCTCCAAAATCTGAAACAAAGAGAGGGAGTGCACCATTTCTTGTTATCACAGATTTGTCTGCCTTGTGGCTTCCAAATTAGAGGGTTTTTCTTAACAGGATCACTGAGTTGTGTTAATTGCAGATATGTTACTAACCTGAGAGTTTTTCTCACTCTTTCAGAAACTTGGGAATGACACAACTCCTCCCAGAGAGTCTTTTGACACTACAATGAGCTCAGAACGACTGGATGGAAGTGGCACAGGTACAGTATAAGTTTCCTGGTATAAACTTCCTAGAAAACACAAAATGCCTCACGTCCAAAATCTCACTTCCCTCTTCAGACTGAATGTCTGCAATTGGTTAAGCAAAGTAGGAGTTTACACTATGTGAAGAGCATTAGAAACAAGCTCACGTGTTGTGCTATGGATGGCGCTTCTCATGAAGTCAGCTCTAGGGCAGAGTTTGTGGCTCACTTTTTCACTCTTGTTGCACAGGAGGGAAAGTACTTGGTGCAGTTGGCTGGGGCACCTTTGGAAGGAGGCTGGCTTTTAATGGGATCAGCAAAGCTGAAGCTCAACACAAGAGCGACCAGAAATGCCTGTGCACAAAGAAGTGGAAGTGCCCAATATATCTGAGGATGGAAATATAACCAGTTTTCAAGCTTTAGGTCTGCTCATACTAACTTGAGTAGTGCTGATTTTCAGCTGACTGCGGTGCTGTCAGTCTGTCAGCAGTCCTGACTCGTGGTCAATAGCAGCTGGCTCTTCCCAGGATTTAACCAGTCTGATTGAAGCCAGGGCTGTCTGCAAAGCGGTGGAGGCCCCTGGACACTGCTTATGTGCACAGAGCAGCTCTCCATTGTGTACAAAATGGTGTTCAGCCTTGCAGTGCTTACAGCACCAATTCCCTCTGCACCTCATCTTTCCATGCTCTTGTCAAGCCACAGTCCTGGGCCCTCACATGGCACACTGCAGCCAGCCAAGGACAAGGTTGACAGACTGGATTGCATGCATACTTTGGGGACTGGCCAATGAAGGTTTCAAAAGGGATTCAGCTCTGGTGGTTTGTGTTTACTGCATGAAAGGAGTGGTGTGAACTAGGAAATCCAGGTCTGATTTCTCAGCAGTGGTGGTATCCTGCAAGCCTGGCACACAAGATTGTAAAAACATTCAGAAAAAAGTCTGGAAAAATGGGCTGAAATCAAAATCCAAATGTAGCCATCTTGATTGAGCACTTCAAATACCAATTTTGAAGTTTTATGTCTTTCTAAAGCTTTTTTAAAAAAGAGTATTCAAAGCATGCCATAATCTATAAATCAGTGCTTTTAAAGACTGCTTGTCTTTTGAGGAGGACCTTGTGTGTCCCCTGAAGACAGCATACTGAAGTCAGAGGAGCAAGGATAGTCTGCACTTTAGGCATTGGAGTAGCTGGGGGTGTCTGACCTCAACTTGTCTCTGGTCGTTTTTTCTGTATATGACACATTTCACCCCCACCACACTGCACTGTGCTTGCCCCTTCCTTTTGGCCTCCAGCTGTCAATTGTTTCCTTACCAGTCTTGCTTGAGAGCTCCTCAAGGCTCCTTTTCATTGTTGCAGCTACAGTTAGTCTTTGGCTTGGGCTAATTTATTTTAAATTACTGTGCTCTAATAATGTTAGAAGGCCTGAGGTCAGGAAGAAAAGAAAGAAAGTTAATGGAAAATTGCTGAATATTGTTACAGAAGAACTCAGCTAGTGGTTCTGAAGGAGAATAAGTTTTGGGGGTTTTATTCCTTACTTTGCGTATGGATGTTGCCTGCTTCTTTTGTATGCACACACGCACAGGTGCAGGTGGTGTCCCGCTGTTTCACTTGCAGCAAGAAAGTATTTCACACATGCAGACACAAACTCTCCCTGTCACGCACTCATGCTCATCTCTATGCACCATACAGCTGCCTGCTCTGCCAGAGTTTAACTCCAGCTGAGCTGGAAAACAGCTACATAGGCTAGAAAAACATACTGGAGATTGGCATGCAACAAATTGTATAAACACTCTCCCTCCCTTCCTCCCACTGCCATTAAAATGTCTGTGCTCAGCACTTCCATGTTCAGTAGGCTTTCTGAATGGGAATAGCAGGTAGGTAGGTCAAGTCAGCATCTGTGAGCACACACTTGCTTTTGCCAAGTACCAAGGCTACCAGTCTGCATTTCAGTTAGTCTGAAATTCTCTTCTGAGATTAAAGATGTGAAAACTGTTCAAAGTCCCAGGCTAAGAAACAAGTTCCAAGATTATCATTGAAACTGCTAGAAATAAACTTTCTACCTCCTGAAAGCTGCAGAGTAGGAAAGTGGAGCAGGCTTTTTGATTGTTAGCAACCTGGAGTCCAGCAGGCTTTCCACCAGCTTGCACAGCTAGATGGGACTGACTTACTGCTTGCAAGTCACTGTAAATTGATCTCTAAATACTTTAGTCTTTGTTTGGGATAAACAACATGTTGGTAAACTTACTAATGTGTGGAAACTGTAAGCCATGTACAGTGTTATTAGACAAATCAAAATACTATATAAAGAATACTTTGATCTGGGCTGAGTTTCAAAATCTCTTCTAGAGCTTGCTAAAAGCAACAAATAAAAAGATGTAGCTTGCTGGTCACACACTCGGGATTTATTTTCTGGTCAGGATTTCTCTGTTGATCTTGGAAACCCAGCCTTTTGTCTGTAGAGACACAAAACAGTCAAGAGCAGCTTTTTCCGCTGATCCATCTCTGTTTTCTCAGCAGGTAGGCTGTGCCATCTGCTCCTAGAAATATGAAGGAGGAATAAGGTCCCGCTAGCCATCATCTCAAATATATTAAAAAGGGGGACATGCAATTGCTGTCTCGAGCAATTGAATCACAAATTTTAGCACATGTCAAAATTAGTGGGTTTAGAGGCTTTGCTTGCAGTGATTTGAATAAGGCATTGGGGATCCTCTTCCACATAGCAGCGCATGTGTTAGCTTGTGGTGGTGCTTTCCACACCACCATAGCTGTGCATGGACCCTTCTGTGCTACAGCAGACTTTATTTTATGTGTCTATTTATTTCAGTGCCTAAACAACAGCAGACCCTTCCAGAGAGTCGGTTTGCATCGAATAAAGGCGACTCCATCTCAGCATCATCAGAAAAAAATTCAAAAGCTGAACCAAAGGCAGAAGCTGGTGCAAAAGCAAGAAGTTCTTCCAATACACCAACTAGTCCAAAGCCCCCACTGCAGTCAACAAAGCCCAGCCTGGCAGGACGACCCACAGTGCCACAGAAACCACGCTCTGCCTCTCGTACTGGTGAGAAGCTCTTCTGGGCAGTTGTTATCCCCGGCTCTGGGTGCTGTTCATGTGGGTTGTGGTGGAGACAGCCATTGCCACATCCTGAACAGAAGTTAAAAGGAGAGGGACAGGTTCTTCATTGCCTTGCTCTTGACTCACATCCTTCTTTTCCACCTCCTTTTTCCCTAATTCAAATAAACTTATTAAAATAGTTTAATCTGTGATCCTCAAGAGTAAAGTGTGAGAAGCAGTAATGGCAGTGGCAGAGCTGTTTTTGAGTTAGCCTGCTATCACAGAAGAGGTTTGCACAGAAAACTACTTCAGCATCAAAGCCTATTGTAGTAACACTGACAAAAATAAATACGTTTTCTCTAAAAACCTGGCTCTATATACGAAAGTCCTTGGGGTTTGGGGGTGGGTTGCTCTTGGCCCCTCAAGTAAGTGTGTGTTTCTCAGTAACTTGTACAAACCAGCTGTCTCTTACTTTTTCCTTGTTTAGCCTTTGTTTATTTCCTTATTTCTTTTGACTGAAAATAATTGTAACTAGGCTTTTATAACCCTGCAAGACTGCCTTCTGCCCAGGTATTATCTTAAGGTTTCCAATGTTTCAGCACATCTCCTATGCATTTTTCTGTCTGCTGTTTAATAGGCCAATGTCACAACCTCCTCTTCCCAAAGTACAGCTACTGCAATTGAGGAGAATTAAAAGCCAGTTACAGACTTCCCAAGTATCTACAGCAAATATAGCTCATTAACAGCCAGGGAGGGAAAAATATGAGCATGGCCATCTGTAAGCGCTTGCAGCCCTCTTGACTTTTCCCATAATCACTGTTGACCTTAGAATGATGTCATTTCTGATAAGGATGAGGAGTCAAAGGGATGTTACGGCCTCCTCCCTGCCCTTGATGTGAAACCTGAGCCATCCTTAGTCTCTGCACTCCAGTGAGCAGAATGTTGTTCACATACAAAATCACCTTCAGATTTTAGGTGGATTTACATTTATTTTATTGACCATTTTAGAAAGGGTAATTGAAGTGAGGGATGTTGAGTGAGATGCTCGTGAAGACGAATGCAACAGGGAGGGCATGGATTATTTAGTGGTGCTCAGTCTGTAAAATAGGCAGTCAGGAAGACCTGAGCTGTCTGTTTCTGCCAGCTCCTCTTTCCTGCAGTGAGAGCATACTGTGGATTTAACACAAGGGAGTAATTAGTACTTACCCATAATAAGCCAGCTCTTTGGTTGATAGTAAAAGCAGCACAGCTCTGTTACAGTCCAACTTCTGTCCTAGTACTTGTAGTAACCAACTGCCTAAGGATGCCCAGGCAATGTGATGAAGAAAACCAAGCAATCATCCTTTCTGTGTTCTTGCTCTTGCTGTTGTTTCCAGCACTGTGGCCACACAAATTGTAGCAAATTTTTTGGTAAGTAATCTGGGTGCAAAGGAGCACAGCTCAGATGTCCACAAATTGTCAAAGACTGTAAGTCTATATCTAGCTGTGTTTGCCAGTCACTGTGCTCCTCCTTGTGTTGATATTGAGCTTTCCCAAGCAAGTGGCCTCATAGGCATATCAAATGCATGGAGAAGGTCCAAGAATTACTGTATCTGTTCATACCAAATTGCATTTGGGAAGCTCATGACTTTCCTGTGCTGAAAGAGAAACAGTTGACTCTTTGTGGTCTCTCCTTAGCATAGACAAATTTTGATTAATTTCTAGTATGCAACTGAATTAACTCTTTTTACAAATGTGTAATACAGATGATACTCTGCCTTCCTTTTGTTCTTCTGTCAGTGCTAACCTATCTTCCTAGGTCCTCTGTTATGTACACATTCCACTGTTTACTTCTTGAAAAGCAAACTTAAAGGCAGTTTAATAATCCACTGTGGCTGTACTTCCCTACTGTCCAAATGAGGCCTGTGGAGTGTGAGACTGAAAAGGTCTTCCTGCAAGGACTGTAGTAAAGATGGTTGTCAGCTTGCCTTACATAATCCATATCCAGCCTTTTAGAGAAACAAGATATCCAGATGGTTTTAAATTATAGATTTAAGTTTCAGATTTTCTCACAGTCCAGAAGATGGAAGTATTATTTTTCTTTTTAGCAACTTTTTATGGATGCCCTTGTGTTATGCTCTGGGAAGTTATTCACGGAAGCACAGAGTTCTGTAATGCTTTTTATGTAATTTTTTTCCCTGGTTCACTTTTAGACGTTATCATTGTGAAACAGGACATCTAAATTGATGAGTTTATTATGTTTCAGAACAACAAAAATATAACTAGAACAAATATTTCCAGAAATCCATCCAATTTTTTTTTCAGCTGTTCTTTACTTGCATACATCTTGCAGGTAAATCACATGGTAACATCAGATTTCTATTTGCACTACAATAGCAGCACACATGAAAAAGGCTGAAACTGAGATCTTCTGTTTGACTGCTAAAAGTCTTTCACCTGGACTGAGGTCCATACAATTTGTTCTCTTGTTGTAATGTAAATTACTGAATCCTTCTTTTTCTGACACAGGTTCTAGCTGGTTTTTGTTTGTGTATTGTGTTGAGGTTTGGTCCATCATAAACAACTGTTTCTGTGAGCTTTAGTGTAGATACAATTTTTCCTTCTCACCTCTTTGTTTGTGGTACTCCACAGAGGATGCTCCAGAGTCTCCCTCCGGCCCCAGTTCCCCAAAAGTTGCCCTGCTTCCACCAGTGCTGAAGAAAGTTCCTTCTGATAAAGAAAAGGATGGTCAGAGCAGCCCCTCAGTCAGATCATTTTCTCAAGAAGGTAGGAGTATTTGTGTAACCTGGTGTCCTCTAGTGAAATTTGATGTGTCAATGTCTCCTGATTTGTTTTCACCTGGAAGGGAAGAGGGTTTAAGCATTTGAAAGGGCAAAAAGCAAGGAAAATGTATCTGGTCACCTATTCAGCATCTTGTCCACCTACCTTTGATCCAATCAAGTAAACAATCCCTGGGTATTAATAATGTAACTGAACAATTAAGGGATTCATGTGTACATTTATGGTTGGTTTGGTCTGAACAAAGGTGTTCAGACCAATAATGTGAAATTTCACACAATAGTGTGAAATGCAACTCTGTGATTCAGCATGTTTCCAGGGGAGCAGCCATAACTTAGTTCCTTGCAGCCAGCCCCCTGCTCTCTTTGTTTGTCTTTCTGTTGGTCTCTGTACTGACTGAGTTCACCTCCCCATCTTTGGGCAATGAGTCTGTGTGCCAGGGCAAGGCTTGGTACCTGCTATCTTTTATACACAACAGTAGGCTGCTCTCTTCTCTTTGCTGTGTGTGTGCACTGAATTTCTACTTTTGCTGATGCATTTTCATGCCCTGAGTTCATTCTTAGAAGAGCTCAAGCTTCCTCTGATAGCATAGGGTATGTGGAGAAGTAGTCACAGGAATGTTGCTCACGATGGTGTTAGCTGGCACAAGTGATGATGTTTGAAATCTGGGGGTGAGATGTCTTCCTTCCTGGGTCTCTCCTCAAGAAAGACATCTAAGGTGATTCCCATCAGTTAAGCTGTGGAAAAAAAAGGAGTGCCCTTTCACACTCTGACAGCAGATTTTCACAGCATAAAATGGGAAAAAACGAGTTGAGGTAGCTACATAATGCTGGGTTGTGAAGACTAAGTTGTGCTGCCTACAGAGGCCACTGTCATCATTCAGATGTTCCAGGTTGCCAAAAGCAACAGAAGTCAGGCATTGTGCTTTCTTACTTCTTGTTCCTTTAAGCCTCTCCAGTCAAACGCAGAATTTTCTATTTGGCTCTGTATGCCACTGTACATATTTTATCAATAATGGTTTAGACTTGCCAGATCCTTAAGGAGCTGCTGGGCTTTGCATGAAGTTGTTTGGGAAAGAGTAAATTCTGTTTATTTTATTTTTATTCCTTTTCATGTTTTCTTTTTTATTCATTACTGTCCTACTTCCTCACTTAGCCATTCCTCTGTCCTTGCTTTCTGCCTCTCTTCAGGCTAGCACGTTCAATTTATTTCTGCAGCTGGTAAATCACTGCAAATCTGCAAGTTAGTAACAAAATTAAATCTCCTGTGAAATAAAGCTACAAATTAGATGATACTTGATTGTAAAATTGCTTTATGTTGATGAATATATCACTGTACTTCATGGAGGCAATCTGAAAATACGCCTCTTTGCACTGTGCAGCTAGTGAGATCAGGCTGCAGTTACCAACACCTCAAGATGTCTGGACTACATTTAAACAAGCAACTGGCATACTGATTACTGCTCTCTGAATAAATTTATTAAATAGGTTGGATAAGTGAAAATTTTCGTATTACTTTCTGTATGTGGGCCTACAGAACAGCTTAGGAGTATAAACAAATCCTTTTCCTTGCTAGAGCAAACAGGAGATTGTCCAAAAAAGAGATGGCAGCTCTTGACTGTGGCCAAGCCATCTGGCAGCGTGAGAAACCACTCCGGGGCAGTATTCTACCAGTGCAGAAGAGGAAGCTACTTATGCTTGGGCAGAGGATGGCACAGCCAACTTCTGGTTAGAAGTTTTCATTTTTCATCAAGGTGGGTGCTTGATAACTGGGCACTAACAATTGATTAAGAAATGGTAATAGCAAAGAAACTACAGAAGGGTGTGGGTGTTTGTCATCTGTCATTATGAGAAAGGTAAAAATCTCACGGAGGTTTCTAATCAGATTATACTGGCCCTCATGGGATTTACCAACAGCATGAAAAAAATTCACAGATAAAACACGTTTTTGTGCATTTTCCTTTGTGTCAACTCCAGTGACCCGAGTCCCCATCTAGCACATGCAGCCCCCTCTGCAGAAGAGCACTCACTACTATCTGTGACTGCTCAGTGCAGCAGTACTGGCACGCTGGCAGGTTGGCTGGCTGCTGCTTGCTGTGCTTGCACACCTGTCATTTCTAAGATCATGCACTTTAGTGTTTCAAAAAACATTTCAGCTTGAATATTGTTAGTGCCAGTTTCAGTTGCATCACTCACAAAACCATTTGAGAACTGGGTAAAATTGGATCTATTTATTCTTACTTTGATTTTCAGTTGCAAAAGCAAAGAAAAATACCACCTAAAGAGCCGAAGCCCAGCACTGGTAGTCGAAGGAGCGGCTTTGACTCACAGTGAGGTCCATTCAGTAGGCTATAAAAATGTTTCATTTATTTTATGTGCTTTAAAAAATATAAAAGCTCCTGTTCTCAAATGGTACATGTTTATGTTTCTTTACCATCTTAAATGGTTAGTTTTGAACAGTTGTTCAAAATTACTTTTTTCCTAAAAGTATTTTAATTGTGTATTTGAACATCTTATGCAATTCCATTTACCCACAGTTTTTCTGTTTTATAAGACATCACATAACCTTTCCTCAAGGCCAAAATTTATCCTTTTTGTATTATAGAATCAAATTAGTCCATCCAAACAGGAATCTCCCCTCCCATATCATAATCAAATTATTATATTTTAGTTCATTCTGAGATACCTCTCTAACCAAAGTAAGTTTTTGTGAGCTGGGATCCTGCCGTAGAGTGCTACAGGTCACCTGTGTTGTACGGTTTCATCGAGGCCAGGGGTAAGCTCTTCTGACAGAAGCACTGCTTGCATTATGTGGACTTAAATGCCTGATACATCTTTCAGTCGTTTTATGAGGCAAACTACTTGCCTATATTTATCAGACCATAAACTAAAAATGGCTGCTGCAGGATGATGTCATTGGGTTTTTGTTTGAAGTCGCAGTGAAGGCCAGATAAAGGCCCGGTAATTAATTAAGTAAGGTACTGGTATCAAGCGATGACTCAAAAAAATTTCCAGGCACCCTTATTTCTTTGAAAAGCAGTGGTTTTTTTGGAAGGTAGAAAATGCCTGAAATATTTTACAGGATAATCCCTCTCCAATTCTGTGAAATGGCTTTAAACACTTTTCTCAAAATACTTTTCTGTTTCCCAGCTTGTAATGCCAGGATAAGAATGCAGAGTGTGTGTAGCTGCTGGCCCTTATTTCCCACACATATTTTGGCTAGCATAAATAAGAAAACTGGTATTTTGGATTCAGGAGAACTATTTGGCTGCCTTGGGATCCCTCTCTGTACTTCCCACATTCCTGACAGTCCGTGACACAACCTGCAATGCTTTGAAATGGCCACAGAGATGGTCGGTGGCGGGCTGCTGCTGTGGCTGGAGCTGCATGCTGGGGGACAGGTAGGCTGTTCCCTGCAGTGGGGGAGGCTACAGGTGACTGGGTACATGGGGAAGGAGAGGTGGTGCTGCATGGCCACAGCAGCTCCTGGTGCCTTGTCAAGAGAGGTAATTCACAAAAGTGGTCAGGAACAAGGATCAGTGTGAACGAAGCCGACCATCCCTACCAAAAATGGTGGAGCAAAGAAGGGTCTTGTAATGACAACATTTAATTTTGTGAGGAGTGAAGTGAGGTGACTTGCTGCAAGAATCATATTTAAGAGCCACTGTGTGTTTGAAGTTTCGCTCCAAGTGCAAATATGAGATTTCTAATGCTGTCAGTCTTTGGGTAACGTCACCCTGGTTGATGTGTAAAACCATCTTGTTGCCATAGCAGTTTGTAGGCCACTGATTAGGTCAGGAATCTCAGTAATGTTTTACAACCTTCTTTTCCAATTTATTTTGAAGCTTATAGGTTTGGAGAAAGCCCTGGCTTTATTGGAGATTTCAGAGTGCTGGGTGAACAAATGTGTACTGTTTGCATTTAAATCATGAGAATGTGAATATGGCCT